>CM061263.1:34800000-35510000 GCA_030848825.1 Tadarida brasiliensis | reverse complement strand
TGCTGCATCAAGAGCCTACCTCAGCTGCTAAGGGGTGCAAAGCTTTCTTTAATTTTTTTTTTCTGGTTTAATTACTTTATGCCTAGGCAAGGCTTTTATAGTATACATTCATGTATTTATTCCATTTGTTCTTTTGGTATAACCCATATTCTTTACTTCAGATTCATCCAGGATGGCCTACTTAATATCACTATAGTTAGTTTATATGTCAGTTACATATAGTAAGGTCACCCAAAGAACTCCCACTGTTATACATTATTTCAGCGAGCAGGAAATTCTGTACCTGGTGGTTCTTGCTGATCTAGCTTAAAATAGGCTGAATGATGCATTTCACTTCCAGGGGCTATTGCTGGGTTTGGATATTCCCTGGTTCTATAAATAGCACTCCAGGGAACACTCGGGCACAGTGAACATTCTCTTTGCAGTCCAGTTCAATGTTTGCAGAAAGAAAGTCACATGCTGTCTGGTTCAGTTATAAGTCGCTCGCCCCTCAGTGCCTCCTAAGTTCTAGACAGACCCACCCAGAGGGTTCAGGTGCTCATACTCTCAGCATACTTTGGTGCCTTTTTGTGTACTGTACTTTCTCTGCCTGGCCAGACGCTCATCCTTTAAGATTCAGCTTGAGTGAGAAAGCGTTCCCTGAGTCGACTTGGTCAAAATGCCTTCTTGCTACTCTGTAGGATTCTCCACAGCATTGGGAGTTTATCTCTCCTACGGCAATTTCAGCATTACATTAGAGTCTGTTAATACGTATACATGTCCACACTCTCCTCACGTCCCAGACTGTGAATCCTGAAACCTGTGACTTCTGTATTTTTGTATCAATCCGCAATGGTTAGCATAGGAAATGCTCAGCAACGTTTGTTGAGTGAATATGACCGATTGTACGAATGAATGAAATTGCATTCAAATTGGGGAATAGAATTCATTTGAGTTTGTTCCCAGCTCAATGCCTTTAAAAATATTTTTGTGTGTACCTTGGATTTCTCTTTTTTCCCTAGCAAGCACTACTAGGTGCATGGACAATTTGATACAGGGGGGAAAAAAGTGTTCATTTAAATAGACTTCAGAGAGTTAATTTAATTTTATTTTTCTATTTCAAAGAAACAGGCTAGTTTGTTCCTTACAAACTTCTTGCATCTTTTTTTCTACATGTTCCCTTTGCTCTGCCCAATCTTCGGTCAAATTCCTCCAGAGGGTCTGCTGTAAACAATGATTTGTTAGCAGTTGTGTGTTCTCTGCAGTGAAAACCCGCCTTGTTTTCTGTTGCTAGGCAACCCCATTCCAGCTGCCCTTGAAGAAATGTGCGGTGGTGGGAAATGGTGGGATTCTGAAGAAGAGTGGCTGTGGCCGTCAAATAGATGAAGCAAATTTTGTCATGCGGTAAGAGAGAGCACCCACAGCGTGGCCTCTGCCTTTTCTCCTTTTCCCCACCCCTCCCACAAGCCCTGGGCCCTTTCAAAACTAGTCACTTGTGATTAATCAGTTGTAGCTGCTCTTTGGCTTCCCTTGAAGTTCATATACAAGTGAGTTCAGGAGAGGGCCAGGGGAGCAAGGGAACGTGCCCCAAGAAAGTACAAAACCAAGAGAGGTTCAGAGGTCCTGGGCAGATCCCAGACTGGACACATGCAGATTTTATTTTGGGTTACACCAGTCAGGTGACTAAAACTTGTAAACATTGCTCTGAAGACTACCTCTGTATGAATGGATATTTTAATTTCTTCATTTCATTCTACACCATTTTCTTCTTTGTTTTTCACAAAAGCGTTTGTAATTAGCAGGTGGGATTTGAAGAGGGATTTGATCTGTGCCTGACGAGGAAAACTGGAGGGAAGGAGAGAGAGTGAATTTCGAGCAAGGAGTAAGCTTGGAATAGAGAGCTGAGCAGAGTGGTGACGTATGTGTCACTTCCAGCAGGAAACAGAGGCTCCCGCAGCTGCTTGAAGGAATTGCTAAGACACATCCAGCCAAGAGTACAGACCGTCAAACTGTGGTGGCACCACCTATACTGCTGGGTGACTTTGACCAGAAGTGAGGACAGCAGCGGACTGCATTGACACAAGCTGGGGATTGTCTGAGTGAAAAGAAAGACGCAGGGAGAGTGACAACGGAGAGGGTCCTGGCTGGAGAGAGTGAGCAGTGACACGCCTTGAGTCTGGCTGGATAGGAAGGGGGCCCTGAAGGGCATGAGGAGAAGGGAAGGAAAGAGCTAAATGGGGCCACATGATAGGTTCATTCAGAGCCTGGTGGGGGCGTGTGGTGAGCATGATGTAAGAGAATATAATTTTGGAGCTTACCTTCTCTGGGGTTGCTCAGATGCATTGTAGAAAAAAGTTGACATTTGTTACTGAAAAAAAAAATGAAGGAACTCAGAGAATGGAAAACTGAGCAAAAGAGGGAGAGGGGCTGGTTTTCATGTTCATTTTTAAGTTTTATAGGTCATGTTCTAAGCGGGAAAAGGTAGCTAAGAACACTAATTCACCTCTGAGCCCTGAGCTGAGCTGAGTAGGGGAAAGTAAAGACTGCATCTGAGAGTGTTTCAGGAGAAGTCATATTCGTGGGGGAGACCAGGTTTCCTCTCAGAGAATGGCAGTTGGGCTTCCTGAGAATTTTTTATCTCACTGGCGAAGCCTGTGACAGAATGGGGAAATCCTTCTGTATCTACCTTTGCTCAAGCAGATGTCCTGCCATAGTTTTGCCCATGTAGGAATGGCATTTTCCTCTCCATTGCTATTACTATTTTTTTTCGGGGGGAGGGGGATATATACAAACGGTAAGAAAATGGAGAAGATAAAAATAATGTTCTCTTCATTCAAGTCCGTATAACTTCTGTTTATTGGGCACCTACACTATGAGGCCTTAGCAGGTCTGGAAATGGTATGTTGAACAATTCTGCTGTGGTTTTTAAAACCTGGAGGTGTGCTAGTGCTGTGACGGGGGTAATTCAGAGATAGACAGTGGTGGGGTGGAGGAGTGGGGAGGTGGGGGGGACTGGGGCTTTCTGAGGACAAGTGGTGTCTGGGATGAGCCATCCCACCCTGGGCACAGGAAGAGCCTTTGGCAAGGCTTTAATGTGGGAAAGTCACCAAGGGCTGTCACAGGGTCACAGTGTCGTGAGTCATGAGAGTGGCCCCAGGTGGGGCTGGAGACGTATTTAATCAGTAGAAGTGGAAACAGATAGAAGAACAGAGACCCTGGGTCAAATTCAGGTGCTCACTTCAATACGTTGGCATTTCCTGGCCGAGAAGCCAGGAAAGAAAATAGAGAGGTGGGAGGACAGGCCCCTGCCACAAACTAGCTCTGTAATCTACAGCAAGTCATGTTACCTTGGCTGGGGCTCAGCTTCCTAATAGGTATTTGAGGAGGTGGGTGCAGACAGTTCTTCAGGGCTGTCCACAGTAGAAACTCCGATCCTATCTGTGATTGTACGCATACTGTGTCACTGTAACACAGTTCATGTAGTCTAGTTTAAACTTTCAAATTGCTCTCGATTATAAATCCATTTGCTCTTTCAAAAAACTATGTAAGGGAGAGGGAATGGGTAATATTATACTCACAGATTCAGGGAAGTTAAGTGACTTGAAGAGGTCTTAATGCAATGTAGAAGGAGGCAGTACAATCAATGTCTTTTTATATTATCCCTGAATGCATATGTGTGTTAAGTACATTTAGGAAGATGGATATGTTACAGGTAGCATGGAAGACTAGGCCTCAGCAGAGGGGGTTATCCAGTGGGGCCATATTTATTGCAAATAAACCAGTAAGTTTGCATTGTATGCAGTCTGGAGTTGATATATTCAAGTTTAGAATTAATGAGTTCCTGCGATTAGAGTGCCCAGCACAGTTTGAAGAAGCATGATGTTCATAGCCAGATGAGGACAGCGAGGATTGAAAAGAATTTAAAAGAGACAGTATCATGACTAGAGGTATGTGTGCATGTGCCTTTGATTTAATTTCAAGAACAGTGCTAGTTTCGTAAAACATTTGAATTTTTCCAAAGTCTTACTTATGGTTTACAATATGGAAGTAATTAAATGTTGATAAATTATTTAAAAATTACCTTTACTTGACCATTTATGGATCTATTTATAAATGACTGGCTGCTTAACATACATTTTTGGGTACCCTTAGAAAATTGAGATAGTAGCATCTATTAAGATTAAACATTTAGTGAGTAAATATGATTAGAAAGGACATAGTATGTCTGGTTGCAGACTACAGGGTTTGTGGACAGTTACAGTTATGGCCTTACCTGTACACAGTGGTGTACCAGAGGACAGTTCAAAATGTCTTTCAGGACTAGAGCATAACAATGTCATAATTGTCTTTGCTTAGACATCTTCAAACACTTCTAATGCTAAAAGTCAATTTCCCATTTTTCAAAGTAAACATCTGCTCCATAACCAAAAACAAAACTTTAAAAAATAATATTGTAGAATAAAATTTATCTGGAAGGTCTGCAAGACAGAGATAAGAGTGATTTCATCTTAGAGAGAAATTGGGTGGCTCAGGCACAAGTGAGGGCAACATACTTTTGGCGTCTTCGAATTATGCTAAAGTACATGTTTTGCATACTTAAGTATACATAAAATTTAAAAAGTAATTTTATGATTTTTTTTCAATTTAAAATTCCTGTCCACCAAGCCTATTCCCCACCCACCTCCACTCCCCAATTCAAAGAATGTTTCATTTTTCATCAGTTCTGTGATCACATCTTTTAGTATCATGAGCACAGCTACTAAGACTCTTTAGCCATTAGTATCTGTTAATTGTGCCAATAAGCGGCAATACAAATTTTGAAGCACTTTTATACAATTATGCCTTATTAGAAACAATTTGACTGTATTAAATGTGCCTTTTACATAAATCTATGTAATTATCAGTTTAGGGGTTGAAGCACTACAATTACAGTGTGCTTTTTCTAAGAAAGGAGCTACAGGGAAGTGTCACAGACTTTTGCACTCAAAGAGAAAGTTTACCCAGAAGAACTTAAAGCAGATATTCACACCAAAATATAACTTCTTATTTTACAGAAAAGCATTGATAGAATATTATCTTTATTCTTTTAAGCATTTCCCTCTGATGTAGAATTTGGCAGTCAATATCTGCAAGTTTTTTGGAAGCTTTTACCCTGTAGTAAGAGGTATGAAGGAACCTAGTCTTATGAGCCATGGATCTACCTACCAGGAGCACACAGAAAAAACAAAGTATTTGCTTCTTTTAATAATGACAAAGTGGGTTGACAGCACTCCTTAGCAATATTCAGAGTTTATAGTTTTAATGCAAACTGGTTGGTTTTCAAATGTTATGAAGGACCAGCAAGATCAAAGCTTCTTCAAGAGACAAATATCCAAATATTAGCCTGTGTTTTATCCTGGAAATCATCTTCATATTTGCAAAGATCAATTAAATCACAAGATCGCAGTCCGAACCACTGCCAGATGAGCCTGCTTGCTGATACGTAAGCTCTCTCCCTCATAAGGGTCCTCAGAAACCATATGGGATGTCGTGTGGCCACTCGGCTGGAGACGCTTCAAGAGTAGGCCTAGGATGTGGCTTCTCCTGGGCTCCCCACAATGCTCACTGTGTTTGTTTTCAATGGACACTCAGCAGAAGTCACTGACTAGCTGACTACTTTGTGAGTAGCTGCCACAAGAACCAATATCTCATTACCAAAGAATGGATGAAAGGAAGATTCTAAATTAACTGAGACAGGTTTCCACCTAGGATGCCCTGATGTGGTAGGAGTCACCGGGTGAATAAGAGACAACATCAGGGAACTTGAGGTGATCAGCTGAGTAGGTGCCTACACAATTCCATGTTCTGGGGAAAATTTGTAGGAAAAATTTATTAGTTGGGGAACTTAAAATACATTAATATTTGTAAGATCTCTACCTACAAATAAATAATGCTTTAGTTTGTTGAAGTAATAAAAAGTTAGTGGTGCTCTGATGTGGTAGATGTCAGGTTAGAGATATGAGTGGAGAGGAGAAATTAGGACAGTAGTAAAATGAAACCTAATGGAAACTGGAAATTCATTTGGGATTGTCATAAATAATAGGTGTATGTTTAATAACATTGATATGCTATTTCTGATATGTGATATTTTTGAGCTTTTACTGTGTGTGGGACATAAAGCTAGAGACTGTTTATACATTTCTTCCTTTAATCTTTACAACAACCTTATTAGAAAGGAAAAGACATATGCTCATTTTGTGTAATGGGAAAACTGAGGCCAGGCAGATGAATTAACTTGTCTAATTCCCCACAGGCAGAACGCCATGGGATTTAGAATTGCAGTTGCCATATTTTCCATTGTAAATATTCATAAGACAGTGTAGCCATGGAAAACAATTGTGGGGGTGGTGTGTGTGTGTGTGAAGGGGTTATTTCTGTCACCAGGAAAATATCACCTATATTCTCTCCCTTGGCTGAACTGAGATGGTGGAGAATCATTGCATTTCTTTAGATGACGTATCATTATGACTTCAACAATAGTCAACCCATACGTTGGTCATGTATGAAAAAGTGGGACATGCATTGATTTAGCACATTGTATAATAGTACATTCAAGGCAGAGTTTGCCCTGAATGCACTATTATAATTTAGAATTTGGAAAAAGAAGGAGAAACACAAATACAATTCCTCCTTGTCTCTTGAGGTTTATAGGTATGCAGAGTACAGTGTAGGCCCTGTGTCCTCCAGTGTACCGCACCCTCCTGAGCTCTAATTTCAAGTCTAATACTCCTTGTTCTCCCTCCTCAAAAATATTTTGAATGGAATAAATTAATTCTAGTTATGTCTCTTTCCTTTCATAGATCATTTACCTCTCCAGCTGATGTTTTTCTAAAACAGGACTAGTCTTTATGACAGTGTTTTGAAGATGCTGATAGTCATCTGATGTCCATTAAAAGGGAGAGGTGATAAAAAGCTCTTTGTGAATTGAGCCCCATTTAGTAAAATTCCTATTTGTTGTGATAACTGATGATGTAAAAGTAGGTAAATCTTTCTAAAACGTCTGTTTTTGTTTCTCTAGGTGCAATCTCCCTCCCTTGTCAAGTGAGTATACTAAAGATGTGGGAACCAAAAGTCATCTCGTGACAGCTAACCCCAGCATAATTCGGCAAAGGTAAGCATTTATGACTTCTGGTGTTGGGGAACTAAAGAAGAAGGCTTTTGAAGTATTTAGCATCTTAAAGGCAGTGAGCATAACTCAGCTTAGGAAACAAAGAAGAAAACCACCTGGACAGGCAGGAAGGATGAAGAAGGGAATTGTAAATAAACTAGTTGTGATTATGGGAATCCAAACACTATTTCATGCTTCTGCCGGGATTCTGTTTCTTGCCTTCAGAGATGGTAGAAATAGCATGAAGATCCATTGTTTTGCTCAAAAAAGCAACACAATATCCTGCTGAGTCATTACGACTATTTTCCAATTTGTTGGCTTCAGTCCCAATTCATTGATTGGCATTGACTGTTGAACTGAATTAATATCAGTTTTATTAAGAAAAAAAAATAAATGACCAAACTACTGCATATGCATGCATGAAAATAGCAATATTGTTAGAATGTATAGGAATGTATGATTATATGATATTATATCACATTATATAAAATCAGATTTGGGAAAACAGATGGAAAATTCTTGTGCTAGTATTAAACCTTGGCAGCTGATGTGGGAGCTTCTGGGTGTCAGTCTCTAGTTGATGAAGCCCATCAGTAAGCTGTTTTTCCAAGGACGGTTCATGGTGGAGAATGACTCAGTCTCTGTGAAAGAAGAGTCAGACATTGCCTTTAGACTCTCTTGTGTAGCTAGCAATTAAGAACGAAATATCCAGACATTCTTGGCTGTGGTGCTTGTCATCTAAGGAAGTCCTATCCAAGTGAACAGCCCTTGTGCATCACTTTTTAAACAATGTTGCACTACTTGTTTTGGTTCTTAAGTAAGTGTTCCTATAAAATAGATGTCTAGAAACACAGCCAAACATTTTTTCATTTTGACAGATACTGTGAAATTACCCTTCCAAATGTACCATTTACTTCCTCTTCAGTAATGGATAAGACTGCCTATTTCCTAATCCTGAAAACAACACTAATCTTTTAAATTTTTGTCAGTTTGTTGGGTGAAAAATGATACATTATATACTTACTAAATATGTATTTTTTCTGAATACAAGAAGGGCTGAGTGGGTATTGGCTATTACTACTTTTGTGAATTGCCTATTTATATTTCTTGTTCATTTTTGTGCTTTAAAAAATATTTTCCTGTTGATTTATAGGAACTGTTTATATTATAGATAGTAAGTCTTTGTTTGCTATATATGTAACAAATGTTTTCTACTAGTCTCTCACATATCTTTTAACTTATATCCTATCAGAATTTAACATTTTTTATGCAGTGAAATTTGTTAATCTTTTCCTTTATGCCTTCTTTTTATTAAAAAAAAAAAAATCTGCCCTGGCCGGTTTGGCTCAGTGGTTAGAGTGTCAGCCTGTGGTCCAGAGAGACCTGGGTTCAGTTCCCGCTAAGGGCATGTACCTCGGTTGCAGTTTGTCCCCGGCCCTGGTTGGGTCGTGTGGGTGGCAGCCACTCGATGTGTCCCTTTCACGTCGGTATTTCTCTCTCTCTCTCTCTCTCTCTCTCCTTCTCTTTCCCTCCCATTCTATCTAAACAAAAAATGAAAAAATGTCCTCGGGTGAGGATAAAAAAAAATCTTTCTTTAGATGATCTTTCTTATCCACATTTCCTCCAATGAGAAAATATTATACTTTATTTATCTAGTACATTTACAGTTTCATTTGTTCATATTTAAGAAATTTAGTCCATGTGAATATATTTATTTTTATAACAATTTTATTGTTTTCAATAAAGACATATGTTCATTATAAGAATTTAAAATAAAAGATAAAAGTACAAAAAAGAAGGTAAACAAAAAATCACCACAAACCTCACCATTTGAAAATAACAGTAATTAATATTAGATAAACTTTTTCCAGATATTTCATGTTCTTCAGAACTTTGAAGCTATTGTTCCATTATCCTCTTAGATTCCAGCAATGCCAATTAGAAGTCTAATAGGAATCTATTTTTTGTTTGAGGGAAACCTTTTTTCTTTTAGTTGGAAGGCTTGAGGGTTTAGTGGTGAAGATTTTTTACTCTAAAGCAAGATGACTAGGGTTTTATTCCCTGTTTGCCCACTTATGGGCTGTGTCTGTGTGAGCTTGGCTACATTACTTACCACTCTTTCCTTCAGTTTCCTCATTTGTAAAGCAGGGGTAGTACTTTTAGCATAGTGAATTACACTACATGTGTATGTATATGTATATATGCATATATGTGTATGTGTGTATATCTCGCTACATACTGTAATTATATACAATGCTTAGAACAGTGCCTGGTATACTGTAAGCACTATATAAGTATTAGCTATTATAGTATTATTTGTATCTCTGAACATTCTCTCTCTTATGTGTGCTACATGCCGTTGAGTCAGCTTCGATCCCTGGCGACCTTATAAATGAGTGATGTCCATGAAGCCTTGTCCTCAAAAGCCCTATCCAGCACCTGTAGACCTATATTTGGTCTTCCTCTTTTCCTGTTGCCTCCTCTTTTTCCCAATACTGTTGTCTTTTCCAAAGAAACCTACTTTCTCATGATGTGCCTGAAGTAGGACAGATAGACAGTCTCTCCCAGGTGTCTGATTATTTCCTCTTACCCACTGTATTTGCCTTCTCTTTCTAGTCTTACTAGGTGGCTTTTGGAACTTCTAGATTATCCAAGACTTCTCACTCTTCTTGTACCATATAGTCGTGTGTGTGTGTGTGTGTGTGTGTGTGTGTGTGTGTGTCTGTGTGTGTGTGTATTGTGTTCCAAGAATAACCCCTTTCAGCTCACTAAATCTTATTTTAGCTATTGTCATTCTGCTATATAGAATACCATTTCCATTTTTTAAAATCATGTTTTTATTTTCTGTGAGTCTAATTACTTTATTTTTAAAGCAGCACATTTCAATGGCTGTGATGTCATCTTTAATTTTATCAAGACTATTAATGGACCTAAAAGTCTTGTGTTTTTGCTTATTTCTATATTCCAGATTATTTCCTTTATTTTTAAAAATAATATATTATCTTACTATTTTTTAAATGTTTTTATTGATTTTTTGGAGAGAGAGGAAGGGACAGAGAGATAGAAACATCGATATGAGAGAGAAACATTGTTTGGCCACTTCCTGCATGCCCCCTACTGGGGAACAAGCCTGAAACCCGGGCACGTGCTCTGACTGGGAATTGAACTGAGACCGTGCTCAATCCACTGAGCCATACCAGCTGGGCTATTTCCTTTATTTTTTAAATTTAATGATACATATATGATGTGACTTTTTGAATTTGACTTTTAGTTTTCTATTTATTTTTGTATGATGTCTATTTGCTATCAGTGAATATAAGTATATTACTTTCATAATAAACAATTCATTTTTAAAATGTCACTGAAGCCCTGGCCAGTGTGGCTCAGTTGGTTGGGCATCATCCTGTGCACTGAAAGATTGCCGGTTTGATTACCCATCAGGACACATGCCTGGGTTGCGGGCTCAATCCGGGGAGGCGGCATGCAGGAGGCAGCTGATCAATGTTACACTCTCACATCAATGTTTTTCTCTCTCTCTCCCTCTTCCTCTCCATCCTCTCTCTGAAAGTCAATAAACTATTCTTTAAAAAAATGTCACTGAAAACCAAGTATGACAAATTTGTGAATCAGTAAATTAAATGAATGACCAAAGATTAGCTTGATAGTTAATTTTAGTATAGTTTGTTTTTTTGATGTATCAGCTAATGTAGAACAAGAAAACAAAAATATCACTCTCATAGTTTAGTTATTGACACTCACTCAATTCTTGTATGTATGTATTATTTATTATTTTTATGGGGGTCTGATCAGGAAGATGGCAGAAAATCACCAATGATAATGGTGTTGCCTTAATTCAATTAAGTGTATTTGGGTTCTGAGAACCCTAAGAATGTGCAGTTTTTAAATTTGTGATGAATTTATCTCAGGTTCAAAAGAGTGAACAAAAGGGCAAGAGAACTTACAGAAATATATTTTTATTATTTAGAAATTTTTTATTTTTAAATAATTATAGATACACAAGAAGTTGCAAAAAATGTATGGGAAGATCCTATGTATTCTTCATCCAATTTCCCCCAATGAAAACATCTTGCATAACCATAGTATAATACTTTATTACTTGGGACTAACTTTTAAGAAGGAATAAATGTTCTTGTGGAGGGAAATGAGACATTCAAGGGCAAAAGATTCTGTTTTCCTACCTGAATATGTGGACTTGGTGGTACAATTTTTAAAAGGAAGGTGAAAAAACTGTAGGAGAAATGGTAAAATATTAAATACTTAAGAGGAAAAGAAAACCTGTTGATTAAGACTTGTGTTCAACATAAACAATTAATACAAGGGAAGCAAGAATAAGTATGATTAATATTGCTCAACATTTCAATGTGCCAGGTCATGTGCTATTTATATACATTGTGACATTTAATCCTCAAAACAATCCTAATAGGTAGAATATGTTAATTTGTATATTTACAGAAAAAGGAAATGTGCTGTGGTAAGCTTAGTCACCTACTCATGTTCACAGCTGCTAGTAATCATTCTAGGACTTCACCCAGATATAGCTCAGTCCAAAGCCCACGCTCTTAATCAGTGATCATCACACCAGGTGGTCTTTCCAGGTGATCCATGCGTTATACAAGGAGACAATCGAGTTTTCACAAGTAATAAGTTATTTTGGGAAAGTGAGTGAAACTTTTTTTTACTAAAAAAAAAATGTATTCAATGTAGCAAGGTATTTGGATTCAAAATCAAAATGAATATAGCCATTCCATTTTGTGAAATAAGGAAACAATATACCATTTTCAATAGCATCAAGTAATATGATGCATTTAACAATTAAACAAAACAGCAAGCTCTCTATAGAAAAATTATGAAATTTTATTGAGATAATTCAGACAACCTGACTAAATGTACTGATGTATCGTGTCCATAACTGAAAGACTCAGTACTCTTGTAAAGGAATCAGTTCTACCCAAACTGATCTATAGTTTCATTGAAATTCCAATAAAAACCCCAATAGTGATGTGTGTTTATTACTTGGCAAGTTGATTCTAAAATTCATGTAGAAATGCAGAGCCAAGAATATCAAAGAAGCTCTTGAAGAAAAAATGATTGGAGGAGTTTCTATGCCAGATTATAATACGGTACCTACATATAGCTATTATAATTAAGACAATGTGGTATTGGTGCAGGGATAAACAAACTGACCAGTTAAACAGAATAGGGGCCCCTCAATCAGATCCACATACATAGAGACTCTTAATATATGACATAAGGGGTAATATTGTAGATCAATAAGAAAAGGAAAAATTTTTCAAAACAATGTTGAGACAGTTAGGTATCTATATGGGAAAAAATGAGATTACACCTCTACTTCATACCTTATACCAAACATTGTTTCCAGATGGTCAAGACCTAATTTGAAATGCAAACCAATAAATTTTTAAATTAATTTTTAGAGTAGTGGTTCTTAACCTGTGGGTCGTGACCCCTTTGGGGGTTGAACAACCCTTTCACAGGGGTCACCTAAGACATAACAGTAGCAAAATTACAGTTATGAAGTAGCAACGAAAATAATTTTATGGTTGGGGATCACCACAACATGAGGAACTGTATTAAAGGGTCGCGGCATCAGGAAGGTTGAGAACCACTGTTTTAGAGAGAGGATGAGAGAGAGAGAGAGAGAGAGAGAGAGAGAAACATCTACGTGAGAAAGAAAACATTGGTTGTTTACCTCTCGTATGCTCCCCAACTGGGGATTGAACCTGCAACCTGGGTGTGTGCCCTACCAGGGATCAAACCCAACACCTTTTGGTCTACGGGATCACGCTCCAACCGAGCCACACCAGCCAGGGCCAAAACAATAAATCTTATAGAAAACAACACAGTGATTTCTTAAATAAACAGCACTAATTAAAAGGGAAAAAACTGGTAAGTTTGATTTATTAAAATTAGGAGCTTTTATTTATATAAAGACATGCTAAAAGTAGAGCAAATGCCACATTGTAGAAGAAGACCACTAACAAAGGACTTGTATTCAGAATATATGAATAACTTTTTCTTATTTAATTTAGAAATAAATTAATATGAAAAACAGAAATCCCAACAGGAAAAATAAGTCAGAACCAGACTTCAAAGCACTAGTCCAAATAGCCAGTAAATGAATGAATATATGTTCTACTTCATTAGTAATCAGAAAAATGCAAATAAAAATCCTAATGAGATATCATTCCATATCCATGAGGTTAGCAGAAATTATTTCAGCTATTGGTGAGGATGTGGAGCAATAGAAAGCATTGTATATGCTCGTTGGAATGACTATAGTTACAACTACTTTGGAATGCATTTTGACATTATCTGGTAGAGCTGAAGATGTTCATCCCCCATACCTTCGTGGTTCCCTTCCTAGGGATATACCCTAGAGAAAAACAACAGTAATTATAAGAGGGAAATGTATAATAATTATTTATAATAGCTAAAATCTAAAATAGTTGATTGTGCATCAGTGGTAGAATGAATAAGTTGGGACATGTTCATATATGGAATGCTTTACAGCAATGAACTATAACTGCTCACAGTGAAATGCTTGAATTTCACAAGCCTAATGTTGAGAAAAAGAAGTGAGTCATACGAAATACAGTAGGATTTAGCATAAAGGTAAAAATAAAACTAACAATATGGGTTAGGGACACACAGATAGCAAATAAAACTGTGAAGAGCAACACTGGTCCTTCTCAGGGGAGGGAGAGTATTGGATTCGGGAAGTTTTTTATTCATACCTTGTAGTCTCCTCTCAAAACTGTTCAAACCCAAGATGTTGGCTGTGTCTTGCACTTTCGTGTGACTAAAAAGTAAATGTAAAGCTGTGCAGTAGAAATGCTAAGTACCACTAATTTTCATAGCTGTCCTCCAAACCCTTGATTCTTATAAAAATATTTCACTGAGATTTGTAGGCACTATTAGTTTCACTACAGAATTCTCTTACAAAATATCATTATCAAGATAAAACAGGCTTAAGAAAATTTAAATATATTTGAAGCACACATGGTTGTAGTACCAAAAATAAGGTTAGAGAAAGTAATATTTGTTGATGAATCTAACAGAAATTGCTATAGCTTTTGTTAGGATATCTTGTTTAGAGTGCATTCTTATTTTTTGAAAAACAGCTTTACTTGAGATATAATTTATATACAAAAAAACTGCACATGTTCAATTTATACACTTTGATGAGTTTGGGTCTATGCATACATCTGTGATACTTTCATCACAATTAAGGCAATCAATATATCTATCACCTCCAAAAGTTTCCTTGTGTCCTTGTTTGTGTGTTTGTGTGATGTGGTAACAACACTTAACACGAGGTATACCCTCTTAATAAATTGTTATTCAGTGGGTGTAAAGTGCATTCTTTTTTTTTTTAAACTCATCTTTATTGTTGAATGTACTATAGATGTTTCTCCCTTTTTTCTCCATTGACCCCCTCCTCCCCAAACCAGCCCCCTTCTGCCTTCCCCACACTATTGTCAGTGTCCATTGGTTATGTATATATGCATACAAGTTCTTTGGTTGATCTCATCCCGCCCTCCCTCCCCCCTTCCCTTTGAGGTTCATCAGTCTAACAACCAATTTGTACTTCTTAATTCCTTCATCTTTTTCACCCATCCCCCCAACCCCCACCCATCTGTCAAGCAACAAAAAGTTCTCTGTATCTATGAGTCTGTTTCTGTTCTGCTTGCTCATTTTGTTTGTAGATTCAATTGTTGATAGATATGTATTAATTGCCATTTTATTGTTTATATTTTTGTTCTTCTTCGCCTTCAAGAAGACCTTTCAACATTTCATGTAATACTGGTTTGGTGGTGATGAATTTCTTTAGCTTTTTCTTGTCTGGGAAACTCTTGATATGTCCATCGATTCTAAATGACAGCTTTGCAGGATAGAGTAATCTTGGTTGTAGGTCCTTGCTTTTCATCACCTTGAATATCTCTTGCCACTTCTTTCTGGCCTGCAAAGTATCTTTTGAGAAATCAGCTGACAGTCTTATGGGAGCTCCTTTGTAGGTAATGGACTGCTTTTCTCTCGCTGCTTTTAAGATTCTTTCTTTGTCTGTAATCTTTGGCATTTTGATGATGATGTGTCTTGGTGTGGACCACTTTGGGTTCAACTTGTTTGGGACTCTCTGTGCTTCCTGGACTTGTATGTCTGTTTCCTTCACCAAGTTAGGGAAGTTTTCTGTCATTATTGTTTCAAATAGGTTTTCAATTTCTTGCTCTCTCTCTTCTCCTTCAGGCACCCCTATGATGCGAATGTTGGCACACTTGAAGTTGTCCCAGAGGCTCCTTACACTATCCTCATTTTTTTGTTTTTGCTGTTCCAACTCGATGGTTTGCTTCTTGGCTTTACCTACTCTACTATTGATTCCCTGTAAATTATTCTTTATTTCAGTTAGTGCATCCTTAATTTTTGACTGGTCCTTTTTTATGTTGTTGATGTTCTCACTAAGTTCCTTGATGGTTTCACTAAGTCCCTTGAATGCCTCACCAAGTTCCTTGAGCAACCTTGTAACCTGTTTTCTGAACTCTGCATCTGATTGATTGCTTATCTCCATTTTGTTTAGTTCTTTTCCTGGAGTTTTGTTCTTTTCTTTCATTTGGGACATGTTTCTTTGTCTCCTCATTTTGGCTTCTTCCCTGTGACTGTTTCAATATATTGGGCAGAATTGCTATGTCTCCTAGGCTTCGTAGGGTGGCCTACTGTTGTAGTCTTGTAGGATTCAGAGGCACAGTCTCCCTTATCACCCCAGCTGGGCCCTCGAGGTGCACCCCTAGTGTGGACTGTACACCCTTCTGTTGTATTTGAGTCTTGATTGCTGTTGGCATGTCAGTGAGAGGGATTTACTCAGGCTGATCAGCTGCAAGGACTGGCTGTGCCCACTACCCACTGGCCTCTGACTACCTTGGTGGATCAGCTGTGTAGGGGCCCACTACACAGAGCAAGACTTACTTCATCAGGGCTCTGGTACCCACTGAGTCCACTCATTGAGTGTGTCACTTGTGGAGGTGGTTGGATGGTGGTGTTTTGATGTGGTCTGAAGCTGTCCACTGGGTGTGCTGGCTCTGGGGCAAGGTCAGCTACTGCCTGTGTTCTATCCAGGGCCACCTGGCATAAGCTACAAAGTGATCTGCCAATGGCTACTTCTTGTGCTGGGCTTGGAGGTGCCCAGGCAAAGCCAGGTTGTGAACCAAGGCTGGCTGCTTCTAGTGCCAGGCCTGGGGCCACTTAACGAGAAGTATGGGGCTTGCTGAGACCAGATGCTGCTTGTTTGAGAGATTTTAGGAAACTGAAGCAGGATCCAAGACAGGCCAATCCTATGGTAAAGCCTTTGGAAACAGCTTGGGTGGGTGGGGCCTCAAGGAATTACCAGGGCAGGGCAAACAGCATAAGCCAGGTTACTGGAGTCCCAGATATGGTGACAATCTGCCTGCCCTGTGGGGGAAAGGCTCACCAAAGGAACAATGGCCTCCGCCAGCATGTCTGTCCACGAGAAAGCTGCCCCTCCAGCCCTCGTCCTGAGGCCAAACAGCTCAGTTCTTCCCTGTATGTCTCTGGTGCCCCTCACACTGCCTCCCCTCCAAGCTCAGAGGGAGCAAGTCCGAGTAAGTCCATGCACGGGCCCTTTAAGAGGAGCTGCCTGGGGCTCCAGCAGCTGCAGCCTCCCTCAGCCTCAGTTCCCGCTGGTTTTACAGCCAGAAGTGATGGGGATTCTCCTCCTGGCACTGGGACCCTGAGCTGGGCACCTGGTGTGGGATGGGGACCCCTCACTCCTCAGGTAGGACCTTCCCAGCCGAGGTGTCCTCCTGATTTTTATCCGCCACACGTGGGTGTGGGACCAGCGCGTCGCGCCTCCACCCTTCCTACCAGTCTCGCTGTGGCTGCTTCTTTAATTTCGTAGTTGTAAGACTTCCATTCAGCTCAATGTCAGGCGGTTCTGAATGATGGTTGTGTTGTAGTTTCGTTGTAACTTTGATGTGGTTGTGGGAGGAGGCGATACCGCGTTTACCTACACCGCCATCTTGACCGGAAATGCCAAGTGCATTCTTTTTGACAGCACCCAGAACAAAAAGATTAGTTAGGATGTCTGGGACACAAGATGAAAAAGGGCTCTGCAGTCACATTCATTCACCCTCTGATTGCATTTTTTTTCTTTATTGATTTTAGAGAGAGAGAGGAAGAGAGAGAGCAGTAGAACCATCTGTGAGAGAGAACATCAATTGGCCGCCTCCTGCATGTCCCCCACTGGGGATTTGGCCCACAACCTGAGCATGTGCCATGACCAGGAATCGAAACAGTGACCTCCTGTTGCATGGGTCGATGCTCAACCACTGAGCCACACCAGCTGGGCCTCTGATTGCATTTTTATAGGCTAGGAGGCGAGAGGCTGTTCTAATACAAATGCAGAGTCTGTTGGATGTTCAATTGCAATTGCCCTCTTCTTTTTTTACTGGGTCTTGTAGGTGAATGGCAGCAAGGATCCATTCATAAGATTACCCTTTATCAATATGCCGGATCTAACCTCATGGTTTTTAAGCATTTTTTTCAAATACCCTTTAAAAGAATGTTTTAAATCCATCTGTATCTCACTGATCATTTTTTTCATTATTTAGAGAATACTTTATTAGTTTCTGTAATCAAACCCATGTAGATTAAGGCCTTACATATTCATACATTGCATTACCCCTGTACAAATGGAAAAAAATATGTTGAATGTTTCTAGTGTTACATATCCTCATGGCAATGTCAGTGATCTCTGTCAAATCAAGTCATTAATATGAGTTGACTTTCTGTCAGGAAAAGGCAGACTACTTTTAAATTCAAGTAAGTGTTAAAATGTAACCCCATGTAATCATCTCATTTTTAAATTTTAAGTATTCAATATAAAAATAAGGTGTGGAAATTGCTAAGAGTTTGTCCCCTGAATAAAATAAGACACAGGCTCTTTCTATTTCTTATTTTTAAAAAACCCTTTTGCTTTCTCTCAGGGGACACTCCCTCAGGAACTGTGTATCTTGGAAATGTTTTTTTGTTTGGTGGTCTGGTGGTTTTTACACTCAGGGGAAATGCATTCTTGTAATATTTGGAATCATAAGTGGTATGCTATTTTTTTTTTTTTATAAAGTGGAAAAAGAAAAATTATGAAAGTAGAGTTTGGAAAAGAGAAAGTTGTTTAGACTGTCAGGTTAGTCCCAAGTAGGTAAGTTTTAGAAAAGGATCTATGTGGAAGTGGAGGACTTGGAAATCCCTGGGGGAAGAGGGAAATTAAGGTGGGAGCTTCACCAGAGGGAAGTTGCAGAGGACTCATTCAACTAATGACCTTCCAAAATCCACTCTGGAAGAGGGAACACAGAGTTAAATGAGCCATGACTCACACATTGAAGTTGCTCACGGTCAGCAGACATTCCCAAGGTCTTAGGGTCTGTGGATGGGCTTTAGGAGTTCTCTGAATGCCTTCTGAAATTTAGGCTAATTTTTCATGGATGTGCATGTATACATTTTTAATCAGGTTTTCCAAGGGTCCCATTACTCAAAAAAAGTTTAAAGTTCACTGGCCTACACTGAGTCATTATATGGTAGCCTGATGTGAAAGCAGAAATTTGAGTTCTCAAAGCTTGTTTCTCAATTTTGCAATAGAGTTGAATCCGCAATTAACCATTTTGCTCATAACAGCAGTTCAATATATATTTGGGCAAATGATTGTTAAAAGCTAAAAACTGGAACTAAGTTGATCATCCTATCATGACATTAATAATTCATATTTAAATATTAAGACCCTAACTTTGGAAAGATTGCTATTTGCAGCCACTAAAAAAGAGCTGCGAGATTCTGAATGTGTGTTTCCACGGAGGTATATTAGAGGTCATAATATAGGTTAGGTGTGAGTGGCTTGGGGTAAGAACTTTTTATCTGTGCCCTTGAGATTCCAGCAAGTCATTTGGCACACAGGACATGTACAGTGTGTGTTTATGAAATTAATAAATAAGTAAATAAATATATTTTAAAATGTCCTCCAAACTGAATTTCTGGTTTAAATTGTCTTATAAAAGGAAACTCAGTGGATTTTTTGGTATCAGTTAAAATGCATTTATTGATTTATTGCTTAAGCTGAAGAGAGGAATGTTTTAGTAATGGATATTTCAAAACAGTATTAGTGGAATGCTTAGCTGGGAAAACTTGGTTACTATTAAAAAAAAAAGTTGACATGAATTAGGAAACAAAAAAGTTTTTAGAACAAATTAAGTGTAAATTATGATGGAGTTAACCTTTTAAAACTTTTACGTGTGTAGCTTTTAATTCACTAGGTGAACTTGATATGAGCCTCTGATACTTATTTTGAGGTTCCTAATATCAAGTAGAGCCTGGATAGTTTTTCTTATACAAGTGGAAGAGACTTGATGCAATGGTTATTGCCTCTATTTACTAAAGGCAATTGGGAATATGGAGATATTGCTAGGGAAAATAATTGTTTATTTTATTTGTGTACTTTTTCCCCCACTTTTTTAAATTAAAAATTTAAAATGTTGACACTATTGCAGATATCCTCCATTTTCTTCTCCTTTGTCCACCTCCACCCACCCCTTTACCCCCCCTTCTTGGCCCTCACCAAACTATTGTCCATGTCCATGGGGTATGCATGCATGTTCTTTAGCTAATCCCTTCACATTCTTTATCCAGTCATGCCCCACCCCCCGGCATCTGCCAGTCTGTTCCATGCATCCATGCTTCTGGTTCCATTTTGTTCATTATATTCCACATATTAGTGAGATCATATGGTATTTGTCTTTGACTGGCTTATTTCACTTAGCATAATACTCTCCAGGTCCATTTGTGCTGTCACAAACATTAGGAGTTCCGTGCTCAATGTCATTAATCATCAGAGAGATGCAAATTAAAATAACAGTGAGGTACCACCTCACACTCGTCAGAATGGCTACTATCAATAATTCAACAAACAACAAGTGTTGGTGAGCATGTGGAGAAAAGGGGACCCTAGAGCACTGTTGGTGGGAATGCACACTGCTGTAGTCACTGTGGAAAACAGTGTGGAGTTACTTAAAAAAAATTAAAAATGGAACTGCCTTTTGACCCAGTGATCTTATTTCTGGGACTATATCCTAAGAATCCTGAACCACCTATCAGAAAGAATATGTGCACCCCTATGTTCATAGCACACTATTTACAAAAACCAATATCTGGAAACAGCCCAAGTGCCCATCAGCAGATGAGTGTGTACTTTTAAGAAAATAATTTAAGTGTTAAGGAAAATAATTTGGGTCCAAAGACTATAGTAGTTTGTCTTTAAAATTTTATATGACTCATGTCTCAGCTTATGTTTCTAAAACTCCCATATTTATTCTGCCAGCTGGCTCTTTGCTCTTCAAACTTGGAGCAGCTTGTCAGTGTTTGCATCAAGGCTTGGCATTCATTGATAGCCATTCTGTCTAACATCTGCCACAATATAAGAGAATTAAGAGGTAGATGCTAAAACTGGAACTAGAGAGAGCAAGTAGAAGATCGAGAAGGGATGCCTCTATAAGGGAATGGATCTGTACAGAGTTTGTGTCTGAAACGCAGTATTACATAGTGGTGAAAAACATGGGTTTTGGCTTTCAACAAATTTGTGTTCAAATTCTAGTGCCAGTGCTAGTAAGTGCGTCTTCTCCTTACTAGCTGTGTTGCACTGGTTGCTTAACCTCCCACCTGTCAATTGAGAATTAAATTGAGGGCTATTGAGAGATATAAATGAAATGACGTGGCTGTGTCCAGTAAAGCGACTCTGATTGACATTCAGAATGACTACTCAGAAAAACTCTTCTGTTGAAATACATTTTGTTCTTGGATAAAGCATTTTAAAATGCATTGATGGACTCATCAAATTGAGGGAATCTCCAAAGTTATTTGCATACTTCTCCCCAAAACAAACAAAACCCCACAAAACAGAAAATCATGGACCTAAAACCAGACCAAACACTGTGAACTATAAAATTTAGCTATCAAAGGTGAGAACAGGAGACCAAGCCCCAGACTTACCATGTTAATGTGTGTCTCATATTAAGCCATGATAAGGGACCTAATGTGGTCTCAGGTCATCAGCAGCCCCTGGCTTCCAAGAGAAGCAAACACATTTCTTCTAGAGGAAAGCTCTAAGAATTCCCTTATATCACTTTCAAACAAATGTGAATTTCATACAAACCATCAATATTCAGAGTCCTCAGAGACAAAAAGCAAACAAAAAATTACATATGTAAATGCTTATGAATGTATTGGACTTGTCAGATGCAGTATATAACTAAGAATGAAACTATTATAAAAAATAAGAATAAGCAGTAAGAGAATATCAAATTAACTAGGTAATTTTGAAAAAGGACCAAATAGAATTTTTAGTATGAAAAATGTAGTTGTTCAAATGAGCACACATTATTAGCTATAACTGAAGAGAGAATTGGTAAACTGGATGATAAAGCAAATAATTTTCCAGATAGAAAGATATAGAAAATATGAAGACAAGATAAAAATAACATAGAGGATAGAACGAGAAGAACTACATTAAAGTATAATTGTGGAATTATAAAATAGAGGTAAAAGTTGAGACTTTTTCAGAATTAAACAATAATGTATTCCATAATTATAGGAAACACAAAGTATCAAACATAATTCATTTTTGAAATGGCAAACTTAGACCATTTTAGGAAAACTAAACTAAAGAAAATAAAATGCTGTTAAAAACAGCCAGAGAGAAAAGACAGATCACTTGCAAAAGATTGATAATTAGACTAAAAGTAGACATCTTCCAACAGTAAAATTGATAGTTAGAAAGCAGTGCTAATATATGAGAAACTATAAACATTGAAATACATACTCAGCAAATTATTTTTCAAAATAAAAAAAACATTTTCTAAAAAAAAAAAAAAAAAAGACATTATCATCAATAGACCTTCACTGAAAGAAATTCGAAAAAATGTATCTCAAGAAAAAAGTTACTTCGGAAGGAAAATCTGATATGCAAAGAAAACTGTAAGTATATAAACAAATCTAAATAAATCCCATCTGTATAAAACAATAATTATATCTAATATATATATGTATATTTACCTATGATTTGTAGTGTCACAATAAAAGACACAACTAAAATACTGGAAAATAACATCACATATGGGGAGACTGGAGTTGAAGTATTTTGAAGTTCTTATTTCAGTTATTTATTGCTCGATAACAAACCTCTCTTTGGGGCTTATACCACAATAATCATTTTAATGTCTTTCACAGTTTCTGTGGGTCAGGAATTGAGGAAGGACCTGGTTGAGCAAATCTGGCTCATGATTGCTCACACAGTAGTTAAAGTTGAAATGGTGCAGGGTTGGAGCAGCTGGGCTGGCCAGGCACCTCTCTTTTTCCATGTGGTCTCAGGGCTCTCCATGTAGTCTCTCCTGGTGGGCCAGTTTGGGCTCCCTCACAGCATGACAGTCTCAGGACAGATGGACTATTTACATAGTAGCTGGCTTTGCCCAAGGCTTATGTATGAAGAGAACAAAGCTGGAAGGGCATGGCATTTTTATAACCTCATATCAGAAATGACTGCTCAGTTCCATCAGACTCTCTTGGATGCAGCAATCACGAAGGCTCACCCAGGTTCCAGGGGGAAGAGTCCTAGAAACATCCATCTCCTGTTGGGAGGATCATCAAAGTCACATTGTTAGAAGAGTATGAGAGGAGATGTTGTGGTCATCTTTGGAAAAAACCATCTGCTACAGTCTACCCTTAGGCGAAATGATTTATATCCATCACACATTCAAAATAATCTCAGCCCCCTCCTTGAAGACCCCCAAGACTTATCCCATGACAGCATCAACTTAAAGTCCCAGAATCTTTAAATAGTTGGGCAAAGAACAACAGCAGCAAAAACCCAGAAAAAAATCACCTAAAAACAAAAATACAATAGAGGAGAACCAAAAAACCAAAGTAGATTCTTTGAAACAGCTAAGTTGATTCATTGAAAAGTTGATAAATAAAAATTATTTTAAAATAGATTTTTAAATTATTTTTCTATGTATCCATCCTATAAACAAAGAAGAAAACCCATAATGTATACAAATATACATATCATGTTATGGATAATTTGAAAATAATGAAACTCTTTAAACATATAAAA
Organism: Tadarida brasiliensis; assembly: GCA_030848825.1. Classification (NCBI taxonomy): domain Eukaryota; kingdom Metazoa; phylum Chordata; class Mammalia; order Chiroptera; family Molossidae; genus Tadarida; species Tadarida brasiliensis. Next base: position 35,486,673 of record CM061263.1, on the reverse strand, counting down.
ATATATCTGGTTTTATAGCTTATGTTACATATGTATTGATGGAGTAATATGCAGTGATATTTTGGGATAATGTTCCTGATTAATTTTAATAAATGGTAAATTTCTCACATTATAATATTAAGTGAAAATAAGTATATAAATTTATATGTTTCGATTCTACATAGAAAATCTCTAAGAAAAAAAATCAATATTTTCCAAATTTGCTGCAAAATTATATAATAGAAAAAAAATCATTTAAAAAGCAAGCCTTCCTGTTTTATATTTTCTTCTAATAAAAATTCATTTTGACAATACAGCAGCTCTGTGAGTTAGAGGGTCAGACAGTTTGAATGAAGCCCCAATTTTGTGTGTATGTGTGTGTGTGTGTTCCTGCCCCTCCAGATCTAAGTGAGATTAGCTTGGACCTCAAATTTAATGTATTGAATTCAGAAAGTCAGACTATTCTCTGCATCTTTCGAGTAACATTGTCCTGGGAGCAGAGGAAGTGAGCATGTCATCAAGAACTCAACTCCTGACACAGAATAGTTATTACGTCAGTGCCCATTTGTTTCCTTTCTTTTGCTTTCCCTCTGTGACTTTCTTTCTAATCCTCAACATTAAATAGCAGATCAGATCAAATGACTCTGTAAATGCATAATTAGTACATAGATATTGAAAGAGACTAAATTCTTATGGTACTTTCATGCAGGTCCATTGAGAGTGGGTTGTACCCCTGTGAGAAAACATTAGGGGCTGGACTCAGCAAGAATACCCAGTTAAGAATCTCTACATGAGATTGTAGTGATATACAACATGCTGAGACCACTGGACCAATCATAGTACCCGCTTTCTCTGACCCACCCCTCTTCTGCCTTCTTTTTAATGTTTACTTTGGTGGTATATTATTCCTGATCAGCAGAATGTCAGTGAGTTTTCATTTCAGTGGAAGGAAAAATGTGTGGAAAGATTTCTGGAAATCAGTAGGGCAGCACTGGCTGTGTGATCTAAGATAAGTTACTTTACTGTCTGCATGTAACATGGTAGGAAATAATTTGTTAGCAGTTGGCACCAGAATTCTGCTTAGAGAGTGTGCTGTTTGTGTATGGGACTATTTCTTGCTATCTTGTGGGGGTCAGGGAGAGGCCAAAGGGCCTGGTGTTGTTCCAAAGTTGGATTTGAGTGATAGCAGAGGGTAGAACTGTTGGGATGAGCCAAAGAGAAGAGATAAGAAAGCAAGAAGAGCTGGGAAAGGGAGAAGCAATGAAGGACCAGGAAAGAAATCTTTGGGAACTTAGGCAAGTTTGTTAGAAAAGAACGGAGATATCTGAACTCAATTGTAAATTATTTTTCAGAAACTGTGTTCTGAGATTATTTCCCCTTGATATACCTCTCACCTTTCTTGCTCTTCAAATTTCTTATATATCTGTGCATATGATATCTGTCTGTACATATGTGTGCACACATGTATATAAATGGTGAAGTGACTCTTTCATCTTTGATCAATATGGTTTATGCTGTGAATAATGGCACTTACTAGGCAGAGAGGGCCTTGAAAGTGTAACCCTCCTGGGAATGTTCAGATCGAGATCCTGCATGGCAAGTGCATGCCCTGGAGATTTTGTTACAGCCGAACCATGTGTGCCCCAGCTTAACTGTGGGAGGCAACCTTCAAAGTGAAGTCTGAAACTCGTTAATTATCTTACTAAACTCCTTATGTGCTCAGAGCTTCTTTGGGCAAGATGGTTGGTGCCCATCTGTGAATACTTCCATTTCACAGAGTTCATCATATATTCAGTGATTTCAGCTATTAATGAGCTTTCCTAATATCTTCATAAGAAAGGATAAGATAGGCCCTGGCCGGTCTGGCTCAGTGGTTAGAGCGTCAGCCCACGGACCAGGGAGTCCCGGGTTTGGTTCCTACTAGGGGCACATACCTTGGCTGCAGTTTGTCCCTGATCCTGGTTGGGGTCATGTGGGTGGCAACCACTCGATGTGTCTCTCTCACATCCGTATTTCTCTCTCTCTCTTTCTCCCTCTCTCCCTCCCGCTCTATCGGAAAATAAATGCAAAAATGTCCTCGGGTGAGGATAAAAAAAAAAAGAAAGGATAAGATATTAATAATTATTAGCCTGTATATGAATATTTCTATAGTCTGTGAAAATTACCTTATTTTTCAATTTATATGTGTGATTAATTTTACTGGAGAATATGAACCAAGTTGAGTAAATAGAATACAGTTTTAGAAGTAACTAATTGTGAGTGTTTTGATTATATATTGGTTAATCAATTATATTTTCTTTTTAAAATTATTTTTTATTGATTTTTTAGAAAGAGAGTAAAGGAGAGAGAAATAGAAACATCCATGTAAGAAAGATACACATATTGGCTGCCTCCTGAACGCCCCCTACTGGGAATGAGCCCACAACCCAGGCATGTGCCCTGACTGGGAATCGAACCAGGACCTCTCAGTCCATGGGACAAGGTTCAATCCCCTGAGCCACACCAGCTGGGCAATCAATTTTATATTCTTATTGAAAAATGTTTGCTTTCCAACTTGAAATATAAGACATTGTATTAGAGAACATTGTGTTATAGAGAAATATAGAGACATGTTCTCTGTGAGTTTCTATTATTAATTGTTTTAATTTGTTTAATAGGAAGATTTGTAAAAAAACAAATCAGAGCTTTAGTGTTTGGTTGAATCTCTAAATTGATATGCATTTTAACTTGTTTTCACTATTATCTTTCATATCTATATCTCTATATGACAAAAGTGCACACACAGTAACAACCAACACACACACAAAAAATCAGTCTTGATATAAATATTTGACAAGGGCAGAATATAAATTGCTGACACAGATAGTGTATTTGATAAATGCAATTGCAAGTACTAATGAAGGGAAAGGTAGAAGGAAGGGATGCCCAGAAGATAAAATTACATATTTTATTGATTATGAAATGTGCAGTTTTCACAATTTAACATCTATGAGACTGGGCTGCCTTTTATAGCCTCTGTTGACCGAGTAGAAGCTGAGGCGTGGTTGGTGCTGCCGGAACAATGATGACCTTGGTCATAACTGTTCCTATACTGTCATCTCAGTCGAGGTTTGTGCATCATTGGTTCACACAGTGATTTTGATAGGCATTTAAAATAACTCTGAAAAGATGGAATATCTATTGTGTATAAAGAAAGACATAGAAATACAGCAGTGGGGTGCCAATTTGATTTATAAGCAAATTGTAATTTCAGAGAACTGATGAAAGCAATTCTATATGTTCGTGTAAAGCAGCAAAATAAGGAAAAAAACTACCCACAAGTAGATGAAGCCATATTAGAAGTAGATACTAAATTGTGTGTAAAATAATTATATCACATGCCAAACAATGCAAGTGAAAGCAGTAAAAAAATCTCTCAGTTCCTTAGAATGGATGAAAGAAATGTCAAAACAAGAGGTTTGTGCAGAACTATCCATAGTGCTATCATAAAAACATTGACTCATAGTTCTACGGGCTGTGTTCTTTTTTTTGTGTTATTGGCAAATAATATGATAGCATCTTAGATTTGATGAAATATGATTTCTCGTAAATAAACAATACCTGCAAATTACTTGGAAATAAAAATGATGGGATAGAAAAGAATGAATGTTTGGAGGAACGCATAAAGAAAACACTAAGCATTGCATAACCATTAGGTACATAGAACTGACGTGTGAAGATGCAAGTAATGTAGGTATTAGCATTGTCCTGACTTTTCAGTGAAAACATTTGTGGTAGACAACGTAAGTGATTTGCTTCAATCAGATATTAACTGGAAGAACTGGCTTGAACCTAGATCTCTGGGCTCTTTTCTAGAGAAGTAGTTGGAGAGATACCAACTAGGGGTTTAGAGCTGGAATCACAGCTTAGCCAGGTCTCCCTGGGAGAGAAGAGAAAACTCAAGAGGCCAAGAATGAGTTTACCACTTAGAAAGGAACGGGAGGATTGATTGATTTAGCAATAACTTGGTGAAACTCCTGAAGAGGCAAACAAGAGTGATTTTATATTACTGTATAATCACTTTGTAATACTATATTACAAAGACTCTGACAGCAACAGGAGATATGAAAGAGTGAAAGAATACATGCTCAATAAATGTTAAAAACACCAGAGGAAGCCACAAGTTTTCTGCTTAAACACAATGAGCTAGTAGGAAAAAGACCGCAGGACACTACTGAGTAATACATAAAATCTTTTTTATTAAAGTGTAATTCACATGATCTCCTATTTCTCCTTAATTTCTGGAGCTGTTTAAAACAGAAGCATCTCGTCATAAAATAGTTGCTTGTAGTGGAATCCTTAAACTAACTCTAACCATTTTCCATCTGCATAAAAGGTAATTTCCTCCAATATGCTCTGTAGCAATCACTGGAGTTGACCTCTACCTTGTTAGTGACCACAGAGGCCATGAGCCACACTCTGCTTTGTCTTTCTTTCTCATACTGGAATAGCCTATGCTCTTTATTGCTGCCATCACCTTCCTTTAGTTGTGTTGATCAGTCTGAAGAGATGGTAGTTGGCTAGCTCTTCCACATGCCACTAGATTCGTAGGCAATCCCACAGCATTTCTCAAGTCCCTTCACTCCCCCACTTTTATGTGACTATACTGTATCGTCCCTTTCAAACCTCCAACACCTTCTCATCCCCCTTCTCCCAGGTAATAGCCTTGCTTTCTACTTCCCTGAGAAAATAGAAGTGATAAGAAGACCTTGCATATTTGAAATTATCTTTATTCTTCCCTCACACTTGATTGATATTTTTACCAGATTTTATTCTAGTTTGGGAATTCTTTTCTTTTAGCATTTTGAAGACATCCCTCCAGCATTTTCTAGATTCCAGTGTTGCTTTTGAGAAAACTAATGTCATTCTGATTCCTGATCTTTTATATATAATCTGGATTTTCATTTCCCCCTGCATTCTAAACTAGTCTTCTCTTTACTCCTTCCTCACCCTCCACCCCCAGTATTTTGAAATTTTACAATTAGTCACCTTATTATTGGCCTACTTTTATTCATTGTGCTGGCACTCAGTGGACCTTTTCAATCTACAATATCATGTCTTCCATTTTGGAACATTTTATTGAGTTATCTCTGTAACTCCACATTGCCAATTACAATTGTCAATTGTCATCTTACTTGACCTGTTAGTATCAATGACACATTTCATCCTTTTTTTTTTTTATCCTCAACTGAGGACATTTTTGCATTTATCTTCAGATAGAGTGGGAGGGAGAGTGGGAGGAAGAGAGAGAGAGAGAAACATCGATGTGAGAGAGACACATTGAGTGGCTGCCACCCACACAACCCCAACCGGGGCTGGGGACAAACTGCAACCGAGGTACGTGCCCTTAGTGGGAACCGAACCTGGGACTCTCCGATCCACAGGCTGACACTCTAACTGCTGAGCCAAACCAGCCAGGGCCATCCTTTTTCTTTAATTCATTTTCTTCACTTAGGTTCCAAATCAACACTGTTTTGATTCGCCTGCTATTTATTTATTTCCCCCCTGGTTTTATTTTTATTTATTTTTATTGTTGACACTATTACAGATGTTCCCATCGCCCCCTCTTTGCTCACCTCCACCCAGTCTCTGCTCCTCTTCACCATACTGTTGTCTGTGTCTATGGGTTTTATGTTCTTTGATTAATCCTTTCACCTTCTTTCATCCAGCAACCCCCTCCCCCCATTTAAAAATCACTGCTACTTAGTAGCTTTTTCTTTCTTCTTCTCATCTCCTAAGTCTATAAACATTGGAGTGGTCCAGGAATCTATCTTCTAACTTTTCTTTTTTTCCCTTTATTTATTCCTCACAGGGATTTTCTGGTCTCATGGCATTAAATACTATCTATGTTCTAAATAACCCTAAAATTTCTATGGAGCCACAAAAGACCCTGAATAGCCAAAGCAATCTTGAAAAAGAAGGACAGAGTTAGAGGTATCACACTTCTGGATTTCAAACTCTATTACAAAGCTATAGTAATCAAAAAAGTATGGTACTGGCACAAAAACAGACACATAGATCAAGAAAAAATGGAGAGCCCACAAATTAACCCTCACTTATATGGGCAATTAGTCTACAACAAAGAGGCAAGAGTATTCCATGGGGGAAAAGCAGTCTCTTTAATATATGGTGTTGGGAAAGCTACATGCAAAAATATGAAACTGGATCACTTTCTTACACCATATACAAAAACACACTCAAAATGGATTAAAGACTTAATGTCAGACCAGAAACTATAAAACTGTTAGATGAAAAAATAGGCCCAGCTGGTGAGGCTCAGTGGTTGAGCGTCGACCCATGTACCAAGAGGTTGCTGGTTTGATTCCCGGTCAGGGCACATGCCCAGATTGTGGACCCAATCCCCAGTGGGGAGCATGCAGGAGGCAGTTGATTGATGTTCTCTCTCATTGATGTTTCTATGTCTCTCTCCCTCTCCCTTCCTCTCTCTCTAAAATCGATAAAGAAAAAAAATTTAAAAAAAGAAAAAATAGGCAGTAAACTGTTTGATATTGGTCTTAGCAATATTTTTCTTGATATGTCTCTCCAGGCAAGGGCAACAAAAGCAAAAATAAAAAATGAGGTTATATCAAACTAAAACACTTTTGCATGGTGAAGGAAACCATCAACAAAATGACAAGGACAACCCACTGAATGGGGGAAGATATTCTCAAATTATATATTCAATAAGGGGCTAATATTCAAAATATAAAATGAACTCATATAACTCAACATAAAAAAAACACAAAATTTTATTTAAAAATGTGCAAAGAACCTGGATATTTTTCCAAAGAAGACACACAGATAGCCAACAGACACATGAAAATATGCACAACATCACTAATCGTCAGGGAAATGTAAATCAAAACCACAATGAAATATCATTTTACACCAGTCAGATTAGCTATTATCAGAAAGGCAACAAATAATAAGTGTTGACAAAGATGTGGAGAAAAGGTAACACTTGTGAACTATTGGGATTGCAAGTTGTTTCAGCCACTGTGAAAAACAGTATGGAGCTTTCTTTAAAAATTAAGAATAGAACTATCATATCACCCAGCCATTTCACCTCTGGTATCTATCTGAAGAAAATGAAAACACTAACTTGAAAAGATATATGCACCCCTCTGTTCATTACAGTATTATTTGCAATAGCTAAGAAATGGAAGCAACCTAGAGGTTCATCAGTAGATGAATGGATAAAGAAGTGGCATACATATACAATTGAATATTGCCCAGCCATAAAAATAATGAAATATTGCCATTTATGACAGCTTGGATGGACCTAGAAGGTATTATGCTAAGTAAAATAAGCCAGACAGAGAAGGACAAATACCATATGAGATCACTTATTTGTGTAATCTAAACAAAAAACTAAATGAACAAAACAAAAACAGACTCATAGACTTAGAGAACAAACTGGTGGTTGCCAGAGGGGAAGGGGAAAGGGTGAAAAAAGTGAAGAGGAATAACAGGGACAAACTTCTAGTTGTAAAACCAGTAAATCATAGGAATGTAATGTGCAGCATAGGAAATATAGTCAATAATATCTTAATAACCTTTTATGGTGTCATATGGTTACTAGACTTTGTGGTAATTACTTAGTTAAATGTATAAATGTTGAATAACTATGTGGTATACTTGAAAGTAATATACTGTATATTAACTAAATTTAAATAAATAAATACTTCCTGGCCTGTGTGGCTCAGTGGATTGAGCATCGTCCCATGGACCTAGAGGTCCCAGTTTGATTCCCAGTCAGGGCACATGGCCAGGTTGCAGGCTTGTAGCCCAGTAGGGGGCATGCAGGAGGCAGCCGATGGATGTTTCTCCCTCACATTGATGTTTCTATCTCTCTCTACCTTAAAAAAAAAATCAGTAAAAACATATTTAAATAAGTAAATAAATAAATACTATCTGTGTTCTGATGACTCCTAAATTTGTCCTGCATCCAGTACTTATTTATTTATTTCCAGACTCATATACTCAACTCCCAGCTTGGCTAACACAGTTGGATATCTAATGTGAGTATCAAACCTAAAATAATCAGTACAGAACTATTAACCCCCCCTCCCCGCTAAAACCTGTGTTCTGCCCCCCTCTCCATCACAATAAATGGGAATTCCATTTGCTCAGTTAAAAAACCTTCCAGGTCTCCGAACTTATCTCTTTCTCTCACACCTCACATTTGATAAGCTGCACTGCCAAATTATGATGAACCTACTTTCAAACATTGTTACTTCTCACCTCCGCCATTGCCACTACCCTGGCCCAAGCCACCATCATCTCCCTCCTTGGTTGTTGCAGTCATCTCCCCCCAAAATGTTATGCTTCCACCCTTACCAGTTGTGCCAGAAACCCTGACTGTCTTGGAGGTGGGGACGGGGAGGTGTTTTACGTGAAGAATTGGAAAGGGATCTTTAGTGGTATTTATCTTGCTGGTTGTCCTAAGGCTGGCCCTGCTGCCAGGAGGTTAACAATGGCTTTTGGAGAACTAATGGGAAACAGCCTCCAATTTCTGTGTTACAAAGCCCCACAGAGGGCAGATTCAGAGGTCTACTGCTGTCCTCTAGGACCAGAAGCTCTTAGAAGGTGTCTCTGGTTTGGATTACATCACACTGCAACCAATCTGTGAAACAGAAAGGCTGCATTTTTCAGATATTTGCTAGACAACAACTTGTGGCTGATATCACTAAAAAGCCCAGAAGGCAGAGGTTTCATAACACAAATTCTCATTGGATAAAAATGTTGTCTGATTAGAAACATCAGTGTTATTTTGCAAGAGCTTTCGGTTATTATTTGTTCAAACACAGTTCTTATTATTAAATAAATGTTTGCAGACAGAGATTTCATAGAAGACTGAAACTAGTGGTTATTAGTACGTACACTTCTTGACCTGTGCTGCACTTAATACTGTTATTTCATGCTTCCCTGAAATTCCTTTCTTCCGAGTCCCAACACACTTGTGTTCGCTTCCTCTGCTGTTTGTTTTGTAATCCACCCCCTTACTGTCACTGATCTCCAGTGTTGCCTCTCAGTTCTCTTCTTACTCTATTTGCCTTCCCTTGGGGAAAACATCCTGGCTTTCCCCCTCAGCCATCAGCACCACTACTGCAGATCACCCCCAGCCTGGCTTCTCTGTGCTGCAGACAGCTGTGCATTCAGAAGCCCCACAGGCACGACACATTCATTGTGTCCCCAAAGTGAATTAATTATCTTTCTCCTCAAATCTTCCTTGCCCCTGGAGTCTGTATCACAGTTATGAGCACCATTCATCAAGTCACCGAGGTGGCTGACTTTTAAGTCATCCTTGTATCTCCCTTCATCATCCACATCTACTCAACTACAAAGCTCTATCAATATTACTTTCATAGTATTGATTAACTTTGTACTATCTCATTATTTCCACTGCTGCTGCCTTTGTGGAGGTAATAACAATCCCTTGCCAGGGTTCAAACAGTGTCCAAAGGTCTTCCTTGAAGGCTGATTTTTTTTCTCTCCAATAGTACAGATTTGTCTTCTAACATCCAAAATTAAAATTTGTCACTGGCTCCCCATTACTTTCTAGATGAAGTCTCAGCTTACCATCGCTCACCACACTCCTTCATTTGCCCCAGACTCCAGCATCACTCTTCACTCCCCAAGACCATGCCCACAGCACCTCTGCACACATGCTGTGCCCTTGGCCTAGAGTGTCCTTCTCCTCAGTGTCTCATAAGGCTGAGCCGTCCAAAGGCAGTGATTCTGTCTTTTTCATCTTTTTATTCCCAGCACCTACCAGAGTGTTTGACCCAGAGTGAGTCTACAGCAAGTAACTGAGTCAGTGTGTGCCATTCTGGTGAAATGCTTTATTCTAACTTTTAAATTAAATCACCATAAATGAGTACACGGACCAAAATACTTACAAGAGAATGAAAAACAAGGATAAGAGGAAGTCAAATGCTAGAATCTTCAGGGAATTTCCACTAACTGCAGTGAGGAGAGAGGTGAGAGTTATAATTCTAAACTAAGCCTGCTCAACGAGAACAGCATAGAAATCTGGGAAGATGGGGAAGGGCTGTGACTCAGCTGTGCTCTACAAAGAAACAGAAAATCTACAAGTCATATGAACTCTCCTTAGGGTGATGAAGTCATGCCTTCCTTCGTCAGTTTCTCTCTTTCTTCATTCACTTAGAAACTATCCTTCACAGTACATAGCACCGCCTGGGTAGAGAGTGGCAGGGAGAGGCAGTAGCACTTAGCAGGCTAATTTGTGTGAAAACTGGAACATGTTCAAAAGCGCAAGATGAAGATGAGAGGAAGAGGCCTGGGAATGTCGGTGGAGGTACAATTTTTACTTCTCTCTCTGACTGAAGAAGAACTGAAGCCTACACATGACTCCCTAGCAGTCGGACAACTAGCCAGTCGGAGTAGAAGATCCTCCCTTAGTCCAGCAGAAACATAGATGTATGCTTGCCAGTCACCGGAAACCAGGCTCAGGGCTCAGCACTTCAGCACTCACTCTAGGTCTAGTCCCAGAAAAGAAAACGTACAAACACATAAGTGATAGGTAACTGTGAGTAAGAGGATACCATTCGCCCATACCGGAGGCAGATATTTTCTGGATCAGGGTGTGTGTGTGTGTGTGTGTGTGTTTGTGTGTGTACTATTGAAAAAAAATGAAAAATATTTGGTATAGATCTTCCAAAACATTCTGCAACACAAGGGAAAGTGACTTAAAGACTCAGAGGAAAAACGCAAATAAAAATTCTTTTCCAGAGGGAATAGAAGGGAAACTTTCAAAGACTTAGCTTGATGTCTTTAATAAGAATCGACCCACTGGGTGCCAGAGATGTTTAGAAGAACAGAGAATAGCTGTAAGTGGAGAGGCAAAAGGAGATAACTGAGAACAGGAAGAACTGCAAAGAAAGCAATACATAGAGAAAGCAATAACTTCACATCAGATGCAGCAAAGAGCTGAATTAGAGCGAAGGAAATACAGTTTCCACTTCAGAAATGTAGAGGGGGAAAAAAAAGTACATGAAAAGAAATAAGATGGAGGAAAGATAAAGGAGATTCAACCTATAGATTACAGGTTTTCTGAAGAAGAATTAAAAAAGAATAAAAAATAAGTAATCATCAGACCCAATCAGAATAAAGAGTTAATAAACTAAAAAACTATCCAGAAATAAGACCTGGCCCACCGATTAAAAGCTCTTATCACATTCTGAATTAAATTAATGGGAAATAGCCACATTAAATGTATTCTGACATTTTTTACATTTCAAAGATAAAAAGAAAAATTCTACAAGCATCAAGTCAGAACAGCATGGTTTACTAATAAAGGAGGAAGTTTTAATCAAAGTGGCTTCAGATTTCTCCAAATCGATAAATTTCAGAAATGTCAGTAGGTACAGAGGTTTGAAGAGCAGAATTCTTTATCCAGCCAAGTTATCATTCATATATAACACAGGAGCTCAGAAAATGTCTTTCTTAAATATCCTTCTTGAATTACTTATATGTTCTATGTATATATGTATTTTAGCTGTGAGCCAAATACCCAATATTAAGAAATTTGCTGTCTAAAGTACTAATAGCAAAATTCAAGAGCAATAAAAAATGTATGGATTGAAAAATATTGAATACTGGTCAATATTTTTTATTAAAAATTTTTTTTTCTTTATTGATTTGAGAGAGAGGAGAAGGGAGAAGGAGAGAGAGATAGAAACATCAGATGAGAGAGAACATTGATTGGCTGCCTCCTGCATGCCCCCCACTGGGGATTGGGCCCATAACCTGGGCATGTGCCCTGACCGGGGATCAAACTAGTGACCTCTTGGTGCATGGGTCAACGCTCAACCATTGAGCCACACCAGCTGGGCTGTACTGGTAAATATTTTAAAACCTGCTCGGGGGTGGGGAGCAAAGACGTGATTTGTAGTTTGCCCACTTCTATGGTTTAAGTACATTGCCACTGTGGCCAACTTCAAGTTGCCAATGTGATGTCCATGTGGAGTTGGGGAGAAATGTGCTCAATTGCCTCTCTCATGCCTTTAAGGAGCTGGCTTCAGGTACACCCATTAGTTCACAGTTTGAGAAAATAAATTAAAAAATTTCATCTCAGCCCTGGCTAGTTTGGCTCAGTGGTAGAGCGTTGGCCTGCGGGACCAATGAGTTGCACATTTGATTCTAGTCAAGGGCATGTACCTCAGTTGTGGTTCGTCCCTGGCCCTGGTTGGGGTTGTGCAGGAGGCAACCAGTCAATATGTCCCTCTCACATTGATGTTTCTCTCTCTCTCCCTCCCACACTATCTGATGATAAATGGAAAAAAATCCTCGAGTGAGGATTAAAATAATAATAATTATTACAATAATAAACATTTTATCTCAGACTGTACACCAAAATCAACTGTGTACTCATTGTATTAGTTTCTTAGGGTTACCATAAGAAGTTATCACAAACTGGGAGGTTTAAACCAACATAAATGTACTCCTGAACAGGTCTGGATGCTAGCAATCAGAAATCAAGGTATTGGCAAGGTTATGCTTTCTCTAAGGTTCTAGGGGAGGATCCTTCCTTGTCTCTTCCTAGCTTCTGGTGGTGGCCGGCAATCCTTGGCAATCCTTGGCACTCTTGGTTTACAGGCTCATCATCATTCCAGTCTCTGCCTCCATCATCACATGGTACTGTCTGTGTCTGTCTGTGTCTCTGTTTTGTCTTCTGTGAAGGACACCAGTCATTGAATGGGGGCCCATCCTAATCTGCTGTGAGCTAATTTTAATTACTTACATCACAAAGATCCTATTTCCAAATTGTCACATTTTGAAGTTCTGGGTAGATGTGGATTTGGAGGGGACACCATTCAGCCCAGTATAAGGATTAACCCATAAAATGTAAAAAACAAACAAAACAAAAAATAGCATCAATGTGTTCCGTCCTCAGATGGAATTCAGAAGAATTCCATGGAAGGTAATGTATACATTTCACATTAAATACATTTTAAAATTGTTCTTGTCGGAAATATAACCTAAATTTCTTTCTTTCTTTTTAATTTTTTTTCTTTATTGATTTTAGATAGAGAGTGAGGGAGAGGGAGAGATAGAAACATCGATGAGAGAGAACATTGATTGGCTGCCTCCTGCATGCCCCCCACTGGGGATTTGGCCCACAACCTGGGTATGTGCCCTGACCAGGAATTGAACCGGTGACCTCTTGATGCATGGATTAACGCTCAACCACTGAGCCACACTGCAGGGCCATAACCTAAATTTAAAAATCCAACAATAATTTGGAAAAACATTAGATATAAAGAGAGAAAAAAAGTAAATGTCTTTTATATACAAAGGTAGTATTTATAAATAGATATGAAAACTGTTTCAGTCTCAGGAAAAACTGAACATAGAGGGAAACAGTCACAAAGGAAAGAATATATAGATAGCTCATGAAATTCATAAGTATTCAACCATATTAATAATTAAATAAAGTTACATTAAAACAGCAGCAAGCTATTTTTAACTATCAAAGTAGCAAAAATAAAGAGAAAAGATAATGATGGTAAATACTGTTATGGGAGAATAATGGAAGAATAAATTAGTACAGCTTTTCTTCTAGAAAAACAAAAGAATTGACATGTATCAAGGGCCTTTAAAATGTTCCTACCTTGTGAATTAATAATAACACTTCTGAAATCAATTCTAAAGTAATAATCTTGAAATCTATAAAGCATAAAGAATTAGAAAGCAAAAACATAGTATTAGAAACACTCTATTGTTGAGAATTTATTGCAGAGAATGTAATCCATTCTAGTTGGTTTAAGCACAAAAGGATTTATTTAAACGGGTTTCAGAGTTGGTGGGAGGGTGATGAAGCATTGAGGGAACGGAACACAACTCCGAGAGCCACAAGGAAGAACCTGCTACAGTCATGGAGAGCAGAGTCAGGAAGCCACCTGCCATACCTGGAAGCTGCAGCTCCAGCTGCTAGCTCCAGAATTTGACTTTGGAAACAGCTCCCCCACCACCTGTCTCTCCTCATTTAACTCAGTTCAGATTTCAAGACACAGTTACATTTCACTGGGTGAAACCTGCATCACAACTGGGACCCTAGCTGTAAAGAAGTTGAGGAGTGCAATTGTTAGCTCTCCAACTTCCTAGTAGATGATGTCACAGAAGGAGGTTGGAATGGACATTGTGGAAGCCCATCCATGTTTTTGACATGCTCCAAACATCCAACATATAAGAAATACATTCAATGATTTTAAATGACTTTGAAAATACTTGTGAGAGAGACACAATTAATTGCTTCCCACACAACTCCAACCAGGGCCAGGATTGAACTGCAGCCAAAGTATGTGCCCTTGACCAGAATTGAACTCGAGACTCTTTGGTCCACAGGCCAACGCTTGAACCACTGAGCCAAATCAGCTGGGGCGACTTTGGAAATACTTTTGATTTAACATTTATTTAAGGAGCATGAAATGGAAAATGGAAGCACATATGATGCATGATCTCAACTGTGTAAAAAATGTATAAGGGACAAAACAGTTTAGAGAAATAGGCCAATGCATTCAACACTTGCATGAAACTCTGGGAGATTTTCTTTCTCATAAGTACACCTTTTACCTTTTCTACAATGATCATAAATTAATTGTAGAACCCTCATTTCCCATGAAAACAAGCAATTGCACATTTGATAATTAAATGCAAGAATTGGTGACATGAACAGAAAATAAGTGTCCATTGCTATTTGTTTTGCTGTTTTAGGGTTTAAAGAAATCCCAAAAAGGATTGTTCATTTCCCTTTGAACTTGACTTTTCCACGGCAGCCCTGTGTTGTGGCTGCTGAGATAATAGTGTAGGTAGCACAGTTTAGCCATTCACATATACATTTAGGCTTTTTTGTTTGTCTTAGGCAATATATAAATAAATACATGTAAAATCAATATATAATATTTGTATGTGTAACATGCAAATGTATAATTTTATATTAATATATGCATATATAAATATATAATGTTTATGTTAAAGTATATGACTAGTATATTAGTTACAGTTCTCCAGAGAAACATAACCAATAGAGTGGGAGGGAGAAAGGGAGGAAAAGAGAGAGAGAAACATCGATGTGAGAGAGACACATCCAGTGGCTGCCACCCACATGACCCCAACCAGGGCCAGAGACAAACTGCAACTGAGGTACGTGCCCCTAGTGGGAACTGAACCTGGGACTCTCTGGTCCACGGGCCAACGCTCTAACTGCTGAGCCAAACCAGCCAGGGCAATAGGAGATATATAAATAGACAGAGACTGAAAGACAGAGAGACTGATTTGTTATAAGGAATTTCTTTATGCAATTATAGCAGATAGGAAATCCCACCGTCTACTGTCTGCAGCGGGGAGACCCAGGAAAACTGGCGGTGTAATTCCAGCCTGAGCCTGAAGGACTGTGAACTGAGAAAACCAATGGTGCAAGCTCTAGTCAGATCTGAAGCCCAGAGAACCGATACTGTAAATTCTGGTCCGAAAGCAGAAGACCGGTATCCTAGCTCAAGTAGTCAGGTAGAGGGAGTGTATTCTCTCTTTCTCTGATGTTTTGTCTTATTCAGGCCCTCAACAGGTTGGACGATACCCACCCACAATGGGAGGGCCATCTGTTTTACCCAGTCTACTGATACAATGCTAACCTCATCTGGGAACACCCTCTCAGACACACCCAGAAATAATATTTAACCAAATATCTGGGCACCCTGTGACTTAGTCAAGTTGACACATAAAATTAACCATCACAACTATATAGAATGTTATTTAATATTAATATATAAAGAAACTAGTTTTCTTTATCAATCATAATTTATAAATCAATGAGTAAAATAATTGCTTGTAAAGAGAAATGAAACACAGAAATGCAGTATGTATATGGTCTTTTCCTAGTTAGCTAGCAATAATATTATATATTTTTCTTTCCCAAAGAATGCTGCTTTCAATTAAAATTCCATTGGTAGTTTGAATGGATACTTTTTACTGTTTAGCAACTATGACAAAAATCATACATTCTTCAGTGTCTGTTCTCTCTATTCCTTAGATACTAGAGATTTCTTTTTTGGAAAATTAGCAATTTACTAATTTAAATCAGTTCCTGGAATAAAACTCCCTAAGTAGAGCAAATGTTTTTTCCCTATGATTCTCCCTCATGAGTCAACTTTTATAGCAAAACATGTGTCTGGACCATGCTTTCCTACTTAGCATATGACCTAGCACATAACTTCCCTCAGAGATTCTGGGGGATGACTTAACTGCCCCGCCTTATTACGAGACACCCCTGCAAGGTGATGCCAAGAGGTGTAGACTAACATGTAAAAATGAAATTAACCCAATCACAGATATAAATTAACATTTTCCCTTAATTCATCATTCCAATATATGCACTGTTCTGTTTCTTTTTTTTTTTTTTTGCTTTCTTTTCCATTTTGGAACAGTGGATGAAGAATGGTGGTATTAATCATATTTTAGAGAGATAGGAGAGTGACTGCTGTGTATATATAGCACATAAAATTTGTTACTCAAAATGCTTTTTAGCATAGGCAGACAGTGATGGAAGACAGAAATGAAAGAAATTGCCACGTGCTGTGCATCTAATATTGGTGTAAGTAGGAAAAACGATTTACTTTAAAAGCTGATGTAATCTATTAACACTTGAATCACAACCTGAAATGAAAATAGATACTCTGTTTTCAACAACTGTAATATAATTAACTCTTAGGCTCTGTTTTTACCTAGCCACAGAATCAACTGCTTTCCAGTCTCCTGAGGTTTGTTAGGGGCTGTTCACGGTTCATGATTTGAAAGGATCAGAGGTGAAATGAAATGAGTGTATAATTAGTCTTTAAAGTTGAAGTGAGCAAGTGAGACACACCTCACCTCCTTTGTTATTTTCTCCACTTTGCTGTTTCCCTCTCCATCTTTGTTCAGTGTGACAGAAAATAATGGGCTCAGTGGCAGGGAGGGAAGTGATTTTCATTCCTTTTCTCTCTTTGTATCTCAAACTATATCACACAAGCTTCTGATTGCCTGATTTTGTCTTCCCCTTTGTTTTTTGGGCATTTTTAATTCATATTCTCTTCCTTTTTCCCCTTTGTTTTTTATTCTCATGTTCTCTGTCTCTTTTCTTTTCTTTTTCATCTGTCCTCGTTCCTCTTCTTTTCCCCAGGTGATGGGATACATTGGAGAGTTAGGGTGGTAACAGTGGGATGAGCAGGGTGTGTGTCTGAAATGCTCGTGTGCCTCTCCAAGAAGACCTGCTGCTCAGGTGGAGTCCATCTTGGTTCCGGGAGGTAAATTGAAAGTGGCTGAAGGGAAAGCCCACGGGTAGGTTTCAGATGGTATCTCCGGTATGTGATATAGCCTGCATGTGATATTTTGGCAATCATGAAATTTCCATACTTCCAGTAGGAAGATACAAAAACACTAAAAGTACTGATGGAGAAGAAGGAGCCTAGCTTGGAAAAAGGCAGCCATGAATTACTGGGACAAGAGATGGGGCCAGAGACTTCAGTAGGTGTGACCTGCTTGGTGTCCAAAGGACCAGAGGTACCAGCCACACCTCACGGACACCAGTGCTGGACCCCAAGGACAAGACAAGATCAACCAGACCACATTAGAGACAGCCTAAGATCCACCATTTCTAGGAGGAGCCCAAAGGCGAGGATGAGGAGAGATCTCCTGAGACAGAAAACCAGCTCTGAAGGAGTTTTTCATTTTAAGTAGATGTACTATTTACCCCTAAGACTGTCTCACTTCAAAGACATTGAATTACTTTCAATTGACAAATGTAAGGTTTTCTCCTGCCATTAGCAAGAATGGGAGTACCAGCATCAACTGTAAGGGGAAATAAATGCTAGACTTTCTCACATGTGAATTGTGTCAATCTTGCTACTAAGGGTGGGTGTGGGTGTGTGTGCATGAAAGATAAAAATCAGTATGTTAATAGAGGTCAACTCTCAGAATTGGGTGATTATTGTTTTATTTTCTTTCTCTCTGTCTCATATTCAATATTTATTGAATATGTACTATATGCCAAAGATACTTCTTTGTGCTTATTTTATTTTCCAATTTCTCTAGAATTTTATAAGTACAATTTTTGCTTTTGTAAAGAGGAAAATAGAATTCAGTGTTATTTAAAAGTGAGTCTATCCAATTTCCTCACTGAGATATTTGAATAATGCGTGTCCCACCACGTGAGTTACACACCAGGCCTTGGAGTTGACCTTCTGTTCTTGAGTATATGCTTTTGTGGTTAGTTAATTGTAAATTCAAGGTTTCCAGGAATCATTTTGTAGAGCTTATATAGAGCTTAATTCCCATGAAGACCTTTTCAATTACAATTTTGGACCTACCCTGTGGTGATTATATGCAAACCAGCATTGTCTTGATCTTCAGAAACAGAGCACATTTGCCAGTTAGCATGATACCCTAGTACTCAAATGATTAGAAAGTTTATGTGCAAGTCAAGCCTAGTAGTTGATTCTGTTTTTCAAATGATGATCTCTGTACCACACCAAATACAGTGACTTTCTTTGCATATAGGCCGTGGACACCCTGATATGTCTTGTGACAGCCTGCAAAAGTAGCCTTTGCAAAGTACAGGTGGCACATACTAGTGAAATATTTCCATCTGATTTCTCATGAGTATCAAATAAACACTCTGGTGGCTTTGGGGAAATGATTAGTTAATGATGATTTCCTTTTTAAAAAAATTGTCATCAAGAAGTCTCCCCAAATTAATTATGTCTTTTGGCTTGCGGTAGCTAGCATTCAACCTGCCAAACCACCAGCCAGAGGCAACATGGGTGGAGCGTTGGATCCCCCTTTGTTTCTCAGATTTAGTCAGTGGGCTTGATGTCAAGCATCCTCACATTCCATTCTGTCCTGGCTCTTAAGTGCAGCTGGCCTCCCCTCCCATTCCCCAGATACCAAGGGGAGAAGGATCCCTGCCTTCACACTCAATTCAAACAGATTTTCAGTTTGAATTCAGTTTATGTCACAACAGAGATATTCAAGTTACTTTCTAACTTTTTAATTGGGAAATAATCAAAGAAAAAGAGATTCTAGAAATATAACAAATTTAAAATACTATGTGATTTAGATTTATAACAAAGATTTTTTTTTTTATCCTCACCCAAGGACATTTTCGCATTTATCTTCAGATAGAGTGGGAGGGAGAGAGCGAGGAAGAAAGAGAGAGAAACATCGACGTGAGAGAGACACATTGAGTGGTTGCCACCCACACAACTCCAGCCGGGGCCGGGGACAAACTGCAACTGAGGTACGTGCCCTTACCGGGAACCGAACCCAGGTCTCTCTGGTCCGCGGACTGACGCTCTAACCGCTCAGCCAAACCAGCCAGGGCTATAACAAAGATTTTTACAGGCAAATTTTCAAATTAAATTATAATAGAGTAATGGAATATGTAAGTAAATAAATGTGATACCTAGAATAGATGTATAGTATATTAAAATGTTTATGCAAGTAGTTTCATTAATTGCTTTAAATTACCTTAGGGAGGGCATAGATACACTTTTTGTAATGAAATGGATGGTGCATTTTATAATATTTTAGAGAGATTTTATTCTTTCATAGAACTTTGCTTATATTTAGCTTGTTTATTATAGAAAAGAGATTCTTTGATATTCTCTTTCTGCTCTAAATAAATCTCTGACAAGCTACATGAAATTGACTATTTTCACTGACCTCCTACACTTATTCTTTGCTTGTCGTTTCTAAATGTTTACTGAAAGTTTGGAACATCGGTCACATATTTAAATTTTTTTTCAATAAAATAATGAAAAATAAACATACAGTTTTACTCATCTCGGTATTCCAGTAACATCTGTAGAAATACATGCCAACTACATCCTGCCTAGGAAGTGTTTTTTAAAATTGTTGTTTATTTATAACTTGCATGCTTGGAGATAATGTTTACTTCTCTAGAATTCATTAAGAACTGGTTTCTTGCCCAGCCGGTGTGGCTCAGTGGATTGAGGATCATCCCATGGACTGAGAGGTCCCAGTTCGATTCCTTGTCAGGGCACATGCCCAGGTTGCGGGCTCGATCCCCAGCAGGGGTGTGCAGGAGGCAGCTGATTGATGTTTCTCTCTCATCGATGTTTCTATCTCTCTCTGAAAAAATCAATAAAAACATATTTTAAAAAAATAATTGGTTTCTCATCACTTGTTCGTTCAGAGAGGAGAGGAATGGTGATGAAGGTGATGGTGGTGATGATAATGGTGGTGAAATTTGAGATGAAAGCCCAAAATTATAAGACTTCCTATTCTGATGTGCCAGGCACTATTCTAAGTGCATCACACATATGAAGTCGTCTTCACAGCGACTCTATAACTGGGTGCACTTAGTACCTCCATTTTTTTCAGATGAGAAAATTGAGGCTCGAAGAGATGAAGTAATATGCTGAAGGTTGTTTGCCTGTAAAAAAGGCTGAACATGTAGTCTTCTCCAAGTACCACATTTTGAGACCATCATCTATATTAGAAATTTTTGTAAAACACTATATAGCAAAATCAATGGGTTTCTAATATGCAATCTATCTTTTAAAACACAAGATTATTGCTTTGTGTCAAAATTGACATAATTTTTTAACTTAAAAGGTAAAATTCACAGATTAGAATACTTACTTTTATGTCTCAAAATGAATAAATATATGTTTTTAAAGTTTAGTATAGCTTTAATTTCATATTGAAATTTAGGGAAATAAATATAATTCCTATTTTGAGAACTGCAAAAGTGAGAAGCCATAAAAGCATACCTATGATCAGAAAAACAACAAGCACAATTTTACTTGTCCTGGAAAAAATGAGATTTTTCTAAATGGTACCAGAGATTAAAAATGATTATATGATTCTTGGATGTTTTCCAGAAATTACCATATTCTGTTTACAAGAAAATGAACTAGTGTCTAATGAGAGATTTGTATTTCAGAATACTATTCAGTTTTTAATGATCCATTTTCTGGTTTAAGGCAGGGAAATAGTTTACATAAAAACCATTGAAAAAAAATGTTGCTTGACAAATGTGAAGGCAATCAAAAGTGTCTCATATTATCTTAGTATTCCTGAAAAAAAATCATTTTGTGGTTTTTTTTTTTGTAGCATATTTAGGAATGAATTAAATGCATTTTGTGAAAAAATTACAAAGATCCTTAGAAGTTCACTCATTCCTTTATGCATTTATTCATTCTATGGTAAATGCCTACACGGTGTCAGGTATAGTATTAGGCTTAGGGAACACAAAGATAGAGGACATTAGCTTTTTTTGAAGGAACTCAGTGAAGACGCCATAAAAATTAAAGATATAATTATATGACAAGGTGATAAATACCTTGATAAAAATAAAGTACACTGAGTTAGGTACCTAATATGGGTGTGGGATCAGGGAAGACTTTCTATAGCAGATGCTGTCCACGAGTTGAGTCCTGAAAGATTAGGAAGAATTAGCAGGGCAAAAGTGCCTTTCACTTCAGGCAGAAGGGGTAGCATGTGCAATGACTTAGAGGCGTGAGTGGTCATGACCTATTTGAGGAACCTCAAGTAATTTGGCCAGGCAAGGGTAGACCGTGCTAATGAGCCATAGCAAAGAAAGAAGCTAGAGATGTAGGCAGGAATTATATCACAAAAGGCTTCAAATATTCACATTGCTTGGATTTTATCTAAACATGAGGACAAGGCATGGAAGAACTCCCCCTAGATGGAGAGTGACACAGTCAACTTGGGGCTTGAGACAGTACCTTGGGGATCCTTGAAAAGTATGTATTGGAGACTGATAAGTTTGGATGATGTTATGATACAAAGGAGGATTGGTGGTGATTTGAAATAAAACCATCATACTGAGAATATGCATTAGTTAGGGTGGGCTAAGCACTGTAACAAACTACCTCAAATCTTAATAGTGTAATACAATATAGTATTGTTTCTCATTCACACACAGTTTGAGGGTGCACAGGGAAGGGAAGGTTTCTGCTCCACACTGTTATTTATGGACTCAAACTTCTTCCATCCAGTGGTTCCACTGTTCTCCTAGGGCCACATAATCCTTGACCATGTCCTCTTTATTCTATGTTGTTGACAGAGGAAAGACTAGAGCAAATATTGAACATTGAGGGGAGATTTTAGGGTTTAGGCCTGGAAATGTTATACAGCAGTTCTGTCTAGAATGTAGTCTTAGCTCTATTTAACCACAGAGGTGTCTGGGAAGTAGTCCTTCTGCATGCCCTGGAAGTAAACAAAATGGATTTGGTGAGCACGTGCCAATATTCAACTGTTTTGACCTGAGGAATGATCATTTCATGTGGCTCAACTTATAAGTAATAGGTAGAGAGAGATGGATGGGAAAATAGACTCAAAAGATGTTATTAAAGGGGAACTTAGTAACTAACTGGATATAGAAGCTTCGAGAAAGGGAAGAATATATGTTTATAGCTAGGTTGAGGCATTGGTGATGATGTGCCATCTGTTCAGATAAAGAATAACGGTGTTCCATTGTTCTTGTCTGTGATGCTGAAACCTGACCTACCCAGCACCACACAGAAATCTAGGCCATGCACACCAACACTCAGATCATATTTGATCCCAGATTGATGTGTTTCTGGACCCCTAAACAAAGTTTTTGGAGGGAAGACGCTGAATTTGAGATGTTTCTCCACAGTACTTGCTCCTTTAATTTTTTCAGACCTCTGCTAAAATGTCACTCTAAATAAAATAACAACACTTCCACCTTCTATTTCCTATTACCCTATTTTCTTTATTTTCTTCATGGCACTCCCCATGTATGGTTTATATTTTGGGTTGATTACTTATTGGTTATCTTCTCACTCGAATGGAAGTGCCATTTGTCTATAGTGTTCATTGCTCTATCCTGTAGTGTATACACCAGTGAGTGCTCAATAAATAAATTGAGTGTGTAAATGAATCCAAATAGAAATTGCCAGTGGTCTATTGATATTAAATGTTAATATTTTTGAGTACTTACTATGGATATTGTTCTAAGTACTTTGCAAGTATTAATTCATGTAATAAATAATTCCTATGAGCTAGATACAACCAATATTTCTAATTTGCAGGTGAGGAGACTAAAATACATACAGCTTAAGAGACTTGACCAAACTCACAATGTCAGTAAGTATTAGAGGTGAGATTCGAATCTAGGTGTTTGGATTTCGGAGTTCACACTCTAAACAATTTGACTATTCTGCCATATAATTTTGGAATGTTAGAGAGTGGAACTGGAGACAGAGAATAGGAAGTCATCAGTATCAATTTAGATACGAGTAGAGATCAGCCTGCCCCTGGAGGTGTTTTTCAAATTGAATTGGAACTCCTAACCTGTATCTGCCAGAGGTCAATGCTCTCTCCAATTTTTGGAGAATTTCATAAGATTAAATTTATGTGGTCATTGTTTATTCCAGTTACCTTTAATTACCTTCAGTTTATTTGCCTTCTCGCCTTACCTTCTGTGACTTCCTCCCCTTCTCTACTCCACAGCAATGTAGATGTGGATCAAAGCTTCCGTTCTTTTATTTTTCCAGAATACTATTCCCAAAGGCATTATAACAAAATTTATAGAAGTTTTGAAGTGAGAGAGGGGAAACACTGAAAAACTATCACACAAAGAATATAAAAATTGAACATCAGACATCTCTGTTCTTAGAACTATTTCAACCACCCTGTCATTGAGAATGTCCCACTTGTTGTGTTATATCTAGTCTCTAGCTTCCCAGGATGTTGTTGCTCCTAAATCTTTTCTCTCTTTCTCTTTCATCTCACCCTTTGGCTCTCCAGCCCTCAAATTTCTGTTAACTACTTATGCTGGAGAGGTTAGTTATCACTTACTGCCCTTTCTGCTCTCAGGACAGGCCCTTATAATTCCACATTCAACACCCAAAGCACCCTGTACACCTAAGCAAAGAGAATTCTCTTTCCACGGGGAACTCTGGTATCTGTTGTTAAAATAATATTCCTAGATGAGATCATGAAAGTGAATGAAATCTCCCAGAGAGTATGGGTGACTTGAGATAAAAAAAATCAGCAATGGATGGACGGAAAGAGATCAAGAAGTAGCTAGAGAAAGATGTACTTTTGAGGAAATTTTTATTAGTTTGTTTTCAGTTGGGGAGACTGTGGGCAAGAGCCCATGCGGGGAAAGGGCCAATGAAAGGGACTAGATGAAGATAAAGGCAGTAAAGAGGAAAGGTGGACCAGGTGAGAAGGGGTAAGAACCCAGATCACAGGTGAATGAATTCATACAGGACAGGAGCGATATATCTTCCTCTCTGGGAAAAGACACACAGTATAATGAAAGAGCTTTGAATCTAGAGTCAAATTGAGCTTAGTTGGAATCCAGAGTCTACTACATTCCAGTTATGAAACTGAAGAAAAGAGATAATTCCCTCTTCATAGAGTTACTGCAAAGCTTAAATAAGATAGAGTGCTAAGCAGGAATCTTATAATTTGTTGATATTTCTGTAATTTGATTGTGATCTTCCAATTCTTATCCCAGACTATTGCTCATGTCATAAATAAACAAGAGGCCATCACTATTACAGTTTTTTTCATTTGCTCCAAAAGGATTTGTGATTCCATGATCTCGTTGCCATTTGGAATTTTGAATAAGTTTTGAGGGTTAACATCAACCTTGTTGCCTGCATACTTGCTTTGCTTGGCTTTTACTTTCTTTTTAATTTGAAGTTTTTTAGATGGCACATGTGCATTCCATTTCCAGGTCCACACCTTCTTGTCTTATACCTGGCCCCCTGACATATTTTTGTCACCTGCTTGGCCCCTGTACACAATTGAATTTTCAACCAGTGATGTCGATCAATGTCTACTGTCATGCCACTGAAAACTTCCATGTTGCTAAATCTCCAAATAGCATTTTGTCTTTATTTCATTTGATCTCTTCTCAGCATTTACCATTGTTGATAAACTTCTTAAATTCTTTTATCTTTCTTTTATTGAACACTATCCTGATTTCTTCTTACCTCTCTGCCTGTCTATCCTGTGCTACAACTCTGAGTCGTTGCCCACTGTTTAAATGCTACAGTTTGTCAGTGTATTGTATGTTGGCCCACTGTTCTTTTGGGTGATCTCATGTCTATGGGTGGCTTAACATGTCCAAAATTGGGTAATAATGTTTCCCTTCAAACACTGTCACCTTTTGTGTTACTTATCATGATGCAAGGAGCCAATAGAAATCCAAGCCACTTAACCCCCCAAAACGAAACTACCCTCCCACCTAGGAGGGACATATATATTTAACAACATACACAGAACTGACACTAAATCAGGAGGAGCACTTCTTTGTATACCTCACCACTGCTTCCCAGCTGAAGATCAGCCCTGCTCTTCCCATTCACCAAAGTTTACTACTTCTTCTTCCTCTCCACTCCCTGTGGTAGGTAAGTCCCTCATCATTTTTCCCCATGAACTAATGCATGCTAATTAGTCTCCATTTTTCCTTATGGGTAGAATCTCAGCCTTGATTGGCAGTAGGTCATTCTTTTATTCTGCTGTATACACCAAGCTCACTTCATCTCTAGCTACTCCTAAGGCATAAAGCTTTACCATATTAAATTGTTTGCATTTTCCTGAACATCTCCCTCTCTCATCTCTATGCCTTTGCCCACACTGCTCTCTCAGCCAAGAATGCTCTTTCTCTTCAACTCCATTTACATAATTAACTTCTATTCATTCTTCAAAATTCAGTTCAGATTTATCCATCTCCGAAAGGATTGTCTTAAATTTCTATCCTCTTAGAAACATCCCCAGTTTAGTTTGGAATGCCCGTTCTACAAATATTTCAAAAATTTGCATTCTTAGGACATATTTTAACATGTACTGTGTATGAATGGAATAGCTTGGTATGGTGTGTTTTGTGCAAGCTGGTAAAATATTTTCCTGTGGAAGAGGCACTCTCATGGGATAGGAAGGTACAGAGGAGGAAAGATTTGTAAATCAACACAAAATTCACATTAATTGACAGAGGAAAAGGAAGTAACAGCTGTGCAAACAAACAACTGTGCAAAGAGAGAAAAATAACTGCACAACCATGGACATGGCAAATGGTTTAAAATATTAGAAAGCAAGTAAATAATATGAGGAGATGAATTAGGCCACTGGAAACTTAACTGAAAGATTTGAACAGGAAGTAAATAATAAGGAATGTGTTCAAATAAAAGTCACAGAAAAAATTAGAAAAATATTTTATATAGAAGTAAAGTTTTAAAATGAGATATAATCAAGAGATAAATGAACTGGAACGCTTGTGACTTTTTTGTAAATGCATTTTATATGGTACAAACAACATTATAATAATATTAAAAATTTTAAAATAATAAAATTACAACATAGTCCTAATTTATTGTGTTGAAAAGAGTAAACTAGAAACTCACAATTGTTTTTTACTTTGCATTTATGTGATTACTAAGGTGCCAGAACTTTCAAAGGGAAATTTTTAAATAACACAAGTAACACATAAATGTACTCACCTTCTAAAAAATTGAAGCATTTCAGATGAAGCTAAAGTTTCCCTTGACCTATCAGCCAAGGAACATATATGCATAACCCATGGACACAGGCAACAGTGCAGTGATGGCCAGAGGGAAGGGAGGGTGGGGGCTGGGTAGAGGGAGGCAAAGTGGGGAAAACGGGGACATCAATAATAGTGTCAACAATAAAAATGAAAATAAATGAAGTTCCCCTTGACTCTCTACCTCCACCCCCATACCCACTACTTTCCTCAAGTTAGTCATAATTTTTAGCTTAATGTGAATCCTTCTAATATTTTCCCATGCATTTACATGCATATGTGTAACTCTAGAAAATATATATCTTTATCCTGTATGATAATCCACTATACAAATTGCAGTAGTAATTACGCAATTTCTTTGTTTTTCATGTAACGTTGTCTTGGAAATATGTCTGCGTATTTCAATACAAATAGAACTGTGTCATTAAAAGAACTGCCTTATATCCATAGTATAGACATAACTGTTTGTTTTGCCATTCCCTTTGTCATAGACTTCTGATTGTTTCTGATTTTCTGCATACTGCAACAAACATATTCACTTAGTGCCATGTGCCCGGTATCCTTCCTGGCACTGTGGATTTAGCAGTAAACAAAACAAAGTTCTCCTTGTGGACATTCAAGAAGACAGAAACAATAAACAAAAACATATATATATATATAACTGCACCAAAGGTGAGAGATGAGGTGGGTGGTCAGGAAAGGCTTCTCTGAGGTGCTTTCATTTGAGCCAAGACCTAAGAGAATGAGGGAGGTCGCTCTGTAAATAGCCAGGGCACTAGCTGAGAAATGGAAGTGCTGGGTCAGGAGTGGTGTGTATTGCAAGTGCAAAATCACCTTCCGAACTGTCTGTAACAATTCATACTCCCATTTGAAGCGTGAAAGTACCTCCATTTCTCACACTTTTTCTAATAATTATTAACACCTTTCTTATTTTTTATCAATTAGATATGTGGAAAACTGCTCCTTGTCTGTAATTTTAATTGGTATAAATTTCATGTTTGTGATTGTGCATATTTGAATGTGCATATTGAATTTACTCATCTCCGACTTGGCAGTTCTAATTTTCTAATATATCTTTAATTTATTATATTTTTCTAAAATGTGATTGCTATTGTGTAATGAAGCTATGATGGTTTTTTTAAAGACTTTTTTTTTTTTAAAGCAGTTTTAGCTTTGCAGCAAAATTGAGAGGCAAGTACAAAAATTTCCCATATACCTCCTACCTGCACACGCACAGCCTCTCCATTATCAGCCTCCACACCAGAGTGGTACATTTGTTATAACTGATGAACCTACATCAACACATTATAATCACCCAAAGTCCATAGTCTACATTATGGTTCCCTCTTGGTGTTGTACATCCTGTTGGTTTGGACAACTGTATAATGACATTTCCATCATTATAGTATCTTACAGAGTATTTTCACTGCCCTGAAAATCTTCTGTGCCCCACCTATTCATTCCTTTCTCCCCTTCCAACCCTGTGCAACCACTGATCTTTATACTGTCTCCCTAGTTTTGTCTTTTCCAGAATGTCATTTAGTTGAAATGATATAGTATGTGGCCTTTTCAGATTGGTGTCTTTAACTTAGTAATATGCATTTAAGGTTCCTCCCTGTCTTGTCATGGCTTGATAGCTCATTTCTTTTTAGTGCTGGATCATAATCCATTGTATGGATTTAATGCAATTTCTTTATCCATTCACCTACTGAAGGACATCTTGGTTGCTCCAAGTTTTAGCAATTATGAATGTGCTTGTGCGGGTTTCTTTGTAGACATAAATTTTCAACACCTTTGGGTAAATATTAAGGACTGTGATTGCTAGATTGCATGGAGAAAATATGTTTAATTTGGTAAGAAACCACCAAGCTCTCTTCCAAAGTGGCTGTACCAATTTCATTCCCACTGGCAATGAATGAGAGTTTCTGTAGCTCTACATTGGTATTGTCAGGGTTCTAGATTTTGGCTATTCCCACAGATGTGTAGGTTATTTTATTTGCATTTTCCTGATGGTATATGATGTGAAGCATTTTTTCATATGCTTATTTGCCATCTGGTGAGGTGTCTGTGAAAGTCTTTGGTCCATTTTTTTTATTATTATCTTTATTGTTGTAAGTATTACAGATTTCCTCCTCACCCCCCCGCCACTGACACCCTCCTCCCTGCTCCTGTCCCTGTCTGCCTTCACCACACTTTTCTCTATGACCACTGTTTATGCACATATGCATGTAAGTTCTTTGGTTTATCTCCTTCCCCTCACCCCCACATTCCCTCTGAGGGTTGTCAATCTGTTCCTTACTTCCATGTCTCTGGATCTATTTTGTCTGTCAGCTTACTTTGTTCATTAGATTCTACTTTAAGTGAGATCATGTGATATTTGTTTTTCTCTAACTGGCTTATTTCACTTATCACAATAGTCTCCAGGTCCATCTGTGCTATTTCAAAGGTTAAGAGATCGTTTTTTATAGCTGCATATAGTATTCCATTGTGTAAATGTACCAAAGCTTTTTTATCCACTCATCTACTGATGGGCACTTGGGCTGTTTCCAAATTTTAGCTATTGTAAATAACTCTTCTATGAACATAGAGGTGCATATATACTTTCTGTTTGGTGTTTTGGGATTCTTAGGATATATTCCTAGAAGTGGGATCATAGAGCAAAGTTTTTAAGTTTAATTTTAATGAAGTTCAGCTTATCAGTTGTATCTTTCTCGGGTCATGCCATAGCCAAGATCATCTAGGTTTTTTCCTGTTATCTTCTAGGAGTTTTATATTTTTACATTTAGGTCTATGATCCATTTTGAGTTTATTTTTGTGAAGGATATAAGGTCTGTGTCTCAATCATGTTTTTACATGTGAATGTCTAGTTGTTTCAGCACCATTTGCTCCATTGTATTGTCTTTGCTCCTTTCTCAGAGATCAGTGGACTGTATTTATGTGGGTCTATTTCTGGGCTCTCTATTCTGTTCCATTGATCCATTCTTCTATTCTTTTGCCAATACCACCTGTCTCAATTACTGTAGCTTTATAGTAAGTCTTAAATTCAGGTAGTGTCAGTACTCCAACTTTGTTTTTCTCCTTAGATATCGTATTGGCTATTCTAAGTCTTTCCCCTTCCCTTGTAAATTTTAGAATCAGTTTGTTGCTATCCGAAAAATTGCTAGGATTTTGATTGGGGTTGCATTGAATCTATAAAAAAGTTGGAAAAAACTGACATCTTGACAATATTGAGTCTACCTATCTATGAACATCTCATATTTCTCAATTTATTATATTTAGTTCCTTGATTTTATTCATTAGAGTTTTATAGTTTTTCTCACATTGATCTTATATATATTTTGTATTTAATATTTGGAGGTGCTAATGTAAATGGTATTGTGTTTTTTATTTCAAATTCCATTTGTTTATTGCTGGTATATAGAAAAGCAATTGACTTTTGTATATTAACCTTGTATACTGCAACCTTGCTATAATTATTTATTAGTTCCAGGAATTTGTTTTTGTTGATTCTTTTGGATTTTCTACATAGACAATTGTGTCATCTGCAAAAACAGTTTTAATTATTCCTTCCCAATCTGAATGCATTTTATTTCCTAGTTTAACTGTTTTAGCAATGACAACTACTAAAATGTTGAAAAGCATGATCTTAATGGGAAAGGTTTAAGTTTCTCACCATAAAGTACGTTAGGTGAAGGTTTTTTGTAGATATTCTTTATCAAGTTGAGGACGTTCTTTATTCCTGGTTTAGTTGTAGATTTTTTA
Source organism: Tadarida brasiliensis (assembly GCA_030848825.1). NCBI lineage: Eukaryota > Metazoa > Chordata > Mammalia > Chiroptera > Molossidae > Tadarida > Tadarida brasiliensis. Next base: position 35,456,327 of record CM061263.1, on the reverse strand, counting down.
AAGCTGATCTTGTCTAAGTCTTTACTGGTTCCAATAAATAATTTTTCAATTGGTTCTCTTGTATATTCTAGATAGGTAATGTTATCTTCTACTAATAATTGACAGATTTCCCTTATAAACATACTTGAAATATGTTTTTAATTCTTTTCTAGTGTATTGTATGTATTTTTATGTTGCTGGCTTTTTATTTTTACATTTCTGATTAGATGATACAGACTGTGTTATGATCACTGTTTTAATATATTTACATTTTTCTTTGTTACATAATATATGGTCATTTTTAGAAAATTCCTGTTTATGTTAAAAAATGATAGGCTTTTTAGATGAAGACTCTCGCTATGATTGCGGATTTGTGAATATCTGTTTGAATTTAATCAGTTTTTGCTATACATATTTTATATAAAACTATCCAATTTAAATTGCTTTATGCTTTTTATGATTTAAATTTAATTTCCATTTTTACCAAAATAATACATGTACATAGTTTTAGAAATAAGATAGTATTAAAATGGAAAGCTTAAAATGGAAAGCAGCAATATCCTGTCTCACATTTCCCCAAGTAATATTCTAAGACTTTCAACTTCTCTAGCTGTTTTGATTCTTGTTACATTTTAAAGCATCATACTTAATTGAAATTTAACATTTTTTTCACTTACCTACTGATTTCTTATGGGAAAATAAAGATATAGCTTTCTTATAGTGTTCCTCACAGCATTCCCCCACCATACACACTAGACTTTTTTGACCTCTCAATCCAGATGTATCACAATCCAAATCAATATTCAGTACTTATCTTAGTGTCTACGTAAGTACTGTTCACATCTGAGACAACAGTCTATAACAGTCATTTAATATCCTCTTCAACTTTTAATTTTTCCCCAGAGCAAATGAAGGTTTTCCATGAAACATTCATAAATTCATCTCCAGACTCCCATTAGAGCTGCAAATCTTTCACTACTGCCAACATGTTAGTCTATCAGGGACACTTTTTGTTGTTGTTGAGACATCCTTTCAGAAACTGCTTGTTTGTTTTTTTCACCAGAATCTGACTGATGGCTTTCAAGGCCTGCTGTGTAGCTGTTTTCCTGGAGCTTTCTTTTAGCAGAATCCATCTGTTGTTATATGTTTTATTTCCAACAGCTCTTTCTTTTTCTCCCTCTTTTTTTACTATTATTAAAAATTTTTTTTCTTTATTAATTTTTAGAGAGAAAAGAAGGAAGAGGGAGAGAGAGATAGAAACATTGATGAGAGAGAACATCAATTGGCTGCCTCCTGCATGCCCCCCACTGGGGATTGCACCCACAACCTGGGCATGTGTCCTGACCGGGAATTGAACTGGCAACCTCTTGGTTCATGGGTCGATGCTCAACCACAGAGACACACTGGCTGGGCCCAACAGCTCTTTCTTATTACCTAAATTTCCTTTTTCTTTTTATGGTATAGTCCTCTTAGTTTACGGATGCAATAACTCTTAATATTTCCATACAGACTAATTATAGATTTTTAAGAAGGGTTTTTTTTCCTTCCCCTTGAATAATCTTTTTTTCTTCTGAATTATTTTTTCTTTGGTTTTGTTCTCTGACTCTTGTGTTAGAGACTTTCCTTCAGTGTCTTTTGACCTTGGATATGTTTTTGTTTGGCAACTAGAAGCTCTCTGCAGAGACTAAACTTCTCAACTTTGCTCTCTGTTGAAGAGAAGGTGGTAAGATGTCTTTCTTTTGGGTGACTCCCAAATGTCATTATATACAGGTCTTTCTTTTGGCCTGTCAGAGTCAATATTCTACTTGAGTACTATGAGCCTAGCTTCCAATATTGTATGAGTTGAAAAACATCCCCAGTTTCCCCTGGGCTGTGCTAGCTATTTGGATACACAGTCGCTGTTCCTTCCTAGAGCCTGTTACACCATACCCCTAACCCCACCCCTGCCACACACACACAGTGATAATTGACTAGTGCAGGATTGTAGGGTACAACCCACCTGGATGACCCAGCTGCTCCATAATGTTAATGATAACCTTGCTGAATGTTACAAAACACCCACTTTCTCCTGCCTTTGAGCACAGGGCACTGCTACCATTTAGACCAATGCGTGGCAAGTTAGTTTATGCTGTGATTTCCTGCTGTAAGCCTTCTGTTTTTCAGTGGTAGCCCAGATCTGGGGATCCATTGAGAGTTTGCCTTCTTTATTTTTTCAGGTTGGATGTAGCTTTTTAAAAACATCTTTTCTCTTATTTCTAGAGATTTGTTATAAGACCAGAGAGCTAGACCCTTATCTTTTCTAATTCTATTTAGTTTGCACCTTGACTGGCATCTTGAAGCTGAACATATTAACGTTTTTTATTGATTGCAGTTCCTTTTAGGTTAATTGTCTTGTTTTTATCCATTTTTATATCAATATATTTAGAATCTATATTGTTATCAATATTAACCTTCTACCATATTTGCTGAGTATATTTTTCAGTTATTTTTAAATTTTTAGTTATATTTTTCATGGGAATGAAATTTCACATCTTAGCATAATCAATTTTTCAATCTTCTCCTTTGTAAAAGATATTTCATAAATGTCTGAAAACTTTATGATTATTTTTAGTTTTTCTTGTAATGTAGACTTTAAATATTTATCTTATTATGAAATTATTTTATAATTTTCTCAAGTATGAATCTATTCCCCCTCAAATTTCAAAATTCTTAACTAGCTTTCTTGACACTGTTTATTAACTAATTTTTAAATTGTCATCAGTTATCTCTCTAATATCACATATTAAATTTATTTGCAAAATGTGCTATATTTCTGTGCTTTCTGCTCTGTTCTATTGATATATTTTTTCTATTTCATGCCCATATTCACTATATTAATTTTTAATAATTTATTGGCTGATCTGATTTCATTTGCTTCTTTTTCAATTATTATTTAATAGTTTTTCATTCATACAGTATACAGTTATTCTGACCTAGGTTTTAAAGATTAAAAGATGAGCAAGATTTTTTCCTGTCTTCAAGGAGTACAGATTCTCAGAGGGCGTGATCAGTTCATATTGAGGAGTTTCAAGAAGACTCCTTTGAAACATCAAGTTGGAAGGAAGGAATAAACTTTTGAAGGAAAAGCTTAAGTTAAGTCTTTGTATATGGGCAGAACTTCACAGTGAATGATGAGCAAAAAGAAATCTATAGATGCAAAAATACATGAAAAGGTGCAGATTCAGGGATGGCTGGAGCATAGGGTAAGGACATGAGTAGCTGAGTATGAGGCTGGAGAGCTGGACACCACTCATAATTCTAATTGAATTTTGTAATAATTTGGTAAAGTTCAAAACCATTCCTATTCAACTCTTGATCAGGATAACATTAAATATATTAGGTATGCCATAAATAATTATTGAATTGAATTAAGTGATGTCATTTGTTGAAAAATGGAGTAGATAAAAGTAATAAAACATAACATACAGTATGGGCTGGGTTTTTAACAATGTTAAAAAATTGAGAGTACAGTAAATCCAAGATGTGTGTTCCTTTTCAAAGTTAAAACTCCAGGAAGGAAGACTACCCTCTTCAAGAATAATCAGCTTTAAGACAGGGAACACAAAATCAATTGCCCTGATTTTACTGGAGCTGTCTATAGTTCTCACTAGTGTGTGGTCCACTACAAAAATAGGGAAAGTTCCATCAGCCAGTAGAGCCCTGTGGAATAGGAGTCATTCAGCACAGCAGTAAGGAAGGAATTGTCTAAGAGAAACAAAAAGGAACAACTAGAAGTATACTAACTGCTTTAGAATGTTGCTGGTGAAAGGAGACCTCGAATGTAGCTCTGGGAACAGTATGGACATCGGAATAATTTTTTCTTATTAAGTTCTAACAATATTTAAAAGACAGAAGGGGATAATTCAGGAAAGATGGAGAGGTTGAATGTTTTAAAGAGGGGAACCCACTTTGAACAAAAGTTCTTTAGAAAATGTGAAGTAGCTTGTTCCATGACACGGGGGGAAGGAGGCACAGTTCTTAGAATTGCAACAAGGATAAAATCAGAAGATGTAAAGAAAGAGATGTTGAGGGACAGATGCAGAGAGCTAAACAGATTACATTGATGGCTTTGGTCTTGTAAATAATCGCATCCCCTGGACACTTACATCACAGTCACTGAGGGGTGCTAGATAAAAATTCATCTCCCTGGACAACTCTCGTTAGAAAGTGGTACCAGGTTAGTCCAGCTATAGTTTGAGAACCACTGTTCAAACAAAGTAGAATACTGTCTGCAGGGTGTGTCCACATTATTGAGAAAGAATTACTGTTTAGGAAAAGAGCAGAAGATAGGGGTGGGCAATTAAAAAGGATGAAAGAATTTAAAAAATTTCTGAGCAGAGCCTATTTGGAAGTTGGGAAGCAGGAATTTCTGCCAGAGAAGCTGGCTGAGCACTGGAATATGGCTCAGTGTGTTTCCATGACTTCTACAGTCAAGTGATTCCACCTAAAAACCCTGTGATCACTTCTCTACTTGTCAGGGCCTAAGAAGACTTGCTAAAGCAGGCTGCTGAATCAAAGACATGAAGAAAACTTGAGCAATTTCCCTTCCTTTGGGCTTGAGAAACATACCTTTCTTGGCAGGCAGAGTTAATAACACCGATTGCTGCATAAAATCCTGTGGATGTGTGTATTCAGAATTTTGGTTTCATGTATTTCTGATGAGCCCTGCCAAGATGTGAGGCCAGACTTCCTCTGTTAGTTGTGGCTCAGTTCCCTTCTCAGATGCTGCTGCTCCTCCTGTGCATAACCTGAGATGAGCGGCCCGCCTCCTGGGCAAGAAAACCGAAGTTGCTAGGCCCTAGTCTATTTCATCCTCCTTTTCTCTTTGTTTTCACTTGAGCTATGTCAGCAACCTCTTAATTGATCTTAGGCCACCAGCCTCTTCCTTCCCCAGAACACCTTTGGAACTGCCAGAGTTACCTCTTTTGACATAGACTGACTACTAAGCAAATGATGAAATATTTGTAATCCGAACAGTAAATGCTGTAAGTACGTACTGCTGGGAAGGTTCCTCATCACCACAGAGTGAAGTCCAAACAAATGAGAGATGCACACATTTTTTGCAACGTGCCTCATCCTCAAACACTGCCTCCACCATTCCCACCTTTCTCATTACAGAAACACTGTGTCCTCCTTATTGTTTTAGTACACTGTATACCCTTGTCCATGACCAAAGTGTCCCTTCCAGTTTAGTTGCTGTTCTTCCTGTTGTTCCCCTGAGGATATGTACTAAATATCATCTCTTCTCTGGAGCTTTTTTGGACCGCACGTTCTCTAACAAGGCACAATTAATTTTTTTCATCTGAATTTCATAGTTCTTTATACTGATATCAAATGTTGCATTTAGAATATTATATTGTACTCACTTATATTTTTGTTTCCACAATTTCTTGAGTGTTGTGAGCCGAAAACTTGGATTATTAAATTTTTAATTCTCCAATGCCTGACGCATAGGATGTGTACCATCAATTTTAGGTGGGTTTATTTGAACTTTCACTTCATGTAATCCAGAATGAAAGCACACAGGAAAGAAGTGTTCTTTGGTGCAAGCAACACTGGCAACTCTTAACATCATTTTTATAACAAGTCTTTTTTTCTATGTAATATTATATTTACGGTATAGCATTGATTAATCAGAATACTTGTAGAACTATACAATTTCATTGGGAAGAAGTATTCTACAAGAGGTTCCTTTGATTTGCAGATGAAGAAACTAGTCTTGTGCTTATGTCAAACCACACAAATAGCTTTCATCAAAATCCTATTCAAAAATATTTTAAATTCATGAGTGTTAAACCACCCTTACATTCCAAGCAAATAAATCTGGAAGAGAACAAAATGTACACGGCACTTTAGTTCAGAGGAAATCCCATTAAGGGCTCTTAACCTGAGTTTAGGATGTTGAGGTGGGGGAAAGTCAAGCTACATGATGAGAGACAATTGGAAGTACAAGGATGTATGAGCTATCAAGGGCATCAGAAAAACAACAGAGTGGGTATTGATTAATTTCTTTTCTCCAGGGTAATTGAGCCTTTTTTTCTCTTTAATAGGTTTCAGAACCTGCTGTGGTCCAGAAAGACATTTGTGGACAACATGAAAATTTATAACCACAGTTACATCTATATGCCTGCCTTTTCTATGAAGACAGGAACAGAGCCATCCCTCCGGGTTTATTATACACTGTCAGATGTCGGTGCCAATCAAACAGTGCTCTTTGCTAACCCCAACTTTCTCCGTAGCATTGGAAAGTTCTGGAAAACTAGGGGAATTCATGCTAAACGCCTGTCCACAGGACTCTTTCTGGTGAGCGCAGCCCTGGGCCTCTGTGAGGAGGTGACCATCTATGGCTTCTGGCCCTTCTCTGTGAATATGCATGAGCAGCCCATCAGCCACCACTACTATGATAATGTCTTGCCCTATTCTGGCTTTCATGCCATGCCAGAGGAATTTCTCCAACTCTGGTATCTTCATAAAATCGGCACACTGAGAATGCAGCTGCACCCATGTGAGGATACCTCGCTTCAGTCCACTGCCTAGGGACAGTGGAAAAAGAAAGAACTAAGCCAGGGTATTTTTGTTAGGTTTTCTACATGACTGCAAAAGGAAATGGTGACGTTGTTTTATGGATTTGCATGAGCCACTTGCAAACAGCAACCACCACAAAGGAAACTCTACTTTTAATGTTGTCTTGGAGGACAAATAGAAAGTGAAACGTTCTATGAAATATTTTATAGCACATTGTGGATTTGCAACTAGTAACAGTCTGATGAAATGATGTTGGTGAGGCACATGTACGTGGTTTAAATCAAGAAGGGACAGTTCACAAATAAGATGGAACTCTAGTTGTTGAAGTTGAAGAGTTAATCAAGGTTAATAAAGGAAATGCCAGGGCAAAGTGTTATTGATTACAATACCAACTGGCTTAATTAAAAAAAAAAAAAACTACTCATGAAGACTGACATTAGAACATAGGTTTTTTAAAAAGTATTATTTATTTTTGCCCTATTTAGGGGCAGTGATGGGTGATGGGGTAGATTTTATTTTATTATTATTTTTTTAAATAATTTTTTTCTTTATTGATTTTAGAGAGAGAGGGAGGGAGAGGAATAGAGATAGAAACATTGATGAGAGAGAACATTGATTGGCTGCCTCCTGCATGCCCCCCACTGGGGATGGAGCCCACAACCTGGGCATGTGCCCTGATCGGTAATCGAACTGGTGACCTCTTGGTGCATGGGTTGATGCTCAACCACTGAGCCACACTAGCCAGGCAGATGGGGTAGATTTTTAAAAATCCCTTATTCAGTATTAAGGATACAAAATACTACAGCTGATATTGTGATTTGTTGAACCAAGTCTATGTTGACTGTAGTTCCCTTCCATTTAAAAATGTTAAATAAGAATGCTTTCTCTCCTTTTGTCAAGTCTACTTAGACAATGTGAAACATTGTTGAATTTAGACTGTGTTGATTCACAGTCTGGATAACATGAACCACTTTTCCTCCTCCTCAGAATGTAGGGCATAAATTCAATTTTAGGTCTGCGTTTTATAAGTCTGCGTCATTTCTATTTTAGTGCGAAAAGACTACAAATGTTAGTGCATTATTTATTTGCAAATTATTTGCATAATTGTCTTTATAATTTATGTTCAGAGATGAAGTAAAGCACAATGATGTAAACTTAGTCTCTGGAAGACAGACTGGAAGGCTCCTCCCTTGTCTATCTACCATGGTATATTCCCTCAGAGATAAAGGATATGCGCACACACACACACACACACACACACACACACACAACTAAACAAAACTCATTCCCATGCAACTATGAAAGCTGAAACCACATGGTCTGGTATTTCAAAAATCTATAACCAGTGTTGGAGAGCTACAGATGTATTATGTACTACTCACTGCACCCTGGTATAAGACAAACCAGCTTAGTGGTTGCTGCTCATAATGCTTATACCAGCGTGAGATGCAAGCCTTGCCCCCAAATGCTTACCCCAAATGAACAGAATTAATTTACTTATTCTGACTCTTTCCCAATATCTCATGAGTGAACTGTGTTGAGTATGATCATACAAGGCACATTCATACAAGTAAAGGGATGTTAATTAGTAGCTGTCTATTTTCTTATATATAGCAGGGCTACTTGGAAGGCCGAACTCTGACAGACTATAAGCAGCCAAATGTGTTTACATATAAGAGAAAGGTAAAGGAAGCCTTTCATTGTCTTTGTTCTTTGGGATGCCTTAATCTACAAGGAGAAACTAGAAATCACTATCTTTATTTTTTTTTAAAGTAGCAACAAAATTTAAGTAACCTGTGCCAAAAAGTTGTTTCATTTTTTAATGGTAGAGACTTAGTATGTATTCAATATAGATGAAAACAAGTGGTGTTATGGGTAATTTAAAAGCTGTCAAGATAGCAATGCCCTTGGGAAATATATACATCATTAGAAAAGGCAATTTCTAAATAAGATTGAATATTGAGGTTATTATAGAAATCAGCAGTTAAAATACGACTTGTTGACATAACACAGATCATATAGAAAGTTAAGAATTTGAGAGCATTGATTCTGTGTAGAACTGATTTGCTATTTTGATTCTATGTGGCAGCAAAAATGTAGTGAGAATATACTAGTGAGTGAGCTGTGTTAAATATTCGCTATGTGTGCAATCCTGAATATATTCCATCTTTGGAGCTAATGTTATTATTTAATAATTACCTTAGAAAGAAATACATTTTAACCTATATACTTCAGTGTACGAAAGGGCTAACGAAAATCACATAAAAATGTTAATAAAATGTGTCGCTCAAATTACTGTTTTAATTGTTAAAATAGTTAAAATGTAATTAATGAGCTCCATAAAGCCAGAGAATCATAGTTCCATTGAAAGTACTATCTGGAAGTGCTTCATCTTATGATTCCTGGGACAGATTTGTGCAATAGATTTATACAGTGTTTAGTCTATAAATTTGTGGCTTCTGAAAAGCAAAACCGATCCCAAACTGATAATGTTTACTTAGACCATTGCTTCTCAAATGGGGTGATTCTCCTCCTCCATCTGGTGGCATTTGGCAATGTCTAGAGACATTTTTGAATGTCATGATTTGGAGGGTGCTACTAGAATTTGGGAGCAGAGGCCAGGGATCCTGCTAAATACTCGCAATGCACAGGTCAGATTCCCCACAGAAAAGAATGACCCAGTCTAAAATGTCAACAGTGCCAAGGTTGAGAAACCCTGGATTAGACCAAAATATTTTAATCCATATTGTTTTCACTTAAGGATACATACTCGTGTCATTGAAAGTGTGACTGCAAGTTAATGAGAATATTTTCTTAGAGTAAAGTTTGGCATTACTTTATAGGTATGCCATACATATTTATGTGGATAGTTAGATGTGTCCAAACCTAAGCTTGTGAGTGTGTGTGCTTATGTGTGTGTGTGTGCATGTGTGTGTAGAATAAACTTATGCATCTCTATCCTTATTAAAATATACTTGTTCCTAAGTGAGGATCTCTCTAGAATTATCTTGCAGAGTACTCTGGAATACTTTATTACTATTATGAAGTTGAATTCTAAATTCTCAATCTAATTTTTAAAGTTATTTAGTGACAAAAATTATTTGGCTCCATGGGGGTCAAAGAAGGTGTGAAGGACTGAAAATGAGTTCCTGATGAGACTTTTTTATTAGCTCCAATTTGAGAATTTCATTGATGCTAAGGATCATGAATGAGGATGACCTCTGTTTAGTTTTGATTACAGTTCATAAAATTAAGATAGGTGAAGAATTAAGTCATTCCATAGAAATAAAAATAATTTTTTATTTAAATTTTTATTTTTTATTTAACTTTTTGGGGTGACATTGGTTAATAAAATTATATAGGTTTCAGGTGTACAATTCTATAATACATCATCTGTGTATTGTATTGTGTGTTCACCACCCCAAGTCAAGTCTCCTTCATCACTTATCCCCCCTTTAACCTCTTCTACTTCCTCCCACCCCCTTTACCTCTGGTAATCACCATGCTGTTACAGTCTGTGTCAATGAATTGGGATTAAGAAAAAAAAAAAATTTATGTTTTTTTAATTTTCACCCGAGGATATTTTTCTATTTGTCTTTAGATAGAGTGAGAGGGAGGGAGAGAGAGAGAGAGAGAGAGAGAGAGAGAAACATCGATGTGAGAGAGATACATCGACTGGTTGCTTCCCGCAGTGGGGACGAACCGCAACCAAGGTATGTGCCCTTGACTGGAATGGAACCCGCTACTCTTTGGTTCATGGGCTGACACTCTAACCACTGAGCAAAACTGGCTTGGGCATTGATTTTTTTATTTTATTTTTTTAGTGAGAGAGGAGAGAGAGAGAGATAGAAACATCGATGAGAGAGAAACATTGATTGGCTGCCTCCTGCACACTCCCTACGGTGGATTGAGCCCACAACCCAGGCATGTGCCCTGACCAGAAATTGAACCTGGACCTCTCAGTCCACGGGATGACAATCCACTGAGCCACACTGGCCGGGCACGAAAATAATTTTTATATGAAAGATTTTTATATTGAAGAGGACATTGGACACATAAGCTTTATATAGAGTATTTGACCAGCAGTTTATACAACATGGTGCATCTAAACTGCAATTAACACAAGAAATGAAAGAGTGCTTCCTGGATATTGTTTCTGTTTAGTTCACTTTAGCTATTTTAACAAAGGTAAATTATCCAGAATGATCCAGATGATCTCGAACGGTAGATGTTCAGCTAACACTCTGTGTTTGGCTTTGTGATGTCTCATGCCCTTCTTTTGGCTAACAGCTTTGTTTAGGTTAAATATAAATTATACTTAAAGCAATGGACAGCATGGCTTAAAAATCTCCTTGCAAAATAACTAAAGAAGTCCTTGAATTCTAAATTTGCCAAAAATATTCTTAATTAGTCAAAAGCTTTACCGGAGAATTATAGATGATTCCAAATGGAAATGATATCAATAAAAATCCTCTTGTCAGCAATGATGGTAGTTGTATACGTTATTATGAACAACCTCTTATTTTGTGTGGAAAATCAGTCACCGATCTTTTTAATTTGTATGTTTAAAAATATTGACTTTGTGAAATTTTTTTAACTGACAAATCTTTGCTAGGAGGGGGACCTAAGAGGAAAAAAAGTCACAGTCCATTGAAAATGTTACGAAATCCTTTTTGTGTTGTATGAAAATTTTCTCACCACACCCAGGGGATAGACAGGTTCTGTTTGCAGAGTTCCAAAGATTAAAGCTGTAAGGATTTTTGTGGAAACTTTGAGGACAAGTATGTGGAGAAATAAGAACTGAGAGCAAAACTGTGCTTTGTATTTCTTCATCTTCCCAGTGTAGGTAGAGGTTGACATATGAGTTCTGGTGGGTACACATCAGGGCTGGAAGTGGGTAAACAACTCCAGGCACCTTCTACTTAAGTCAAGCTTCTAACACCGTCAACAGTAACTATAAATATGACTAGCAGTTTTGATGACTTCGGTCCACTGTGTGCTAGGGAGTGAATGAAGCCAGTGGAAAGGAGGAGACAACCCTGCTGTCAAACTCTCAGCATACAAAGGGTCAGAGAAGTCTTTGCCCTTGACCTTGGCTTTGAAGCACTAGTTATCTCTGTCCAATCCCATGGCCTTGCTGTGGAGTGGAGCTAGTAGCCTTGTGACCAGAGAGCTGGTGTGGAAATTTGCTGAGAAGCTTAAAATTTTGCACTGTCTTATATAGGGATTTTTTTGTTGTTGATTTTTTTCTTAAACTTGTGCTCTCTAAATTTGGGTGTCTTGTGACAGAGTTCTGGTCACCCTGACCTAATTATGGCCCTGACAATGATTAATAAAAGTGGAGCTTTTTCCCCATTCACATGGATTTTCTGAGTCTTTGAAGATAGGGAGATGGTAAAATTCCACCACTTCTATAGAGACTCTTTTAAAGCCCTGGAGATGACCCCAAAGTAATCCTGAAGCCTAGGGTATCTGTTTGTAAATTCCTAAATATGAGGCCATAATGTTTAGGTTGAGCAAGTGGAAGGAGATATATATGTAAATCTATAATTGCCATAACCTTTTCTTGTCCTATCTTAAGAAAATGGTTGCTATCAGCATTATCCTCAGCCTAGTTTTGTTGTTTGAATTTTTTACGTACATCTTAGCGGTGAGAGATTGAAGCAGCTGCATAAATGGAAAGCTCATTCAAACACAACATAACCTCTGCTTGCCATTGCAACAGGAAAATATATGGTTATGTTTCCTTCTATGTTTCTTCCTTCTGGTGCCAGCATTGATTTATTGTATCTGTAATAAATAAGGAATACATAACCTATTATAAATTGGCTTATAATCCTTGTGAGCATTTGTGTGATAGCCAAAGCCTATAACTATAACTTTTTTAAAGCACAAAAGACGAATTATATTTTGTTTATGGTCACTCATTTACCTACCTCCTCTGTGTTCTTATTGATCTGTACATTGTGCTGAAATTCTTTCTGATTTGCTTTCCTGTTGAAGCTGTGGGATATAATCAATGTTGCAGAGCTGTCTAGGAGTTTTATAGAATAATACTCCAATATATTGATCATGCCTTTCTGCTTTTATGTAATTATATTTTCTCCAGATATTCATCATTTTTAAAGTGTATGCTTCACACAATACCAATAAACATCTACAAGATGTGATTTTATCCAGGGCAGAGAAAGAAGTCAGATATGTCTGTTTTTCTCTGCACAATAAGAGAAATGGAGAACTATAATATTAAAAACAGTTTAACCAAAATGAAAAGAAAAAAGGAAAATTAAAAATCAGAGTTTTAATTGTGAAGGACCATTCGAAGGATCTTATAAAGTAGCTAAGCAGAGAGTACAGAGGCTTTTGTCCTTGAGTGCAGTCCTCAAAATAGAACCTTTTCAGACATTTTAAAGGAAATACACTGTCATGCAGTTGTTTTGAGTAATGATGAAAGATGCTGGAGGAAGCAGTGTGAGAGCCAGACAGGGAGACACTTAGGGAAGAAAACAGAGGAGGGGAACCTGTTTCCCTACTAGGACCCTCACAGTCTAAATGCTCCCCCCACCACCGCCCTTCTCCAAGTTGTTCTCTCCTTGGTATTTGAGCCTGGATATGCAAACATTCCTGTTTTCATATTCCTCTTTAATTTCCACATACTTCCAAAATAAGATTATTATTTTGATCTCCTGTCATGATGAGGGAGCAGCAGTAGGAAATGTCACCTTGAACTTAACGCTTTGAAACATGGTCACATGGTCACCTTATGCTATACATAGAATTTAAAAGCTTTAGTCCCTGTTCCCACAACTGTAAGGAGACTTAGATGCGTTTTCTCTCCTGTGTTCTGTATACACACACACACACACACACACACACACACACACACTTTGCATTTTTTTATGCCAACTGTAAGGAGACTTAGATGTGTTTTCTCCCCTGTGTTCTGTATACACACACACACACACACACACACACACACACACACACACTTTGCATTTTTTTATGCCCACTGAAAAGAGAAAGATGGCTGACCTCATGGTGGGTAGCAGAGGGTGCCTTAACTTTTTCTTGCTTGGCTCCCACTTTCTTATCTATTTCTTTCATGTACCTCAGTCACTTTAGAGGTGTAACCATGTCTGTTCCAAGTTGTATCTTTGTCATCGGCATGAACTCTTATAAATGTAGTGAATGTGACTATTTTATATAAATGCACAATAGTATATAGGCCTTGGAGACCTCTGATAACAGTATGTAAATATCCTTTGTTGAAGCTATAGAACCTTCTCATAGGGAGCTCCTTAGGTGATAGCTACAAGGATGCATAGATGAAGAATGCTTTCTCCAGTGAATTCTAGCACTTATGGAAGCAAAGAACCATTTCACGTCTGTTTCTCATTCATTCATACACATCCATCCCTTGGGCTTTCTTGTTGGTAGGTTAGTGTAGACATCCCCTCATAATATACAGGATTCACAATGTGGGATGATTGATGGCCACCAGGGTACATTGGAGTCAGAGGCACTAGAGGGAAGACGGAGAGAACAGACAAGGATGGCTCCATTGCAGAGCTTGCCTAATTTTTTTAAAGTCTGGAATATTCTAGAACTCAAATTGCCATACAGCATAGTTGGTCTGAAAAGCTTTGAAAAAGAAAGTCTCTTTGATCTCTAATTCAGTTGTTGCACATTATATATTATTCTACAGGTGTGCAAGATGTTTTTCAAGAGCACATTTGCAGAGGTTGGAGGTAAGGGGCAAAGAGAAAAATTCAAATCTTCTTTCTCATACAGTGTTGTCTGACTGTGTCTATTGATGCAATTATTCTGGAAAAGGTTTTAGCTTAGAATATAAAATGAAATCAACTTTAATGTGTACACGGAAATCCTTCTTCTAATAAAGCCACAGTCTGCTGACAGGAGGTATAGGAATCAGTGCTCTTCACTTCTTTTTTATGTAAAATAGAGCAGGTAAGAAAAAACTTTAATTGGTACTTTTTATAGTGTGACTTGAAAAAACAGTACCTATCTCTGTTGGTTCTGCTGAGATTTCTTTCCACAGAATCTAAATGCAATGTCATAGGAAGAGGTTTGCTGTAAAAACATGTCTTTTTCTTTGGTGTGTTCATTGTAATTATGACTGGTAGTGAGAAGGTTCAGTAAGTCTCAATTTCTCTACCTCCCTTACTTGGAGAAAATTTGGAAATGTACCCTGTGAATAAAATAATTTTTTAAAATAGTTTGTGAAGTCTTTTTATTTCCCTGAAGTATATGGGTAATCCTTTTCTATTCCCCCTTCATTTTATATCCATATCAGTTACACTGATTTTTTTTTTTTTTCTGGATGAAAACTCATGCTGCTTAGTAAGAAAATTACTTTAGAAAAACAGAATTATAGAGGCCATAAATAGAACATAAGAACACTATTGGCACCTTTTATGTGGATGAAAGGAACTATCTATTGGGCAAATTAAAATAGAAAGAAAACTGAACATTTATTTAATATGACATATGTACGTGAGCCTGCTTTTACAGCAATAAAACTTTTCCTTTATGTAATAAGTCAATATCAGTGTATGTCCCAGAGATACTTTAATAAATTCCTAATAAGATAGAAAACATTTAGATTCCCCTTTTGCTCACATGTGTGACTTTGACGAGCCCAAGTGTGCCTTCTTGTCTGAATTATCTAGATAATTGCTTCAAACTCCCATTTCCCTTGGGCTCTAGTGACCCAGTTCTACCAGATGCTTTCTCAGAGGGAGGGACATCAGGAAGAGTGACCTTGGTCCATCCTTGATCATACATTTCTCCTCAGAAATTGATCAAGGTGCTTTATGCAGATCTTATTAATTCTTTGACTTTATTCTCACATAAGAGCCTTTTGGGCTACAGCTATTTTAGGAAAGGACATTCTATTACCTAATGTTAAATCTTTATGATGTTTAGCTGAATCATTTGGAAGGGAAGGCAGAATTCTAGTATAAATGTGGATACTCTAACCTATTCTAAGACCATGTGAGGGAAACAGATTTAACTTGTTTTCAACAACTATCATTAAATTAAAAAAATCTAAATATCACTGAATTCTGCTGTTCTACTTTGTTTTGACTTAAGCATTCAAAAACAGATATTAAGAATCCAAAGGCATCAATTACTCAAGAATTCCTAAACCTACAAGGAGGGTAATTACAAGTCACAGACTGTATTTTTACTTGAAAACTTATCATTTTGGATACACGGTCAGATTCTTGATGATATGAAGAGCTGAAGATGTAGGCTGATTGAATTGAATCTATATCAGGAGACCATGGGATAAAATAGAGGCTATATCTAATTATGCTTAACATTTATAATTTTAAGACATATTACCTTGTTTCTGGGATTTTGAAAATATGAAGAAACAAGCCCTTTGTTATTTCTTTTACATAGGTTGAATGAAAGTTATTTCTTTCCTTCACAAGAATTAGAGTTTCCAGACATGAGTTAAAAAACACCTCAATATTTGGGAATTTTTTCATAATAAACAGTGCAATCAAAAGTTAGATTACAAAGCAATCAAGAGTTTATTGGTCTTAAGATAGACTTCAATCAAGAAGATTCCAACTTTTTGTGTGGGGAAAGGGGGACAGTAAGAATTGAGAATGAGTATTTCTTGGGTAGGTCCACCATAATCAACTTCCCACCAGGTGGATTGCTGATATCCTGGAAAATGGTTTTCAATACTGGCCTTTGTTATTATTTGTTGGGCACTCAGCAGTGGTGGAAGCCAGATGATTGAGTCAATGCAAAACCTCCATACCTGTACCGTAACCACTTTGTATAGAAGTCCATTGAGAAAGTAGTGGAGTGAGAAAAGAGATTAACTGGTATCCAGTCAACACATCAGATAGAATGGTCAATGCCTTGAGAGTGGTTATAATGGAGCATGCAGCAATTTGTCCTCACAGAAGTAGGCATTTATTCTGGATTTGCCTTTCCTGTCCTCAATCCTTCTGCTAGCACCACCATCTATAAACTTACAGATTGACTTATTTACCATATTGGGATCATATTATAACATGCAACATCCTTACCAAGGGACACAATTTATAGCAAAAAGAAGCATAGAGAGGAGCTATGCTTATGGAATTCACAAGTATTGTTCTTTACCATATCATGAAGAGCATTTATTTTCAATGGGAGTGACATTACCTTCACAAGAAAAAAATTGGTTTTAGGAGGCAAAAAACAAAACAAAAACAAAAAAAACTTACATATTACAATGATTAGAGGGGGGGAAACCTTAAAAATTTCCTTTGGGGCAAGGGTAGGGGAATAATGAAAAGAAATTAGAGAAATGGGTGAAATTTAAGAAAAAATAAATTTAATTAAATTTTTTTTTTTAATCCTGCAAATTAATAGTTAGGCCTAGCAGGTTGATCAGATTCAGTTTCAATATTTTGGTCAAGATAACTTCATAGGTGGTGTTCTTTTATTTGGCAATCTTAAATTACAAATTTATAGAGTGAACAGCTTGTATACAACAGAGATTTGGTTTTTTTAAACTTCAATTTGAAGAAACAAATGTCACCAAAAGAACTATACTTGTTGGTTTCTTCACTTCCTAAATTTCTTTAGCAGCGGAAGCATGATTCTATACAAAGGGTATTGAAAAGGGGTCTAGAGACTGGATTATCATGCTGGCTTGGTCAGATCTTTTCAAGTTCATCAACTAGAAAATTCATTAAAATTGATACCAAGGATACCCCTTCACTCATGTTTTCATTCACTCAGTGATTTAATTCATTGAATAAGCAGTTTTGAAGCTTCTAGACCCCTCATTTGAACAGGACTTTGGAAGTCTAGGAATATATTCACAGAGTCACATGTGTTTTTCTTGTAAAATTTACACACATTTTAATCACAACCAGTTAATGACTATGTCTTTTTCATTCCATTGTCCCCTCTGTCACACTTTCCTGTGCTCAGCAGTGTTGAAGTAGTCACAGGCACTTTTAGGATGTGGCTAAGGGGAATTTCAGTTGGAAGTCGATCTAATTTAGTGAGGGCTTCTTGAGAGAAAAAGTTAAAGAAATGCTGATGTAGAAGCAGCTGCCTTATAGAAAGTTGGCAAGGCCTGCAGAGACTCGTTTTATGGGCCATCTGAGAGATAATGTCTTATGAGGTTGTGGTACGATCTTGCAAAATCTTGTGTGTGTTTCAGACAGTGACCTACTTCTCCCATATTTAGGTATTTGGATCATATTTAAAACATTTGGATCTGGGACCAAGGGATGGGAGTAGAAGTGACTTCCACAAATTATAATATATTGTGCTTTTACTATTGTTTAATTCAAAATATGTTTGCATTACCTTGTGGTTCTTCTTTAACTCATGTGTTTTTAGAAGTTTATGTTTTAATTTCCAAATATATACGGGATTTACTAATATCTTTAGATTCTCATCTTTTTATCTCCTTCTAACTTAATTCTGTCATGATCAGAAAATATACTATGATTTTAATTTTTTGAAATTTCTTGAAACTAGTTTTATGGCCCAGCTTCGATGAGTACATCAAAGGGATGTACATTCTACAACCATCGGCAGCAATGCGCTGAACACGTTTATTAGGGCACGTAAATCCTCATTGACATTTTATCTATTCTTCTCTCAATTACAGGGAACAAAAAGTTAAAGTTGTCTAATACTATATGTCCACTTCTACTTTAGTTCTATAAATTTTAGCTTTATATACTTTGTAGTTCTGTTATAAACTATATACACTGAAGAGTCAGTCTGACTTTATGCCAGACAACTATGTGTGATTCTTCGTGCCTGACCACAGGCAATTACAAGGCTTTGCCTGGCAGGCTTCATGGGGGAAGCTGTCCTGCCCACAGCAGATTTGCACACAGCCGATGGATTGGTTTTCTGGAGTGAATTGCAGTCAAGGCCTCAGGACTACCTGAGACAGCCATTCTTATACGCATGCTCGCATTCGATTGAAGGTCTGTTTATCAGGGGTCTCAGCTGAGGCAGTTTTTTCTACTTTGACTCTATACCTTTTCACTCCTAGCCCTTTCCTCTCTCCTTCCTCCTAATACACATGTCCATAAAGATGCAGGAGCCTTTTGTTTAGGGCTCCTTGGCAGTGAGATGATTCCCCCCTCTATACTGCATCTAACCGACTCTCACCCAGTGCCATTCCATGAGGAAAAATAAAACCTTGTTTTTTCAAATTTTATTTTACAATTACAGGTGACATTCAAGATTATTCTGTATTAGTTTCAGGTGTACAACATAGTGGTTAGACAATTATATACTTTACAAAATGTTCCCTTCGATATTTTTAGTACCCACCTGGCACCATAAATAGTTATCAAAATATTATTGACTATATCCCCTATGTTGTACTTTATGTCCCCGTGACTATTTATTTATTTATTTGAGAGCAAGAGAAGAGAGAAAGAGAGAAATATTGATTTGTTGTTCCACTTATTTATGCATTCATTGGCTGCTTCTTGTATGTGGACTGACTGGAGATTGAACCAACAATCTTTTCTTTTTTTCTCTCAATACTTTTTTTTTGGTTACAGATGTTTCTCCTTTTTCCCCCATTGACACCCTCCTCCTGATCCCCCCACCCCACCCCGTCCCCAGCATTGTTGTCTATGTCCATTGGTTATGCATACATGCATATAAGTTCTGTGGTTTATCTCCTCCCTCCCCCCCATCCCCTCTTCTGAGGTTTGTCAGTCTGTACCCTACTTCTATGTCTCTGGGTCTATTTTGTTCATCAGCTTGTTTTGTTCATTATATTCCACAAATAAGTGAGATCATGTGATATTTTTCGTTCTCTGATTGGCTTGTTTCACTTAAGATAATGCTCTCCAGGTCCCTCCATGTCGTCTCAAAGGATAAGAGATCTTTCTTATAGCTGCATAGTACTCCATTGTGTATATGTACCACAGCATTTTTATTCACTCACCTATTGATGGACATTTGGGCTGTTTCCAGATCTTAGCAGTTGTAAATAGTGCTGCTATGAACATAGGGGTACATATATTCTTTCTGATTGGTATTTCAGGCTTCTTGGGGTATATTCCTAGAAGTGGGATCACTGGGTCAAATGGCAGTTCCATTTTTAACTTTTTGAGGTAACACCATATTGTTTTCCATAGTGGCTGCACCAGTCTGCATTCCCACCAGCAGTGTACTAGAGTCCCCTTTTCTCCACACCCTCGCTAGCACTTGTTGTTTGATGATTTGTTGATGGCAGCCATTCTGACAGGTGTGAGGTGATACCTCATTGTGGTTTTAATTTGCATCTCTCTGATGATTAGTGATGTTGAGCATTTTTTCATATGTCTCTTGACCATTTGTATGTCCTGTTTGGAGAGGTGTCTCTTTAGGTCTTCTGCCCATTTTTAAATTGGGTTCTTTTGCCTTCCTTTTGTTGAGTTGTATGAGTACTCTATATATTTTGGAAATTAACTCCTTATCTGATGTATCATTGGCAATTATGCTCTCCCATATAGTGGGTTCCCTTTCCATTTTGATGGTTGTTTCCTTTGCTGTGCAGAAGCTTTTTAGTTTGATGTAGTCCCATCTGTTCATTTTTTCCTTTGTTTCTCTTGCCTTAGGCATTGTATCAGTGAAAATTCTGCTGCGTGTGATGTCTGAAATTTTGTTGCCTACATTTTCTTCTAGGATTTTTATGGATTCATGAGTCACATTTAAGTCTTTTATCCATTTTGAGTTTATTCTTGTTTATGGTGTAAGTTGATGGTCTAGTTTCATTTTTTTGCATGTAGCTGTCCAATTTTCCCAACACCATTTATTGAAGAGGCTGTCTTGACTTCACTGTATGCTCTTGCCACCTTTGTCAAATATTAATTGAGCATATTGTCTTGGGTCAATTTCTGGGTTCTTTTGAACCAACAATCTTGACGTATCGGGACGGTGTTCTAACCAACTGAGCTACCCAGCTGGAGCCTTCGTGACTATTTTGTAACTACCACTTTGTACTTCTTAATCCCTTCACCTTTTTCACCCAGTCCCCAAACCCTCTGCCCTCTGGCAACCATCAGTCTGTTCTTTGTGCCCATGGGTTGGCTTCTTTTTTGTTTGTTTGCTTATTTTGTTCTTTACTGGTGCCTGTTTTTGCTTCTTGCTTATAATATCACAGTAAGTGAATAAAGCTTAATTGTTACCTTCAATTTGGCTCATTGTTGTAATTCACCTGATTGTATGAAATATCCAATAAGGGGTTAATTTTTTTTTTTTTTATCCTCACCTAAGGACAGTTTTTCATTTTTTGTTCAGATAGAGTGGGAGGGAGAGAGAGGAAGAGAAAGAGAGAGAGAAACATCGACGTGAAAGGGACACATCGAGTGGCTGCCACCCGCACAACCAACCAGGGCTGGGGACAAACTGCAACCGAGGTACATGCCCTTAGCGGGAACCGAACCCGGGTCTCTCTGTACCGCAGGCCGATGCTCTAACCGCTGAGCCAAACCAGCCAGGGCAAATAAGGGGTTAATTTGTAAAGGGGTTAATATGTAAAGAACTTATACAACTTAACACCAGGAAAACAAACAATCCAATTTAAAAATGAGCGAAGGATCTGAATAGACACTTCTCCAAGGAGGACACACAGATAGCCAATAGACATATGAAAAAATGCTCAAGGTCACTAATTATCAGAGAGATGCAAATGAAAACCACAATGAGGTATCACTTCACACCTGCCAGAATGACTACTATCAATAAATCAACAAACAACAAGTACTGGCAAGGATGTGGAGAAAAGGGAACCCTGTGCACTGCTGGTGATAATGCAGACTGGTGCAGCCACTATGGAAAACAGTATGGAGTTCCCAGCAATCCCACTTCTGGGAATATACCCTAAGAATCCTGAAACACCAATCAGAAGGAACATATGCACCCCAATATTCATAGCAGCATTATTTACAATAGCCAAGATCTTGAAACAGCCTAAGTGCCCATCAGCAGATAAGTGAATAAAAAAAACTGTGGTACATTTACCCAATGGAATACTACACGGCTGTAAAAAAGAAGGAAGTCTTATGGTTTGCAACAGCATGGATGGATCTGGAGAGTATCATGCTAAGTGAAATAAGACAGTCAGAGAAAGACAAATACCATATGATCTCATTAATGTGAAATCTAATGAACAAAATAAACTGACAAAATAAAACCAGAAACATAAATACATGGAACAGACTGGTCAGTTCCCAAGGGGAGGGGTCTGGGGGGTGACTGGATAAAGAAAGGGAAGGAAATAGATAAAGAACATATATGC
The DNA here is from genome assembly GCA_030848825.1 of Tadarida brasiliensis. Taxonomy (NCBI): domain Eukaryota; kingdom Metazoa; phylum Chordata; class Mammalia; order Chiroptera; family Molossidae; genus Tadarida; species Tadarida brasiliensis. The sequence continues at coordinate 35,434,480 of CM061263.1, read as the reverse complement.
ATACCTCATGGACATGGACAATAATTTGTTAAAGGCCAAGGAAGGGGGATGCAGGGGAGGGTGGAGGTGGGCAAAGGGTGGGTGGGGGGTGACTCCTACAATAATGTCAATACTAAAAAATTTTTTAAGAAAAAAATATATTCTTCATGAATTGACCATTTTATTATTAACATTCATAAGAATATAAATATTATAATATGAATAAATATTAAGATAAATATATAAAATTCCCCTCTTCTGGTAATGCTCCTTTTGAAATCTACTTCATGTGATATTAATTAAAACCTATGAGATTTTCTTGTGATTAATGTTACTTTCAACTTATTTTTGTATTTATTTTTAAATGCATTTCTTGTAAACAACATATAACTGAATCTTGTTTAGTTTGTATCTATTTTGACATTGTCTACCCTTAACTGGAATGTTTAGCCCCTTTATATTTAATATAATCATTTATATGGCTGGGTTTAAAGCCATCATCTTGCTGTTTGTTTTCCTTTGGTTTACTCTGTTCCTTTTTCTTTTAATGCCACTTTCTGGCTTTCTTTTAGATTAATCAAGTATTTTCTTAGTATCTTATTTTACCTCCTTTGTTAGCTTTTAATCTATGATTTTATTTTATTTGTTGCTCTAGGAATTATAATATTCATCTTTTTTAAAAAAATTGCCTTTATTCTTGAAACTATTACAGATGTCCCTTCTTTTTTTCCCCATTGACCCCTTCCTCCTGGCCTCCCTCTCCCCCTCCCCTCCCCTCCCAACTTCACCATTCTATTGTCTGTGTCCACTGGTTATGCATATAAATTCCTTGGCTTATCTCTTCCCAACCCCCACCCCCACCTCACTTCCTCTGAGGTCTTTAATCACAGTGTAACTCGAATTAATATTATACCTCACATGTAATAAAAGAAGGTAACAATTGGATAAATGGCTTCACTTTGGTACTCCTGTCCTTTTCTCCTACTGTCATGTGTTATGAACTGCATGTTTGTATCCTCCCAAAATTCATACATTGAAACCCTATCCCCCAATGTGATAGCATTAGGAGGTAGAGTGTTTGAGAGGTAATTAGGATTAGATGAGGCTATGAGAGTAGAGCCCCCGTAAATGAGATTAGTGCCCTTAGAAGAGTCACCAGAGAGCTTGCTTCCTCTCTCTGCTCTCCACCGTGTGAGGATACAAGGAGTCAGAAGTCTGAAACCTGGAAGACAGTCCTCATCACAACTCAACCATACGGGCACCTTGATCTCAGACTCCCAGCCTACAGAAATGTGAGAAATAAATTTTTATTGTTTTTAAGCCACCTAGTCTATGGTACCTTGTTATAGCTGCTCAAACTGACACGAAGACATCATGGATATTACTATCCTATATTTTATAAAACCCATGATATAATATTGTTGGTTTTACTTTAAATAGACAGGTATATTTTAAAGGAATTAGGATATTAAAATGTACTTTTGCATGTTTACTCCATATGTACTAATTTCATGCTTTATAATCCTTCCTGTGGAACCAGTATCATTTCTCAACAGCCTGATGAAATTACATTAGCTTTTCTTATAGTGCTGACAGTAAATTCTCTCAGGATTTGATTATCTGAAAATGTCTACAGTTGATCTTCATTTCTGAAGTATATTTTACTGAATATAGAAACTTAGCTAGACAGTTTTTACTTTCAGCATTTTAAATATCATTCCATTTTCTTCTGATTTGCCCTGTGTTCGATGAGGATTTTGCTAAAATTATTATCACTGTATTTTATGTGATGTTTGCTTTTTTTTTTTTTTTTTTTAATCCTCTAACTTCTTTTAGGATTTTTTCTCCATCTTTGGGTTTCAGCACTTTGATGGAGGTTTCACCTTTGTTTTTAGCAGTAGCAAAATCCCCAGTTCTAGGTATCACCAGAATGTGTAAAACCATGTGAATTCTTGTGTTTTTGAGGTCAAACTTAATTAAACTTTTCACATCAAAATAGTTATTGGTGGTAGTTTAGGAGGGAGAAAGATGTCAGGCCAAGTAAATTGTTGTTACCTCTGAGGCTTTTTCTAGTCCCTTCTACTCCAATTTCCAGTAGTTTGACTAGAAGCAAATTCTCTTACACCTCTTTCTCCTCCTCCTTCTATTATTATTAGTAGTAGTATTAGTATTCATATTAAATAAACAAGCTACCCAATATCTGTGTGGGAGATGAACATCACACTTTAGTTAAAACAATTGGGGTGCTAATAAAATTTTAACAACTTTATTTAGGGATTGTAAATCTATAGTTTAATGATTTTAGTAAAATTTACAATTGTGAACTATTACCAGAGTCCAGTATTTGAAGGCTTCTATCATCCTCCAAAGTCCCCTAGTTCCAGTTTATAGTCAACTCTTGCTCTTTGCCCTAACCCCAGCGAACCATAGATCTGCTTTTAGTCTCTGTAAGTTTGCCTTTTCTAGAAATTTCATATAAATGGAATAATATCGTATGCAGTCATTTGTGTCTGTCTTGTTTCACTTATAATTTTTTGGATGTTCCTCTGTGTCATTGCATGTATTAGTAGTTTGTTGCTTCTATTTATTTTAATTTTTAATTTATTTTTATTGTTGAAAGTATTATAGATGTTCCCCCTTTCTTCCCCCAGTGACCCCCTTCACCTTTCTCCCACCGCCCCAGACCTTCACCAAAATACTGTCTGTGTCCATGGGTTATGCATATATATACATACACATTCTTTGGTTAATCTCTTCCTGTCCCAACCCTTCCTTCTGAGATTCATCAGTCTGTTCCATGCTTCCATGTTTCTGGATCTATTTTGTTCGTCAGTTTATATTGTTCATTAGATTCCACATAAAAGGGAGATCATGTGATATTTGTCTTTCTCTGACTGAATTATGTCAGTTAAGATAACACTCTCCAGGTCCCTCCATGCTGTTGCAAAGGGTAAGAGATCCTTCATTTTTACAGCTGCATAGTGTTCCATTGTGTAAATATACTACAGCTTTTTTTTTTCACTCATGTACTGATGGACCCTTGGACTGTTTCCAGATCATGGCTATCGTAAATAGCACTGCTATGAACATAGGGGTGCATATATTCTTTCTTACTGGTGTCTCAGGATTCTTAGGACATATTCCTAGAAGTGGGATTACTGGATCAAATGGCAGTTCCATTTTTAATTTTTTGAGGAAACTCCATACTATTTTCCATAGTGGCTGCACCAGTCTGCATTCCCACCAGCTGTGCACAAGGGTTCCCTTTTCTCCACATCCTTGCCAGCACTTGTTGTTTGTTGATTTGCTATTGCAGCCATTCTGGCAGGTGTGAGGTGATAGCTCATTGTCATTTTAATTTGCATCTCTCTAATGATTTGTAACTTTGAGCATTTTTTCATATGTCTCTTTGCCATCTGTGTATCCTCTTTGGAGAAGTGTCTATTCAGGTCCTTTGCCTATTTTTTAATTGGATTGTCTTCCTTTTGTTAAGTAGTATGAGTTCTTTATATATTTTGGAAATTAACCCCTTATCAGATGTATCATTGGCAAACATGTTTTCCCATATGGTGGGTCTCCTCTTCATTTTGATTCTGGTTTCTTTTGCTGTGCAGAAACTTTATAGTTTGATATAGTCCCATTTGTTTATTTTTTCCTTTGTTTCTCTTGCCCTATGCGATGTATCAGTGAAATTCTGCTACATGAGATGTCTGAGATTTTGCTGCCTATGGTATCTTCTAGGATTTTTATGGTTTCACAACTTACATTTAAGTCTTTTATCCATTTTGAGTTTATTCTTGTGTATGGTGTTAGTTGGTGGTCTAATTTCATTTTTTTGCATGTACCTGTCCAATTTCCCAACACCATTTGTTAAAAAGACTGTCTTTACTCCATTGTATGCTCTTGCCTTCTTTGTCAAATATTAATGGAGTGTAATGGCTTGCGTTGACTTCTGGGTTCTCTGTTCTGTTCCATGTTGCTTTTGATTGCCAAATGGCATTCTATTGTGTGCATCTACTACATTATGCTTACTAATTCAACAGTTGATGTACATTTGCATTGATTTCAATGCTTGGCCATTTTGAATAATACTGCTATAAATATTTGTGTGCAGATTGTTGATTCACATGGTGAGATTTCCCTTTTAAGAAATTACTAAACTATTTTTTGCAAAGTAACTATTACCATCTTACACTACCCAATATAAATGTATGACTGTTTCTTCACATTCTCAGCAACAGTTGGTATTGTTGGTCTTTTAAAAAATATCCATCTTAGAGAGTATGTAATGACAACTCTTTGAAGTTTTAATTTTCTCTTCCCTAATGATTAATGATGTTCAATATATTTTTGGTGCTCATTAACCATTTACGTATCTCCTTTGGTGAAATATCTATTAAAACTTTTTGCATTGCACATTTGTGGAGTTTTTCTTATTATTGAGTTCTTAGATTTTAAGAAATATATTATGTATGCATGTCCTTTTTCATATGTAATATTTGCAAATAATTTTTTCTTGGTCTATGAATTATTTCTTAATTTTTAAATAATGTCTCTTGAACTCAAAAATTTTTTGATGTTCATTTTATGTTTTTCCAGAAAGATAGTGGTATTGACATCATCTGCAAATAAAGACACATGTTTTTTCTTTTCAATAAGTATGCTTTTAATTTTATTTTTTTATTTTTGCCTTACTGAACTGGTTATAACGGCAAGCACAATGTAGAATAGAAATGCTGAGAATGGAAATTTTTGCCTTGTTTCTCATCTTAAGTAAAAATATTTTATCTTTTGGGATTAATATGATGCTAGCTGTAGTGTTATTGTATATGCTCTTTATCAAAATGAGAAATTTGATTTTTATCCCTAGTTTGTTGAGAGTTGTTACCCTGAATGACTGTTTGCTACTGGCAAATATATTTTTGTGTATCTATTGAGATGATAATCTGTAATTTTTTATCCTATTAATGTGGTGTATTAAATTAATCAATTTAAAGATATTAAACCAACCTTATATTATTGTAGTAAATTGCAATTTCTCGTGTTGCTTAAAATTTTATGGTTTCAGGATTTTGTTTGCAATATTTTAGTAAGGATTTTGCATCTATGCTCAAGATATTAATCTGTTTGCTTTTCTTGTGATAGCTTTGTCTGACTTTGCTATTAGGGTAATACCTCATAAAATAAATTAGGATGTATTTCATCCTCTGCTTTCTGAAAAGATCTGTCTGGGTGGGATTATTATTATTTCTTCACTAAGTTGTTGACCTTAGAATTCATTAGTAAAACTGTCAGGGCCTTGGTGTTCTTTTGTGGGAAAAATTTTAATTACTTATTCAAATTTCTTCCCTTAATACAAGTCTATTCAGAATCTCCACAAGTGTGTTTTGTTAATTTGTATAATTTGTGTAATTTCTTCACATACAATTGTTAATATTCTATTGTTATTCTTTTAATTTCTCTAAGGTCTTTACTTTTATTTCTGAATGTTCACTTTATGCCTTTTTTTCTTTATTGTCAGGCTAACTAAAGTTTAGGAATTCTTTTTTAAAATAATAACTGGCTTCATAACATTTTTAAAAATATTATTTTATTGGTTCCTGCTCTGAGCTGTATTATTTCCTGCCTTCTACTTTCTTTTGGTTTGCTTTGTCCCTGGAGAGATAAAGACACAGTGCCACAGAAGTTTAAACAATGATTACTTCTCACTCTTGAATCAGGAAATCCTTGACGCAGATGGTGGAATTCAGGCTGGACCTTGAAAAGGAAGGGTAAATTGTGATTGTGTGTAGATGTAAGAAGGATAAGTGCTGATAGGAAAATACATTCCTGGAGGAGGGAAGCTAACACAAGCAAAGGCAGGCCAAATGTAGAGTACATAGGAAATAATGGATAATTCACTTTGGGAAATACAGAGAGACAATATATCAGTAATAAAAATTAATTTAAATGTACTATGATCCTCAGTTAAAAGACAAATGTTCCATCCAGCCGGTTTGGCTCAGAGGTAAAGAAAATCTACATTGAGAGACACAATTTTTATCTAAAACTTGTCATTTTTCCTGCCCAGACAGTGTTGCTCAGTGGATGAGCATCGACCCATGCACCAAGAGGTTGCCTGTTGGATTCCTGGTCAGGACACATGCCCAGGTTGTGGGCCTGATCCCCACTGGGGGTTATGCAGGAGGCGGCCACTGTTCTCAATCAATGTTCTCTCTCATCAATGTTTCCATCTCTCTCTCCCTCTCACATCCTCTATCTCTAAAATCAACAAAGGGAGAAAAAAAGACAAATATTCCACCTTTGTGATGGATTTGTCAAATGAAGTTTTATCTAATTTTATTTAATATTTTTTCAAGCTGTATTATTAGGTACAGTTTTAGAATTGTTATGTCTTCTTGGTGAATCACTAAATTGGATTTATTCCAGAATACAAGGAGGTTTCAATATTAGAGAATACATTAACATAATGATCACAGTAACCAGATTAAAGGAGAAATGTCATGAGTATATCAGCAGATTAAGAAAAAAATCAGGAGTAAAAGTTTATTTTTTAAATTTTTTTATTAATTTACTTTTGTTACAGATGTTTCTCCTTTTTCCCCCATTAACACCCTCCTCCCCCTCCCTCCCTGCCCCGTCCCCAGTTTTGTTGTCCATGTTCATTGGTTATGAGTATATGAGTACAAGTTCTGTGGTTCATTGCTCCCCTCCCCCGACCCCTCTTCTGGCAATTGTCAGTCTGTACCCTACTTCCACGTCTCTGGGACTACCTTGTTCTTCAGACTGTTATGTTCATTATATTCCAGAAATAAGTGAGATCATATGATATTTGTCTTTCTCTGCTTGGCTTGTTTCGCTTAGGATAATAGTTTCCAGGTCCTCCCATGTTGTCTCAAAGGATAAGAGATCTTTCTTTCTATCAGCTGCATAGTACTCCATTGTGTATATGTACCATAGCTTTTTTATCCATTAGTCTACTGATGGACACTTGGGCTGTTTCCAGATCTTAGCTATTGTAAATAGCGCTGCTATGAACATGGGGGTACATATATTCTTTCTGATTGGTGTTTCAGGCTTCTTAGGGTATATTCCTAGGAGTGGGATCACTGGGTCAAATGGTAATTCAATTTTTAATTTTTTGAGGTAACACCATAGTGTTTTCCATAGTGGCTGCACCAGTCTGCATTCCCACCAGCAGTGTACTAGAGTCCCCTTTTCTCCACACCATCGTCAACACTTGTTGTTTGATGCTTTGTTGATGGTGGCTATTCTGACAGGTGTGAGGTGATACCTCATTGTTGTTTTCATTTGCATCTCCCTGATGATTAGTGATGTTGAGCATTTCTTCATATGTCTCTTGGCCATTTGTATGTCCTGTTTGGAGAGGTGTCTATTTAGTTCCTCTGCCCATTTTTTAATTGGGTTCTTTGTCTTCCTTTTGTTGAGATGTATGAGCATTCTATATATTTTGGAAATTAATCCCTTATCTGATATATCATTGGCAATTATGCTCTCCCATATAGTGGGTTGCCTTTCCACTTTGATGGTTGTTTCTTTTGCTGTGCAGAAGCTTTGTAGTTTGATGTAGTCCCATGTGTTCATTTTTTCCTTTGTTTTTGTTGCCTTAGGTGATATATCAGTGAAAATTCTGCTGCTTATGATGTCTGAAATTTTGTTGCCTACATTTTCTTCTAGGATTTTTATGGATTCATGAGTCACATTTAAGTCTTTTATCCATTTTGTGTTTATTCTTGTGTGTGGTGTAAGCTGATGGTCTAGTTTCATTTTTTTGCATGTAGCTGTCCAATTTTCCCAACACCATTTATTGAAGAGGCTGTCTTTACTCCATTGTATGCTCTTGCCACCTTTGTCAAATATTAATTGAGCATAATGTTTTGGGTCAATGTCTGGGTTCTCTGTTCTATTCCATTGATCTATGTGCCTGTTCTTGTGCCAGTACCAGGCTGTTTTGATTACAATAGGTTTGTAGTATAACCTGATGTCCAGTATTGTGATTCCGCCTACTTTGCCCTTCTTTTTCAAGATTTCTGTAGCTATTCAGGGTCTTTTTTGGTTCCATATGAACTTCTGAAGCATTTGTTCTAGTTCTGTGAAATATGTCGTTGGTATTTTGATGGGGATTGCGTTAAATCTATAGATTGCTTTGGGTAGTATGGACATTTTAATGATGTTTATTCTTCCAATCCATGAACAAGGTATTTGCTTCCACTTTTTTATATCTTCCTCTATTTCTTTTTTAAATGTCCTGTAGTTTTCTGCAAATAGGTCCTTTACTTTGGTTAAGTTTATTCCTAGGTATCTTAATTTTTTTGCCGCGATGGTAAATGGGATTGTTTTTTGAGTTTCTCTTTCTGTGAGTTCATCATTGGTGTATAAGAATGCCATTGATTTCTTGACATTAATTTTATATTCTGCTACTTTGCCAAATTCATTTATTAAGTCTAGTAGATTTTTGATGGAGTCTTTAGGGTTTTCTATGTACAATATCATGTCATCTGCGAATAATGACAGTTTCACTTCCTCTTTTCCAATTTGGATCCCTTTTATTTTTTCTTCATGTCTGATTGCTGTGGGTAAGACGTCCAGTACTATATTAAATAAGAGTGGTGGAAGTGGGCATCCTTGTCTTGTTCCTGTTCTTAAGGGAAATGCTTTTAGTTTTTGTCCATTGAGTATGATGTTGGCTGTAGGTCTTTCATATATGGCCTTTATAATGTTGAGATATGATCCCTCTATTCCCAAATTGCTGAGCGTTTTTTATCAGAAATGGGTGCTGGATTTTGTCAAATGCTTTTTCAGCATCTATTGATATGATCATATGGTTTTTATCTTTCATTTTGTTTATGTGATGTATCACATTTATTGATTTCTGAATATTGTACCAGCCTTGCATCCCTGGGATGAATCCCACTTGGTCATGGTGAATAATTTTTTTGATGTATTGCTGGATCCGATTTGCTAGTATTTTGTTCAGGATTTTGGCATCTATGTTCATCAGGGATATTGGCCTGTAGTTTTCTTTCTTTGTAGTGTCTTTTTCTGGTTTTGGAATTAGAATTATGTTGGCTTCATAAAAGGAGTTTGGAAGTTTTCCTCTTTCTTGAATTTTTTGGAATAGTTTGAGGAGAATGGGTGTTAGTTCTTCTTTGAATGTTCGGTAAATCTCCCCCGTGAAGCCGTCAGGGCCTGGGTTTTTGTTTGCTGGGAGGGTCTTGATTACATCTTCAATTTCCTTCGTTGTTATTGGCCTGTTCAAGTTTTCTATCTCTTCCTGGTTCAGTTTTGGGAGACTATGTGTTTCTAGAAATGTGTCCATTTTGTTTAGATTGTCAAATTTGTTGCCATATAAATGTTCATAGTATTTGTTAACAATCCTTTGTATTTCTGTGGTGTCAGTTGTTACTTCTCCTTTTTCATTTCTGATTTTGTGTATTTGGGTTCTCTCTCTTTGTTTCTTGGTGAGTCTAGCTAAGGGTCCATCAGTCTTGTTTATCTTTTCAAAAAACCAGCTCTTTGTTTCATTGACCCTTTGAATTGTTTTTTTTTGGTCTCCATGTCGTTTATTTCTGCTCTGATCTTTACTATTTCCTACCTTCTACTTGCTCTAGGGTTTTCTTTTTGTTTGCTTTCTAGTTCTTTAAGTTGTGAGGTAGGTAGTCAATTAGAAATTTTTCTACTTTCTTGAAGTGAGCCTGTAGTGCTATGAACTTCCCTCTCAGAACTGCTTTCGCTGCATCCCATAGATTTTGTGTTGTTGTGTGTTCATTTTCATTGGTTTCCAGGAAGTTTTTAATTTCTTCCTTGATCTCCTCGGTAATCCATTCATTGTTTAATAACGTGCTATTTAGCCTCCATGTGCTCAAATGTCTTTGCGTGTTCTTCTTGCAATTGATTTCTAGTTTCATGCCATTGTGATCTGAGAAGATGCTTGATATGATTTCAATCTTCTTGAACTTGTAGAGACTTAGTTTGTGTCCTAACATGTGGTCTATCTTTGAGAATGTCCCATGTGCACTTGAGAAGAACGTGAATTCTGTAGTTTTGGGGTGTAATTCTCTGTATATATCTATTAAATCCACTTGATCTAGTGCTTCATTTAGAATTTCTGTTTACTTGTTAATTTTTTGTCTACGTGATCTATCCAGTGATGTCGGTGGGGTGTTGAAGTCTCCTGCTATGATTGTATTACGGTCAATTTCTTCTCTGAAGTCCTCCAGAAGATTTTTAATATATTTTGGTGCTCCTGTATTGAGTGCATATATGTTTACCAAGATTATATCTTCCTGTTGGATAGACCCTTTCAATATTATGTAGTGGCCTTCTTTGTCTCTAGTTATGGTCTTCAATTTGAAATCTAATTTATCAGATATGAGTATTGCTACCCCAGCTTTTTTTTCCTTTCTGATTGCTTGGAAGATTTTTTTCCATCCCTTTACTTTCAACCTATGTGAGTCTTTTGTTGTGAGGTGGGTCTCTTGTAAACAACATTATCTGTGAATCATGCTTTCCTATCCAGTCAGCTACTCTGTGTCTTTTTATCAGAGCATTCAATCCATTTACATTTAAGGTGATTATTGATATGTACTTATTTATTGCCATTTTTGTTCAGTGTGGTTATATTTTTCTTCCTATTTCTTCTACTAATTACAGCAGTCCTTTTAACATTTCTTGCAGTGCTGGTTTGGTGCTAATATATTCCCTTAGCCTTTTTTTGTCTGGGAAGCTCTTTATTTGACCTTCTATTTTGAATGATAGCCTTGCTGGATAGAGTAGTCTTGGAATCAGATCCTTGTTTTTCATGACCTTGATTACTTCATGCCATTCCCTTCTGGCCTGTAGTGTTTCTGTTGAGAAATCAGCTGATAGCCTTATGGGGGTTCCTTTGTAGGTAATCTGTTGCTGATCTCTTGCTGCCTTTAGGATTCTCTCTTTGTCTTTAATTTTTGACATTTTAATTATTATGTGTCTTGGTGTGGGCCTGTTTGGGTTCTTCTTACTTGGGGCTCTCTGTGCTTCTTGAACTTGAATGCCTTCTTCCTTCACCAGGTTAGGAAAGTTTTCTGTCACTATTTCTTCACATATATTCTCTAACCCTTACTCATTTTCTTCTTCTTCGGGGACTCCTATGATGCAAATATTATTACATTTCCAGTTATCCCACAGTTCTCTTAAGCTATCTTCCTGTTTTTTAATTGTTTTTTCCTTTTGGTTTTCTGATTGATTTTTTCTACTCTGTCTTCTAATTCACTGATCCGGTCCTCCACTTCCTCTACTCTGCTGATCAGTCCTTCCAATGTGTTCTTTATTTCTGCTATATCATTCTTTATTTCCACTTGGTTGGTTTTCATGGTGTCGATGTCCTTACTCATGCTGTTTAGTTTCCTCAAGATCATGGCTCTGAACTCTACCTCTGATAATTTGCTTAACTGCATTTCATTTATCTCATCTTCGGTAGAGTTCTCTTGTTCTTTCATTTGGGACCTGTTTCTTTGTTTCACCATTTTGGCTAGTTCAGTGGGTTTTGGATCCTGCCAAATTTTCCCTGTGGGTGTTGGTGTTCTGCTATTTGTGGCTCCCTCTCCTGGGTTTGGATGAGTGTGGAGGGCCTTCCTTAAACACCACTGTCAAGTCTCACTTTCTTGGGTAGATTTGCAAGCTCAGGAAAGGTTCAGTTATGCTCTAGCCTTTTGACTGGAGGCTATTAGCCTCAGTTACTTGAAAAGCCTTAGGATCTCAGTTGAATGAGAAACTCCCTCAGGTGTTTATATTGTAAGAGGATTTCCCGAGGGTGGGGCCAATGCTGGTTGTTAATGAGCCTCAATTTGCATTTCTTTACCTCACCTGGGAATCTCCGAGGGAGGGGCTGCCACAGCTCCGGGAAGGAGCAAACTTGGCTGCCGTTCTGTGTAACTGGGAAGGAGCAGAGTGGCTACCACCGTCCTTTATGGCCAGGGCTCAGCACAAACTCTGAGCACCCTCCAAATCCCAGGTGTCCCCACAGAGTTCCAGTCCAGTCCGTCCTCCCTCTGCTGGAGCCCCAGATGAGTGGCTGTAGCTATTTAGCGCTCTGTCCCAGCCCTCTGCGCTGTGGAGCAGCTTGGGCTCTTAACCCCAAGGGGGGGCGCTGCCACTGCTCACAGCTAAGGCCGCTGCTGTCTGTGGGCTCCCAGCCCACCACCCTCACACGCCTCCGCAGACTCTATCAGGCTCATTCAGTGTCCCTGGTTGTATGGTCCTCTCCCGCTGCTTTTCTGTTGCTTTTTCCCGACGACTTGTCTTTATTTTAGTTGTAGTTCCCGTTTGGTCCTGGGAGATGGTCTGTGTAGCTTCCATTCACTTCACCGCCATTTTCTCCTTCTCTCTGTTTTTTTTTTTTGTTTTGTTTTGTTTTCAGGAGCAAAAGTTTAACAATCATTTCTGCTTTTTAAAAAAGTCTTGTTATAATATAACTAGAAAATAATTTTCTTAACTTTATAATGGTATCTATGTAAATATATATATATTGAATCATTCTTACTGATGAAAAATTAGAAATGTGTCTTTAAAAATAAAGAGCAAGCCCTGGCTGGTTTAGCTCAGCAGTTAGAGTGTCAGCCCATGGACCAAAGGGCTGTGGGTTTGATTCCCAGTCAAGGGCACATAACCTGGGTGGCAGGTTCGATCCCCAGCCTAGTCGGGGTCGTGCGGGAGGCAACCAATTGACACATCAATGTTTCTATCTCTCTGCCTCCCTCCCTTTCACTCTATCTAAAAAAAAAAAATCAATGGAAAAATATCCTTGGGTGAGATTAACAAAAAAATAAAAAACAAAATAAATAAATAAATAGCAAGAATAAGATGTCATATTATTCAAAGTTGTTCATGGCACAGTAAGAAAATAAAAAGAAATAAAATGAAAGAATCTGAAAAATAACAAAAAATCTTCTTTTTGATATCATCATCAAATTTACTACCCAAATTACCCAAATTTATAAAATTGCCACAAATTTAGCAATGTTACCAGATATAAGATCTATATATGAAAGTCAATTTTATTTTATATTACTACTAATAATATACAGTTAGAAAATGCAATTTCAAAAGCGAAACTATTTACCACAGCAATAAAATAATTAAATGACAATTCACAATAAGCACAACCAAATATGCACAGATCTTTTATTGAGTACTTACAAAATTTGTTGAAAGATGGTAAAGAAAATCTACATTAATTGAGACACAATTTTTATCCTAAAGATGTAATTTTTCTTGCCCAGACAGTGTTGCTCAGTGGTTGAGAGTTGACCCATACATAAAGAGGTCTCCAGTTCATTCCTGGTTAGGGCACATGCCCAGGTTGTGGGCCAAATCGCCAGTGGGGGGCATGCAGGAGGTGGCCAATTGATGTTCTCTCTCATTGATGTTTCTGTCTCTCTCTCCCTTTCCCTTCCTCTCTCTCTAAAATAATGAAGAAAAAAAATTAAAGAAAAAGATGGCATTGCTTCTAAAATTAATCTAGACCTATAGCATTTGTCATGTAGACTACTTGTAACTCATGTAGAAAAGGAAAGAGTTGAGAATAGCCAAGACACCCCCAAGTTACGATAATTTTCAGTGAGCTTCTCCTTTCACTGTTGAGATACATGAGCATGAAATGCAACTGAAATCGAATTACTATGTGGGTATGTGAAGCTGTTGGATATCAATTTCAAGTGACTCTCAGCCATCCACCATTAACTCAACCATTATCCATCCAATTTTTTGCCATGTATAAAAATGGCATTTTTGGAGAAGATCTCATTCTTAGATTTCATGTTGTGGCTTAAAATTAAATATATGGAGATCATGGTCCTGCCATCAGTAATTATGTGTATTGTCATAGTGATATGCTGATTTTTATCATTTGTGCTCACTCTCTTGATCTCCTTAACATGTTTAGCATTGTCAAGATAATTTTGAGGAATGTTTTTAACTTAGAGTTTCACCAGAATTTCAATTTACATTATTACTGTTTCTCTCTCTCTCTCTCTCTCTTTTTTTCTCAAATGAATCATTTTTCATTGCAAGTAAAGAGCTTCTATTCCAAATTGCTAGGAAGGTGCTGACAAGTTAACATCTTATTGATAGTCTTGCACAATGCACATATAGATTACATCAGTCTCTCATTACTCTGCAATTTCTTTTATCTATTCAGAGGGACAGCTGCAAATTTTTCTGCCTCTGGTTGCCTTGCTTGGCACCTGATAAGCATTCTTTTTGCATGAATCTCAGTAATAGAATATAATAGAGCTCTATCAATTTCTGGGTATCTTCCCTTCTTAGGCCTTGTGAAAAACTTAATTGTTTTGCAGCAGAATCTTGAATTTTTCCAAAAAAGAATCAGTTTATACTAATCAACTTATATCCCACTGCATAATTTTCCTGGTTTTTTGCATAGACAATAGCTTTATGTTTTAATGCCAAAGTATAGCTCTCTTTATATATGCATATGTATATGCATGTATATCCATGTATGTAGATATGTAATTGTTAGTGTATCTTAATACATATTTATCATTTCAAAGATATTCCAATGGCAGTTAAAGTTAACAAAAATGGTACAAATAATGCCCATAATTCAACTGATGTTAGATGAGAGATTCAGAAGTGTTCTGAGTGAGTATGCGTACACATATAGGCAAAGACAACTGTCATGTTTACTGCATAACTAAGAGTGATAGTGAGAGGCATCAGCTGTAAGATGCAGTTTGACTTCAGGAATGTTAACATGTGAAAATGTGTATCTTACAGTCCACGATGCTATCTTCCATTACTGGGGTGAAGGGAAAGGCATTTTGGAAGGAGGCTTATGCACAAGTCAGTGCTGCAGTCGTGGAGAATTAATGAGTTATAATATTCCAAAACCGATCTTTCGTCTCTGAAGAATAAATCAGGAAGATGAGAAAAGAAAGGACCTTGAATTAAAGGAATGAGTCAGAGAACCCGTTCAAGTTCCTGTGCATCAGGGCTCTTTCAGACAGCTGTTTTTGCACACTAGGGGGCTCTAAAACACATGTCAAAGGAAAATATTGAGAGCCTGTTTGTTTTTTTAAAATGTCATTCCCTCAACAAATATTTATTGAACATAAATTTTTAGGCTTATAATGGTCCTTTGTGAGGAATATAAAATTATTATGATCTCTGCTTGGCCTATAAAATATTTACAATTTGATACAGGAGATAAAAAAGCATGTATAAAAATTAAAATAAAGGGAGGCATGAAACAAGTGGAAAACTAAAACCAAGAATTATAAAAATTCCAAAGAGTAGTACGCCTTGCCTAGATCAGTGCAAATATTCTTTGACTTGGGAAAAAAATTTAAATACCTCCCTAATGAAGTGGCAGGACCTATATTTCAGGGGATCCTCCTGACCGGGGTTTGAGGGAGTGGTAAGAGCAGAAGCAGCCGCCTATTACAAATGCCCTGGAGGGTAGCTGGGGACACATGCTTTTTCCACGCCTCAGTACTGCTGGCTTTTCTCTCATTTTCCTCTCCCTCCTTCCCTTTTCTTCACAGACTTCCCTTCTCTCTTTGTCTTCTTTCTTGGGATGTTCCAGACCATAATGACCTGGCAATGACTCTTATGTATGGTCTTCATCGTGCAGGTGGCATTCTGGACTAAAGAAGTTGCTCACCCTAGTTCCAAGGTAAATTTTGGGACATGTCTTTCTGCCCAGGAAATCACTGCAGCCATCAGCCCCTCTCACGGTATTACTGTGTGTGCATTTTCCAATGGTGCCAACATTACAATGGAATGTTCATAGCCGTCTAAATCAGGGAGGCAAGTTGGCAGAGCAGGAGCAGAAATAGGGCTGCAGAAATACAGACCTCTTTCATTTACCATCACAAATACAGATTTTTGCCCACTTCCTGCCCAGGCTATAGTCTAGTCTTTCTGAGTTACTAGACTACCCAAAGTTCTAGTCTTTGGGACATTTTGAAGTCTTGTCTCAAGAATCCAAGGACTATTCTCAGTTCCAGGATCCTAAGGCAAAAAAAATTCTCTGCATTCTCATTTTGGCTTTCCTTCTTAATTGAGAAACAGCTATTTAAAGATTCATTTTATTTATTTGTTTAAAGTTATTAATTTAAAAGAACCATCATACTAAAAGTTATTAAAATTATACTCCTGTATAACATTTACTCAGAGCCAAACATCATTAATGTTTTGCAATGTTTGCTTTATCTCTCTAATCGTTGTTATTATTATTGATGAAATATTTGAGAGTAAGTTGCAGACACCATCATCTTTTACTCCCAAATACTTCAATGTGTATTTCCTGACAAGGATATTTTCCTGCATAAACCATAGTATAAAAATAATTGCAGAAATGTAATGTTGATATAATATTATCTAATGTAAGCACATATTCAAATTCTATCAATTGTCCCATTTATATCATTTTTAATTTTCTATTTCAGTTGATATTCAATATTATTTTATATTAGTTTCAGGTTAGACAATTATAAAATTTACAAACTGCTGTTAATATTCTTTATAGCTATTTTTTATCCTGTACTGGGATCCAATCTAAGATCACATATTGCATTTAATGTCACATCTTTAGTCTCCTTCAATCTGGAACTATTTCTCTGTCTATCTTGATCTTTAACAGTGAAATTCTTTTAAGAGTTGAAGTCAATTGAATGTCTGTAAATTTGGGTTTGTCTTATATCTACATATGATTAGATTCAGTTAATGCATTTTTGGCAGGAATGCTACATATTCTGAGAATGTTATAAACTGAACCATTCTTTATTCCCAGCAATATGAGTGTGCATTTCCCCATAGCCTCACCAATGCAGTGTGTTGCCAAGATTTTTAATTTGCTGCTGTGATAGGTGCAAAATTGTATTTTGATATCATTTTTTTAAATTACCTTTATTGAAGTAGAATTCAAAAGCAATAACATGAATCCATTTAAGTGCACAGTGTGATTAGTTTTGACAAACCATGTAAAATATAGACTATGTCCATCACTCCAAAAACTTTCTTGTTCCCCTTTTCTGTAAATCCCTCCAAATTCTGGCCCCAGGCAACCACTGACCTGCTTTCTGACACTATAGGTTTATGTACTCTAGAATTTAATAATTTGAATCATATGGTATGTACACATCTGTGTCTAGAAGGAAGAGGATACTGGTGGTATCCATAGGTAGGTTACACAAAGGAAATTAGATGTATTATTTTTAATATGGTCCTATTTGTATGCACAAGCTAGATGGCCTTAATATACATAGATTATAAACAAAACTGAATTCATCTAATTCTAAATAAAATATAGTCTCTATTCTAAATTTTCTCATTATTCTTCTTACTATGCCAATCTACTAAACCCTCAACGATGGCAGAATTGTAGTACCTATATGAATCTCATTGTTATGAGTTTTAACCTTACTATCAAATAACTTCATAAACCTTATGTAATAAGGATTCTGTATCTTCCAAAGAATTTACTTTCTATTTTAGCAAAAACTTCCCATACCATCTTAACTTTTTCCTCTGTCATGTGTCTCTTCCAAGGTTCATGAGAAAACAATGAAACTTTGCATCTTGGATACTTCAGTTAGCACTGACTTCACTTGGTGCTGGCGCTGCATCTAACAACCTTTCAGAGAGAGTGAGTGTGAACACAGTGTACAAACTGAGAGATGCAATAAAGCAGAATCTACTTGATTGAAACATCTAATTCTCTCTCCCAACTCAGTCCCTGCGGTACTTCATATTCATAGCTAAGCTTCTTGGTAACTATGAATCACTATGTGTGTGAGATTTAAAAGAAAAGCAATTAATCTTCAGTACCAAAGAGAAACACCCACAATCCAAGTATAAATTAGTTTCCAAAACTGAACCTCATTTGGATGAAGAATATCTCTGAATCAACAGCTAAATGAGGACATGAAGCCCTGGTTGTTAAAGTCAGTAATGCTTTGATTCAGTTTGCCTTTTGATATGCTACCTTTGTTGGTTGGTTGGTAGGAAATGGTACACTGAAAGGGCGTGAGGGAGGAGGTGGAATTGGCAGGCACTGAGGGTGGAGAAAATAAGTACATGTTTAGTCACTGAGAGGACAAACATAAAAATAAATAACTTTAGCAGGAAAGACACCAAAACCATTACATGGTATTCCCAATAGTTTTTCCTTATTAAGATGACTCATCAAATTTCTAACTAAAAAGACTTCTAACAATTTATAAAGATAAGTAATTCATTAGATAATTTCAGTAACATTGTTCAAGACCCACCCTATATTGAACACCCACACACATTAAATAGCAAAGAGTGTTGCATGAACCTCTGACTGTCAGGTTCTGGAACTAAAATATTTTCCTCAGTAATCTGAACAGCTTCATTGAGGTGTAATTGCAATACAATAAACTGCCCATATTTAAAGTATACAGTCATCATATGTACACACTGTGAAATCATCACCACAGTCAACACAGTGAACATATCAATCACACCCAAGAGATTCCTTGTGCCACTTTGTATTTCTCCTTCCTGCTTCTCCTGGCCTGCTTGCCAGCCCTAGGCAACCTCTTACCTGTGTTCTGTCATTACAAACATGTTTACATTTTTTAAAACTTTATATAAATAAAATCACACAATATATACTCTTTGTTCTCTGTTTTTTTTGTGTGTTGTTGTTTTTTTTTACCCAGCTAAACTATTTTGAGATTCGTCCATGTTAGTTGAATGCATTAATTGTTCATTCCTCTTTTTTGGTGAATATTATTCCATCAGATGGCTATAACATAAATTATTTAGCCATTTGCCTAATTATGGACTCCTTTTTCAGTATTTTTCTATTACACAAATCAAACTGCTACGAGTTTTCAGGTACAAGGCTTTGTGTGAATGTTTGTTTTCATTTCTCATACCTAAGAGTGGAATGGCTGGATCATGTAGCAGGGATATGTTTAACATTAGTACTATTTTACTTTCCCTCTTGTAGTTATCAGAGTTCTAATTCTTCCACATTCTCACCAAAACTGGGTATGGTTCCTCTTTTTAATTTTAGCAGATTAAATTTAGTCGTTTAATAAGAAATATGTGGTAGTATCGTCAGGATAAACTAACGTTGCCCAATGTCCAATGTCTTGTATACCATTGCTCCTTATATTTTCATATATTTTTTTACTTTGTTTGTTTTGGTTTTTTCAGTTGTTTCAAGTTGAAAAGTAAGCCAGCACACTGTTACTCCATCTTTGCCAGAAACTTCCCTCAACTTACAGCAAAGGCAAGAAAACACTCCTTGAGATAAAAATAAAACAATGAAGTAAACAAATTAAATACAAATTTTCACTCACCAACACTGCATTTTAATCATGGCTATATATATGTGTGTTCAGCTGAGAATTTGCTCTCCTGGTGAGGACAATTTTACAGTCTCAGAACTCTCTCAGCAAATTCCTCAGTATCTCTTCACTTGCTTCTCCAGTGATACATGTTAAGACTCTTGATGAGGACCAGCCCCGTGGTAAATGAAAGCCAGTCCCTCATCAATGAAATCTTCCCTCACCATTCAAATTAAAGTAGCCTCCCAGTTATTTTATTTAGTATCACCATGGTTTGGATTTTTGCTATTTTACTTATTGTTACTAGACATTTTCTTGTTGATCTATTTGTAAAAATTATCTGTCTCCCTGAACTAGAATTCTCTCCATGAAATTATATCCCTTTCTGTCTTGTTCAGAGTCTAGTTCCTGTAGCCAGAATAATGTTTGGCCCATTGTAAGTGTTCAGTAAAAAATTTTTCCCTCTGGGGGAGAGCGTGAACGCAGTCCCTCACTACCACAAATTATGCAGTGGAGTTTCCCACATTTGGGGAAATCGCAGAGGTCAGCACACCCAGAGTGCAATGGATAAGCCTCATCCTGGGAAAACCACCTTCGTGATCATGGTATCTCCCTGGCCAGGTAAATGGCAATAAAATATTTTAAAAGAGTATTTTCTGGCTCTGGCCTTGGAGCAACTGTTGCTTCATAAGAGAGTGTTGTAAAAGAAAAATAAACTTATAAAAATATTAGTATCACAACATAGCTATATGTTCACTTATATCTACTGTGGACAAAAAAAAGGGGTGGTGCTACTGAAAGTAACCTCAAAGGGTGATCTGGGTATAAATTTCTAACTGGACAGGGCATGGTGGGTATTCATGCACCAGGCATATGACTTTTTTTCGAGGGTGGAATATATCTTTATTGTTGAAAGTGTTACAGATGTCCCTCCCTTTTTTCCTCCCATTGAAATCCCCCTCCCTGCTCCCCACCCCCGACCTTCACCGCATTGTTGTCTGTGTCCATTGGTTATGCCTATATGCATATAAATTCTTTGGTTTTTCTCTTCCCACCCCTACCACCATCCCCTTCCCTCTGAGGCTGGTCAATCTGGCATATGACTTTTTAGTGAAAAGTTTTAAGCAACCCCTGTCCATTATTCTGGTGTATCGAGGTTAATACATCTTTAAAATGCCAGAAGATATACCCCTCAAAGGCACAGCCACCCTCAAGAGAGCGAGTCATCTTGTTAAGTATTCTGTAGTCCACCATCCCCCACCTTGCTTTCCCTCACTTTCACGTAATCTTCCTTAAATTCCCTCCTAATTCCAGTTACTTAAAACAATCAAACAAACAAAACTGCAAATTGTGATCTCAGAAGCATTTGCAGTCTTGCTTCCTAGCAATTGACATCATTTTGGGCTCAGATAAACTCTTACAAAAATTCCCTACAGGTTTGAACATTTCTTACGTTAACACTGCACTCTTTATAACTTTATTGCTTGCATTACCTATGAACCTTTCCTGACATTGCCTTCTTATCTGATTTGCTTTCTGCCAGTTACTATTCTTATTTTTTCACATTTCCTGTTCTGGAATCTGTTTTATCCTGGCACTTAAAGTTACCATAAAGAAACTATGGGGAAAGAAAAATAACTTCTTTCCTTGAGTTTATTATTTCTATAAACAATAACTGCACTTTGTGTTGGGGTATTTTTTTTTTTTACACTTACATCCAGATCTCAAACACTCTTTCTTCATAGTCCTATATATGAAAACAGCTTTCTATTTCCTTGACTTCCTACTCAGTTCAAGCCAAGTTTTTAGAAAGGTGCCTTAACTGGATTCCAAATGAGAATTTCCCAGCTGAGCCCACTAATATTATTATAAAACTATGGGAGATAAAATACATTATTGTCTTAAGATACTTATTCTTTGGGAGTGGTTTGTTATTCAACAAATAGATAATAAAACAGAAATTGGTACCTGTATTTGAGGTGTTTTTGTAACAAAAATAAAATATGTGGACAAAAAAAGGGATTCTATGGAAATTACCAGGTGATCTGATCATAAATTCCTAACTGGGCAGGTCATGGTAGGTAGTCATGCTCCAGGCACATAACTTTTTAGTAAAAGGTTCATCTTTGCCTTAAGCAAGCCCTGTCCATTGCTTCTGTGCAGCTATGTTCACACACCTTTGAAATAAGCTCTACCCACCCCCAAGAGAGCACATAATCTTGTCAACTGTCCTGTAATGCTTATTCCCACCTCCATGTTATCATCTTAGTTCCCTCCTTAATTCCAAATGCATAAAAGAAGCTGCAAAACTGTTATTCTCCAGAGCATTTGAGATCTTGCTCCCCAGTGTGTATCATCAGGGTGGCTCAAATAAGTTCATAAAATACAGGTTTGGACATTCTTATGTTGACACATGTCAGGCTGGCTTTGGGACTGGACAGTGAGCAGAAGCTTGACAGGCCGTGAGGAAACATTTCAAGCTCTTAAAGGTCACTGAGGAAGTGATTATTGGAGGCTGGATGAAAGAGGGTATCAGGCCCAGCTGGTATGGCTCAGTCGTTGAGCGTCAACCCATGAACCAAGAGGTCGGCAGTTCGATTCCCAGTCAGGACACATGCCAGGATGTGGGCCCAATCCCCAGTAGGGGGCATGCAGGAGGAAGCCAATTGATGTTCTCTCTCATCGATGTTTCTATCTCTCTCTCCCTCTCCCTTCCCTCTCTCTAAAATCAATAAAGAAAAAAAAATTTAAACAAAAAGAGTGTCAGTTAGGTGTGGCAGAACAATTAGCAACACTAGCCTCTAAGTATGAAAAATAGAAAGAGTACCTCACAAACCTGTGGCTTTGCTAAGGAGATTTCCAGGCAGAACATTGAAAATGATAACTGACTTCTAGTGCCTATAATAAAAATAGAAGAAGAAAGAGTTTGACTAAAGAAGGAACTCTTGAGTTTTTTAAAATTAGAATTTAGTGGAAATAGGGTCCACAAGTCTTTCTAGCTAACAAAAGGTTCTCAATGTAAGTAATGGCCTCAGAATAAAGATCACATCCGTAGCACTACCAGCAAAACATGATGTCAGGACAGAGATGAAGTGAAGAATGTGGCCATAAGATCCTTTGCTGACACCTCAGGAAGATGAAAATATGTATGTGTTTCATAGACCTCATAGGTGACAATAGGCTTTTTAAAATATTAAGGGGTTGTCTGTCAGACCTTATCTGCTGGGCAAAAAGCTTCTAAGAATCTCAAAGGCATCATCAAAGCACCCTGATACTCATTCTGAAGGAGAAGGTGACCTAAAATACAGAAATACAAGTTATTTTCATTTATTGACCTCATAATCCAGCAACCATACTCAATTTACATCTTCATTCTTATCATTTTTAGATTCTTTGGAATTTTCTGTGTTGTCCACATAACAAATGTCAAGGCTGTCAAGCCTTTTAATAAAGATTTATTTGAGTTAAACAAAGGATATACCTGGAAGCAAGATCTCAACAGACTGAAATAAATGTTTCTGAGAATAGCAGTTTCTTTTATGCATTTGAAATTAAGGAGGGAAGGTAAAGTAAGATTACACAAAGGTGGAGGGAAGCAACAGGATAGTTAAGATTAGGTGCTCTCTTGGGGGTGATTATGGCATATTTCAAAGGTGTGTGAACATAGATGCACAGAAATAATGGACAGGGCTTGCTTAAGGCAAAGATAAACCTTTTACTAAAAAAATTGTATGCCTGGGGCATGACTACCCACCATGACCTGCCTAGTTAGAAATTTATGATCAGACTGTCCTGTGAGGTTACTTCCCATAGAGCTTTCTTTTCTGTCCACAGTGTATAGATAATCATTGTAAATTTCATTTCTGTCACTGTTATGTATATCTTTCTTCTTCAGTTATTTCTTACACAGTAGACCTCTACTTTTTTGTGCTCAGTTAAAATGCTGATTATTTCTTTGTTGGTATACTTTTATTTTAATGGTTAGACAGGAAACAAAAAAGATTCAACTGTGGTTCACTGAGTAACTGGGCACTTTATTGCCATGTCTAATTGAATCCAGAAGATAATATTAGTGACAAAAATTAAGAATGACTCAGACAAGTTATTTAACTCGCCACAAACTTTCTGTGTGCATCATAGCTGTGTACGTGACTTTTCTGGCTTGGGTTTCCTGATTCTCATGTTGTCTTTTGTTGACTATAAGGTTTATGTTAGTCACAGATTTATCTGCCAATTCCTAGAAGAATTTCTTTTTTTTTATTCTATTCCTCTTCTCTTCCTGAAATGCAGTACTAGCTACTTCCTCTACTGTGTGTTAATATTAACAAGTTCAGTTTTCCCAATCATTTCCCCACTGATATAATCCATTATAGCCACTAAAAGTCTTTCTTTATTTAGACCAATGGATTTGACTTACGTTAAGTCCCCTAAATGATTACATTTTAATAGCTTGAAAACTTTGTATGTAAATTACTCTGAGTGACACAAGTAGAGGAAATATTTTGTAAAATGTGTTATCAGTGAAATTCAGATAACATTTTCACAGTAAACTTTGGCTCGGGTATGGTTCAAAAATTACTCTTATAAAAATTGCAAAAGGTATATATACGTTCTTCTAGTTGGACTACTAGCTCAGTAGTTCTAAGATTATATTGCTACTGGACTAGGATAAAAATCAAGGACCATACTCGCTCTGTGCCTTGTGTAAAGTTAGTGCTTAGTGGGTAATTTTTATTGATTTGATGAAAGATGTCATCCCTGAACCAGTCAAGTGTTCTTCATAAATTCAAGGAGATCCTCTTTTCTACTATGTCTTCAGAAGAACTTCTAAATTCCCTGGATTCCTTCAACGCAAGAGAAGATGATGTGTTTCTGGTTTCCTATCCAAAATCAGGTAAAGTTGGTTTCAATGTATTTTGTAAATGTAGGAATACAACAACAACAATAATAAATATAATAATAATTGTTACAAAATATTTTTTTTTCAGAATTTTCCACAGGAAATTAAGATATTCTGAACACTTATTCTAATGAAAAAAATTGACAGGAGAGAGGCCAAAAATTGTGCTTTGAAAAAAATCCAACTGGAGAAATTTTAGAGCTTTACTATACTCTTGTTTCTATTTTATTCATGAAGATGTACAAATGTTGACATATATAATAAGCATGTCTATAGCATTATAAAGTTTTCCTCAAACTTTGTGCCAGGCATGGTGATGAATAGAGTTTGTTCCATTTATACTTAATGATTGAATTATAAGTAATGTTTTTTTCTTCTGGACTAAGATCCATAAATACTTTTATTATTAAAGTTTGTCTTATTATTTAAATTAGTAATATATTACTTTTTATTCTTAGAGATTACTAGGATATATAATATCAAAATACCTGTTGCTATGTCCAGAATAGTGGATGTGTGTGGCTGACCACATACTTGCTATCCTGGATTCAGCAACTAAGAGTCAAGTTCCCTTTGAGTTATGTGTATACTGTTAGTACCCTTATTGAATTGTAAGTCAAGCCCAAGAAACCCTTCCTTTGGGTGATACAGAGTTCACATAGGGCCAGATCTCCCATGGGGTTTTTGAGAATAAATATAAACCATATATGTTTTTCTTTTTAAGAAAATACTGCTACAAATGGAAATTAAATGATTGCCTCCAGTATACCTCAGTATTCTTGCTCTGCAGTAGGTTGCTCTATGAATAACTATATCTTATTTTAAATTGATATGTTCGTCTAGAAAGTAACTAATGATAAGTTTAAGGTTCTTGGAACAGGTGGCTAATTTATACCATATATAAACAACCATACATAAGGCTTCCACTGTACGTATTGGTGCCTATAAATTGACATATTCCCATCAGCTGCCAGGAGGTCTCCTTCAGCACAAAACTGTGTATTCTCTCTTTTTCATGAGAAGAAATCAATATATTTTGTTAAAATAATAAAACTATCACTACCATATGAGTCACATTTATATGAATATTATAACCTAAAAGTCTTAAATTTAAAACATACAATGCAAATGAGAGCACTGTTTAAACTATGAATATTTATTTGCCTGTAAAACTGTAACTGCAATGAAATAAATGGAAACTAAGGCTGATTTAAATTCTTTGGGGACATTGCTTTCAAATTAGCAAAAATCCTCCCCTCCCAAACTTCTGCTTCCTTGCTTCTACTTACTAGTGTCCACAACCTTGGAGCACATCCACATTTGCTTTATGTAAACACAAAGTGGTTTTCCTTCCAGACTTCAAGGTTGCAGGCATGCATCTCTATGATGTTTGAACATACTATTTGTTCATTGTTTTAATGCTTTGTGTGCACAACTACTCTGTATTTATACACAAACAAAAATAAGATCCATTGTCTATCTTCAAGGGGGAAATGGGGAGATAAGCATAAATACAAGCAATGGCAAGTACACTCTGGTGTGTGTTACTTTGGAGGGACCTGAAGGGTGAGCAATTATTCCAGGGGAGTGGGGACTCAGAAGACAGTTTATAAAAGAGCAAGTTGCATGAGCTTGCAGGACCAATAGGAATTAAGTGTGGAAAGATCCGTGTATTTGTGAATTGGAGAAGGTATTAGAGGTGAGTGGTAGCATAGAAGAGTATTTCAAGTTGAGGAAACAGTATATACAGTTTTCATACCTCTTCACACTTTAAAATGTGATTTTTCTGGCTTGGCCAGTGAGGATTTCTGGTATAATGAATTAACATCTTAAGTATTTCTACAGATTTCAATGGGTATCAAGAGGTAAAACTAACTATTTATAATAAAATTAATGCATTCATTGCCTTATAACCTAGTGCTAATTTTCTAAATTCATTTCATCAAGAGGGCCATTTAATTAAAAGTGAATTTTATTTTATTTTTGTGTGAAGGTACTCACTGGATTGCAAAAGTCATTGAGAACATTCCCAATGCTGAAATTACTTTAACATCTCCAATTGAACTGGGAGACATTTCTAAATTTGAAGAGCTAAAAATGTGTTGTAAGAGAAGAGTTATTCCAACGCATTTGAACTATAACATGCTACCAATGGACATCAAACAAAAACAATGCAAGGTAAGTTCAGTGGTGAAGGGTGAAAGCTTGGGGATACCACACAACCAAGCTTGGATTCTTGCTCTGCCATTTTCAAGATGTGTGAACTTGGAAAACTGCTGATGCTTTCTGATACAGGAATTATGGTATCAATCTCATACAGTGTAGTAATGATTAAATAAGACAGTGCATGTACAGCATGACCATGGTATTTACCTTATAGAAATTATTTTAATGATCTTTCAGTGATGAAAGAAATATGAACTATATAATTACACTACACAATGTCTTATTCTACTCTAAATCTGGTTTTTATCTTTTTACTTTAAATATTGATGTCTAGGAAAAGAAAAATTGCCTTAATATTATTTTAATTATTTTATCTATCATTTTTGCAAAGGATTATCTAGGAAAGGCATAAAACATATTGTATATAAAATGCTAAAGAATAGTTACCTCAAGCTATTTTTATTTCATTTTATTTATTTTTTGTTCAGATAGAATGGGAAGGAGAGAGAGGAAGAGAGAGAGAGAGAAACATGGACGTGAAAGTGACACATCGAGTGGCTGCCACCCGCACGACCAACCAGGGTGGGGGACAAACTGCAACCGAAGTACATGCCCTTAGCGGGAACCGAAACCGGGTCTCTCTGGACCGCAGGCCAACGCTCTAACCGCTGAGCCAAACCGGCCAGGGCTACCTCAAGCTATTTTTAAAATGAAGTCACCATATTATTATTACTTTAAAAGTTAACTATAATTTAAAATAATATTTTCATAAATTTTATATTCAAATATTATGTTTTCATGGAGAAATGCTTACAGAATAAGATTAAGTAGAAAGCACGTTTTAAATACATATATACAGAATAATCTCAATATAATTAAAATATACATATACACACATAAAAAAAACAAAGTCCAGATAAAAATATAACATGCTGAGTGGCTTTCTATGGTATGACTTTAGGGTTGGATTTTATTTTCTCTATAAATGTCTGTATAAGGAGCATTTAAAAAATTTTTTTTTGATCAGAAAAAAAATTTTGAAAAGCAAAGGCCAAATACATGTGTTTATTATAACAAGGTCCCAGTAGTGAAGCCTCTTTAAACAATGTCAACCATATTCCAAAAATAACAAAAATAACCTACCAATTAAATGTGCACAAATCAAACCAGATCTTCCTATGATTATAACTCTATAACCACAATGTCTCTACGTGCACCTTCTATTCTTCTGCCCAAAGAAAGGTAAACACAGTCAACCAGAGGCAAATATCATAGAGTTTTGCCTTGATCCCCAGCAAATCTATCAGAGCAGGTAAAGGTGTACTAACTTGATTACACTTTCACTCAACCGAGCATTTCCATTTCAGATCATCTCTAAGACAGAGAGAGAGATCTGGGGAGAAAAGGAGTCTGGTGAGGTCAATAACCCTTACTCAGGGCAATGCAATCACACTGATAACAAATGGCTACTAGAGACTGAGCTGTGTTTTATAAACACATTACAAAAACGAGAGGAGTAAGTATATTAGTTTTCATAAGCAAAGAAACCTGAAGCTCAGAAAGGTTAGGGGGCTTCTTTAAACTAACCCACTAACGGTACAGTCTTAAGGTTCAATTCTTTTCTCCTGACTTCTAATGGGGACTGAGACTCTGGTTGCCCCTGGTCTCCCAAGAGGATGAGCTGCCTGGGTTGCTGATGGCCTAGCCCTAAGGGCTTAAGGGCTGGGCAAACATTTCCTGCTCCAGTAGGGCCTGTCAGTCAGGAAGTCCCTCCTCCAGTCTTTCTCTACCAGCTCGCAGCCCTACTAGGCCTCCTATATTTTCTTCTTAACCTTTGCCTCTCCTTTTCTGTTTCCAAATTCTCTTACGAGAAATTTATATTTTAGACTCATTTCATGATATTTAGTTAACATTTAACTTTTATCCAGAGTACTATTCTGCCTTGCCTTCATATCCCTCAACCTTCCCCTAGTATTTCCCATGATTTATTAGAATACATTCTTCTCATGTGTTTTTTGGTTATAATTGACATATAACATTACATTAGTTTCAGATGTAAAACGTAATGATTCAATATTTGTATATATTGTGAAATGGTCAGCACAGTAAGTCTGCTTAACATCTGTCACCACACATAGTTACAGAATACATTCTTCTAACCTTTTTTGGCAAATTATGTATTAATGGTTTGCATTCACTGTCTTTCCCACTAGATAATACTAACATGTATCTTTGGGGGGTGTTTTAAAGGCCCTAAAATACTCTTCTCTCTACCCCACACCCCTGGCAAAATCTCCACTGGATGGCTAAAAATACTGACATTTTATCATTTTTCTATTAAAGCAGTGGGTTTTTAAACTGTGGTCTTTGAGCCTTGGGGTTCTGTGAATCTGTTCAGGAGGCCCAGAGCAGTCAGGAAAAGCCTGCGGTGTTTGTTGGGTTACTCCACAATTACCTACTGGGGCAAAGGGAGGATAATGATGGGGAGGGGTTAAGGTGGCTCTTCATTCCTGTGCACAGTGGCCTTTACCCATCTCTCAAGAAAAGAGGAGCAAGTGCTGTTTATGTGGGTCATGCACAATACCTGTGCTATGACTACAGGAAGATGGTGAGGTATTGAAAATGACTCAGTAAACACTTTCTTATCCAACTAAAATGTGTCCACCCTGACTGTCGATGGAAAATCAAGTAGAACATCTGATACTCATGCAATGTTGACTGTAACTGAACAACAGTCCATTGATACCCAGCTTCTCACACTGGTGTCCTAAGCATATGCTCCTACTGCACTCCGCACTTCCCCATCATAACCCTCAAAACACTGCACTGTCGAGAGTGTTCCTGACCTGACTGCAAGTTTTGAGAGGACTAGAACCATTTCTGTCTTGCTCATCATTGTATTCCTTGGACCTGGAACATTGCACACTGTATGGTATATAGTAGGTATTATGTAAATATTTATCGAATTTAAGTAAATTGCAATTGCAATGTTTTTGTAAATTGGTAGGGTATCTTAGATTCCCTACACTTTGGGTGTTTAGATTGTAGAAAAAGGAAATTCCAAAACATTGTTCTTCCTACAAATAAAAATAGACAATTTGTAAAAAATTTTACTGAATGTAAGTCATGTTTTATAATACATGGATATTTAAAAAGTAATCTCATTCTACAAATGAACAGGGGTTTCTCATATCTGCCCCTAAAAAGATAGGGCCACACTTAGCACATACATTGAAAAAGTATGGTTGACCAGCTGGTAGCATCCGCATCTCCTGGGAACATGTTAGAAATGTAGGATGCCAGGCTTCATCCTGAACCCCCAAATCAGAATCTGCATTTTAACAAGATCCCCTGGTGATTCATATGCACAGTAAGTGTTGAGAAACACTGGCTTAAGTCTGTATTTAATAATTAACTGAAGCTGCCAAAAAATTGACTGGCACAGGTAAGTTTAGCTTCTACTTTTTATTTATGTTAAAAAAATTTTTTTTCTATTGCAGTTCACATTTAATATTATTTTGTGTTAGTTTCAGGCGCATAGCACAGCAGCAATCATATATTTTACAAAGTGTTCTTCTCGATATTTCCAGTACCATCTCCCACTTTCTTACAGGAAATGTTTTGTGTTGGGGCTATTTCCACCCAAAAATAATTGATTTTTTTTAACAGATTATCTACATCATCAGGAATCCAAAAGACACAGCTGTTTCTCTATTCCACTACTACAGAGATAACCCAAATCTCCCCAGCGTTGAAACCTGGTCTGCATTTTTAGAGCTATTTCTAAAAGGAAATGGTAAATATAATAGTGATTTTTATTCATAATATATAGTGAACCTTTCTGCTCAAAATGAAAACATTTTCCAAAAGTTTAAATAGATTCCAATGCCTACGTTCAGAAGTACAACTTTGAATAGATGATTCTTTTACTTCTAAGCAATTCTTTTTCATTGTGCTTCTTCACAGTCTTTCTTATCACCAGTAGGTAGTATATATTAGCAATTTCTTATTATGCTTAATGCTGATGAAGCATCTTTTTATTACTCAGTCATTTCAGGAAATAATTGTGCACTAATTGGAGTACAGTGAAATATAGCTGAGACCTAGACAGGTAGCCTAAACATGCCTTATATATACCTGCATGAAAAATAAAACAACGCAAACAATGCACACAAAAAGCCCTCAAATCCCCCAAATAAAACAAATGTGAAAGAATTGGCCCTGACATTTGATTTTATAAAAACTAACCAAGTAATTTATCCTGAAAATACCACAATGATCCATCATTTGATTGAGCTGCATAGCATATGTTGGTCTGCTAACGTGCATGACCTTTGAATTTCTTCACTTTTTCTTGTGAATACATTCAGTGGTGTCTGGAGCATTATAAAAAACAAACAAACAAACAAAAAAACTTCTAATTTCCCAAATTCTATTCAATGAAAATAATATAACAAGACAATGCAGAATTTAAAAGAGACATGATTTAGTAATGGAGTGTACCCAGAAGATTTTATCTTTTACTGGGCTTAGAGTAGATCTTAATTGTTAGTTTCACTATTTTACATGTAAATTGTTGTGCTTTTGCTTAATTGAAGAGAGGCCACAGCAAGTGTAACCCTAACATGGGGACATTGGGAAGTCACCAGCAACAAGGTTTAATACTTTGTTTTGCTATATATATTCCCTTTGGAAGAATGTGCTATTCTCCTACTAGTTCAACTCCTCTATTTCCTCATTTAATGGCAATCATCGAGTAGAATCATAAAGTTTCAGGAATGACAGGCACACAAAAGGTCATCTGTTTAAAATACCCAGCTGGTGCTTGAATCACCTTTACAACATTTCCAGAAATTGTAGATGCTAAGGTTCAACTTCTCAGCCTTGACAAGAGGTTCACACTTCACACTCCCGCTCCAAAGGAACACGTTTCATCTTGGTACTGCTAAAATGTAAAAAAAAAAAAAAAAAAAAAAAAATCTTACCATATGATACAGACACTTAGCTAAGTGCTATGCAAACATGATCTCTTTTTATCCTCACTAGGCCACATGAGGTCAATGTTATTATACTTGTTTTACAGGTGAGGAAAATGGAAACCTTGGGAGGCCAAATAGCTTGTCCAGAGACGTGTAACTAATAAGGAGTAGCCAAGATTTAAACTCAGATGTCAGCTCCAAAATCTTTGCTCCTACCACTGTGCCATAACTCATCTAGCCAAAACAGTGTGCCCCAATCATTTATTCCTCTTCCACATGTTAGCCTTCTAAATATATGAAGATAGTTAGCACGTCTCACTCTGCCTCAGTTCTATTTTCGGAATAAGCAAAGTTTAAATACATGTTATTATTTTTTTAAACAGAACTTGAGCCTGCTTTATCTCAAGAAAAAAAGTTGTATTTGTCTGCCATTATCTCACACTGTGATTCACCCTTCCTCCCTCCCCACTGAATGAGCTTTGATTTGGCTGTGTCTATGATTTTGCAATGCCCAGAAGAAAAAGCAGGCTCAGGGCATGGTCTGATTGATTCTGTTCGACAGATTATTTTTCTGTCAATGCAGCCACAGAAAGGCTTACACAGGCAAGTAAACTAGCATCATGGAGCTCTTGCCTTTGTTATCATAGGATTGAGAGTTCTAGCAGAGTACCCGCGAAGGGCAGACTGTAGTTAGAAAAAAATATTCCAGGTGATTTTTAACACCTTCTTAGGTGAGTTAATAGATTTTTCATTGTAAAGAGATTTGACTTGTAAGTATTCTGCAATTGGGTAGTCCAGCCTGGGCAAACCCTGTAGACACCAGGAATAGTCAATGAATCACTAAAGCTTTTTAAAAATTTACTCTGGTGGGAGGAGTCGTTTCATATTTTATTATTTATAAGAGGGTTTTTTGTTTTCGTGTGTGTGTGTGTGTGTGTGTGTGTGTGTGTTATGTATATGACTGTGTTTCAGGGGTGTTCTTCAATGACTGTTTGAAGGAAGGATTATTTCTCTTGCAAATGACAACATGATATAATAGAAAACAGGCTATAGGGGAGGAAGACATGGGATTAAGTCTTGGCAATAATTTATTCTCTGTGAGATTTTGGACAATAACTTAACCATTCTAAGGTTCAGACTCCTAATATAAAATAGGACTAATAAAACCATCTATTTTGTAGCATTATTTAGAGGTTCAAATTAAGTAATGGCTAAAATTTACTATAAAAATCTGACATTCTATTAGACATAACTTTTAAAGACACAAAGACTTTTAAATAATTTCACATTAAAGTATAAATGTTATAAGTAGATATTTATCTAGAAAGAGTATTTTACAAATGAGGCATCATGATATCCAAAACCCATCTTCAAACCATAGGCACAATTACACATTGCATAACAAGATAGTACAATAAAGATAAAGATAGCGACACATTTACCTAATCATCTAATTTGTCTTTCACACAGTTTACAAATACACTTTAGGTTTTCAATTAAACAGTAACTATAAATTGTATTCTGGCAATATCCTGGCAGATGACTATTTCAATGAAACAATATCTTAGCATTTACTTTTTATTCCGTTTGGCCCGCTCTCCAATTTTATTTTAGAACCCTATATTTCCTAGGCCACTTCACCCCAGTGAGTTTGTTTTCTGCACAATTATCTATCATCAGAATGCCTTTCTAGAAACTAGGCACTAAGATGCTTATTATAACTGGATATAAGAGTGAGGCAGAGAGTTTGCAGAAAGTGTGGGGGTTTTGAAACAGCGGAAGAATAGGAGACTGTGTTAATGCAGGACAAATCGGTTTGCGAGGCAGCCTTGGGGCCCTTAGGGATGGAAAATGAATTTGCAGTGGTATAAATACAGAGTGGTATGAATTTCTTTAGCAAAACTCAGCAATAGTAGATGAGATGGAAAGAAGGTGAAGTGTTTTGATCCAATACTGCTTTTTTGGGGGCGATTGAAAACCATAAGGGGGCAAGGAAATGAAAGATATTGGTGAGAAAATTGTTGAGGAGATGTACAAAGGGAAGAAAGTAAAGGTGGAAAGGGACAAAAACAGTCAAAAGAAGGCATTGCAGAAACTGTCCATTAAAGTTGCTACAGTTGGTAGCTAGACCTGAGATAACACAGAAGATTGTAATATAAAAATCAGAGTCTTCAGTGGCTGTAGGGGAGAGATCAGAAGGTCAATTTCCCACTGAAACCAGGATAAAGAGAGCACTATAGTCAAAGGACATGTTAAAGGAGCCTTGGTTGTCCAGGAGGGAGGAGTTCTGGAAGTCCACAGACAGCAGAGATTGATGTCTCGCACTCCAACCCTAAGACACATGAGTTGGTTGAGAAAGAGCACCTTGTATTCAAGGCCATTTCAGGGGAATGAGTAATTTTTGGATAGCAGAAGGAAGACCATCCAGGCATATGTTAAGTAAGACCAGGAAGTGGTGGGAAATTTTTATAATTAATTGAAAGATATGGAGAAAAGCATTTCCCGTAAAAGCAAAATTTCAAATCTCTATTTGGGAAACTATATTTTCTTTAAAGTCATAGATCTACTCATGACTCAGACAATGAGGATTCTAATTAAAAAATTAACTGAAACTATAATTTCCCACAATAATGAGAAAGGCACAGGCAGCTAATTTCTTTAGATTCTTTTGGCTAGCTTGAGTCTTTTTGGAACAAAGAACAGTATAAATTAATTAGTTAATAATAGAACAGCTGGCTTTCAAATTATGATCAGGCTAGGATCCAAAAGTTTTTTCTTAAATCTATTTTGAATATGTTGGAATACATTCCTACTGAATAACCATAATGGGCAAGGTCAATTACATTACTCTGTTCATCCACCACCCTGCCCACAAAGTGTGGCTCTGGGTCTCTATCCCTACCTAGCCTTTGGCCACAGAAGCATGAGCTCCCCCCGACCATATTGAGGCTCTGTGTTATCAACAACTCTAGGCAATGACATTACCTACAAGGCCTGGGCTGTGGCTGCTGGCGAGAGTTGGCAAGGTGGATTGAGACTGTGAGGTAGGTAGTCTGGCAAACTAGAGACTGGTTAACTTCCTAAATTCATGTGAGAGAAAAAATAGTCTTCCTTCTGCCATGTGTTTGTGTTTGCAAATGTTGGCCATTGTTAAAAGATAAACCTTTATTACTGATATGGTAATTTGAGTATTTCTAAGACAAAGTATTGTGTAAGGCACTGAAATAGCAGTGAGATTGCTAATAAACGAAAACAGCTCTTCTAAGAACCAGTTCTTATTATACAGCCCTTATTAGACAGTCCAAAGGGTAGTAGAAAATTGAGCTGACCGTAATGATACCACTGTAGCCCCAGAAATTTTTGTTTCAAAAATATATTATAGTTATTTTCTTGCCCTTTTCCTTCCTCAGGAGTTGAAGCCATAAAAAATTGCATTTAGTTTGGGGTTAATTGTACTTTAATTTATTCAAAGTTTTAATGTTCAAAATGTATGTAGCACAGTGTCTGGCTTAATAAATGTTTATTAAATGAATCTATCGTCAGCAGCTCTTCAGGAAATCGCTGGTAGAGTAGCTCTTTTGCAACTGGGACACTAGCTACTATTAAATCTTTGCATGATAAAGACGCGTGATGAGACCTAGATGTACTATCTTAAATGATTGTATTATGCTTTAGATTGTCAAGCTAGTCAACTTTTTGTGGTGACAAGAAGTTGTTCACTGCTTTTAGTCATCACAACTGTAGAGGTTACTTTGCATGATAGTATTTTACTTTTAAGCCCTGCAGATTTTTAAATCTGTCAGATTAACAAATCATTAAAGAGTCAATATCAACTATTTGCAAGTCCCTTAGTCTATATTTTTTAACCTTGAACTAAGGTACCTGAATAAATTCTTTTTTCTTTTTTTTTTTTGGTGCTGGGAGGTGGGGGTTATAAACTTTTATGCCAAGAATTTACAATTATGAAAATCATGTCACATTACAAAAAGGAAAGGACAAATTCTCAGTGTTTCTCCATTTCTCCCAAGATCCAGAGCAGTTATTAAAACATAGTTACTGGGAAAATGCTGTTATTTCTCCAGACGATAAAAATAAATTACTAAAAATAAGAAAAAAACCCACAGAGCCTTATTAAAAAAAAAAAATCACTATCCAGCTTCATTTCACAATATTGTATTTAGTTGAAACAATAGTGAAATTGAGCTCTTCTAAGGAAAACTATTTATTCCCCAGTCTAAGATGTATGTGCCTTGCTTTGACAACTTTGCTGAAGTGGAAAGAACCCAGGTACCCAAAGCCATAATGTTTAATATTAACACAACAATTCATTTTTCTTCCAGTTGTGTATGGATCCTGGTTTGATCATGTTTTAAGCTGGGAAGACCACAGAAATGATGAAAACATTCTATTTATATTCTATGAAGAAATGAAGAAAGTAAGTCTTTCCTAACAATTCAACAATCAAAATTTAAGTCAAATTAAGCTAATACAGGAAATCAACCCATGAATTCTGTTTTCAGGTTTGAGGAAATGAATTTGGTGTTTTGATGAGTAACACTTTTTAAATTTATTTGTTTATTGCTCAGGATCTTTCTAAAAGCATAAAGAAAATAACAACTTTCCTCGGTACAAATGTGAGCGAAAGTGAAATTAATCAGATTGCTTCAAAATCATCATTCAGGGAAATGAAAAATAACGCAGCCAAAGAAAATTGTGATCCAAATAAGACCATCTGTGCCCTCACATCCAATAAGAACCTGGTGTTTAGGAAAGGTAAGTCAGAAAGGGAGGTGGTGCTTTGCCTGGGGCTTATGTTTGGAATTTGTTCTATTTTATCTTTTTTAACCTTCATTTCACCATTGTGTACCCCATGTCTTGCACAACAGATTGCACATTGTCATCCATTAGTGAATATTTATTAAATATTTATTAAATATTATATAAATAAATATAAATATTTATTCAAATTCTTGAATTTCATTCTTTCCAGACTTTGAGATTTCCGTACCTAGTTTGTAACCAACTGAGAGGAAAACACAGATGTCAAACAGATAAAAATGATACAGTTATTTGAAGAATGTGTCTCAGGTCTGGAGACCAGTGTGCTTGCTAATAAGTTACCCAGAATTTTATAAACATAATCTTAGTCACAGTCAATCAAAAGTAGTCCTGTCCCCCCACTGAAGCAAGTAACTCAGAGCATGGTACATGACCTGTTTTCTTTAGGAGAGAGAAAGGAGGTGATGAGTGTGGACAGTGCATTTCCCCAAACTCAACAATCAAATAACTTACCCTGCAGAAGTAAGTAAGGGGAGGAGAGAGAGCTGGGATTGTTATCTAAGGACGTCCTTCTGCATAGAAACACAGAGAAGGAAATAAATCTCTGTGAATTCCTAATGTGTAACTTAGAAGCAGGTTGAGTAGTAAGAGCTAACAGCAAGAAGAGACGCTCAGAACCAGCATGGAATTGGATGGTATTTTCTAGAGAGCAGGTTGTCTCCCATGTACTAGAATGATATATAATGTGTGAAGCAGAATGAGGGAGATGAAGAGATTGGGGCCAGAGAGCAAAAGCTTTGATAGACATTGTACACAGTCTTTTGTTTTTTTCCTGGTCTGTTTGCTCTTTTAAGAAGGGACCTAACATAGTTGGATATGTGTGGAAAATTGGTTAAAAGAGGATGAAAACAGAGGCAAAAAGTCCAGTAAAGAGGTGGTTGCGATAGTCCAGGTATAAAATATTGATGATGGTAATTTGGGCAGCGACAGTGAGTGACTGTTGAGTGGAGCTCAGCTTAGAAGTTTAGGAGCCATTAGCAGATTGTGGAATTTGGTAAAATCATTCAGGATGAGTAGGAAGAACTAGTGGAGAAAGGGACAGAAGAGGGAGCCCTAGGGACCCTGCGATCAATGGGAATGAAGGAACCCAAGACAAGCCAAGAAAAGAGATCAGCCAGAATTGGGAAGAAAGCCTTGGTCAAACATAACCATTTATTTATCATTTGTGAATTCTGAGAGAGGGGATGGAAGCCAGGTTGAGGGGTTTGAAGAAATTAGAAATGAAGAAAGGAGTAGCGAAGAAGGAGCGCTCTTTTAAGAAGTTTGATAGTGGAGGATGATGGTATGAGAGCTTGAGAGAGAGGCAGGGTCAAGAAAAAGACTAGGAGGGATGAGAGAGAGAAGATAAAGGGAAGACAGAGAACTTAGAAAAAAGGAAGGTGAAATGAGCCAAGGGGAGAGAAACAGAAAGAGATTGGGAGGGGCCATGTTAAAGAGGATGATGAGGAATTAAGTTCTGATGGTTGCTGGAGTCCAGTGCTACTGCTGACATCGTTTATCATGGCCCTTTGAGATCTGATTAGTAACTTCTCAGTATTCACACATCTTATCATACAAAACCTGTCCAACGACACACAACTAGTAACTGGTAGGGTCAAAACTTTGAATCCAAACAGTCTTATCCTACTCACTATAACTTTCATTGTTGGTATATGAATACTAATATGGGAAGATAATCAAACTATACTAAGTGGAGAAATAGTAGGTTATAATTGTGTAGTTTAAAATGCAGTTTATATGCATTTATGTGTTTGCAAAGAACATCTGGAAGAATGCATGCCAGCCAATTTTTTAGCCATGTGAGCTGAGTACATTTCCTTGATTTTTATCTTATTTTGCTTATATGTGTTTCCTCTAACCTACATACGCAGCTACTATTTTGTTTTTAAAGAAATTTTTAAAAAAAGGTAAAAGAAAGTCAGAGTGAAAGAATAAATCTGAAACCAAGCAAACAAAAATCAGGTGAAATGAAAGAAGACAGCACTGGTCTAGGTGAATTGATATCAGAAGCTGGAAGGGAGAACCAGAGGGACCAAAGAGACTGACACTATGCACCAAGTCGGGTGTTTTAGAAGTAATGTCATTATGTCATTTTCTGACTCTGGGATCTTTCCTCTGGTACTTTCTTTGCTTTTTTTCTTTTTTCTTTGCCAAACAGAAGAGTTCCACTCTACTTCTTTTTAAACTCAGTCTTTTGGACTAGGATTCAACACCAAGCATCTCTTAAGTTATACTATGAATACATTTCGTTGCTGTAGGTGACATTGTGTGACATTCAATCAAACCACAAGTTTTATTCAGTATTCACTATCGTCAGCACTGGATTCAGTACTGCAGGAATACACATTACAGTCCATAACTAGAAAGAGTCTACAAACTAAATGGAAAAAAAAAATAGTAGGGAATAATATATGATGTCAGTAATGGGGGATAAAATGATGCATTGCTGGCTCCAGTGCACCTAGACCATAGGGGTGAAGTGTGAAGTGTAGGGCCAGAAGCAGCAAAAGACCATGGTGGGCAAGACCTAGGGGTGGATATGGCGCACTGTGCATAATGGATGTGTGAAGGGCAGTCCTAAGGGGTTGACGCCGTGCCAAGGCTGAGAGGGTGTGACTTGTAAGAACAGGAGAGGCTAATGGACTGTGGGAAGTACAGTTGCCCCTTGAATAACAGGGGCTGAACTGAGCAGGTCCATTTACACACAGATTTTATTCAATATATACTGTAAATGTATTTTCTCTTCCTTATTTTCTTTGTATTCATATATTTTTATTGATTTTTAGAGAAAGAGGAAGGGAGAAGGAGAAAGAGATAGGAACATCGATGTGAGAGAGAAACATCAATCGGCTGCCTCCTGCATGCCCCCTACTGGGGACAGAGCCCGTAACCCGGGCATGTGCCTTGACCAGGAATTGAACTTGCAGCCTCTTGGTGCATGGGATGATGCTTAATCCATTAAACCACACCGGCTGGGCTATGATTTTCTGAATAACATTTTCTTTTCTCTACCTTACCTTATTGAAAGAACAGAGTATATAATATACAAAATACATGTTAATCAACAGTTTATATTATTGGTAAGGCTTCCAGTCTACAGTAGACTATTGGTAG
Organism: Tadarida brasiliensis; assembly: GCA_030848825.1. NCBI lineage: Eukaryota > Metazoa > Chordata > Mammalia > Chiroptera > Molossidae > Tadarida > Tadarida brasiliensis. Next base: position 35,395,160 of record CM061263.1, on the reverse strand, counting down.
TTAAGTTTTTGAGGAGTCAAAAGTTATACATGGATGTTCGACAAGGGAAGGGGATGGGTGCTTCTAACCCTCCCTTTGTTCAAGGGTCAACTGTTTTTATCTTATTTCAATTTTATTTTCAACTCTCTGTTATCAATATTGTAAAATAAATTTCCTTAAAAGGAGGCCAGTCACCCACTGCTGTGATGTGTTCTCAGCACAGCTGCTGTTGTGGAGGTGCACAGACAGGGAAATGAATGAAACATCGTTATCTCCACAGTTGGCTTTAGGCTTTGATTAGGTTCAGGTGAGATACTTCTTTTGCCTGCTATCGTAAAACCTAAGACATTTGTGCATTTTAAATCTTCCTTTCTTTTTAAGAAATAACTTTTAAACTATGCAAAGTGACAGGCAATTATGACTAAAGAAATTAGAAACAACAGATAAGCAAATGAAGAAAAGAATAATTCCCCCTTCTTCTTATCACCAAGAGGTGAAATTGTCCACATTTCATTATAAATCTGACAGATTTCTTTTATGACTACTATACATTGAAATTGGTTCTTGTCTGATACATTTCCAATTTTTCCAGGAGCTGTGGGTGATTGGATAAACTACTTTACTTCAAAGCAGAAGAGAGTATTTGATGAACTATTCACAGAGAAAATGAAACACAGTGAACTAGCAAGACACTTTGAAGATTACTCTTAATATAAATGGAAAATGAAACCAATTTCCATTTTATGCGATATAGTGCTTGTGGAATACATAAACATTTTTTACCCATGTGGAAAGCAGATATTTCTTTCAATGAGAAACGGACCCTTTATGAATGCGTCAAAAGTGCCACATGTGAGAGACTATTATTATTATATTTGATGGTAGCAGAAAATTATTAATACAAGGAAGTGTATAATTTTTGAATAGCTGAATTATATATCTGCTTTCAGGATATTTATAAGGCAAGGAAATTACTGTTATTCAGACAGCATATTACTGTGGATGTCCTATAAACTGCTTCAATGTACAACAAAAGAGGTGAAGGATTATTTAAAATAACCAGTGTCTGAGAAGAATCCAAATTCTGCCTACTTGGATCATCATGACCTCTAGACAAACATTTTTATTTCAACACTCCCTGGTGTCCATGTAGACATATTCTCTAGTGTCAGCAATGACAAACTTAATCTTACTAAGGTGAAAACACCTAACAGGTAAATTATATCACAATCTGGTAGTTGAGTGAAATGAATGAAGTATGAAAAGATATCCTTTCACATTAAATTAACACTGGTGTGGCATTCAAGTATGTCCTTTACCTTAAATAAAGTCATTTAACTTACAAAATTTCTTATTTTCCAAGTTTGAAAAGTATAATTTCCCTGAAGTGGTTATTATTATTATTTTTTACAGTATTTGAATATGTAATCTTTCTCCCAGTAGCATTTCTAGCATTAATCAAATCTATCCTGTAATGACTATTATTCTGTAGCTTTAGCCTAGAGGACATTCTAATGATATTTCAGTGAACTTATTATAGGATTATTGCCTTAATTACAATACACTGGTTTATAAACATCTATGTAATATTGTTTACATTTGTGGCATAGTATCTAACACAAGGCTAATGGGAAATCAAAACTGTATTGTATATAATGCTGAGCCATGAAACCAAAGCAATGGGTTGAGTGAGTTAATTTAGCCAAACATCAAAGTATTGCCAATCTTATTTTTAGTAGCACATCTGGTAGAGTTTTTTGTACCAAGTTTATCACAATTCAGTCAGTATTAGATCTTCATGAATCTTCTATATATACATATTTATTACAAATAAAATATATTCTTGTTGACTTCATGCAGTTCATGTTGTGCTTGTCTTTCTTTCTTTTTCTTTTTCTTTTTTTTAACAAAATTAACATACACCGAGACTTACTAAGACATCTCCTTTTCCTAAATAAATGAGGTTAGTGAATGAGAAAGGCAACTAGGTGAGATCTTGGTCAAGTCCTCATTTTCATGTTGGAGCTGAAATCACACTTAACTTTCCCTGATGTTGATGTGCAGAGAAGCAGAGAATGAGAAAGCCCAGAGCAAGGTGAAGGGGATCGGATGAGACTGGCAAGTGAAGAAGACAATGACTATTGTGCTGAAGGCACCAGATCCTATGAGGCTACATCACCTTCTCACAAGATTACAATGATCATTGAGATCAAAATAACAGAAATAGAACTTTATTTGATGGCATCATTGTACCTAGATCTGTGAGGTACCTTTGGGGTCATTGTAATCTAATTTGATAGGAAATTGCTTAAGGTCAAAATCTCAAAGTGTAACTAAGAGCCTTAGTTTCCAGATTATTATCAATCATTCAAAAAATATTCATGGCAGCATTACTCACATAATCCAAGAGGTGGAAATAACCCAAGTGTCCATCAATAGATTAATGGGTAAACAAAATGTAGTATATAGAAACAACGAAGTATTATTCAGCCTTTGAAAAGGAAGTTCTAACACAAGCTACAACATGAATAAACCTTGAGGACATTATGCTAAGTGAAGCCAATCACAAAAAGACAAATGCTGCATGATTCCACTTATGTGAGTTATCCAGAGTTGTCAAATCCACAGAAACAGATAGTAGAATGGTGGTTGCCCGGGGCTAGGGGGAAGGGAAATAGAGAGTTGTTTAATGAGTATAGCATTCCAGTTTTGCAAGATGATGTTCTGGAGACAACAATGTGAATACACTTGATGCTACTAAACTGTACAATTAAAAATTAAAGATGGTAAAAGTATACATATATATTTTTGAACCCTTAATATGTGCCAGGTGTTATTGTAGACTGTAGGGATACGTGAATCTGAAAAAATCCCTTTTCTCAAGAAGCTTCCATTCTACTGCAGGTATATGAAAGGGTTAATAACATTTTAAAGGGTAAAGGCAAAAGCTTGCAAAAGGCGGAAACTGTGAAAAATGTCTTGGTTGCATGACGTTTGCTCAGCCTTCTGCCGAGAATGGATTATTGGATTATCTGCAAGACAATGAATCACCCAGCAGATGCAGGATGAGATACCAGGCCAGTCCAACTGTGAAGTGGACAATGGGCCAGGCAGAGTACGTCAGCAGGAACTGCCGGAAGCTAGAAGCAGAGTATATAACCTACACCCCAACTGTTATTTGAGGCTGACCCCTTTTTCAGGTTCAGCCCACCTGCACCCAGGCACATGCAATAAAATCATTTTGCTCTACATTGGCCTTGTGTTGTGGATGTGATCTCCTACTGGCTCAGACCTTTTAGTAAATATATAATTTTTTAATAAAAAATTTTTAATAAAGAAAATATCTAAAATATGGCAAGTATCATATGTGGTATAAAGAAAATAACATTAAGGTCATGTGGTAGACATGACTAAAGAGCTGCCTCAGCTGGGCCGTTGGGCTGAGGACTGAGGAGGTGATATAGGAGTTCCAATACAATTGATGAATGGGGCTCCCTGGGCTTGGAGGCAAGACAAGGAGTTTGGCTTTCATGTCTCATTTCCACAGGGGAATGAGACATTCTGGCAGACACTTTCACGGACTCACTCTGCCCATTAGATAGGAGGGTGGGCCTAATATAGGTGAGGGGCATGAGACCTATACAAATCAACTGAAATCAAACAAAGTGAAGTCAGGGGCCTGCTACATGCTTCCTGACATGGAACTCAGCTGACCTGAGAAGCAAGCAGACCATGAACAGCCTCCGGACCAAGAAATTCCTGCAAAGATTGATTAATAGCTACTCACCCATCCCTTACCATTTACCTATACCACAAAGAGAAAACAGACCACAAAATATACCTTGTAAAGGTTAAAGTTAATCCCAATTTTTTTCCACTCTATTTTCCCATACCAGCAATTTTCTGTAGAAACTACAAACAGATATAAGCTCAAGCTCTGGAGAAGGTTAGTGTCTCTCTTCCTTCTCTCGTGAGGATAGTTCGATACTCTGTCTATGGAGTGGCTTGTCTTGCTTGTCCTCTCTGCTTGATGAAACCAGCTTTCCACTTCAACCTTTTGTCTAGCCCACGTCTTGAATTCTTTCCTGCATGGAACCAAGAACTCTCTTAGGTACTTGCCCCTCTGCATTAGATCTAGGGCTCATAGGAAGAGGCAGGGATAAGTAGCTGTCAAGTGGTGTAAGTGAGGAGGAGGGCCCAGTGAACAGCGGTTGTAGCAGTGGAAATGCTGAGACATAGCCAATTTCAGGATATAATATGGATATTGAGCCAACTAAACTATAAATACAAGAGTGAGAGACAGAAAGGAATAAACAAAGCCTAGATTTTTGGCTAATCAATTGAATATCTGAAGGTACCATTTATTTAGATGTGAAGCTTGATAGAATGATTTTGGGAATGGGGGTGGGGGGTGGGGTGGGCTATGGATCAAGACTTTTGCTACGGCCATGCTGTTTGAAATGTTTATTTAGACACCAGTAATTGGTTGGATTGAAGAATATCTCTGATGACTGCTGTGTTGTTCCCTGGCGTCCCCTGGGAGGGTTCAAGAAGGTGGAGAGGTGTGGGAGGTTGAGGCAGTTTAGATTTATAGAGCACGATGGAAATGAGCATCCCCGTGAAGATGGTAATTGCTGAGGATGTGCTGCAGACTAATTGCCTGGATATCCGCCCAGTTGGGTTTTCCCCTTTTCAAGGGTAAGTTCTATATCTCTTCACCTGAACTCTGACCTGCCACATTGCACCTACAACTTCCTTGAAGGTGCAAAACAATTCACATGCATTTCCTCATCCAAATTGCCTCCCGCTATTCCCTTAATGATTCACCTGTTACTTATTTTTCACTTTTCTTCCTCTTTCATTTCTCTGCCCTACCTTCTCCTCTCTGCAGTCAGTGAGTGACTGCTAAATCCTAATGATTCTTTTAAGGTTTCATTAGGCAGCACTTTCTAACTTCAGAGTATGTGTTTGTGCCTTAAAGGCATTTCACCCCATAAGTAGTTTAACACCAGCTCAATGAAAACCTGCTCTGATACTCCTCATCCCTTGCCCCCATTATTTTTTATTTCTTCCTCATTGGCTCTCTTGTATGACTCCACTTGTATTTTATTTTCCACACTTAACCATTAGGGCCTTATATTTTTATATAAATGTCTGTCTCCTGGTCCAGTGTGTAAGGTTCTAACCGTTGGAGTCCATGTCCTGTTCATTTTGTATCCTTCACCATACCTAACCCAGCACAGCACTTATAACTAGATGCTTTACAAGTGTTGCTTGTGGATTGAGTTCATGCATCAGTTTAATTCTATGGCTTCCAGAAAACCCAGTTCCAATACCCATTTTGATCCGATTTTTGTATTCTCCTATTACTTCATGTCTCTGTTAATCAATTCTTTCTTTAAAAATAAAAACGTTTTTATTGATTTGTGGAAAGGGAGGAAGAAAGGGGGAAGAGAGTGACATCAATGAAAGAGAGAAACATGGATCTGCTGCCTCCTGCATGCCCCCTACTGGGGATTGGGTTCATAACCCACCAGTGCATGTGCCCTGACTGAGAATCGAACCTACAACCTCTCAGAGCACGGGACAACACTCAACCAACTGAGGCACAGCGGCTGGGGCAAATCAATCATTTCTTAACCTAATTACTTACTCCCTTCTATTATTACTTAACTGTTTCACATTAGGCAAGGTTTTCCTTCCCAATTTTACTGTATACCTAAATGGAGAGCTTGTAGGGAGCTTCTTCAGTGACTGATGCAGCGTATTGCCCTCAGAAATTGTTTAATAAGGGTGTGTTGAATGGAAGAATGAATTAGTGAAGTAATGATTTAAAGAATGAATGAACACTTCTCGGTCCATCTACCAGCTCAGTTCCCTGGCCCTGTAGATATGAATGCTTAGAGTCATATTTAATTCGTTGTTTTGTTTTACTCCCACTTTCCAAATCAAACCACTGATTTGCAATACTTTTAATCCATTATGTGTGTAATGAAAGACTATCAATCTTCCCTCAGACATAAAGGTAAGCAAAGATCAATTTTAAATGAAAAGAGTAGCCTGTAGCTACCACCTGCAGGGTATACAAATCTGATAAATCTGTGTGTTCACACAATGTGTAAGTGCCTTTAACTTTTCCATTTTTTTTTTTTTTTGTAATTTCTCCTTGCAATGTGTAGGATTATAAAATAGAAATACTTTTTTGTCTTAAGCAGCTCATTCACACATTTAGAAAATGTTAATTAAAGTTAGGTAATTGAAAACCAGCATCAAAGAGGAATAACATAGTTTTAAATAACATTCACATTGATTTTATTTATTTTACGTTGATTTAATTTAAGAATTGTTGATCCTCCTCCTAAGTGCACATGTACAGACCTAGGTGGAATTTTCTAAGGAGTTAGTAAATGAGGAAGTAGGAAAGTGCCTTCCAGCTACTTTGCATGAAAAGCTCTAGGACAAACTGAATAAGGAGTCATCAATCCACCTCCCCCTCCTCCCCACACCCTGATGCCAATTAGGAAAACTAATTACAGGTAAACACTGTGTGCCTCATTTAGACAGTTTGAATTATTACCCTTCCAAAGTGTGAGGAACATAATCTCAAGTTCTTACTACACATATATGGGCAAAAAAATTGAGGCAGTTTTTGGTTTTGTTTATTTGTAGTACAACCATTAGTAATTTAAACTCTTTGTAGCTGTTGGTATGTAGTATGAGAATGTACTACGCCTTAACTGTTCACCGGCTGGGTTGTCATTATCCCTGGGATAAAAAGGGAAATCTCAAACTATAATTGATAATAAGAGCACAAATCTGAGCCAATCTATGTCAGTGATATATATGTATAAATGTATATTTCTAAAAAGTGATTTTGTTCAATTCAAATATGTTATTTATGTCAATGATTTATATTACTTTATGGTATCAAGTGTGCTCTAATAGAGACAAGATAATATAGGTCTTCAGATGCTCTCTATTATTTAGATTGTGACTTTATTTTGTGGAAGTTTCATACTCTGCCAGGATCTGCATAAATGACACTAAAGGGAGATGGAGGCAGGCAGGGAGGGCAAAATGTTCTTGTGATAATTAGCTAGATTTAGGGAGAGATGGTATGTTTCTGAGTAATTGCACCAAAGAGAATTTTAATTAAAATAAATTAGTATTAGCATGATCAGCTGAATTTCCTGCCTCGGTTGTGTACAGCTGAGCTGGAAAATGATCTAGAGAAGTTTATTTACTCCAGACAGAAATATTTAAAAATCATCAGGTAAACACGCAAATTAATAATATTAATATTAATTTTGTTCCAAACAGCAGTTCTAGCCAAATCCAATCAATATCTCATTTCATTCTTCTCCTGTTTGCATAATGAAGGTCAACTATATCCTGTTATGTGAGTGTGCAGCTTCTGATTTGTAACTGATTTGACCCCTGAGGTTAGAAGACTTTGGTAGCCAGTGGGGTGAAGTCAAGTTTCTCCCCTGAGATTCATGAACAGTAAGTAGGTATTCCTTGAGGCCTCTACATAATTTGAATAAAACTGAGGCCTGAGGGTGCTGAGGCTGCAGTGACAGGCCTTGTCACAGTGTTTTTTCTAGGATGTCTATTAAACAAAGGGCCCGGTGTTCCAGGAAGGACAATTCCCCAGTGCTCTAGTGGGGCTTCATTTGTTATCTGTGCTGCTGAGGACAGCAGTCTGCTGGCTCAAGGAAGCTCCTGCTTCCATCAGAAATGGAGAGGATGAGGAGTGTGGGTGCCGGCAGAAGAAGGAACTGGACAAAGAGACGTCCTGTCCCCAGCCACACTGGGTCCTGTCTTGACCGGGCTCCCTGCGCTGTTGCTCTCCCCCTGCCGGTTCTTCAGGCTTTCTGCTGAGCAAGCACCAAAGGTTTTCATTGAGGAGAATTAGTTCACTATTTTTATAGGAAGAGGATTGGGAACCCCCTAGAATAGACTTCAGGTGCTGTACTAGACTCTGAAAATACTGATGAATAAACCGAAGGTATTGCCTCTTCAGAGTTTATGGCCAAAAGTGGAGGGTGATCACCCAAACAAGAAAAGTGCAAAGAAGAGCTCCTTAGGCCCGAATCTCGGTATGCAGGATTGGGAATGGTCCATAAAGGAGCTGCAGGGAGGGGCTGCAATTGGGAGGCAGAGGTCTCTCACCAATGATAGATAGACCTAACGTGCAGGTGTTCTGGTGGAAGGGTACCCTGAGTGCCCACATAGCCAATCAGGTCTCCCCTTTTGCAAAACACAATTCTCTGTTCAAGTGGGTCAGGAGGAGAAAGAGGCTAAGGCTGAGCTCGCGGGCCCCTTGACAGAGCCCTTGTGCTCAGTCTCTGACGTGGGGTTCAAGACTGCCTGGTCTCCGGATCTGGAAAATCAGCCATACTTTAATATTGCTTAGAAGGGTCTTAATCTAACCTTTTTATTTTTTTCCCTTATTTTCTTGGCATTCTTTTCCCTGCTCTGCCTTCTTATTTTTTAAGACAGTTTCTCAAAGTGTATTTTGCATAACTGCATACAAATCACCTCCAAGTTAGTTGTTAAAGATTCCATGTGAGACCTATTGCTCAAAAACAGGAGTTGCCAACTCTGGCTGCAGGTGAGACTCTCCTGGAAAAAAGCACCTTTGTAAAAATACCATTTCTGTGGGCCCCATATCCAGGGCTTTTGGTTTGATTGGTCTGGGTTAGTTTCAGGCATCTATATGATTTTAAAGCTCCCCACAGGGACCCTAGTGCGCAGTCAGGGTTGAGAGCCCCTGAGGTGTGTGTCCAGAGGAGTGAGGGTTGGGATAGGACTGGACCACTGAGGCCCGCTGGTAATCAGGAAGCAGGTCTTCGGTGCACACGTAGTGTCTGCTACAGAGGGGAGGGCATGGTTCCTGAGCCCAGATTCCACCCCTGCTACACTTTCGGAGGCCCATCCTCTCTCTTCCCTTCCCAGGGAAGGAGGTCTCCCCAACTTCACTCCTCTAACTAAAGGATTCTCACACATAATGTGTATACAAGTCAAAATTTTACTGAATTTTACTAAAATGCAGATTCCATGTTGTCATTCAGCCTTAGCCTCCTGCCCCATTTCCCCACTCACTCAAGGTCCACTGCAATCATTGTGAGAAGAAACTTTATCTCCATGAGATTTGTTGTGAAGAAAAAAGTACTGAATTTGTACTTTACACATAATTTCTTCTAGTGGATATTAGTGTTCAGTGTGTGAAGGTTGAACAATGAAAACATGTTTTCAAATTTTATTAGACTTTATTCGTTATTTTCAATCAGTGGGCTAAAACTCTCTTTTTGAAAACTAGATCCATGATGACACCCAGTGGCCAAAATGTTAACCACTGAGATTTTAAAATATATAAAGTATTTTCCCCAGCATACGAATACTTAACATTGCATCTACCTTAGCTTTACAATTTGAGAGCTGTGTTCAATGACAAAGCATGACATAGTCCTGCACGAGGAACATCATCAACACAATGTGGACAAACCAAAATTCTTTAGAACTATTTTTAGCAGTACAACTTTCCCAACCAGTTCAGGCAGAGAAGAGCACCAGGTCATCAAGGGTGACACTTCTAACAGAAACTTTTAAATTTGGAGAAAGCGATTTGTATCAGTGTGTGGCAACCAAACAAAAGACCAGACACACAGAGACTATTAAGATTTTACAAAAGTCACACACGGTCCTTTAAACAATCAAGAAATAATGCACAATTCAGGTAAAAATCATTACTTTATCAGGTTGGTACATGATCTACTCTTCTGTATATTCATTCATTCATTTACTTACTCACTCAAGAAGAATTTGCTGGTGTCCCAGATTGAGAAGTAGACTCTGAGACGGAGATTAGTGTCCAGGGTTTTATGAGGGAGTGCTCTTGGGAAAGGAGGGAAGTAGGGTTGTGGTAGACAGTTTATAGTAGTTGGGTCTAATTTTTTTTAATTGAATTTCATAATCTCTGTCTTTTAACTGGTATGTTTATACCACTCATATTTAAGACGATTATTTACCTAGTTGGATTAAAATTTACCATTTGTGCAACTGTTTTCTATTCATTGCACTGTTCATTGTTTCTCCCCCTCCCCCACCCCATCCTCTTTGTCTGGACTCACAGGCAGCAGCTGGTAAAGCTGGTGAAGTAGGTAGTTAGGTCCCTCCTAGGGAGAAACTGTGAGATGTTGTTTTTGCCTGCTAACCTCTGCATCAACCCTGGGGGATAGCTGTGGCAAGTGTTTGCGTGCACATTAACAATTTGTTCTTTGTTTGCTATACTATTTTGTGTCTCTTGTATATAAGCCTTGTTGGCTTTCAGAGTTACATGTTTTGGGCTCTGGTCCCTTGGGTGGGAGTCTTAAAAGTTAGGGCACTAGCCAGGCTGGTGTGGGTCACTGGTTGAGCATTGACCCATGCACCAAGAAGTTATCGGTTTGATTCCGGGTCAGGGCACATGCCCAGGTTTCGGGCCCAATCCCCAGTGGGGAGCATGCAGGAGGCGGCCAGTCGATGTTCTCTCTCATCGATGTTTCTATCTCTCTCTCTCTACCCCTTCTTCTCTCTAAAATCAATAAAGAAAAAAAAATTAAGGCACTAAATATAAGATCCAAATCCTTCACTCCTTAGGGAGAAGCTGGGAGTTGGGAGTTCCCTCCCAATGGAATGGTGCTGTTCTGAGGGTGAAGTTTATGGCCAGTGGGTCTCAGCCTTTCCCTACCAGTTTCAATGTGGGTAATTTCTCATTTCTCTGATATGCAGGAGTTGCTCAGCTAGTTTCTGGATTTCTCTCAAAGGGAATTGATTCATGTGTAGCTGTACATTCAAGTATGTCTGTGGGTGGGGGGGAGTTCAGGAGTCTCCTATGTTGACATCTGGGACTACCCCATATATTTGTGTTTCACTTAATCAGTGTTAACTTGATAAATTCATAATGAATGGAAACAATCTAAGTGTCCGTCAATACACACACACACACACACACACACACACAGAAATATTCAATCATAACAAGGATGAAATCCTGTCATTTGTGACAACATGGATGAATCTTGGGGGCATTTTGCTAAGTAAAATAAGTCAGACAGAGAAAAATACTGTATGATCTCACATAGCGGAATTTTAAAAAACTGAATTAATAAACAGAGAGTACTGTATATTGCTGGTTGCCAGGGGCAAGAGGGTAGAGGAAATAGGTTATGGTGGTCAAAGGGTCCAAACTTCCAGCTATGAGTAAGTTGAGACCAAACGTACAGCATGGTGACTGTAGTTAACAATACTGTGTTATATACTTGAACATCTCTAACAGAGTAGATTTTAAATGATTTTACCACTTAAAAAGAAATGGTTACTGTGTTCTGAAGTAATGGATGTGTTGACAACCTTATTGTGGTAATCATTTTGTAATGTATATGTTTAGCTGTATTTCAGATCATGATTTACAACTTAAACGTACACAATGTTCTATGCCAAATATATCTCAACAAAGCTGAAAAAATGTATTAAAATATAATATGTAACTCAGAGGTAAAGAGAAAAAATATATTTAAGTTTACCTATTCTTTCCTTTACTGATGCACCCATTGAGGGCATTCTTCATTTCTGCTGCTGTCTGATTTCTGGCATTTCCTTCTGAGTCTTTCTTATAGTTACCGTCTTTCTATTGATATTACTTATCTGATCTTTCATGTTGTGTACTTTTTCCATTACATCTTTTTACATATTAGTCATAGCTATTTAAATTGCCGTCTGTTTGTGTCATATCTGAGTCTGGGTCTGATGATTGCTCTCTCTCTCTTCAGACTTTGATTTTGTTATTTTTGCTTTTTGTTATGTCTTATCACTTTTCTTTTTGTTGTTGAAAGTCAGATATGTTGTTGGGTAATAGGTACCAAGACAATCGGTCTTTAGTGTGAAGATTCATTAATCTTACTGGCAGTTGGGCTATATTTGATGTTTCTGGTACCAGAGACTTCAAATTCCCCGAGTCCTTGTTTTTGACTTTGGGACTTTCTTTTGTATTGCCGCTCAGTAAAAGTTTGTTGTATAGCCTCTTCAGCTGTATAACATTGTTATTATACTGGCAACATATTGATGTGGTGCAGGGTATGCAAGAGAAGGAGCCTAAGTCTCGGTCTTTTATTGGGCTTGTTTTGGGAGTATGGCCTTCACAAGTGTTTCTGTCCCTCTTTCCGGCATACAGCTTTCTTCCCATCTGCTTCTTCTGTCTTTCCTGCCTGCAGTGTCCACAGTCTGTTTCCTTGGTGTCCTCTCCTTTCTGTTGATTATGGAGTTTTTTCCCCATTTAGATGAGAGGAAGGCTGGAGTGGGTTGGAATAGAGCAGAGCTCCCTTTTCCCAGTTGAGTATGTTTTTAGTATTGCCCTCTGGTCCTACCAGCCCATGACTACAACTTCCAGGAGTTTCTTGCTCTCAGGATAGTCCACACTCAACCTCTAGCAATTCACCAAAATTACTAGTTAAGTGTTGATTAGCTATAGCACCCAGCAGCTTTTGCTCCGGGTAAACAAGTGCCAGATACTGTATCTCTGTGTGTGTACCTGTCTCTTCTGATTTTGGAGTGGTTATTTTCCCTCTTATCTCATTTCTCTGCCCAGTCCAAGAAAAGATATTGAGTTTTAGTTTTTCCAGTTTTTCTTGTTGCAAGGAAGGGGTTGGCAACTTCTAAGTTCTTTACATATCGGAGCTGAACATGTATTTTTGACTAAAATTCAGTACTACTGGGAACACAGGAAATAGGAGTCACAGTGAGGACTTAACTGCCTTCTTGTACATGGCTTTGGGTCACTGAAATGAAACAAAGACTCCAGTATAATCTATACTATGCAGAGTATTTACTTTGGGAGGAATTTTGGCAGGAGTTTTTGGAGGAATGAATGATTTATGTGGTGGTTAAAGGTAGGACTTAAGAAGAATAGACTAATAGAGGCATTGTAGGCAGTTTTACACAGAATAGCTCAAGGGACCCACAAGAATCGGCAGGAACCAAACTGAAAATATTAGGTTGTGTCCGGAGTACATTTGGACTGGGGAACATTTTACCACACTCTGTGGTCAGCATGGAGCCACTAAAAGGTTTTGTAAGGATAACAGCAAACGTGGACAATTAAACCTAGCAATAACATTGGATAAACTGAAAGGACACTGGGCTAGTCGGATCAAGGTCAAGATTTGGTGTCTGACTAGAGATGAAAAACAGAAATTGTGAAAGACTGTGATGTCTCAATGATAAAATCAGAAATTTGAGAGGTGAAGTCCAGGAGTCTGGTTTATAATATGAGGAGTCTGAGATGCAACCGGAACTCACAGCAGAGATTAGATTTCAGAGTCATTAGATTTTGGAGTCATCTGCGTGGAGGCTACAGCTGAAACTGAATAGAGATGTGGTCTCTGGGAAGAATAAGCACTAGGGTTAGAACCTTTGGGATGTGTAAATTTAAGGGACAGGAGACAATAGTCAGTAGTGGAAAAGCCATAAAGATGGGAGTAAAACCAAGACAGGATGTTAAGAAAAGTAAGATAAAGGATAATCTTTATTTTCTTCCAACTTCTGTCTGGCCTATAGGGGCAGACTCTGAACTGTACAAATTCATCTAGTCCTGACAAAGGAAAACAGCTTCCAGTATAGCTTGGCCTGAATGAATTGCTTCTTGACAGAGTTTTACATGAATTGTTTTTCTTTAACTTGAAAGAGATGCAAATGTTCCACAGGAAATGGTATTTATTAGGTAAGTGTCCATATTTGATGCCCCATTTCCCGTTCTTAGAATCTAACTAGGTTAGAGAGTAACTTGTGGTGGCTATAAACTGTTTTGGGAGCCAAATTTAGTATACATAAACACCATGAACTCAGAGGTAACTGCAACAAGTTATCCAAGTCAATACACAACCTTTACAACATTTCTTTGGATTACCTGCATTGAGTATATGTGCTATACATATACATGTATAGAGTATAACCAGGAGTTCTACACCTGGTATTTAGTGGTTTGTTTCTCACACTCATTGCACGGTCAGTGTTTAAAGGAAATCAGGGCATGTTTGGTAAATTTCTTCTATAGCAACAAGGCAGTTTTCATCAAGTCTGTGAAATGTAATTTTATTAATTAATAGAAGAACATGTCTTACCAGATACACTGTCCCCAAATAAATAAAATATCAGCATCATTAAAAGCACACAAACACACACGTTTTACAGGGTACAATACAAAGTCATTTTTGATCATGTTCTTACTTGCATTTACTAAAAATGTGAGAAAGACTGTAATCAATCTCTAAATAATTATTTTGCATAAACAGCACAATTATTTCATAGAAGATTTTGGAATGACAAGTTGAGATGACTTTGCTTTAAAAGAGATGAAGATGTATCACAAATCAAATCACACTTTCTATAACATTAGAACATGGAATTGTACTTCATAAAAAATAAAAGTAAAGTAGCTGGAGAAGGCTGTATACTTTCTTTCCCCACATTATACTATTTTCTATTTGGGGCAGGAATTAACAACCTTTTCCATTAGTAGGAAAATGTGCTCTGCAAACTCTCGAAGGGCACCACGGCCACCATTACATTTGCAAATATAGCCAACAGCCTTCTGGGCAGTGGAACAGGCATCAGCAGGAACAGCACTTAGGCCCACTTTCTTCAGGCACTCCTCATCAGACACTTCATTTCCTATCAAGTAAAAGAAATACTGGTTCAATATTTAAAGAGGCAATGGATATTCTTTCCAAATAATGCAAACAGCAACCAATAAATATTTCTGGTAACTTTAGTAATCTAAAGCACTGTATATAATACCACAGATTAGATGGAACAAAAATATGTTAAAGTACTTAACAGTATAATTGAGGTGTAGGGTTTTTCTTAAGCAATTCAAAATAAACTCTTATTAGTTAAAGAAGGAGAATAGAGTATACTTTCTGCTTGCCATGAACATTACAATTACTATGAATAATTTAAAAGTTCAAGTATATAAGAACCCCAAGTTTAATGCTTTGGATCACTTATCAATATTTTTCTCTGTTTCCTGCCACCTAGATTTTGGGGGTAAGAAGAATTCCCAAATATATTTTACCTCCCAAACTCTTCAGCATCTATCTCTAATAGATACATATATATTTTTTAAAGTGACACAATATCATCAAACTAACAAAATCAACAATTCCTTAATATCATCTAATAATCTAGTATGTATTCAAATATCCCCAGTTGTCTCAAAATTGTCTTTTTATAGTTGATTTATGTGAATCAGAAACAAAACAAGGTCCACATATTATATTTTGTTGATGTGTATCTTAAGTCTCTTTTAATCTGTAATAGTTGTGATTTGTATATTCCTTATTTGTTGAAAAATTTCCCTGACTTGCTTCTTGTCAATCCCCCCCTCACCCTCGTTTCTGATAGGATGAATTTCAGAAGCTCCCAGTACCTTAGGTTCACCATTCTAACTACTACTATACTATAGAGCAAAATTAATAATAAAATGCTATTTAAAAGAGTTTGTTTTATATTTTTTCTACGTTTATCTACTAGAATATTTTATTATTAAATGTACTGAAATTTAAATTGTTTTCACTAAAAAGCAATGAAAATTAAGGGATTTCTTTATATTATCTATCCCCCAAATTAAGCTTTACTTACTAAATTTTACTTATAAAAGTGTCAATATTTTAAAGAAATACATTGTCATATGTTTATGTGGTCCACACAAAACACTGCTCTAATTTTAAAAATAAAAATCTGGACTGTATTCTCTATTTTCCTGCTTTTCTAACATCTACTTTTTACAGTTTTTTCTTATGTTATATAAGTAATGCATATCTTGGTAGAAACATTTTTTAAATAAAGGCAAAAATATTCAAAGTCATCTTAATTGTCACTATTTATGGATAGTCACTACATTTTGACATATATAATTCTATAGTTTTACCTATATAAAAATAACAGTTATTATTGCTATATACAAGCACTATGTTATACATTTTATATTATTTCTGATTTTCTTTCCAATGGTCTTATAAAGTTTGATTTGTGTTTATATTATAAATAGGAAAACTAAGGTTTAGAGAAGCTTGCTTAAGGTCACACAGATAATAATAATTATAGCTGGGATTTGTTATATATTCCAAAAAATTGTTTTCTTTTTTTTTTTATAAATTTTTTTTCTTTATTGACTTTAGAGAGAGAGAGGAAGGGAGAGGGAGAGAGAGGTAGAATCATCGATGAGAGAGAACATCGACTGGCTGCCTCCTGCATGCCCCCCACTGGGGATTGGGCCCACAACCTGGGCATGTGCCCTGACCAAGAATCGAACCTGCGACCTCTTGGTGCATGGGTCAACGCTCAACCACTGAGCCACACCGGCCATGCAAAATTGTTTTCTTCTTACAAAACCTGGATCATTTTCTATCAAAGGTTCTATAGTATTTTTCTCCATAGACTCTTCACATGTAGTTCAAAGGCTATTCCTGAAGTCCCCAGATCATATGCTTCCAAAACATTCTGTGATGCTTTTGAGGCCTGTATTACCCTTGTAAATATTTATTTCATATATAGTTTATAGTTATTATTTAATAACTTTCCATTATCAATATTTAAAATATTGACATCGCCAGGCCGGTGTGGCTCACTGGCTGAGCGTCAACCTATGCACCAAGAGGCCGCCGGTTCAATTCCTAGTCGGGGCACAGGCCCAGGTTGTGGGCCCATTCCCTAGTTGGGGGCATGCAGGAGGCGGCCAATCGATGTTTTCTCTCTCCAAACCTCTCTCAATAAAGAAAAATAAATAAATAAATAAAATATTGACATCATTAGACTGTATTAAGTCCCAGGAACCAGTTCAAAGCCTGCACATACTAGACATCTAATAAATATATTTGACTAATACTAAAGTGAAAAATTGTGACATCTGACCATGTCAATAAATATACGTTACAGCACTGTTTTTAATGGTTGCATAGTATTCGATTTTACAGATATT
This sequence comes from Tadarida brasiliensis, assembly GCA_030848825.1. Lineage (NCBI taxonomy): Eukaryota > Metazoa > Chordata > Mammalia > Chiroptera > Molossidae > Tadarida > Tadarida brasiliensis. Next base: position 35,378,164 of record CM061263.1, on the reverse strand, counting down.
CTATTTTTGTAGGATAGTTAGGTGATTTCTTTTTTCCTCCATTATTGACACATTTGTCCAATTTCTTTCCTGGAATTAGAATTTGGGGATTGGAATTTGGAATTGGAATTTTGGGATCAAAACTATGTACATTTAATAATAATTAAATATATTCAGAGTGTGCATTTTATATATTAGGAATCTGCTAAATGCTTTACCTACATTATATCATTAATCCCTATTTAATAGACCAAAGACAATAGGTACTTTGAACAGTTCCAGTTTATAGATAAGGAAACCTAGGCTTTCCTTACAGTGTTGTGGTCTGACTCCATAGCATGTGTTGGTAATCATTCCAATAGGCTACACTTGATAAATATTATCGTGACCTCCAGAAAGGCTAACCCAATTTGATACTTTTGTCAGTAATATAAGAGACTTTCTATTTCCTTACCATCATGCTAATCTTGAGAATTTTCTTTCTTATTTTGCTATTTCTTTTAAAAAAAAAATCCTAGTTCATTTTATTATGGCTGAATAAAAAGATACCAACCAAGATATGCCACTTCTTTCCAGCAAAGGCCCATTTCTTTTCTCCATTCATCTACAACTGCTAGCTTGTCTGGTACACTGACTTCCATCTTACAATCCAGTTTTAAGGAAGAGAGTGTCTGCTTTGAACAGGCCCTTTCTGAGATTAACCTCACCTTAAAAAACAAAACAAGAACAAAGGCAAAATGAAAAAACAAAGGAAACAGATCTTTCAGAATAAGATAATACCTTGTACATAATATAAGTCATAACTGAGTAGTCCTTTGACAAATTCAGTAAAATCAACTATTATTTTGAAACAATAAAGCTTTAAAACATTTTATATCTAGTAGTCCCGTAAAGGTGAAAGACAGTTTTTTACAGTGGAAAGGATTCTGCCTATAGTTAAAAAATACAGCATACACTGTCTGAAGCCAATCTAAGATTTTCCTATAATTCAATTTACCCAAGGGAAAGTCTATAATTTGTCTCTTGTGCTGCTTAGGAACACATATGTAAGAGTTCTAGTAAATTATGAGAAATCATCTTAGCCTTCATTTTTGAAAACAAATATTTTGAAAACAAGCTATTTTGAATTAAAAATTTTAATCATAAGAATAAGCTACAGCCTGACCGGTGGGGCTCAGTGGATTGAGCTTTGTCCCATGGACTGAGAGATCCCAGTTAGATTTCCGGTCAGGGCACATGCCTGGGTTGCGGGCTTGATCCCCAGTGAGGGGCATGTAGGAGACAGCCGATCGATGTTTCTCTCTTACATCGATATTTCTATCTCTCTCTTCCTTTCTCTCTAAAAAAAATCAATAAAAACATAAAATAAAATAAAAAAGAATAAGCTACATTTTAAAATTCATAAGATATCTGCTTTTTTTTCCTAAACACTGACACCTATGTTTTATTAAATCTTTCTTGTTGCAAGATCCTATGACAACTACATAGCACCTATTTAAAAAAATGTCCATACTTTTTACTCAACTAAAAGTAAATAGTATGATAATTTTCTAGGCATGTGAAGGCTAAATTTCAGATATTTTAATAAATAATACTAAAAATTTATATCTCATGTCCCTCACATATTCCTTGACCCTGAATCATAATCTTAAAAAACATTGCTATATTCAGGGGCACATACCTCAATACCACTTTTCTTTAATAAACTTATGCCAATAGCATCTTTTACATCATAAGATATTATTTCTTTTTGGTCTCCTGATACATAAATGTGGCCATTGGTGAGACATCCATCAATACTGCAAACCAAAAGTTTTATCTCCTTAAACTTCTCTTTGCCAAAATAGCCATATCTAAAAGAAACCAAATAGACCTTTGAATACAAGTGCATTACTAATCACTCCCTCTCATCTGGCTAATGCCAGTAAATTTAATAACCCATTCCCATTCAATTATTAAAATTACCCTTCATATTTACTTCACATATACACTTCAACTTACAGTGGAGACTAAGTAGTGTGGCCTATGTGTTTCTCAACGTATTGCATAAGTCATCTAAAGGAATATTTTATGTATATGTCTTCCTCACATGAGCAAACAAATTACACAGACCCTTAGATGGCTGGAGTATCACAAATCAGTGTTCATAAGTACAATTAAACATATCTACTAAAAATAATGTTAGAGTCTTGTGCAAAGGCTATATAAGTCTTGTTTTTACCTTAATACTCGTTGCTCCGCAATAGGCCAATCAATATCCACATCTATGTCCACACTGTGCTCAGCTCGCATTTCGTAGTAGGCCATTTTCCCACCCTAAAAACAGTAAAAATGCCATGAGTACTGTTTTTAAACATTTTTTTTCCTTTACTGATTTTAGAGAGAGAGGAAGGGAGAGGGAGAAAGAGATAGAAACACTGATGAGAGAGAATATCTATTGGCTGCCTCCTGCATGCCCCCTACTGGGGATTTGGCCCAAAACCTGGGCATGTGCCCTGACTGGGAATTGAACCGCAACCTCTTGGTGCATGCGTTGATGCTCAACCACTGAGCCACACTGGCCAGGCTATGAGTACTGTTTTTAACATGCATTCACATATATCAAAAGGTTTCTAATACAGAACAATGAATTCATTTCTACAGTATTGAGAAAAATTAATAACTCAGTTATATTAGTGATATACAACAGATTATTTATTTTTTTTTGGAGGGAAAAGCTTATCTTTTTGTTTACTATATATTCAAACAACATAAAACAAATAACCTTAACATTTTTCAACTTTTATCTATACAGTGCAAGTTCTCATTTTCCTTTGAATAGATTTCTACTTTAAGATTACAAAAAGCGAAAATAATACCCATCCTCCAGTTTTCTGACCACAGGAGTTTTCTGCTCTGGCAGTCTCTCTCATCACCATTCAAAAGCAGTATAAATGTTTCTGGAATTTGTTTCTATTTCAAACTAAAGGGCAAGATAGGGAAGGAAAAAATAACTGTAGTGTCCATTGTAGAGAATTATCTTAGCTCCCTGTGCTACAGATGGGAGTGGGCAATACTGTCTGGGACATAGTGGGCAAAGGAAGGGATGGTTTCCTGATCCTGGGATATGGGGGCAAGAGGAGAAACCTTTCCTGTGATTACAATCATTTCAATGTCAAGATCAATTAGTGGAACATTTCATTTTTCAGAATTGCTAGTCTCTTCACAAATCTAGTTACAATGAGAGAATTTATTTTTCTCCACACTTTAGAGAAGAGTCAAACCAGTTAGGGAGGATAGTATCTCTACCTGTCAGACTGAATTTTCGTTAACACTCAAACTTAATTAAGTAGCCAGCCTACAGTTTGCCTATACTCTGAGCAGAAGATTGGAAAAACACTTTTCCCTCAGAGCATGAGTCACATTAGAATTTCTATTATAGAGAGTGGAGTTTTAGGGCTTTTTTTTTTTTTTTTTTTAATGCTATTTTTTAAAGTAATATAAGGATCTAAATACAAATCCTGACAGTATCATTTACTACTTGTTTTTGCCTTGAGCCAGTTACTTCATTTTTCAGAGCTGCCATTTCTTCCTCTGAAAAACTGGGCTAGAAACATCCACTTTATTCTGTTGCTATGCAGATTACAAGAGATATCTTATAGTCCTTGGTGCATAGTAAGTGCTGAATAAATAATAGCTATAACTAAAATGAAAAAATAGTATATGATGTAACCATGTGGGCTCTAAAGATGAGGGAGACATCCTGCCTCCTTATTTTAAAATAAGAGCAAGAAGAGATAAAACAATATATTCAAGGTTACATAGGGATAGAGACAGAACTATAATTGATTTTCCTGATGCCCAGGTTGGTGCTGTTTCACCTCTACTATACTGTGTTTTGGTTTGTTTCTTTTTAAAGCAACCGAAGTTATTCAATGGTACAACCACAACCTGACAGTAACACAACCATACATTAAACAGAGTTTTGAATGGAATAATATGAATACCAGGACACCTGTAGAACATTTCAATATTTGATTAATTTCTTATTGTAATGTTACAGTTGTAGCAGAATTCCTTGCATATTTACTGAATGGATACCAAAGATCAGTTGGGGTAAGTCTGTAGGATAAATGCCTCAGATAATAAGTCTTGCCTGTTATTGCCTTCCATCTAGGGGTTGATATTTTCCATTATGAATTTGGCCATACTTCTTCCCTAAAACTCAAAGTATACACACAAAAGGGTTTAAAAGGTTTTTACAAAAGGAAGGCACAAACCTGTAAGTAACCCATCTCTATCAAATGTCTTTTAGCAAAATAAAATGAGCCATTTTCATATAATTCTCCATCCCAATCTTGTCGACGAGGTCGTTTAGCTGGATTCAAATTCAGAGGTTCAGTCACTTCACGAACTAAAAGCAAAAAGCTATAGTAAGTCCACATTGCTTTGTACGCTAAAAGTGTTCATTTAGTAATTTTTTAAAAAGCATAAAAATGAACTCAAAATGTGGAATATTTCTGTATCTGGATAAATAATTAAAATAATTTTAACAAAATTCTTAATAATTCTGATTACTTATCTTTGTTTCCTAATAACAATTATAGAAAAATAAAATATTTTATAGAGGAATTCTGCAAATTAGGATTTTAACGTGTTTATATAAATGTAATGCTTTGGGAGGACATCAAGGCAGCTTTAAAGTTAATTCAAAAAAACAGATTTGTCATACAATATCCATATTCAATATCTGACCCCTTTAAATCTATTTCCCTTTATTTGTTTCTATAGAAATACAATATATGAATAATCTATCTAGTGTAGTTGAGAAATGACTTCCCTGGAATTATAATAGAAAACTGAAGATTTCTTCAATAAATTACTGAAACTTTTATAGTGAAATGTTTATATAATGTATTAGGCTTTCTTACCAGTAGTTAAAAAGATACTAACCATAATAATAAACAACATTTGTTTATTACTATTCTTGGTAATGAAGGCTCAGCAGTATCAACATTAATTTTCATAACATGATATAATAAATGATGCCCTCAGTACTGGTATATAGGGACTCCCATGCCCTTTCACTTAATTTTTCCCAAATTGTGTTTGTGACTGTGTATGGGTATGTATGTATTCATGTTGTATGTATGTTTAATAGCTGGTGATTCTTCAGAATCTTTCTTCACTTTTGGTTGTCACTTCTGTATATAAAGGCTTCTAGGAATAACGTCTACATTCTTCACTAATGAACCATCTTCTGCTCAACTCCACTCTAATGTTTGATATACTTAGGAACAATATTCAGCAAACATATACTGAATATGTTGTATAGTTTTATAGGCACTAGATACACAGCAGTGAACATAACTCTCTCTGCTCTCATGGAGTGTGAAATCTAGTGGTGGAGATAGGCAATAAGCAAATAAACTAGATAATTCAAGTGGTACTTTGAAGAAAAGGAAGGAGGGACAAGTCTTTCCTAGGTGAAAAAGGATTAGAGGCTGAATTCTCACTGGGGATATTTGCTTAGTCTGAGGAAGAGGTAAGAGAAAGATCAAGCGTGGCATAAGCAGAGGGACTTTGCTAGAATAAGGAGAAACCAGAAGAATTTTTATAGTTGTAACCCAGCCCTACTCCTAATTAGATCAAAGTGATTAGCCCCTTATCCTATCAGCCTGATAGAAGAAAAGGTTTGTCCTCCAAATAATATATACTTCAGTCTCTATGTCTGGCACATGATAAAATATGATACATACAAAGAAGCAGAAATACATGACCCCTAATCAGAAAAAAAGGTCATAGAAACCGAACTATAAATGACCCAGATGTTGGAATTTGCAATCAAGGATTTTCAAATAATTATCATGAACATCTTCAAGAAATTAGAAAAAAAGATCTTTTAAAAAAGGATGAGGTGTTCTCTCTCCCAAGAGCACACCCACACCTCCACCACTCCCTCCCCTTTACCTTCTTCACTTCTAAGCTCCAAGGGCCCTTCCTTTGCCCCTATAACTTGCTTCCTAAGCCCATTTCTTCTACAGCTCACATCTTCTGCCTATGACTTTCTAAATAAATGTTCTTATAATTTAAAAAAAAAAAAAAGATGAAAAGATGAAGCATTTCAACAGAGAATGGAATCTCTAAAAAATGACCTCAAGGTACATTCTATAATGGAAAAACACAGTATCTAAAATAATTCACTGGACAAAATTTAGAGTGCACTAGACAAGTCAAAAGAAATGATCAATGAACTCAAATATAAGTCAATAAAAATTACTCAAAATGAAGCACAAAAAGAAAAACAAATAAATAAATAATACAGAACAGACTGAGACATGTGGACACCATAAAATTGTTTAAAATCCATTTAAATTGGAGTCTTAGAGAGATAGAAGAGAGAAAAGGTGGCAGAAGAAATATTTGAAGCAAATTTATGAAAACTGATGACAGATATCAACCTATAGATATGAGAACTCCAAATAGGATGAACACAAGGAAAACCATAGTAATACAAATCAGAGTCAAACTATGCAAACTAAAGATAAAGAAAAAATCTTAAAAGTAGCCTGAGGAAAATCATATTCAGAGAAACAATGGTCAGAATTACAGCTGATTTGTATAAGAAACAATGGATGGCAGAAGATAATGGAATAACATGTTAAAGATGCATCTTCAAAAGAATAACATCTTAAGTTACACATATGTTAGAGATGATTAGGCCAGCTTTCCTACATTCATCAAAAGTCAAGGTACCTAACAGAAACCACAATGCCTTCCCTCAAGTATGTTACATTTATCTATTTGTTGGTGATTCCATTCTTTATTACATATTTTGCTAGTTTATCTGGCTAGAAATCAGGCTCTAGCTAAATCCTATGAAACTTTTCTTACATAAGGAGTTACATATTTTGGGAAGTAATTCCACAGTTCATTCCTGAGATCCTCCAAAACGTTTTGGTGGATGTTTTCCATTCCCACAATTCTATATGATTTATATGGAGTTTACTAAACATGTCTAGAACAAGCATAAAAGTATTTTCATCTAGAAAAATTATACGTCAATCTGAAAAGGCAGATAAAGGGCTAAAATGTTCCCTTGTAAAAGGTAAAGCAAAGAATTTGGGCTCACTGTCTTGCCTCAGTAATCACAAGATTTAGAACTGATCAGAAATGTTATTACCTTCTAGAGTTAAGAATCATATGTTCTCTTTTACTGCTCCCTTTGTACTTTCCTCACTCCTAAAGAATATTTGCATATAAAAAAAACAGATTCTCCATAAATAAACTAAAATAAAGAATGATATAACAGATTACCTCCTTTCTGAATTTCACTCCATCGAAATTGATGGCGTCTCACAACAGAGAAAACAGAATCATATCCTTCTTCTCTAATCATTTCTGCAACTTTTTGAAGGTCAGCAGGATGTAAACATGGAGAAGTAGCTTGAATATTTCCTACAATGTCAACCTCTTAAAAAAGACAAAACAGTAAAAGGACATCAGAATAAAGTTCTTTGCAAGGTAGTAATCTCAAATGCAAATGTTAAAACAAGTCTTGTGAAATGATAAGTTGAAGATTACATAAAATTTTGAATAAACTATTAAACTCATACCATTGTGATAACTAAGAAATTCTATAATGGCATCTAATGAGGTAGAGCTGTCTTTTGAAACTTCAGAACTTCTTCGATGAACTTGTGCACCAAATTGTTTGGCCACGTTCTCAATTTCATCATGGTCCGTTGAAACCCACACACTGTATAGATATTAATAAATAAATAAAGCCAAATCACTAAAATAAATCATTAAAGAGAAAAAGCTCTAAAACACAAAAATACAGCTTACATAATGTTAGAATAGTTTTATACAATCAAAATGTTACAAATCCAAAGTACTATAGAATTAAAAAAATTAAAGCATTTTGCCCAGCCGGTGTGGCTCAGTGTTTGAGCATCAACCCATGCACTAAGAGGTTGCCGGTTCGATTCCTGGTCAGGGCACATGCCTATGTTGTGGGCCCGATCCCCAGTGGGGGGGGCATGCAAGAGGCGGCCAATTGATGTTCTCTCTCATCCGTGTTTCTAGCTCTCTCTCCCTCTCCCTTCCTCTCTCTAAAATCAATAAAGAAAAAAAAATTTTTTTAATTAAAGTATTTTGAATATAAACAGTATTTTAAATATCTAAATAAAATATCCTAGATATATTTATATTTACACACAGAAATATTTATACTACATATAGTATATATAGTTATTTATATAAATTTTATGTAGCTCTAAATATAGTTTCATAAAATTGGAAAGAAAAATACTTTATATTTTTAAGACTACTGGTATATTAAGCAAAATAGTAGCTCTAGAGTTCAAATCCAAAAAAAAAATAAAAAAGATCCTGGTTTTTCCCAAATGTAAAATATTTTAGAAAGTATTTTAATGTACTTGCTAAGAAAAAAAAAAAAAATGGACCTGGCTTAGCCAAATCATGAAGCTAAAAGTTTCAAGCTTAGAAGAGACTACATGATAGGTCTGGGCTCAAAATAAAAATGTGCAATTTCTTTTTGCCAATTAATAATGAGTATACAGCCCTGGCTGGTTTGGCTCAGCGGTTAGAACATCGCCCTGTGGACTAAAGAGTCGAGGGTTCGGTTCCGGTCAAGGGCATGTGCGTTGGTTGCGGTTGCAGTTCGATCCCTGGCCCTGGAGGGGGTCGAGCCGAAGGCAACCAATTGATGTATCTCTCTCACATGGATGTTCCCCCCTGCCCCACCCCGGCTGAAAATTAATGGAAAAATATCCTTGGGTGAGGATTAAAAATAATAATAATGGGTATACATATAAATATTTGAACACAATAGAATGGGTCACAATCCATTGATACAATCAGAACATGACCTGATTGGCTCAGGAGAGTTTAGATTAGCAGCTCTATTAACCACAACTAACACATTGCCCATTAAAACTTTAAATAAATGATGACTAAAAACAAAAAGCTATTCTGGAGAGGTGCACTAGTCTCTATTGAAGTTAAGTTTCTTGTACCTTTACAAATTCCCACTGCTAGAAAACAGAAGATGTGAATATTACTATAGCCACATGTTTTAATAGTAATATAACACAAAGAAAATTTAATGACTTATAGCCTTTAGAACAGGCATGTATTTTTATTTTATCACCTTCAATCAACACTCTCTGAAGAGGAATTACAGGTTTCAATCGTCTACGCTCCATTGCCAAGTTTTGGGAGTGAACAAAAAGTCAGTAATTAAAGAAAATTTTCTGACATCTCTTTATTTCATTTATTAATTTCATTTCATTTATTCCCTTTAAATATTTGCAGAAGGAGGATTTAAATGTAGAGGTAAAGTCAATTACCCCCATCCCTCCAAAAGTTTTTCTAAGGAATCCTAGTAAATAAGATGAATCTCTGGGTAGGGGTCAAATGTCTCATACCTACTCATGTCACTTTGTGCAAGACAGAACATAGAGGCCCCCATCTTCCTCCATCTCAAAATCTGAATTTGGGGATAGGTTTTTCACTGGAGAAATGTTACAATCAAAGGTACATAACAAAGTAAACTACCAATGAAAACCTAGTGAATATTTTAAATAGAGAAGGTAAAGGGAGGTTGGTAAGATGGTAATAGAATATAGTTAAAAGTGAACAGCACTAAACCACTGTTGAAAATCAAGCATTTACAAACTCAGCTCTAACAATAAGTTTTTACTAAATGAAATTAAATTATCTCAGTATTTTTCTTGACTGCTAATTATCAAGTTAGTAACTTCATTTCCTTCCTCAGGTAAATATTTGTTGAAGAAAGAAAGCAGAGGGTGAGATGCAGGAAGGCTGCTCCAAATTCCAACTGCAGCTTCAGAATAAATCAAATTCAAACTAGCACATTTTAATTGAGGTTCTGATATATAAAGTATACTGAAGTTAGTAAGGTAGTATCTGTTCACAGGAAGCTTTTTCACTTAGTTGAGCAGGGTCATCCCAGGCTAAATTTGGTTCAAAAGAATGTTAACATTAAAAAAAAACTTTGAAGATAATTACAACTTTCCATTTTACCAGTAAGAAAACTGACCTATGGAAGAGATGAAGATTGTAAAAACCTTCAATATAAGGGGAAAATATCAAGGATAGATCACACTATATGCCGGGCACTATTCTAAGGATTGCTTATACTTTTTTTTTTTTTTTTAATGAAGAATTTATTGATTTTTAGAAAAGGAGAAAGGGAGAGAGTGAGAGAGAAGCGTCGATGTGAGAGCAATATATCAATTGGCTGCCTCCTGTATATTCTCCACTGGGGATGGAGCCCAAAACGCTGGCATGTGCCCTGATGGGGAATCGAACCAGCAACTTTTCAGTGCATGGGATGACGCCCAACTAACTGAGCCACACTGGCCAGGGTGTGGTTGCATATACTTTATCTCACTTAATTTAACTCCCTCAGCAAGCCCATTCTGAAGATGACAACACAGAGGCACAGAGACATTAAGTGATTTACCCAAATTTGCAGTTAATACATCCATACACTGACTCCAGGTTTATGATCTTACCTCCCAGCATAGTGCACGCACTAAACAAAGGTATGAACAACACTGCTATACATGGGAAAACAAAGGCACAATTACTTTCAACTGAGGGGATCAGCAAAATCTTCATGGAGGAAGTAATCCTGGTCCCTTCTATTAACTTTTGAGTTAAACTTTCCAGATCCCTAGAAAGGATGTCAGATAGTAAGCAGCTATGTGACTTAAAAAGAGTAAAAACACATTAACAGACAATATTGTAAGTTAGAAAAGGGAGTTAGAGTTCTGGCTGGGTAGCTCAGTTGGTTAGAGTGTTGTCCTGGTACACCAAGGTTTCAGGTTTGATCCCTGGTCATGGTATATACAAGAATCAACCAATGAATGCATAAATAAGTGAAACAACACATCGATGTTTCTGTCTCTCCCTTCTTCACTCTCTAAAATCAATAAATAAAAAGTTTTTTTAAAAAAAAGGAGTTAGAAAGATTATGCTCATCTTGGTAGTAAGGGAAATATTGGTTTTATTACTTCTAAATACTATTTATTATTGGTATAGTGACAGATACCATAGGTGGCTCAAATGATAAAACATTAAGGAGATTATACTCTAGTCTAAATGTATTAAATAAAACTGGCATAGAAAAAATTAATACAGTACTCCAGTCATTTATACTTCCATGGAATTTTAAACAAATGCATTTTAATAAATAGAGGAAAACCACTGTTTAATATATACATATATTTTCCAGTCATTTCACAGCAAAACCCCCAATGTCTGCCATAATGACTGTTTATTGGGTTTTGACTCACAGCATCTATTCCCCCTTTTGGTAATTACACTCCAATTTTTCTCTTGATAAACCTCTCTGTCATTGTTTCAGGTTATTGGCTCCAGGAGTGGAAGACAGGGCTAAATTATACCAAGATAAGCACCGTGTTCTCATAGCCACAGTGACTGGTTCAAGGATGAGCAGGGAACCCAATGAGACCTAATGAGACTTGTTAAAGCTGCAAAGAGGACAGCTCTTTTTGACTACTTAAACCTGGCAGAATATGAGGAATATTGTCAAGGATAAACAAAGCCAGACACTAGTTATAGCATCAAGGATAGGTTTCATTCATTAACTACTGCAATAGGGAAAAGAATCCAGCATGAACTGGACTTAAATTCTCCAAAACAAGGCTGGAGACATGTTACAGGCTGCAGTGTGGTAAGGGGAAGGCATTGAAGGATGTTAAAGGGGGTTAGTCCATGTGACTAGGCCATTCTGGATTTGTTAATGGGTGCTTATCTAGAGGAGAAACAAACTTCTAACTTTATGACGGGAAGCAAGGTACAAGTTAAAATAAAGCACCTTTATCCTCCCCAGGGACTGGGAAGGAGTTATCTCCCAGAATGTTTACATGTCAGAGATGGCTGTCAGGTCCTTGAGGAAAGTTTTGGGTGATAAATTTAGATCTCAAAGGGCAGAAAAGGGATTTATAATTGCAAACTTTCTAAAGTAACTGTTGTAAGAAGGGTTTGGGGGCTATCTGGTAAAACTAAGGTAAATTCTCCTGGCAGAATTGAGCTTTCGCAGGCAGCCATTTTTAAGGGGTGGGGAGGGGCTAGAATCATCCTAAAAACATAAATTTAAGTTGCTAGAAACCATGCTAGAGTTTGGTTAAATACAGAGGCGTTATGTTCTCAGCACAACCACCTAGATACCATAAAGGGAGAGCCCATCTACAAGAACCATGAAATAGAGGATTCTGGTGACAGAGTGTACCATCACCTTAGCTTATTTTAAAACTATTTATCACCACCTGATAATATAATTTGCCTGTATAATGTCTGTCTCTCCCTATTATAATATAATCTCCATGAGACTAAGGACTGGCCCTATTGCTACAGACATAACCTCTGGTTAAGGACATTGACAGTGCCTGTCACAAAGCAGGTAGTCGATAAATATTTGCTGAATGAGTGAATGAATGAATCACATTTTGCCCTTGAATCTGAAGGTACTTCAAACAAGCATTATCTTTTTTTTGGTTAGGTTGAAAGGGGTTTCCTCACATATGCAACTAATGAGGTATAAATGAGGTTTTTTTCTCAATCTGTCTAAAAATTTTTAAAAAATTGATTTTTAGAGAGAGAGGAAGGGAGAACAAGCCTATGAGATATTGAAACAACCAATGGCTGCCTCCTTCATATCCCCTACCTGATTTCAAGGATGCAGCCCACTGACCTAGAATAGAACCAGCAACCTTTCGGTGCATAGGAGGATGCCCAACCAACTGAGCCACACTGGCCGGGGCTCAATCTGTAATTTTGATTTCTAGTTAATTTCACTAAAATAAGATTTTACTGCATCACTGCAGCCTGGATGCACCTTCTCTCAGTCCTTGTTTTTCAGTGTATACCCTTCATAAGGAGGTAAAAATTTTCAAAAGTCTGGGTTTCACAAAGAAAGAACCATGTCACATTCACCATGGTATTATCCCCTTGGATGTATACAACAGAAATTAGGGCTCAGTAAATGTTTACTGAATTGAACCAAATCCTCAAGTCTTTCCCTATCTCTCCTTTGCACATGTCTTACTACATTCGTGCTATCTCCTGGGTGTCAGCTCCTATTTACCTCTCTCCACCCAGGCTTCCTTTGGATTAAAACGTTAAAGAAATTAGTAAATTTATACTTTCTTTTTGGTTTCTCCTTTTTAAACAAGACTGGGTAACTGAAAATCAATTACCCATATATAAATGTGGATAATTAATATGCTTCAAAAACAGCCACCTCTTTAAAAACCAAAACCCAAACATCAAAAGGTTAAAATAATTTACTCTCCACAATAACAAATGCAAATATAATTAGGTTGAAGTTATTATGTGTAAATTTATTCTTGGCACAGAATTCCGTCTCCCATCTTTTATGAATGACATCAGCTCGCAACTCCTCACCATTAGGGCACATGGTAATGTCTCTATATGATGAACAATAAAACTGTCCTCAGGACAGCCAAGGTTCCAAAGGCACGATAAAACCATTTACGAGCATATAAAACTGCCAGCCCTACCCCTTCCCACTCTCTCTCTCACCTACATACAAATGTAGGGAGCCCTCATTGTGCTGACTCACAGGCAGATAGCTTTGAGTATTTTTCAAAGGTCAGGAAAGGATCCCCAAGCTGAGCTTACGATTAGAAAGCCTTTACACTCCATTAGTGAACCTGACGCCTCCCTAATCGATCAGCACCAAGGGGTCATCAGACGTTAAGCAACAGTGGAACCCCAATGGCCTCTAAGAGTTCACGTATTATCGCAGACGTTTCACCGAGTGGCCTGCTTTACAACCGGTGAGGTCAAGAGCGGCAGAAGGCGGTTAAGAGGAAATGTCCCCATTTATGGGTGGCACGTCCCAGGCCATGACTATTAGCGACAGAACAAGGACCGAGCTGGAGCCCGTTCCCCCGGGGCTCTGGCCGGGGCCCCGGCACCCGATCCTGCACACCCCTTCCGAGCGACGGCCCCGGCCCGGCGCCCACTCCGGACCCCCGCCCAGGCCGCGCGGCCCCCTCTCCTACATGCGCACCTCTGGAAGACCCCCGAGTCCAGGGCCGCACGCAGGACCCAGCCAATGAGCGGGACCCCCGCCAGGTGCTTAATGTTCTTCAGGGGGATGCCCTTGCTGCCGCCCCGGGCCAGAACTAAGGCCGCCAGGTGCGGGGGCTTCTCCACACCTCGGCCCTGGCCGCCGCGGGAGTTGCGCTGCAGCTTCGGCGGCCGGCCTCGGGACGGCCGCCCCCGCGGGTTGGAGACAGAGGTGGCAGCCCCCTTCTCCACCGAGTCCATCTTCCTCCCACGCCTTCTCCCCAGCTTCTCCACATCCGGGAGTTCTTCTCTCGCCACCTCAGCTCGGCGAAGCCGGATCTCCCCGCCTCCCCGCTCTCCGGGTGGCTGTTGCTGGCCCCGCCCCCGCCACGTCCCGCCCCTTCGCGGAGCACGCTGGGAATTGTAGTTCGTGGTTGTCTCTGGGGTCTTTTAGGCCAGGTAGCCTGGACTCCAAACCCAAGCCTAGTAGGGAGCGTCCAGAAATGACTGGAAGGAAGAGCAGATTCGGGGGGCTGTGTGTGTGTTGAGCGGGGGCGGGGAGAGGGGCGGTAATGTATGGAGATTTCTAAAATAGGCAACATCGATTATTGAAATTTTGCTAAAGAATTTACCCTCTTAAGAATTGCAGTCGGTTTGCTACTGCATACCCTGATACACTCTAACAAGAATCAATTTTATATTTAAAAATTATATTTTAAACGTATATTTTTCTGTTATGCTCCTGTCACTCATTACTTCCAAGAGATAACCTCATTCCAGTGTCCTACAGTCACCTTCAAGTCAACATCTTAACTCAACTCTCCAGACGGACTGAAACTGCTTCCACCTCTGCATTTTCTCTTACCACCAGCCACCTAGTGCCAAACAGCCTGGAAGTCAACCTATTACCCTGCAGCGTAGTCAACACCTATTCTAGTTGTTTTCATGTGTTTGTTTGGTTGTGGATATTTGTTTGTTTGTTTTTCTTTTTTTGTCTGCTAAAAATCTTTCCCTTTTAGGAGTTGTTACTGATGTTACCTGGTGGGGCTTCAGCTCACATCCTCTGCATTATAGTGGAGGGTGTGTGCCCCAAGCTGGTCAATCTAAGCACCTCATCTTTCTGAATACAGCTGTGGTCTAGGGACAGGCATATGATCAAGCAGAGCCCATTGGAGTCCTTCCCAGAGACCCTGGAAGAGAAAGGATCTTTCCCTTGCTGAGTTTGTGGGTACTTAAGACCTTATAAACCCAAATCCTCAGAGCAGGATAAGGGAAGTAGGATAGGGGATTTGCTATTCTGAAATGGGCTGGCAGACTAACGTTCACAGAAAGCAGGACTGAGATATGCAGAGAGAAAAGAAAAAGAGCCCTGATGGCATCATTTAAACCTCTTGATCCAGCCAAGAGGTTCAAGACATGTCCACACACACACACACACCTTTTTTTTTTTTTTTAAATAAATTTCTGGGAAGGTACCACTGACCTAACAAGCATTTTGTCTTTCACCACTTTCGCAAGCCTGTCTCTAGAAGGAGAGAACTTGCTTATCTATCCTACGTGGAAGCTAATACATCCAGAAGCAATGGAAAGTAGTGGTATTGCTGTCCCTTCTCAAGTAAAAGGTCTGAGTGGCGGGGGAGATCACATCCACAACACAAGGCCAATGTAGAGCAAAATGGCTTTATTGCATGAGCCTGGGTGCAGGTGGGCTGAGCCGAAAAGGGTTCAGTCTTAAATTGGGGTGTATGTTGTGTACTCTACTTTTAGCTTCCAGCAGTTCCTGCTGACGTACTCTGCCTGGCCCATTGTCTACTTTGCAGTTGGACTGGTCTGGTATCTCATCCTGTATCTGCTGGGTGATTCATTGTCTTGTGGATAATCCATACTCAACAGAAGGCTGAGCAAAGGTCATGCAAGCAACACAATTTTTCACAGTTTCCGCCTTTTGCAAGCTTTTACCTTTACTCTTTAAAACATTATTAACCCTTCCATCAAGGAGGGTAAAAAGACCTTTGTGCTTCTCAGGTCTTGGACCTTTCTGAAAGATACAGAATAAACCTTTAGTGTTTTGGGTCCTAGGACAAGCATTAAAAACTTTAGATCTCTTTGCTTGTGAAGTAGGTGATGGCACAGCCCTTCCTGGGACTGGTTCTATGAGAAAAAGCTGTGCTCTTCTTGGATATGGGAAAGGATGGCTATAAACAAATATCAATGCAGTGCCCGAAGAAGGGCGCCAGACTCCAAGAACTGTCTCAAAACTACAGGTCAAGTGGTTAGTTTGCCCATACACTGATTCTTTGAATAGGACCTTTGACGATATTGGGCTTCAGAAACAGCAACACTGATATTTTTCGTAACCATGTAAGAAGGATATCTACTTCTTACATACCAAACACTCTTTTCTCCTCTCCACCCCAATAACAATCTTAGATGCCACTAATAATACAGTTGAGAGTATCCACAGTAATTCCCTAGAAGCTCATAAACTCAAATGGGCCACTGAAACCTGAGCAGTTTGACTCCTGTAGCACATTGGCGTCCTCCAAGCTAGGGGCAGAGCAAGTGGCACCACAGTTACTTATCAAAGGAGATTATAGCGAAATGCTATGAGACTGTGGACTCCTCCAAGAAAGGGACTGTGACTTCTTTGTAATCACATCCAGAACAATGTGTGGGTCACAGTATGTGCTCAGTAAGTGTCAGAGAACTGCATTTCATCTTACTTTCCCAGTCTCTGCCCACACATAGTTTTGTATATAGTAGTTGCAACCTTATGATAATAAAGCATTTTGTATTCTTTGCATTGTTACAGTAAAATTTTGGTTAGGGCTGACAACTGGCTGCCTCAACCTTGAGAAAGAAAGAGAGAGAATGTAGCTAAAGTGGAAGGTGATTGATTCATCTAGTTCAATATATGGCACAGAAATTTTGAAAAATATTTTATCAATAAAATTAGACTATACTCGTCTAATATACTTTTCTTATTTCTAATCAATGGGCATAAAGGTTCCATTAAGCAAGGTGAATTAACTCTACAGATTTGCTGTACAACATTGTACCTAGTTGACACTAGTGTATTGTACCTTCAACATTTGTTAAGACAGTATATTTCACATAGTGTTCTTTCAAAATAAAATAAAACTTAGAGAGAGAATGACTGTACCAAGAAGAGGAAATATTCACTTGTCTTTGGATTACTTTGGAGGAACAAAAATAAACCACTCTCAAAGCAAACATTCAACTCATTCTTCCTTTATTTCTTTCTTTCTTTATTGATTTTAGAGAGAGAGAGATAGAAACATCAATGAGAGAGAACATCGATTGGCCACCTCCCTCATGCTCCCTACTGAGGATTTGACCTACAATCTGGGAAAGTGCCCTGACCGGGAATTGAACTGGGGACCTCTTGACCTCTTGGTGCATGGGTTGACGCTCAGCCACAGAGCCACATTGGCCGGGCAACTCATTCTTCCTTTAAAGATGAGTGTTAAGCCCAGCCAGTGTGGCTCTGTAGATTGAACATTGTCCCATGGAGTTCGATTCCTGATCAGGGCACATGCCCAGGTTGTGGGCTCGAGCCCCAGTAGGGGGAATGCAGGAGGCAGCCAATTGATATTTCTCTCTCATATCGATGTTTCATCTCTCTCTCCTTAAAAAAATCAATAAAAACATATTTTTTAAAGAAGTGAATGTTAAGTGTTGCTACCAAGGAATCATTCATTCATATTTATAGCAAAAAAAACTTTATATAACCTCTTGTTTTATGATTCCATATATGAACACAATCAATACAGAGAGGAATCCTTTTATTCATTCATTTGCACAAATTGACTGCATTCCATGAGCCAGGCCCTGGGCTACACTTTAGAAATACCAGAGCAAGATGAGCAGGACATGGAGCTCAGAGTTCTGATGGGGAGATAGGCAAACCTCAGTAGAGTGTGATTTGTGCTGTGATAGAATTTATGTGTGCTGAAGTAGGCAATCACCAGGGGAGAAGTATTTAGGCTAGAATGAGATTTTTGTTGGCTGAGATGTCTCTTGAAATACTATTAACGTGTAGAAATGTTCTAGGCTGAGGGAACACCTTTGAGGAAGGCACCAAGGAATGAAACAACATAATTCATTGGGAAATATGAAGCAGGTCACTACACTTGGGGTGTATGATACTTGTTGGTTAGTGGCAAAAGATGAGAATAGAGTGGAACACATGGGCCAGATGATAGCCCATAAAGGTATTATGGGCCAAGCATTGTCAAGGAAGTTATAGAGGGCAGGCATATGACATCATTCAGTCAGTCATTCTTTCAAAGAATTATTATTGCATGTTAGGTACTTTTTTGGGCACTGGAAATACATTTAAGGTGATGAAAAGTGTCCAATTTCTAGATATATCTTAAAAGTATAGCTAATAGGATTTGCTGACAGACTAGATGAGGAGAGTGAGAAAAAGAGGATGATAAGAGCAACAGCAGGATCTTCGACCTGACTATTAGTAGGCAGGAGCCGCTACTAACTGAGATGGAAAAGGGTATGAAAGGACTGGTTTGGGGGCAAAATTAGGAATTCTGTTTTATGCACATTATATATGAGACCCCTATTAGACAACCAAAGAGATATAAAAGTGGGCTATTAAATATATTGGTCTGGAGTTCAGCATATAGATAATATTCAAAGCCATAATACTAGATAACATGTAGTCGGGAATGGTAGAAAAGAGAAAAAAACCCTATGTATTCGCTAGAATGAAAAAGTGAACAGAAATGACCCAAGTCTGAGTCCTGGGCCCTCTACCATGTAGAAGTTAAGGAAATGAAAAGATCACAGCAGAAGAGACTGAGGTAGAATGGCCCAAACAGAAAGTAAGCCAGTGTGGTAGCCTGAAACCTAAATGAATGAAAGTGTTGGAAGGAGGAAAAAGTGATCAATTATATCAAGTGCTATGATGGTGATATAAAAAGAAACCTTTTATTTATCAATGTAGAATCACTAGTGATCTAAAGAAAGCAGGTCCATTGGTTGGTGATGACATAACCCTGACTGGAGTGGATTAAAGAGGGAATGGGAAGAGGGAATGTGGAGATTGTGAGTATAGGCAACTATATGGAGTCCTGTAAGAAACAAAAAGAAAAGAACCAATAGTTGAAGGGTAAAGTGGGGTCAGAAAGGGTTTTTATTTTTATTTATTAATTTTTTATTAATTTATTTTTGTTACAGATGTTTCTCCTTTTTCCCTGCAGACACCCTCCTCCCTATCCCACCTCCCACCAAGCATTGTTGTCTGTGTCCATTGGTTATGCATACTTGCATATAAGTTCTTTGGTTTATCTCATCCCTCCCTCCCACCCCTTTCTTCTGAGGTTTGTCAGTCTGAACCATACTCTTTTCTATCTCTCTGGGTCTGTTTTGTCCATCAGCTTTTTTTGTTCATTATATTCCACAAATAAGAAAGATTATGTGGTATTTGTCATTCTCTGATTGGCTTATTTCACTTAGCATAATACTCTCCAGGTCCCTCCATGTTGTCTCAAAGGATAAAAGATCTTTCTTTCTTACAGCTGCATAATGTTCCATTGTGTATATGTACCACAGCTTTTCTATCCACTCATCTATTGATGGACTTGGGCTGTTTCCAGATCTTAGTAATTGTAAATAGTGCTGCTATGAACATAGGAGTACATGTATTCTTTCTGATGGGTGTTTCAGGCTTCTTAGGGTATATTCCTAGAAGTGGGATCACTGGGTCAAATGGCAGTTCAATTTTAGTTTTTTAGGAAACACCATATTGTTTTCCATAGTGGCTGCACCAGTCTGCATTCCCACCAGCAGTGTACTAGAGTCCCCTTCTCTCTACACCCTTGCCAACACTTGCTGTTTGATGATTTGTTGGTGGCAGCTATTCTGGCAGGTGTGAGGTGATACCTCATGGTCATTTTAATTTGCATCTCTCTGATGATTAGTGATGTTGAGCATTTTTTTCATATGTCTCTTGGCCATTTGTATGTCCTGTTTGGAGAGGTGTTTCTTTAGGTCCTCTGCCCATTTTTTAATTGGTTTCTTTGTCTTCCTTTTGTTGAGTTGTATGAGCACTCTATATATTTTGGAAATTAACTCCTTATCTGATGTAGTGTTGGCAGTTATGCTCTCCCATATAGTGGGTTCCCTTTCCATTTTGATGGTTGTTTCTTTTGCTGTGCAGCAGCTTTTTAGTTTGATGTAGTGCCATGTATTTATATTTTCCTTGTTTCTCTTGCCTTAGGTGTTGTATCAGTGAAAATTCTGCTGTGTGTGATGTCTGAAATTTTGTTGCCTACATTTTCTTCTAGGATTTTTATGGATTAATGAGTCACATTTAAATCTTTTATACATTTTGAGTTTACTCTTGTGTATGGTGTAAGTTGTGGTCTAGTTTCATTTTTTTACATGTAGCTGTCCAATTTTCCCAACATCGTTTATTAAAGAGGCTGTCTTTACTCCATTCTCCATTGTATGCTCTTGCCATTTTTGTCAAATATTAAGTGAGCATAATGTCTTGGGTCTATTTCCGAATTCTCTGTTCTGTTCCATTGATCTATATGCCTTTTCTTGTGCCAGTACCAGGCTATTTTGATTACAGTGGCTCTGTAGTATAACTTGATATCCAGTATTGTGATCTCTTTACTTTGTTCTTCTCTTTCAAGATTGCTGTGGCTATTCAGGGTCTTTATTGGTTCCATATGAACTTTTAAAGTATTTGTTCTAGTTCTGTGAAATATGTCATTGGTATTTTGATGGGGATTGCATTGAATCTATAGATTGTTTTGGGTAATATGGACATTTTAATGATGTTAATTCTTCCAATCCATGAACAAGGTATATGCTTCCATTTTTTTATATCTTCCTCTATTTCTTTTTTCAATGTCCTGTAGTTTTCGGCAACTAGGTCTTGTACTTCTTTGGTTAACTTTATTCCTAGGTATCTTAATTTTTTTTGTGCAATGGTAAATCGGATTGTTTTTTGAGTTTCTTTTTCTGTGAGTTCATTATTGGTCTATAAAAATGCCGTCGATTTCTTGATGTTAATTTTGTATCCTGCTACCTTGCCAAATTTATTTATTAAATCTAGGAAATTTTTGATGGAGTCTTCTATGTACAATATCATGTCATCTGCAAATAATGGCAGTTTCACTTCCTCCTTTCCAATTTGGATCCCTTTTATTTTTTCTTCACGTCTAATTGACATGGCTAAGACTTCCAGTACTATGTTAAAAAAGAGTGGTGAAAGTGGGCATCCCTGTCTTGTTCCTGTTGTTAAGGATTTTGACATCTATGTTCATCAGGGATATTGGCCTGTAGTTTTCTTTCTTTGTAGTGTCTTTATCTGATTTTGAATTAGAATTATGCTGGCCTCATAAAATGATTTTAGAAGTCTTCCTTCTTCTTGAAGTTTTTGGAATAGTTTGAGGAGAATGAGTGTTAGTTCTTCTTTGAATGTTCAGTAAAACTCCCCCGTGAAGCCGTCTGGCCCGGGCTTTTGTTTGCTGGGAGATTATTGATTACATCTTCAATTTCCTTAGTTGTTATTGGTCTGTTCAAGTTTTCTATCTCTTCTTGGTTCAGTTTTGGGAGATTATGCGTTTCTAGAAATTTGTCCATTTCACCTAGATTGTCCAATTTGTTGGTATATAATTGTTCATAGCATTTGTTAATGATTCTTTGTATTTCTGTGGTGTCAGTTGTTACTTCTCTTTCGTTTCTGATTTTGTTTATTTGGGCCCTCTCTCTTTGTTTCTTGATGAGTCTAGCTAAGGGTCCATCAATCTTGTTTATCTATTCAAAGAACCAGCTCTTTGTTTCGTTGATCTTTTGAATTGTTTTTTTCATCTCTATCTCATTTATTTCAGCTCTGATCTTTACTATTTCTTTCCTTCTACTTGCTCTGGTTTTTTATTTTTGTTTGGTTTCTAGTTCTTTAAGTTGTGAGGTTAGATAGTCAATTAGAAAATTTTCTTGTTTCCTGAGGTAGGCCTGTAGTGCTATGAACTTCCCTCTCAGGACTGCTTTTGCTGCATCCCATAGATTGTGTTGTTGTGCGTTCATTTTCATTGGTTTCCAGGGAGTTTTTAATTTCTTCCTTGATCTCCTTGGTAACCCATTCATTATTTAATAACCTGCTATTTAGCCTCCATATGTTTAAATGTTTTTGCATGTTTTTGTTGTAATTGATTTCTAGTTCCATGCCATTGTGATCTGAGAAGATGCTTGATATGATTTCAATCTTCTTGAACTTGTAGAGACTTAGTTTGTGTCCCAACCTGTGGTCTATCTTTGAGAATGTCCCATGTGCACTTGAGAAGAATGTGAATTCTGCAGTTTTGGGGTATAATTCTCTGTAGTTATCTATTAAATACATTTGATCTAGTGCATCATTTAGGGTCTCTGTACCTTTGTTAATTTTTTGTCTACATGATCTATCCAGTGATGTCAGTGAGGTGTTGAAGTCCCCTGCTTTGATTGTATTGACATCAATTTCTCCTTTGAAGTGTTCCAGAAGTTTTAAAATATATTTTGTGCTCCTATGTTGGATGCATATATGTTTACCAAGGTTATATTTTCCTGTTGGATAGATCCTTTCAATATTATGTAGTGACCTTCTTTGTCTGCAGTTATGGCCCTCATTTTGAAGTCTATTTTATCGGATATGAATATTGCTACCCCAGCTCTTTATTGTTTTCCATTTGCTTGGAAGATTTTTTTTCCATCCCTTCACTTTCAACTTATGTGAGCTTTTTGTTGTGAGGTAAGTCTCTTGTAAACAACATATATATGAGTCATGCTTTCTTATCCAATCAGTTACTCTGTGTCTTTTGATCAGAGTGTTTAATCCATTTACATTTAAGGTTATTATTGATATGTACTTATTTATTGCCATTTTTGTTTATTGTGTTTATATTTTTCTTTCTATTTCTTCTACTGTCTATTAAAGGACAGCAGTCCTTTTAATATTTCTTGCAGTGCTGGTTTGGTGACAACATATTCCCTTAGCCTTTTTTTTGTCTGGGAAGCTCTTTATTTCACCTTCTATTTTGAATGATAGCCTTACTGGATAGAATAGTCTTGGATTCAGATCCCTGTTTTTTATTACCCTGAATAATTCATGCCATTCCCTTCTGGCCTGTAGTGTTTCTGTTGAGAAGTCAGCTGATAGCCTTATGGAGGTTCCTTTGTAGGTAACCTGTTGCTTATCTCTTGCTGCCTTTATGATTCTCTTTTTGTCTTTAATTTTTGGCATTTTAATTTTTATGTGTCTTGGTGTGGGCTTGTTTGTGTTCTTCTTACTTCGGGCTCTCTGTACTTCTTGTACTTGCATGCTTTTTTCCTTCACCAAGTTATGGAAGTTTTCTGTCACTATTTCTTCAAATATATTCTTTAACCCTTGTTCATTTTCTTCTTCTTCTGGCACTCCTATAATGTGGATGTGGTTACATTCATATTGTCCCAGAGTTCTCTTAGGCTATCTTCCTGTTTTTTAATTGTTTTTTTCTTTTTGATTCTCTGATTGGTTGATTTTTTTCTACCCTGTCTTCTAATTCACTGATCCTATCCTCAGCCTCCTCTACTCTGCTGGTTATTCCTTGTAATGTGTTTTTTATTTCTGCTATGTCATTCTTCATTTCCAGTTGGTTGGTTTTCAATGCTGCTGCATTTTTACTCATGCGGTTGAGATTCCTCATGATTATTACTCTGAACTCACCCTCTGATATCTTGCTCAATTCCTTTTCATTTAGTTCATATTCTGTCCAATTAGCTTGTTCTTTTATTTGGGATTTGTTTCTTTGTTTCACCATTTTGTCTGTCTCAGTGGGTTTTGAAGTCTACCGAATTTTCCCTGTGGGTGTTGGTGTTCTGCTGGTTGTGGCTCCCTTTACTGGGTTTGGATTGTTATAATGTGCCAGTGAAACAACCAGAGACGCATAGCCAAATTGTAAATGAAAGGAGTGCTTTATTTACTGATGGGCTGCGGGGGGCATAGTCTCCCCAAATCAACAGCAATGAGCGTTCTTACAGTCCCACTTATAAAGACCAAAACCACATCCTCTTGATGCTGCCTTGGCGTCATTAAGGGGGAAACTGATACAGATAGGGGGCATGAGGAGCTGTTACAAAGGTCAGGGCAATCATTAATCACAGTATTTTTATGGTTTGTCTGGGTTTCCCAAGGCTATTACTAATCCCTTTATCTTTATGGTTCTGGTTCCCTAAGACCATGGTGTTTAGATGAGTCAGGGTGTGTATGTGTATCAATTGCTGGTCAGAATGGAGTTACTTAAATTAAGTAGTTTAGTTCAGGATGAGTGTGAGGGGACCCACATTAAACACCTTACTTTCCTGGGTAGATTTGCAAGCCCAGGAAAGTTTCAGTTATTCTCTAGCTTTTTGCCTGGAGGCTATTAGTCTCAGTTACTTGATGAGCCTTAGGTTGTAGCCCTCAGCTGAATGAAAAAATCCCTCAGGTGTTCAGGATAAGAGGAGTTCCAAAGGGTGGGGCAGGTGCTTGCTGGCTATTAATGAGCCTCAATTTGCATTCCTTTGGCCTGGTTGGGTGGTGTTAAATTCCTGAGGGAGGGGTGGTTGCTTCTCCTTAGGGCTCTGGGAAGGGGCTCTTTGAGCAAGATGGCCACTGTCCCATGAGGGAGTGACTCAGCAAAAAACTTCCACTGCTGCCCCAGCTCTTCAAGCTCCCAAGTCTCTCCACACAGTTCCAAACCAGTCTTCCCTCCCTCCGCTGGAGCCCAAGGTGAGTGGCTGTAGCTAATTTAGTGCTCTGTCCTGGCCTTCTGCACTGTGGAGCTGGCTTGGGATATTAACCCCGAGGGAGCTGCTCATAGCTAAAATAGTTCCTGTCCCTGGGCTCCCAGCCCGCCCTCTCACACCTCTGCAGTTCCTACCAGGCTCAGTTTCGTATCCTCTTTCTGACTGTGGTGGTATGGATCCTCTCCAGCTGCTTTTCTGTTATTTTTTCCTGATGATTTGTCTTTATTTTAGTTGTAATTCCAGTTTGGTCCTGGGAGATGGTCTGTGTAGCTTCCATTCACTTTGGAATCTCTATTTTTGGAATCTGCCATTTTGGAATCTCTATTTTTATTTTTTTAATTAAGAAATGGGAAATATAGCATCTTTATATGGTAGCAATGGAAAGCAGAAAGGGAAAAATTAATGATGCAGATAAAGAGGAAATAATTGCTGAACCAATATCCTTGAGTAGACTCCTAGGGAGGCAGTCTAATTTTAGGTGGAAGGACTGGCTTTGGCTAAGAACACAGATGCCATAAATTCTGTGGGCACAAATTCAGGTATGTAGGTTATATGGCCATCAAGTTAGTGGTAATTTGTTATAGCATTCATATGAAACTAATACTAGTATTTTCTTGAGGATTTTTATCTCTGTATTCATAGGGCATATTGTTTTATAGTTTTCATGAAATATATTTATCTGGTTTTGGTACCAGAGAAATCTACCCCAGTCCCAGATTCCTGGAAGATCTTCAGAAGACTAGACTAATAACTTTAAATAGGCAATAATTGGTTCAACATGTTTTAAAGTACCCAATAGAGCTCACATAGTCATCAAATCATGGGTATTCCCAGAAGGTGTAATAGCAGGCCCTAAAGAGGGGAAATTTTATCTATGGCCAGACCCTGTTGCTGGGACTCAAGATGCATGTCCCTCAAGCAGAGATAATAAACAGAGTGAGAGGATTGACTAAGAGGGGTTCCACAGTAATAACACTGCTAACAGTTTGGTATCTGTGGCCTTATAATTATTAAAATTTCAATTAGCATTTAATATTTGGGATCAACAGGTTAATTTTTTAAAACATTTGTATCAAGAGAAATAATTTTTAAAAACATGGATATGTTAATGCTATGAAAATGATTCCAAAAAAGCAGGTTGGAAAGAAGCTGTAGAAAATAAAGTTGCATGGAAGTAAGTAAGAGAAGGGTTACTCTGAAAGGAAATGTTCCAGTGGAAGCTCAGATCATCTGCAAGACTTGAAGGACTCACTGGCTCTTTACCTGCCTCTCCCTATCAAGCTCTTGCTGATAATGATTTTAGAAGGAGGAAAAAAGGGAGGTGACTCAGGACTATGGAGTCATACCCAATAGGGTGTTCAGCTAACTCAGTCTTTGAACTCCATGGCAAGAGTTGATAAGGTGAGGTCTGAAGATGGCAGAGTTCTTGTGGTATTAAAAACATATGATAAAGACTTGTCCACAATTAATGAACCCCTTAGCAAAATGTCAGGTCTTTCTAGGCACACACAACCATTGTTCTGTGACTGGTCCATAAGTTTAGCACCTTTGTGTTCTTCTATGTAATTTATTGTTTCAGGTCTTGTATTTAGGTCTTGGATCCATTCTGAGTTAATTTTTGTATATGGGGACACTCAGTAATCTTTTGCATGTGGGTGTCCAATTTTCCCAGT
Organism: Tadarida brasiliensis; assembly: GCA_030848825.1. Lineage (NCBI taxonomy): Eukaryota > Metazoa > Chordata > Mammalia > Chiroptera > Molossidae > Tadarida > Tadarida brasiliensis. The sequence continues at coordinate 35,351,627 of CM061263.1, read as the reverse complement.
ACTATTTTTGAAGAGGCTTTCTTTTCTCCATTGTATGTTTTTGGCTCCTTAGTAAAAAATTATTTGCCCATATACATGTGTGTTTATTTCTAGGCCCTCGATTCTGTTCCATTGGTTTGTGTGTTTGTTTTTTGTTGTTGTTATTTTGCCAATACCTTGCTGTTTTGATTATTGTTACTTTGTAGTATAATTTGAAGTCAGGGAGTGTGATGTCTCTGGTTTCGTTCTTTTTTCTCAGGATTGCTTTGGCTATTTGGAGTATTTTATGGTTCCATAAAAATCTGATGATTTTTTTGTTGTTGTATTTCTTTAAAAAAATGTCATTGGGATTTTGATGGGGATTGCATTGACTCTGTATATTGCTCTGGGTAATATGGACATTTTAACTACATTGATTCTTTCAATTCATGAACACAGAGTATTTTACATTTTATTGTGTCTTTCTAATCTCTTTTAATAATGCTTTGTAGTGTTCGGTATATAGGTCCTTCACATCCTTTGTTAAGTTTATTCCTAGATAATTTATTCTTTTTGTTGCAGTTGCAGAGGGAATTGTTTTTTCCATAATTTTTTTCTGAAATTTCATTGTTAGTATATAGGAATGCAGTGCATTTTTGTACATTGATTTTGTATCCTCCAACATTACTATATTTGTTTACTGTTTATAATAGTTTTTTTTTGTGTGGAATCTTTAGGGTTTTCTATATAAAGAATCATGTCATCTGCAAAAAAGTGACAATTTTACATCTTCATTCCCAATTTGGATGCCTTTTATTTCTTTCTTGCTTAATTGTTCTGGGTTAGACTTCCAGTACTATGTTGAATAAGAGTGGTGAGAGTGGACATCCTTGTCTTGATCCTAATCTTAGAGGAAATGCTGTCTGTGTTTGCCCATTGACTATGATATTAGCTGAGGGTTTGTCATATATGGCCTTTATTATGTTGAGGTTCTTTCATTCTATGTTGTTGTATTTGATTTGCTAGTATTTTGTTTAGGATTTTTGCATCCGTACTCATCAGACATTGGTCTGTAGCTTTCTTTTCTTGTGTTAGCCTTGTCAGGTTTTGGGGTCAGGGTTATGTTGATTTCATAAAATGTGTTAGGAAGTATTGCCTCTTCTTCAAATTTTTGGAAGGTTTTGAGAAGGATAAGTATTAAAACTTCTTTGGCTCTGACCGAGTGGCTCTGTTGGTTGGAGCATCATCCCATATACCAAAAAGTTGTGAAATCAATTACCGGTCAGGGCACATACCTAGGTTATGGGTTTGATCCCCAGTTGAGGTGCATACAAGAGGCAATCGATCAATGTTTCTCTCTCACACTGATGTTCCTCTCTCTCTAAAATCAATAAAACACACATCTTTGGGTGAAGATTAAAAAAAATTCTTTGAATGTTTGGTGGAATTCACTAATGAAGCCATCTGGTTCTGGACTTTTTGGGGGGAGGCTTTGATGGTTTTTTTCAATTTCCTCACTGTTGATTGGTCTGCTAAATTTTCTGATTCTTCATGATTCAATCTAGAAAGATTATATATTTCTAGGAACTTATCCATTCCTTTTAGGTTATTGAATTTGGTGGCATATAGTCTTTCATAGTTTCCTTGTATGATCCTTTGTATATCTGTGATTCTGTGGTAACTTCTCCTCTTTCATTTCTGATTTTATTTGAGTTTTTCTCTTTTTCCTTAATAAGTCTAGCTGAAGGTTTGTCAATTTTATTAATCTTTTCAAAGAACCAGCTCTTTGTTGCATTAATTTTTTTGTATAGCCTTTTTGTTCTCCATTTCATTTAATATGGCTCTAGTTTTTGTTATTTCCTTTCTTCTGATGATTTTGGGCTGCTTTTGTTCTTCTTTTTTTAGTTCTTTAAGATGTAATGTTAAGTTGTTTACTTGGGATTTCTCTTGTTTCTTGAGATAGGCCTGTGATGATATAAACTTCCTTCGTATTACTGTTTTCGCTGCATCCCAGATGTTTTGATATGTTGAATTGTCATTCTCACTTGTCTCTATATATCTTTTGATGTCACCTTTTATTTTGTATTTGACTCAGTCATTTTCTGTAGTATGTTGCTTAATCTCTACATGTTTGTGGGTTTCTTTACTTCCTTTTTGCAGTTGACTTCTAATTTCAAGTCACTGTTGTCAGAAAATATGCTTGGTATAATTTCAATCTTCTTGAATTTGTTGAGGCCAGTTTTGTGACCCAACATATGGTTTATCCTTGAGAATGTTCCATGTGCACTGGAGAAGAATGTATAATCTGATGTTCTGGGATGAAAGACTCTGCAAATGTCAATTATGTCCATTTGGTCTAACGTGTCATTTAAGGCTGATATGTATTGATTTTTTGTTTGGATGATCTATCTAGAGCTGTCAATGGAGTATTAAGGTCCCCAACTATGATTGTGTTTTAGTCTGTTTCTCCCTTTAGTTCTGTATGAGTAGTTGCTGTACATATTTTGGTGCTCCCCAGTTGGGTACATATGCATTGAGAAGTGCTATCTATGTCTTCTTGATGTAATGGCCCCTTTATTATGATAAAATGTCCATCTTTGTATCTTCTTACCTTTGTCATCTTGAGATCTGTTTTGTCAGATGTAAGTATGGCTACACCTGCTTTATTGTGGATGGTATTTGCTTAGAGAATCATTTTCTACTCTTTCACTTTGAATCTACCTTTGTCTTTGCAGCTTAGATGTGTCTCTTGAAGGAAGTATATAGTTGGGTTTTGTTTTTTTTTATCCAATCTGCTACTCTGTGTCCCTTTATTGGTGAATTCAGTCCATTTACATTTAGGGTAATTATTGATGTATGAGGATTTCTTATATCAATTTTATGTTTTGGGGGTGTTTTTGTAGCTCTGTGCTTCCATTGGTTCTTTTCCTTTGTGTTTCTGTCTGTTGTTTTTGTTTGGTGATATTCCACATTTCTTTCCTCTTTCTCTATGCTAAGTGTCCCAGTTTTTTGTTTGGTGTGTGGTTACTACTAGATTTATGAAAAAGAAAGTTTCATATATATAGTAGTCCTTTTTCTTTTGAATGCATCTGACCTCCATCCTTCTTTGCCAGTTCAGACCTTTTCCCCCTGCCCTTTTATGTTTTGGTTGTCACAAATTATCTCCATTTATGCTGTAAGTTTGTTGGCAATCTTACTTGTAGATTTGTGACCTTCTATTCTCTGTTTCAGGTAAAATAACCTCTTTGAGTATTTCCTTCAATGGAGGTTTTCTGGTGATGAATTCCCTCAACATCTGTATGTTTGGAAAAGTATTTGTCCTTCATATTTAAAGGATAACTTTGTTGGATATAAATGTTTATTGACTGGTAATTTCTCTCTTTCAGTAGTTTGAATATTTGATTCCAGTCTCTTCTGGCTTGTAGTTTCTGCTGAGAAATCTGATGATAACCTTTATAGTTTACTCTCCACCACCCCCACCCCCAGCTGCTTTAAGGATCCTGTCTTTGTTATTAATTTTGAACAGTTTTAATACAATGTGCCTTGGAGAAGGCCTTTTTGGATTGAGGTAACTAGGTGTTCTGTTTGTTTCTTGGATTTGAGGACTAGTTCTTTCCATAGGTTTGGGAAGTTCTCATCCACTATTTGTTTGAATAGGCTCTCTATTCCTTTTTTCCTCTCCTTCTTCTGATGAAGTCAGTTCTTGTAGAGTTATTATTATTATTTTTTATGCTTAAGAGTCTCTCTTCTTCCCTCTGCATCATTTCTAGATTCCTGTCTTTGATATCACTGATCTTTCCTCCATTGGTTTGCTCTGTTTCCTGTGCTTGCCAGTTTATTTTTCACCTCTTTAACTGCAGTCTTCATCTCCAGGATTTCTGTTTGTTCTTTTTTAGTTGCAATCTCTTTGGTGAAGTACTCATTTTGTTTGTTAGGTTGTTTTCTGAGCTCGCTCAATTGCCTGTCTGTATTTCCTCACATTTTTTGAGTATTTTCAGAACTGCAATCTTTTGTTCTTTGTTTAAGCTAGAATACTCACCTTGAGTATTTTCTGAAATGGTGGTCTTCTGGTGGTAAATTCCCTTAGCTTCTGATGTTGACTTTTAATTTATTTTTTATTTTTTTGTTAATCCTCACCTGAGGACATTTTTTTTCCATTAATTTTTAGAGAGAGAGGAAGGGGGAGAGACAGAGAGAAACATCAATATGAGAGAAACATCAATTGGTCACCTCTCATAAGTGCCCCAACCAGAGATTGAATCTGCAACCTAGGTATGTGGCCTGACTGGGAATTGAACCTGAAATCTTTTGGTGTATAGGAAGATGCTTCAATCAACTAAGCCATCAGGCCAGGGCTACACCTACTTTTCTGTGGGTGCCATTTTCTTGGAGAATTATTTTCCACTCTTTGACTTTGAATCTATATTTGTCTTTGTAGCTTAGATATGTCTCCTGAAGGCAGCATATGGTTGAGTTTTGTTTTTTTATCTAATCTGCTACTCTGTGCCTTTTTATAGGTTAATTCAGTCCATTTACATTTAATGTAACTATTGATGTATGAGGATTTCTTATAGTCATTTTATCTTTTGTTTTCTAGTAGCTCTGTACCTTTGGTTCTTTTCCTTTGTGTTTCTGTCATTTTTGTTTGATGATATTCTATACGTTTTTCCTCTTTTATCTTTTAAATATGTTTTTATTTATTTATTTATGTATATGTTTTTAGTAGTTTCAAAGAGAGGAAGGAAGAGGGAGAGATAGAAACATCGATGAGAGAGAAACATTGATCTGCTACTTCTTGCACATCCCCTACCAAGGCTTGAGTCTGCAACCCAGGCATGTGCCCTGACTGGGAATCAAACTGGCCACCTCTTGGTGCATGGGATCATGGGATGACACTCAACTGACTGAGCCACACCTGCCAAGGCTGTTTCTTCTTTTTTAAAGCTACGTGTCTCAATTTTGTTTGTTTGCTTTGTGTGTGTGTGTGTGTGTGTTTACCATTAGGTTTATGTAAAAGAAAGTTTCAAATATACAGTAGTCCTTTTCCTTCAGAATGCATCTAATCTCCATTCCCCCCTTACAAATTCATACCTTCACCTTCTCCCGTTTTATGTCTTTGTTGTTTCAAACTATCCCTATTCATGCTGTGAGTTCATTTCCAAATTGCAGTAGCTATTTGTCTTTTCCCTCTTTTTTTAATGTTATTACCCCCTTTCCCCTTTATGTATTATTTAAGTGTATAGTACCTTATTATAAAAAAAGGTCGTAATAATCCTGCTTCTGTCTGCCTGCCAATGATCTTACTCATAGTTTTGTGACCTTTTGTTCTTTGTTTCAGGTAGAATAATCCTCTTGAGTATTTCTTGAAATGGTGGTTTTTCTAGTGGTAAATTCCTTCAGCTTCTGTATGTATGGAAAAGTCTTTATTTCTCCTTCATACCTAAAGGATAACTCTTCTGGATACATTATCCTTGGCTGGTAATTTCTCTCTTTCAGTAGTTTACATATTTGATTCCATTATCTCCTAGCTTGCAGGGTCTCTGCTTAGAAATTTGATGATAATCTAATAGACTTTCCTTTATACATTACTAACTTCTCTATCCTGGCTACCCTGAGAATTCTTTCTTTGTCATTAATTTCTAACAGTTTTAATACTATGTGCCTTGGAGAAGGCCTTTGGAGACTGAGGTAATTTGGTGGTCTGTGTGATTCTTGGATTCGAGGATGTAGCTCTTTCCATAGGTTTGGGAGGTGCTTGTCAACTATTTGTTTGAATAGGCTTTCTGTTCTTTTCTCCCTCTCTCCTTCTTCTGGTATGCCTATTATTCTTTTTTTTTTTTAATTTATCTTTTTTGTTGAAAGTATTACAAATGTCTCTCCTTTTTCCCCCCACTGACCTCTTCCTCCTCGCCCATGCCCCCCACTCCCCACCCCTCACTGCTGCTTGAACCACACTATTGTCTGTGTCCATTGGTTATGCATATGCACATAAGTTCTTTGGTTTATGTCTTCCCACCCCTACCTATTCTTCTTCTTTTTTTTAAAACTTATCTTTATTGTTGAATGTATTACAGATATTCCTCATTTTTCCCCCATTGACCCCCTCCTCCCCATTCCCACCCCCCTCCTGCCTTTCCCCACACTGTTGTCTGTGTCCATTGGTTATGCATAAATACATATAAGATCTTTGGTTTATTTCTTCCCACCCCCCAACCCCCTTCCCTTTGAGGTTTGTCAGTCTAACAACCAATTTGTACTTCTTAATCCCTTCACCTTTTTCACCCATTCCCCCAGCCCCCACCCATCTGGTAACCAACAAAAGTTCTATGTATCTTTGAGAATGTTTCTGTTCTGCTTGTTCATTTTGTTTGTAGATTCAACTGTTGATAGATATGTACTTATTGCCATTTTGTTTGTTCATATTTTTTTATCTTTTTCTTCAAGAAGACCCTTCAACATTTCATATAATAATGGTTTGGTGGTGATGAACTCCTTTAGCTTTTCCTTGTCTGGGAAACTCTTTGTATGGCCATCGATTCTAAATGACAGTTTTGCAGGATAGAGTAATCTTGGTTGTAGGTTCTTGCTTTTCATCACTCTGAATATTTCTTGCCACTCCCTTCTGGCCTGCAAAGTTTCTTTTGAGAAATCAGCTGACAGTCTTATGGGAACCCCCTTGTAGGTAACTAACTGCTTCTCTCTTGCTGCTTTTAAGATTCTCTCTTTGTCTTGAACCTTTTGCATTTTGATGATGATGTGTCTTGATGTGGGCCTCTTGGGTTTCATCTTGTTTGGCACTCTCTGTGCTTCCTGGACTTGTATGTCTGTTTCCTTCACCAAGTTAGGGAAGTTTTCTGCCATTATTGTTTCAAATAGGTTTTTGATTTCTTGTTCTCTCTCTTCTCCTTCTGGCACCCCCAAGATGCGAATGTTGGCACTCTTGAAGTTATCCCAGAGGCTCCTTACACTATCCTCATTTTTTTGGATTTTTTTTTTCTTTTTGCTGTTCTGATTGGGCGTTTTTTGCTTCCTTATATTCCAAATCCATGGTTTGCTTCTTGGCTTTACCTACTCTACTATTGATTCTGTGTAAATTATTCTGTATTTCAGTTAGTGCCTCCTTCATTTCTAACTGTGTATCCAGTATTTCTGACTGGTCCTTTTTTATGCTCTTGAGGCCCTCGCTAAGTTCACTGAGGTTCTCACTAAGTTCACTGAGGTTCTCACTAAGTCCATTGAGCATCCTTATAAACAGTGTTTTGAACTCAGCATCTGTTAGGTTTCTTAACTCCATTTCACTTAGTTCTTTTCCTGGAGTTTTGTTCTGTTCTTTCATTTGGGACCTGTTTCTTTGTCTCCTCATTTTGGCTGCCTCCCTGTGTTTGTTTCTATGTATTACTTAGTGAGAGGTGTGGGGCTAGCTGAGACCAGATGCTGCTTGTTTCAAAGAATTTAGGAAAAGCTGAAGCAGGATCCAAGACAGGCCAATCCTATGGTAAAGCAACTGGCAACAGCTTGGGTGGGCCTGAAAGTTGGGTGGGGTGGGGCCTCAGGGAATCACCAGGGCGGGGCCAACAGTGTAAGCCAGGTTGCTGGAGTCCCAGATATGGCGGTGTCTGCCGGCCCAGGGAAAGGCTCACCAAAGGAACAAAGGCCTCTGACAGCATGTCTGTCCAGGAGAAAGCTGCCTCTCCAGCCCTCGCTCCAATGCCAAACAGCTCAGTTATTCCCCATATGACTCTGGCGCCTTTCAAGCTGCCTCCCCCACGGTGGAGCCTGGAGGGTGCGAGTCTGAGTAAGTCCATGTGCGGGCCCTTTAAGAGGAGCTGCCGGGGGCTCCAGCTGCCTCAGCCTCAGTTCCTGCTGGTTTTTCCAGCCAGAAGTGATGGGGACTTCTCTTCCTGGCACTGGAACCCTGAGCTGGGTGCCTGGTGTGGGACGGAGACCCCTCAGTCCTCAGGGAGGACCTTCCCAGCCAAGATGTCCTCCTAATTTTTATCTGTCACATGCGGGTGTGGGACCAGCGCGTCGCGCCTCTGCCCCTCCTACCAGTCTCGATGTGGCTTCTTCTATAATTTTCGTAGGTGTCAGACTTCCATTCAGCTTGATTTCAGGTGGTTTTGAATGATGGTTGTTCTGTAGTTTAGTTGTAACTTTGATGTGGTTGTGGGAGGACGCAATAACGCATTTATCTATGCCGCCATCTTGACCGGAAGTCTGACTATTATTCTTATATTGCTCTTTTTGATGGTGTCAGATAATACTTACAGAGTTCTTTTTTATTTTTTTTTTTTAAATGGTAAAGTCTATCTCTTTTCTCTCTGTCATTTCTACATTTCTATCTTTGATATCACTAATTCTTTCCTCCATCTGGTCAGCTCTATTTCCTATGCTTATTAGTTTGTTCTTTATCTTTTACTGAGTTCTTCATCTCTAGAATTTCTATTTGGTTCTTTTTTAAAAGTTTCAATCTCTTTGGTAAAGTACTCATTTTGTTCATTGATTTCATTTCTAAGTTTATCTTTGTTTTCTTGTGGCTTGTTGAGTTTTTTCAGAACTGCAATCTAGAATTCTCTGTCATTCAAATCACATATTCTCATACTTTTAAGTTTCTTTTCTGGAGATTTTTCTTTCTGAGCTGCCTCATTACTTTGGTTAATTATAGTATTTCATAGATTCCATCTCTGTCTAAGCATTTATGTGTGAGTGGCATTTCTCTAGTAGATTGAGAGGAAGAAGTCTCTCTATTGTCTTCTAGTCAGTGGCACTGAAGCACAAGTTTTTAAGTTCTCTTGCACTGTTCTTTCTTTCCAGATCTCTGCGGGGTGGTGGAAAATGTCCTTTGTTCCATGGGAAGGTGGGCATTTTCTCTGTGTTCAGGTCATCTTGGTCTCAAAGGATCAACGCAACATTGGAATGTGGTGGGTTATGGGGTTTCAAATCCATGAAATTCCAGTGCTGTCCCATGCAGCCAGATGCTGCCAGCAGTGCAACCATGATGGGTGGGGTGGTGTGAGCTGGGGAAGCTGGCTGCTGCCTTTGCTGTTTTGCTCTCCCACTAATGCTAAGTGACAAACCTCAGCAGCCTCCCCTCTGTATCTCTGCTTGACCCTGGGATTAATCACAGAGTGCCTGTCACTCAGGGAAGAAAATGCTTCTGTAGTACCAGTTCTCAGGTTTGCAGAATAATGTACTCTGCAACCTGACACTTACTGTTACAGCTTCTTTGGGGGCCTGCTGCTCCCTTTGGGAGAGTGAAGGGAGACAAGCTCTGGGAGGGTGAGGGGAACTGGCCAGGCTCCATGGCTTTGTTTCTCTCTCTGGAATGCTGATTGACAGACAACCATGGCCATAACTCTGTGCTTCATCCCTGACCTGGTCACTGGGTTCAGCTGCAGCATGTACTGATTACTTCTGCAGCAATACTTACTGTATCTCTCTGCTCCTCCCCACTGATGAGAATGCCAGTGGCCACCTGATTCCTCCCTCTCTGGGCTGAGACCTGTAGTGAGCTCCAAGCTGCGAGTTCTGGGCTGTGTCTTTGGCACAGTCTCAGTTCTCCCTTCCCACCTCCCTGGTTCGCTCCCCCTTACCCACCTTCAGACGTTTCATTGTGCAGGTCTCTCAGACACGTTAGTGTATTGAGCAGGAAATCCTTTGTTGAATTATAGTTGTTCAAATTGTAGAAACTTCAAGTGGAGAAACCAAGGGGACCTCTCATGCCACCATCCCTCTGGTGTCACTCCTCAGAACTTGTTCATTGTATCTAGGTTGTTTAATACATTTTGGTCATTAGTATTTTCATTATTATCAGTGATGATTTTTGTTCAAACTTTAGCATCTGCTAAAAAAAAACCACACACACCACTCCTACTCATACATTTATGTCTGCCTTCCTAAAGATTATTTGAAACCAGAAACATTATCAGGTTATTTCATGATGTCGACTGCTCTATTGTTCATTTCTATTACTTTTTCTCATCATTTTAACTCTTCATTTTCACTTCATTTGGTGGGCTCACCTTATTTTTATCTGCTATGTCCTTCACGGTATTTTCAGCAGTATCTATATTTCCCTGTGCTACCTCCAACTCACTTTTGTTCTGTGAATGATTTTCTGTTTTCTCCTTTCTGATTTCCCCCAGCTTTTATTCTATCTATATTCTCACAAAATCTGTGTTGAGCTTCTAGATCTCTGTTCTTTATTCTTGTTTCTTAGAACAATTGATTATTTAATATTTTTTCATTTATATTAAATATCAAGTGATAAGTTTTATTTACTCTTTGGTGACATTATTTTAGTCAGAGTCCCTAACTTTTCAGTTGATTTTCCTGTTCCTTTCTTCTCCTTCTCCTACCCCCTTTTCTCCTTCTAGTATCTTTACATGGGTCCTGAACAGATTTGTTTTTCAGACAGGTCATTTCCTCTAGCTATTTGTAGGAATTTAGGGAAGTGAGGGAGGACCCAGACTTTGTGGCAGAATAGTTAGATAGGCAACCATAAGGTTTGTTTGTTTGTTTGTTTGTTTAACAAGGGAAGACTTTACCTTGAGAATGCCAGTAAAGTCTTCCACTGCTACAGAGACAGGCTGCTTCATTATAAACAACCCCTCTGGCTTTGCCTGCCCCAATATTTGGAACCAAATTGAATTCCTGCAGTTAATGCATGTTCTTTTGTCCTACTGTTGCAGACCAGAGATATAGTATTTGTACCTTAGGATGTATACCTCTGTTTCAGCAAATGTATTTTTATTCTGGATTTTTCCAGCTATCCAGCTACAACATTTTTTCCCTTCACTTTTTTTGTGGGCATTTGCCTACTTGATACCCATTGCTTTTGAAAGCCCTTTCATCTTTTTTATGGTATGGAGCTTAGCTGTCTTCTAGTTTTGCTAAAAACAGCTTTAATGTTTCTGAGTCTCTTTTTCCTCATTGCTTTTGGATGACTTCCAGGGAGAGAAGGCAGAAATGCCAATTTTATGCCATTATTTTGAAACAAGATACATCTATCTTAAATTTGGACATTTCTTATCCTTTTTTTTCTCTCCCCTCCTCACTTTATATTCTTCTTCTTTGTAGTTTATCTGTGCTCACAATTTCTCCTGAAGAAATCATTATTAAATTTTCATCTTTATCCCTGGTTTCTCTCTCTTTGATTATTTTCTCCTATGCCTAGTGTCAACTTTACATGGATATTCCTAAGAAACTTCCCGTATTATTGTCCTCTATGCTTTCCTGCTCTTCGTTTTGGTCAGTGGCACCACAGCTCTCTCAAGTATCTAGCTAAAAATGCTAGAATCCTATTTGTGCCTCCTTTTGTCCATTCTATATTCAAAATATTTTCTACCTCAGCTTCTCCTTTTTATTTCCACTGATATCACCCTAGCCTGGGCCCCACGGCTGGATACTGCAGACTTTTATTTTTGGTTGTCTTAATCCAATGCCAGTTCAGCTACTTACTGTGCCAGAGTTAACTTCCTTAAGTACATCTGATCATGTTATTCCTTTCCTCAAAATCCTCCCTGGTTCACCAGCACAAGCAGAAAAATCTCTCTAACTTTCCATAAATTGACATCTGAATTCTCTACCAACATAAAATCATTTATCGTTTTCTGAGAACACTCTTCATTCCTTTATTACCATAGCTTTGCTTACCTTTTGTCCTTTACCTAGTAGGTCTGTTTTTCTCATCTTTATTTGCTGATGTTTTGGCTGGCTTTCAAGGTTCTGTTTATGAGGCACTTTCAAAATATCCATTTGCATTGAATCACTCCTTTCCCTACACTCTTTCATTCCTTTGTGTTCCCACATGTTTGTTACACACCTCATTGCATGTCACGTGTTTGCCTTCCTGTTTTACTCTGCGTTCCTGAAGCACAGGAGCCATGTCTTTTCAACGTACACTACCCACGTCACATAACACAAGTCCCAGCATGGTGGGTGCCATTCCTTGATTTAAATTTAACTAAGTGATGTTAACAGATATTTGTAGTTTATCCCAGTGTTATATATATTATACATAATTTAATTTTACATATTATATATTATCCCAGTGTTATATATATTATACATAATTTAATTTTACATATTATATATTAATAATTTTTAATTTCTCATAAGATTTTACTTTATTTGGTAAAACTCAGAAACTAACAGCCAACTCACATCTCCCCATCTTCTTCTCTCTGCAGAAGGCTGTTCCCCGGAGACAAAAGGGCTATGGCTTAGGGATCATCTACCATCTCTGGGTTTTACAGTTTGGCAGCCATGGCCTGGTAGTCAAGCCTCCAGGTACAAAGCTCTCAGAGGCAACAGAAGAAAGGAAAAGGAAGTTTTCTCTTCAAAGACAATGAAAGCCTCCTTCCCCTCTTCCCTAATACCCACAATGTCCCCATACCTTCAACCTAAATAAAAAGATAGTAGAGGGAAATGCATGAGTGTGTAACACACACACACACACACACACACACACACACACACACACACAGGCTTCCTTTTAGCCAAAGAGCTGCAAAATTCCTCCCTGGAAGAACAATTGACAATACCAATCAAGACTTGGTGGTTCAAGATGATGGTTTGAATCATGTGAGACTGGTAAAAATCCCAGGAGAAAATATTCCATTTTCAGCCCATTTCCAGGTCTCAAGTGAACTGGTTTTACTTCTAAGAAATCCCCATTTCTACACAGGTGGACTATGGCTTCTGTGGCAGCTGGCTTAGGGAAAGGTTTTGCATGACTGAGAAGATAATAGTGAAGGACTGGGAGCAGGGCAGGAGGGCAGAGACTTTGGGGAGGTCTGTGAAAGGGGATCCCCACCCTTGGTTAATAATATATAATATATAATCTTTTATATATTATTTATTTTTAAATGTTATTTATCATATTGTAATAATATTATATAATATTTAAAGATTTTTATAATTTGGATGCAGTAATGCACTATCTTTTAGTACTTTTTATAAGTTCACTTTACAATAATATCTTTTAAAAACTCCTAGATCTACCTTTAAAATTTCTTAAAAAATTTTCATGGTGGGGTATATTTCTCCTGGTGACCAAGTTATCAGCAGATTTAAAGATTCTCAACTTATTATGGTAGTTACTCTCCTTTTTCTACAACATATTGCAACTTGTTAGATATTCTTTTCCTTTATTTCTCAAAGCACCAATAACACAAGGTCGTTTTAGATTTACTGAGTTTTACGAACAATTTGGGCTTATAGAGAGTTGTTAGAGCTCTCAGCACAGAAAGTTTCCAGCCACCCTGCCATGTGGAAGTTATCACTGGACAGCCTCTCTAGGATTCTGCTTGCTGACTTCTTGCTCATCTATCCTTCCCCCTCCCCCAACTCTTTTGCAAGATGCCTTTCCTAATTCCATAATTCTCAAAGTGGTTTTCTATTGCATTTGTCAGGGAAAGCCAAATACTTGTTGCTTTATGGATCAGGACATTTTTGTGAGTACAGAGAATCCCATTTAAAGTGGCTTAAATCACAAGGATGATTATTAGCTCACAAATGAAGTCCAGAGAAAGGGAGTCTCTAGACATAGGTAAAGGTTCAATGCTATCAAGTACCCTGGTTCTTTTTGGTTTGGTTTTCTTCTCCGCAATTCTTAGCGTGTTGCCTTCTTTCTCAGACTACCACTCTTCATAAAATATTTGCAGCAGCTCCAGGCATCATAATTAAACACAGCATCAAGAAGTACAGAGACATTACAAAATGGTGGTGGAGTGAATGGAAGCTACACAGACCATCTCCCAGGACCAAACTGGAATTACAACTAAAATAAAGACGAATCGTCAGGAAAAAGCAACAGAAAAGCAGCTTGTGAAGACCATATAACCAGGGACACTGAATTGATCCTGGTAGGATTGCGGAGGTGCGAGAGGAGGTCAGGGGGCCCACGGACAGCAGGGTCTTAGCTGTGAGCAGAGCCCTCGGGGTTAAATTCCCAAGCTCGCTCCACAGCGCAGAGGGCCAGGACAAAGCACTAAATAGCCACAGCCACTCACCTTAGGCTCCAGCAGAGGGAGGGTAGACTGGACTGGAACTGTGTGGAGACACTTGGGATTTGGAGGGCACTCAGAGCTTTTGCTGAGTTGCTGCCACACAGGACGGTGGCCATCTTACTCCTTCCCAGGGCTCTGGGGAGAAGTGGCAGCCCCTCCCTCAGAGATTCAGCCCCACCCAGGTAGGCCATTGAAATGTAAATTGAGGCTCAATAACAACCAACATCTACCCCACCCTCGGGAAATCCTCTTTTACGCTGAACACCTGAGGGAGGTTTTCATTCAACTGAGAACCCAAGGCTCTTCAAGTAACCTCGACTAATAGCCTCTAGGCAAAAAGCTAGAGGATAACTGAACCTTTCCTGAGCTTGCAAATCTACTCAGGAAAGTAAGACTTGACAGTGGTGTTTAACGTGGGTCCTCCCATGCTCATCCAAACCCAGTAGAGGGAGCCACAAACAGCAGAACACCAACATCCACAGGGAAAATTTGGCAGGCTCCAAAACCCACTGAGCTAGCCAAAATGGTGAAACAAAGAAACAAATCCCAAATGAAAGAACAAGAGACCTCTACTGAAGATGAGATAAATGAAATGCAGTTAAGCAAATTAACAGAGCTAGAATTCAGAGCCATGATCTTGAGGAAGCTAAACAGCATGAATAAAGACATCAACACCATGAGTAAAGACATAGAAACATTGAAAATCAACCAATTGGAAATGAAGAAGCACCAAGAAGAAATGAAGAATGACATAGCAGAAATAAAGAACACATTGGAAGGACTAAACAGCAGAGTAGAGGAAGCTGAGGACCAGATCAGTGAATTAGAAGACAGGGTAGAAAAAATCAACCAATCAGAAAACCAAAAGGAAAAAACAATGAAAAAACAGGAAGACAGCTTAAGAGAACTGTGGGACAACTAGAAACTTAATAATATTCGCATATAGGAGTCCCCGAAGAAGAAGAAAATGAGCAAGGAAGGGTTAGAGAATAAATTTGAAGACATAGTGACAGAAAACTTCCCTAATTTGGTGAAGGAAGAAGGCATTCAAGTTCAAGCAGCACAGAGAGCTCCAAGTAAGAAGAAACCAAACAGGCCCACACCAAGACACATAGTAATTAAAATGCCAAAAATTAAAGACAAAGAGAGAATCCTAAAGGCAGCAAGAGATAAGCAACAGGTTAGCTACAAAGGAACCCCCATAAGGTTATCAGCTGACTTCTCAACAGAAACATTACAGGCCAGAAGGGAATGGCATGAAGTAATCAAGGACATGGAAAACAAGGATCTGAATCCAAGACTACTCTACCCAGCAAGACTATCATTCAAAATAGAAGGTCAAATAAAGAGCTTCCCAGACAAAAAAAAAGGATAAAGGAATACATTAGCACCAAACCAGCACTGCAAGAAATGTTAAAAGGACTGCTGTAATTAGTAGAAGAAATAGGAAGAAAAATATTATAGGACCACACTAAACAAAAATGGCAATAAATAAGTACGTATCAATAATCACCTTGAATGTAAATGGATTGAATGCTCCGGTAAAAAGACACAGAGTAGCTGATTGGATAAGAAAGCTTGACCCATATATATGTTGTTTACATGAGACCCACCTCACAACAAAAGACTCACATAGGTTGAAAATGAAGGGATGGAAAAAAAATCTTCCAAGCAAACAGAAAGGAAAAAAAAGCTGGGGTAGCAATACTCATATATGATAAAATAGATTTTAAAATGAAGGCCATAACTAGAGACAAAGATGGTCACTACATAATATTGAAAGGAACTATCCAACAGGAAGATATAACCTTGGTAAACATATGCACCCAGTATAGGAGCACCAAAATATATTTAAAATCTTTTGGAGGACTTCAAAGGAGAAATTGACAACAATACAATCATAGCAGGGAACTTCAACACTCCACTGACATCACTGGATAGATCCTCTAGACAAAAAATTAACAAGAAAACAGAGACTCTAAGTGAAGCACTAGACCAAATGGATTTAATAGATATCTACAGAGAATTACACCCCAAAACTGCAGAATTCACGTTCTTCTCAAGTGCACATGGGACATTCTCAAAGATAGACCACATGTTAGGACACAAACTAAGTCTCTACAAGTTCAAGAAGATTGAAATCATATCAAGCATCTTCTCAGATCACAATGGCATGAAACTAGAAATCAATTGCAACAAGAACATGCAAAGACATTTGAACACGTGGAAGCTAAATAGCATGTTATTAAACAATGAATGGATTACTGAGGAGATCAAGGAAGAAATTAAAAACTCCCTGGAAACCAATGAAAATGAACACACAACAACACAAAATCTATGGGATGCAGCGAAAGCAGTTCTGAGAGGGAAGTTCATAGCACTACAGGCCTACCTCAAGAAACAAGAAAAAATTTTAATAGACTATCTAACCTTACAACTTAAAGAACTAGCAAGCAAACAAAAAGAAAACTCCAGAACAAGTAGAAGGAAGGAAATAGTAAAGATCTGAGCAGAAATAAATGACACAGAGACCAGAAAAACAATTCAAAGGATCAATGAAACAAAGAGCTGGTTTTTTGAAAAGATAAACAAGATTGATGGACACTTAGCTAGACTCACCAAGAAACAGAGAGAGAACCCAAATACACAAAATCAGAAATGAAAGAAGAGAAGTAACAACTGACACCACAGAAATACAAAGGATTGTTAACAAATACTATGAACATTTATATGGCAACAAATTTGACAATCTAAGCGAAATGGACAAATTTCTAGAAACACACAGTCTCCAAAAACTGGACCAAGAAGAGATAGAAAACTTGAACAGACCAATAACAACTGAGGAAATTGAAGATGTAATCAAGACTCTCCCAGCAAACAAAAGCCCAGGCCTGAACGGCTTCATGGGGGAGTTTTACTGAACATTCAAAGAAGAACTAACACCCATTCTCCTAAAACTATTTCAAAAAATTCAAGAGGAAGGAAGACTTCCAAACTCGTTTTATGAGGCCAGCATAATTCTAATTCAAAAACCAGAAAAAGACACTACAAAGAAAGGAAACTGCAGGCCAATATCCCTGATGAACATAGATGCCAAAATCCTTAACAACAGGAACAAGACAGGAATGCCCTCATTCGCCACTCTTATTTAACATAGTACTGGAAGTCTTAGCCACAGCAATTAGACATGAAGAAAAAATAAAAGGGATCCAAATTGGAAAGGAGGAAGTGAAACTTCCATTATTTGCAAATGACATGATATTGTACATAGAAAACCCTAAAGACTTCATCAAAAATCTCCTAGATTTAATACATGAATTTGGCAAAGTAGCAGGAAACACAATTAACATCAAGAAATCGACGGCATTCTTATACACCAAAATGAACTCACAGAAAGAGAAACTAGAAAAACAATCCCATTTACCATCACAGCAAAAAAATTAAGATACCTAGGAATAAACTTAACCAAAGAAGTAAAGGATCTATTTGCAGAAAACTACAGGACATTGAAAAAAGAAATAGAGGAAGATATAAAAAAGTGGAAGCACATACCTTGTTCATGGATTGGAAGAATTAACATCATTAAATGTCCATATTACCCAAAGCAATCTATAGATTTAATGTAATCCCCATCAAAATACCAACGACATATTTCACAGAACTAGAACAAATACTTCAAAAGTTCATATGGAACCAAAAAAGACCCCAAATAGCCACAGCAATCTTGAAAAAGAAGGATAAAGTAGGTAGGATCACAATACTGGCTATCAGGTTATACTACAAAGCTACTGTAATCAAAACAGCCTGGTACTGGCACAAGAACAGGCATATAGACCAGTGGAACAGAACAGAGAATCTGGAAATTGACCCAAGACATTATGCTCAATTAATATTTGACAAAGGTGTTAAGAGCACACAATGTAGTAAAGACAGCTCTTTAATAAATGGTGTTGGGAAAATTGGACAGCTACATGCAAAAAAATGAAACTAGACCATCAACTTACACCATACACAAGAATAAACTCAGAATATATAAAAGACTTAAATGTGACCCATGAATCCATAAAAATCCTAGAAGAAAATGTAGGCAACAAAATTTCAGACATCATACGCAGCAGAATCTTCACTGATACATCACCTAAGGCAACAGAAACAAAGGAAAAAATGAACACATGGGACTACATCAAACTCAAAAGCTTCTGCACAGCAAAAGAAACAACCATCAAAACGGAAAGGGAACCCACTGTATGGGAGAGCATAATTGCCAATGATACATCAGATAAGGGGTTAATCTCTAAACTATATAGAGTGCTCATACAACTCAACAAAAGGAATACAAAGAACCCAATTAAAAAATGGGCAGAGGAACTAAATAGACACCTCTCCAAACAGGACATACAACTTGGTTAAGAGACATGAAGAAATGTTCAACATCACTAATCATCAGAGAGATGCAAATTAAAACAACAATGAGGTATCACCTCACACCTGTCAGAATAGCCGCCATCAACAGAGCATCAAACAACAAGTGTTGACGAGGGTGTGGAGAAAAGGGGACTCTAGTACACTGCTGGTGGGAATGCAGACTGGTGCAGCCACTATGGAAAACACTATGGTGTTACCTCAAATAATTAAAAATTGAATTGCCATTTGACCCAGTGATCCCACTTCTAGGAATATACCCTAAGAAGCCTGAAACACCAATCAGAAAGAATATATGCACCCTTATGTTCATAGCAGCACTATTTACAATACCTAAGATCTGTAAACAGCCCAAGTGTCCATCAGTAGAAGAATGGATAAAAAAGCTGTAGTACATATACACAGTGGAGTACCATGCAGTTGTAAGAAAGATCTTTTATCCTTTGAGACGACATAGAGGGTCCTGGAGAATATTATCCTAAGTGAAACAAGCCAAGCAGAGAAAGACAAATATCACATGATCTCACTTATTTGTGGAATATAATGAACATAGTCTGAGGAACAGGGTAGACCCAGAGATGTGGAAGTAGGGTACAGACTGACAACCCTCAGAAGAGGGGGTGTGGGGAGAGGCAAGAGATAAACCACAGAACTTATATGCATGTACTCATAACTGATGGACATGGACAGCAAAACTGGAGATGGGGTGGGTGTACAAAAAAAAAAAAAAGAAGTACAGAGAGATTTTTAATCCAATGTAGTCTTTTTAAGAGAAAAGAAACCTCTTCGAAAAGCCTTCAAGCAAATCTTCACATATCCACAGGCAGCCCTGCCCCTCACCCATCACTTGCTTAGATGGAAGATTCACTCCTGAATTAAGGATATGCCCACCCATGCATGCGGGTAGAGAACTCAATAATGAGGATTTTGTTAGTATAAAAGAAGTAGGGAATACATTTTGTTTAGGCAACCAATTAGTGCTTCCATACTTTATTATGCATTACTGTTTAATTTTTTCCCCTGCTATTCTTTAAACTTTTTCTGCCTAAAAAGGTTAATGGGGAAAATTCACCTTTATAATCACACTAACATATGAGATATATTTTCCAAAGAGATATGCAGTTTTTTGTTTGCTTATTTTGTTTTGAGAGGAATTCTGCTCATCAACTCAAACTGCAGCCAGTAGTTATTAAATGATGTTTTCTTTTTATTATAATTAAAACATTTTAATTTCTGTTCAATTTTCCAAGATATTAATGAGACACATAATATCCAGGCCTTTAAAATTACCTTATTTTTAGCTCTGGCCAGTTTGGCTCAGCGGTTAAAGAGTCGGCCCAAGGACCAATGGGTCGTGGGTTTGATTCTGGTCAAGGGCACATACCTTGGTTGTGGTTTGTCCCAGGCCCTGGTTAGGGTCGTGCAGGAGGCAATCAGTCGATATGTCCCTCTCGTGTCGATGTTTCTCCCTCCCTCCCACTATGTCTGAAGATAAATAGAAAAGTACCCTCAGGTGAGGATTAAAAAAAATTACCTTATTTTTATATGGCACATTCCCTCATTCTTGCTACAAGAATCAGAAAGAGAACTTGAGTCAACTGAGTATCATATTTTTGGCCTCATTACCTTAACATCAATACAATACTTTGTCTTGGCCCTACTCAATCCGCGTTGATAACTTGGTCAAATCTGTCTATTTGAGTGAAAGTTTCCTCATGTGTTTGGGTATGTATAAAATTTTACATAAAAATCTACAAAGCATTGTTTATTCCAAAGTTTTAAGTCTCTACAAAGCTGATGGGGCCTAGAAAAGCATTACTTGGGAAAGTTTATTTCCCCTGGTCTACTTAATCTTTTTTATTTTATGTTTAAATTTTATTTGTAACTTGTGCATTACTCATCCTTTATATACATAAAAATTTCAATAAGTTTATGTACACATAATTTTTTTTCCAGAGAGCTGTTTGTTGAACATTTACGAACACACCGCTATATATAACCCTTACTAAGTAGCATCAACAGCATGTTTCGGGCTGTAGAGAAAAGGGTTATTTTATGGTCTAGGAATGGAAAGAATAAGAAGAAAAAAGCTAATTAAGCTTTAAGGTTTGTGTCCTTGACTTATTTACAACTCAGACCTCCTCTGCTTCTCTCTCCTGTACTCTGATACCTTACTGACCACGATTTAGAACCAGGCTCCATCTGGCTATGTGACCTTGGGCAATTTACTTGAACTCTTCAAGCCATACTTCCCTCCACTGTAAAATAATAACAATAATAGTCATAATAATGATGATAATAATAGCTAAAAATAGTTAAAATATATTTGTATTTACTTTGTGTCCTGGACTATGCTAAACACTTTCTATGTATTAATTTTTATTTTATTTTATCCTCACCCAAGGACATTTTTGCATTTATCCTCAGATAGTGTGGAGGGAGAGAGGGAGGAAGAGAGAGAGAAACATCTATGTGAGAGAGACACATCAAGTGGTTGCCACCGACACAACCCCAACTGGGACCAGGGACAAACTGCAACCGAGGTACGTGCCCTTAGCGGGAACCGAACCCAAGTCTCTCTGGTCTGCAGGCCGATGCTCTAACTGCTGAACCAAACCAGCCAGGGCTCTATATATTAATTCATTCAATCTTCACAACTGAGCAAGGTTTATAGGGAAGCTTTGCCTCTATTTCTGTTTGCTCGAATCTCTTCCTCCTTCTGCAGGATACAGCTTTTAGTCTTTTTATGATTTATCTGTCTATTTTATAACACATAGGTATGTATATACATATCATATATGCTACATAGAGTAACATATACATCCTCTCCCTTGTCCTAGAGAAATGACACACAATTTTCTCTACCTTACTTTTTTGATTTAACAATATACCCTAGAGATAATTCTATGGTAAAGATAACATGTTAAAACAAAATGATTAGGGGAAAAAAATGAGTTACATTCAAAATGAAATTGAATTCACTTTTAGACTTATTGAAAAATATGTCAGTGGTCAACAAATTTCACTGCATGCACACTAGTTGTTTATTAAACAACCATATTTATTATTTGGTAATCAGAATGCAATTTTAAAGCATTTATTTATATGGTAGTCTGCTGCATACATATGTACGCATACATGCATACTTTCATACATATGCTTTAGTGAGCTTTTGTTGTAGTTTATAAAATTTGTAAGGATTTTGTTATAGTTTTTCAATGAGAATCTCATTGAAATAATGGAATATATTCTCCATGTTAGTGTTGGAACATAGAATGTCTGATTTCCAGAAAGAGATTACTGATAATAAAAGAAGATAACTGTATTGTATTTTTAAATCCTAATTTGCCACTGTTATTATTTTACTACCAAACAGTAGATGGCACTCTAAGTATGTACTCATTAGAGGACAGATTAATGTCTAATAAACTCCAACATGTAATTTACATTATTTAACATTTGAAATTGTTGTATCTAATGTTCAAAAAGGCATGGACCTTTGCCTTAGGTCTAGATATATATATTTCTGATATATTCAGAATTTCTATTTAAAATTTATTTGAAATACTATTGGTTGCAACAACTAGAGGATTTTGTATAGGTAAAGATGATGTTGCTGGTACAAAATCTATACTTTTATATTTTAATTTAGTATGGTGAGTAATTTAATGGGTTAATCATTCCAGTATTAAATTATCTAAACACATTCCTTAGCCACTAACAAATGGACTACTCATCCCTCGTTTTTAAAAGACTTTAATAATTGTAAAAAGTAGTCCTAATGTCAAAACCAGAATTTTGTTGGTCTTCCTTAATTTATATTATAATATATATTCTTTTACTTTGAGATTTAAGAAAAAAACACTTTTAATATGTTTTTATTGATTTTTTTTTTTTTTTTTTTTAGAGAGAGGGGAAGGAGAGAGAGATAGAAACATCGATGTGAGAGAGAAACATTGATTGGTTGCTTTCTGCATGTCCACTACTGGGGATCGAGCCCGAAACCCAGGCAAGTGCCCTGACTGGGAACCTAACCGGGACTTCTCAGTGCAAGGGATGGTGCTCAATCCACTGAGCCACACCAGCCGGGCAACTTTGAGGTTTTTTTTGTTTTTGTTTTTTATCCTCACCCAAGGACATTTTTCCATTTTTGTTCAGATAGAGTGAGAGGGAGAGAGAGAGAGAGAGAAACATCGACATGAAAGGGACACATAGAGTGGCTGCCTCCTGCAAGACCCCAACCAGGGCCGGGGACAAATCGCAACCTAGGTATGTGCCCTTGACCGGAATCAAACCCAAGACTCATTGGTGTGGGCTGACGCTCTTAATTGCTGAGCCAAATCGGCCAGCGCCAACTTTGAGTTTTTTATAGTATGTTTGAAAAGTTTCCAATGGTCTCTATGTTGCTAAATCCAATCTTGATTCTTAGGTCTCATTTTGTTTGACATGTTAGCAGCATTGTACAGAGCTGATCACTCTTTTCTTCTGAAAACTCCTTATTGCTTGGCTTTCAGGACACCACAATATTTCCTTCTCTCTCACTGACTATTTCTTGATTTTCTAATATTTTCATGTTGGAGTGAGTGCCCCAACTTGGTTAACCTCTTTTTCTTATCTTCCTTACTGATATCATTCAGGTTTACAGTTTTAAATATAAGTAAAATATCTGCATTTTAAGTGGAGTGCAAAAGATTCAAATGATAAGAGGAATTGCTGGATTCTTTTAAGGCAAACTGATGCAGAAGAAAAGATGTGATTGTTAATTGTGTTATATTTAAATTCCACAAAATCATGGACTGTTTGTTGTGGGTTTGGTGTACCATTGAATTCAGTCATCATCTCTATGGTGACAGTGTTCAAATATATATATAATCTTTAGCTTAGACCTTATTTCTGAATTCTTACATATATTCAACTATTTATCTGGCAATTCTATTTGGATGTCTAATAAAAATCTCAAATGTGCCCAAGTGTTCTTTCCACCTCCATATCCTTTCATCTGATCAGGCCAAAAACATTGAAACAGTCTTGACTCCTCGATTTCCAACCTGTCATAAAGTCTTGTTGGCCCCTCTAACTTTAACATATACCCAGAATCTGACCATCTCTTACCACTTCCACTCTTACCACCCTGGTTCAAGCACCAGCTCTCAACTGAATTATTGCAATAGCCTTCCAACCAATCTCTCAGCCTCCACTCTGACTGCTTCACAGTCTATTTTCAGCAGAGCATCCAAAGTGGTCCTGTTAACATTAAGTCAGTTTGTGTTACTCTTCTGCCCAAAACGCTGTGGTGACTCCACTTTTCACTGAGAATAAATCAAAGTCCTTATAAAAAACTACAAGGTCAATAAGATCTGGCTCTCATTATAATCTTTGAGGTCATCTCTTAGTAGTCTTCCTCTCTCTCACTCCATCCCAACCATACTGGCCTCTTTGCTTTATCTTAACCACGGCAAATGCACACCTACCTCAGGAGCTTTGCACTGGCATTCTCTGCCTGAAAGGCTCTCCCCTTAGTATTTACGTGGCTTTATTTCTTATCTTCTTGCTTCCTTCACTTCTCATATTGAGGAGTATATTGAGGGTCCTATTTACAATTTCAGACTCTATCCCTGGCCCCGGCAGCCCATCTATCCTACCTGACTGTTGTTTTTCCAAAACACATAACCACCTTTGATGCAACATTTATTATGTCATTTATTTCCTGCACTAAAATATAAACTTCATATCAGTAGAGATTATCATCTTTTTGGATAACTTCTCTATCATGCCTAGAACAGTGCCTGGCATATTGTAAGTAATCAATAAATATTTGTTAAATGATGACTGAATAAATGAATGAATGGTAAGGGGAATAGTACACCATAATCTTTTCAGTACTTAAGGTCTATAAATACCACTTAGTTTTCACTTAGAAACTGTCACTCATTTTGAAGGATGACTCACTGTTATAATAGGTTTTTCCTTTTAAATCTGATTGAATCAATGGTGGACTCACTAGAATAAAATTCCAAAATATGCAACAGCTGGCCTAATTCAAAATCAAGCTCACAGAATTTAAGGTATAATAAATAGATGCCTAATACATGAGAAGTACTTAATATCTTGAATATCTTGAATTGCCTAGTAAGGAAGAAAATTGACTTTAATTGGGCTGCTGCCATATATATAGACACAATAGTCCATTCACATATACATTATCATTTCTCTTTGCAACTTGGTGAGATAGGTATAACCCCAATGTTGCTGACTTGGAGGTTTTGGCTAGGGAAGATAAAAGTTCTTGACCAATACAACAAACTGGTAGCATGGCTGGGATTCAAATTTAGTTTTGATTCCTAAACCCATGGTCTTTTCATGACACTCACTACCCTGCCTCCCTTTAAAAAATTTTTTAAGGGGAAATATACATATGTATGTATGTATGTATGTGTAATGTGTGTACTGTACCAAGACCAGGTATATTAAAAATCAGATAGTCCAGTGGTTCTTGAGCATGTATAGCCCAGAGGTGACTCGGCTTCTGGACTCACCTCTAATCTCAATCTGTCCTTGATGAACTTTATTTTATTTTATTTTAGATAAAAATGGATTAAAAAGAAACACTAGTGTTAGGTTCCTTTATGGATAAGTGGAAGTTGAATATTTCAAGTCATGTTACACTCTGAACCCTTTAGTCCTTTTTAAAAAACAAATCCGTACAAGCTAGACAACAAAATTATCCTGATAAGGATACAGTCAATTAGGTTACTTTGACCACTCTAACAAACAATCTTAATTTTATTTTGATTCCCATAAAAAATTAACCTAGCTCTTGACCTAAATTTGAATGGGAAAATAAGAATAGAACAAAATGCTTTTATCTGAAGTAGAGTCGTCTTCCGGTCCCAGACTCTGGCTGATAATGACGCAGAGGGCAAAGCACGTACAAAGGTCACATGCTCGCACAGCTGCTCCCACACCTGGACCTCTGGGGACTGCGGGTGATCAGACAGAGCCCGAGTTCTCCCCTCACCCGTTCACCCGTTTTGTAGAAACAGCATCAGGAAGTGCTCTTCCCCTGACATTAAGCTATAGCTTGGAGTCACAGAAAGTTCTTTCCTCTCTCATGCCCCACTGTTAGTGGAGTGACTTTTTAGGTCTGGGGATGTTTCACGTCACTTTTATTTTGAGATCCCATGTCTTAAGACAGCTGGGGAGTGTTAATGACCAGGCCACAGCGCTCAGGTCTGCACGTCCACTTTCCACAGTTCGGAACAAGGGAAACATCCTGGGACGTGGTTCTCACAACACAAAGGAGACACTAAAGCCTCGGACGATCCTCAGTGGGAGAGGAGCTATTTTTCAACTTGGCTTGGGACCAAGTGTTGAAAAATGTGAAGCCATTGATTACATATTACTTCTTGTGGCCAAAAAGTAGGAATTATACAAACACACAAGAAAAACTTCTTATATTTTTCCCACATTCTTTCTTTTCCCTAGATATATTGTTTAAATTTGAACAGTGGTACAAAAGATCCCATGGGAATGACACTTCCTACATGAATAGCTTCCTTGCTTATAAGAGATTTAATTCAATTCTCTGGTGGCTGAAGGGCTGATTTAAGGCTATAATTCAACCACAGAAATCCTTACATGCCATAATTTGAAAGAAGGGAAGGAAAAGAAGAATAAATCTAATCTTTATAAGTTAATTAAAGATTGTCCTGTGTAGTGCTGAGTTTAGCATTGCCTTTATGCCATACTTGCGTATGCCAACACAAGGTCCTGGGGACAAGAGAAAAGATAAGGGGGACTGAGACATGCTATATTGCAGTTCAGATCAACAACCACATATTAAGATTCACATTCTAGGAACTAAGCGACTTGTTGAAGATTCAAAGGTGATGCATATTCAGTCCTTGCTATGATGACCATTTAAGCAGAAACAATGGGTTAGAATTTAAAGAATGTGCCTCACAAACCAAAATCAAACTTAAGAGCAGGTAGATGTGATGAATTACCTTACAATCCCTTTCATACTACCCTTGTGGGCCATTGTGAATCACAGGGATGAAATGAATGAGCAGTTTCAGTGAATGAACTTGCTAGACCAATGAACCATCCAAAGCAAATTGAAACAGAGAAGCAGTTTACCTAGCTCCAGGAGATAATCTACGTTGTTATGTAACTTTATTATACTCCTATGAAGCCGAACGTGTGTTCTCTTCTAAACAGAAAAATATTTAGAGTATGGATGAAAACGGAAAGGTTCAGGGAGATATTCTGTTTCTCTGATAAATGTTGTTTTAATCATTGTATTATCAGAGTCCTGTAGGGTCCCACAACTCACATATTTCTAAGAATGAGAAAGATCTGATTCCTTTTATGCTATCAGGACTCACTTTACATAAAATTTTGATAGTTTGCCTTTTGAGCTACAGACTTCAACCTACAGCAAAGCCTATTGAGAAAATTATTGAACAGTACTTTATACCGGGTCTATGTCAAGTGCTTATCCATTTATCATCTTATTCACTCTTTGTAGCAACTCTCTAAACAAGCTAATATTATTCCTGTCATTCAGTGAAAAAAATTTTAGAAATTAACTAACTTGCCCAAGGTCACTCATCATCTAAATGGTAACACTGGGACTCAGTGTCAAGATGTGGTAAATAGTAACCAAATATAACGAGATAAAAAAAAAAGTGCTCAGATTTTAAATATTTGATTGCAAATGTAATTTGTTATTAAAAAGCATTTTTGGCCCAGCCAGTGTGGCTCAGTGGGCTGAGTATTGCTCCATGAACTGAGAGGTCCCGGTTGGATTCCCGGTCAGGGCACATGCCTGGGTTGTGGGCTCAATCCCTAGTAGGGGGTGTGCAGGAGGCAGCTGATAGATGTTTTTCTCTCACATCAATGTTTCTATCTCTCCCTCCCTTCCTCTCTCTCTAAAAAAAATCAATACAAACAGATTTAAAAAATAAAATAAAAAACATGTTCGCTTTATATATAATTGCTACTCAAGAATATCTTTGTATTTTCCAGAGTAGCTTTGAATTTCACAAAGCGTTAATGCCACTTGAAAGAACAGTTTTAGGTATATAGTAATTAAGGTCAAACACTTTTCTTAGACAAACAAATGATTTGGGGAAGAAGGCTGAGAAATTTCTGAGTGGGTGTATGCGTGCGTGCGTCCGTGCGTGCGTGCGTGTGTGTGTGTGTGTTTTATCCTTCCTTTTCCAGGAAATCAACCAGTGCTTTCTTGTTGTCATAATTTCTGCCAGGACTTTTTAAAGTATCATATATCTAGAATATACATACTCTATAGAACAGTCAGGAAAGGGGGATACTTTAGCAGTGTTGAATGGAAACGGGAAATCAGGCTTAAACTAAGATTAAATGATTCAATTAGCCTCAAAGCCTATAAAACATGCCTTTTCTTTTGCTATGCCTTAATAGCCTCCTTTCTTTATTCTTTTTACAGTGTGTACATTGCTTTTGAACTGTGAATAAAGTATTTGTTTAGTGAAAGTGTGGGTAAGAATGAACTTTTAATACACCAATAAAATCCTACAGATCACATTTATAAAACACACACATGCATATATAAACAGTCTTTAGAAAGACAGAGAATATAAAAACAAACCAGCTTTGTGCTTGTCCCGAGTCACCACTATCTTTTGTTTCAAATCCCTAAGGTTAGAATGAAACAAGCTCGGTCTCTGAACGCCGGTTCTGGAGATCTATTTATTTGCACCTCACTTAGTTTATTATTTCATTTTATAGCTTCCGTAACACATGGAGGATATAAAACAACTCCCTTTGAGGTCCTATAGCTATGAACATCTGTGTGATTATAAGGTGCAAGGAAAGTGTATGTTCATTGTCATATAAATGATAATGGTAACGTTGACTTTTAATAGAATTAGGTATTTTATGTTTAAAGTTTAGTTAGCTGTGATATTTAAATTAATACAAGAAGGTTCTTTTTTTTTTGTAGTGAAGCTGGGAGGATGTGAACCTGCAGTTGCCAGAGGTCATGGCACCAGCCATGTGGAAAAAGCTGGTTCACATTGTGGGAAATAAACCCAATGCACAGGAAGATGCAAAAATGAGAGGGACACACACACACAAGTACCTGGTGATATTGGATTCCTGGTTCTAGTCCCTGAGTGATTATACATCACTCATTTAGGTCCAATATCTTTTCTTAATTGTTTTATTATATTTTCACTTTCCAAGTTTGGTTGTGCATATTATAAAGAGAAGAGATAGTAGGTTCTAAAATTTTCTTATTGAATGATTTATTTGTTGACATTAAGAACAGAACATTAATATGAGAAAGACACGTAGGTGTCACTGGAGAGACTAAACCATAAGTACTTGCCATAAAATAGGTGTTTAATGAATTCCTGAAGACTAAATAGGACAGGTTTTCCACAGGTCACTAGATGTTAAATATCTTTCAAGGGCCATTGCGCTCTAAAAAACAATTTGTTTTTTTTAATCCTCACCCGAAGATATTTTTCCATTTATCTTCAGATAGAGCAGGAGGGAAGGTGGGAGGAAGAGAGAGAGAGAGAGAAACATTGACGTGAGAGAGACACATGGATTGGTTGCCACCCACATGGCCCCAGGGGCAGGGGATGAACCGCAACCGAGGTATGTGCCCTTGGCCAGAATCAAACCTGGGGCTCTTTGGTCTGCGGGCCAATGCTCTTAACTGCTGAGCCAAACCAGCCAGGGCTAATTAACAATTTTAAAACTTGCTAGTGCTTTCATTAACTTGTGCAATGAATAATGTTAGTCTTTGGTACCTGCAAATTTAGAGATTTCATGAAGTAGGTCCTAGATATAATTGCAAGAGTTTCTTTGGCTGATACAGATTATCTTGCAAATGCCTACTGGCAAGTTTAAAGTATAAAAAACAGTAGATGGAGAACTCCTGGTTAAATTTAGTAACCCCTTTTCTGTGTGGGGTTACTGGTTCAGGAGCTACTTGTGTGGTATTTTTCCCATAGTTATGACTGTATTTCTATTTACTATTTTGCCTCTAAGAATTAGGTTGAAATCTTATTTTTTAAAATGAGTCTTCAAAATACAATGCTAACTCTTTTAATTTTCTTCTGTCAATCTTATCCTTTTATTGACCTGAAAATAAAAAATTATATGCTGAAAAAATCTTTAGAATTCTTTTAGAAAGTAAACAAGGCTTCTAGCATGCTAATAATTTCCTAATTTAATAGTTTTACAGGTTCAGTTATTTATAAGTTATATTTTACATGTCCTTAAGCAAGGAATTAGGATGAAATCTATCTTTTGAAGAAGAAAAAGTATTGTATCTTTAAAGGTTCACTTATCTTCCCAATTTCAAAGTCTCCTTCTCTGTGAGTGCATTTGCGTGTGTGTATAACATCAGATTTTTAAATTATAAATTAGATTCTAATTCTTTGGAAATCCATGGCAAGCTAAGTTAGAAGTGTGTTGGGCAATTATCCAATGGATGTGGTTAAAGGAAATAGCTGAGGCTGATAATTAGCAGAGAGCTCATTCATTGCTTAAACTCAACTGATAATTGCTCATAACTTTATTTTCCTTTGTTTACATAATGTAGATTTGACCCAAGTGTTCCAAAATATGTTGCTGATGGGGAGAATTCTAACATTCTAACACATGAAGCTGCTTTTACCCTTCCTCTTCTATGTAAGAAGTAATGATGAATAAGACAGTTAGATACCTCAATTTATCATCTTAGTCGATAAGAACTACGGTCCAGGCAGATTATCACTGGCACATGATTCTCTTTTGTATCCTCTACTTAAAATCTCCCCCAAAGCCTGAATTCTCCATTGAGGTTTCCTAAATGGGAACATTTGCAAGTTATGATAGCACAGTAATGTAGTGGCCTAGACTCTCAGGCCCCCATACACAAAAGAAAGTAGGCAAAAATAATAATGATAAGCAAAGCTAAGGATTCATCTGAAGAAACCAATCGCAGAACAAGATTAGGGCATACATTTCAAAAATTTCATTTTTTGATAACAGAAGCCAAAGAACCTGAGGTGACTAGGTTTCCCAGCAGCCTCATTGAAGAAACAAAAAGGAAACTGACAAGATCCTAAAAAATATTACTTATATCCTTCAACTTGGAGAGAAGCTGGCTAAGGAGGTGAGAAGACTGTGCAAGGAAAGAATCCATGAATATCAAGTAAAATCCCTCAAGAGTAGAAATTCCTGCATCTCACCAGAAGACCTTAGCAGAGCATCAGTGGCATGGAGCTGAGATGGAGGAAATTAGTCACACACAGCCCAGAAGAGTCTCTGATCTAGGATAAATAAGGGGATCTTTGATGACTAAGCAGAATCTAGGTCCTTAGCAAGTATTTTATTCAGCCCCATCTGGGTTCTCCTCCTTCCTTTCTCCACACTCTTAGACTATAACCAATGTATAAACTATCTGATACATCAAGTGTAGAGCATAAGGCAACAAGAGGAAATAGTCTAAGATAACTGGGAAGAATATTTTTACTATCCTTCCCCAGAAAAATTTCGAAACCCAATCATTTAAGGAAATGTCTCTCAAGTATAGAAACTCTGGGATTGGTTTACAAGTCTGATTCACATGAACAGACAGCCAAAGGAAGAATTCTTACGTTAGTCCTCCAAGTGTGTCAATACAACACAGTAATGATTTTCTAACCCCAAAGAGTATTAACACTCTTTCCCACAGTCATTTTGACTTTTCTGAGGTTTCCTTTTCATCAAATTGTCATTAACATCTGTTTTAAGCAACAAGACATTCCCACGGTAGCAGAACTATGATGACTTTTTCATATGGAGAATGTAATAGAAACACATGAATTGAGGAAAACAAACCAATAACTTTAAAAACCTGGGATTAGGGGGAAAAACTGATCAATTACTACAAACTTTGTTCTATGGGAGGAAAGTGAAAGGAGTCACTACTCACAGTACATTCTTCTTTGCTAAAAGCTGCAGAGAAGAATTCATCAGCAGCAGAATTTCAGTTATGCTGAGACAAGCTTCAACCAACTCTTTTGTGTTGATGCCCCTTCTGGGGACTTTCCCAAGATGGAAAGAGCCTTTCATACTTAGTCTTTATTGTCATTTGTGGATCTTTATTGTCTTATATAAGCAATGTAGTAAGACAAATAAATTTTTCTTTAATAACTCTAGTACAGGATAAATTTGGGGGTCAAAAACTACTGGATGATAACTAGAAGGAGCACTTACCTTTACTATTATTATAGCCATTCAACGAACAAAACTTTTGTTAATCTCTTATCCCAACTGGTATGTTTTTACCCAGTTTCATCACCAAGCAAAGTACTAAACGAGAGCAAGTACCACAGAATTAACCTTGTCAATATGTTCTTTTTAAAACAGGTTCTTGATCACTTTCCACAAACAAGACCTCTCCTCAGGCCCATCAAAATTCATATAAGGCTTGTGGCTCCTTTAATCACTATACTGTGGTATTGTACCCGAAATATGTATGCTTTACCAAAGGCAAGGAAAATTAGTTTAGCAAAAGTGTTTTATATAAATGCCCTGAGATGTTGATTAACATCTAGAAACTGTTTTGTGGAATCAAACATTTAAAATGAAAAGCTTGGAGCTGGAAAGAAAATCTCAAAGATATTTAGTACCGATCTTTCTCTAGTCTACTCTTATTTGATGTGTAATTTCCCTTAATTACATTTCTTCATTTATCTATTCAACAGGTATCTATTGGGAGCCTCCTAATCTCGGCTAGGTACTGGGTGTAGGCTGCTGAACAAAGCACATAGTCTCTGACCTCATGGAGATTCAAGTCTACTGGGAGAGGCAGAACTAAATTATCATACAAATGACTAAGATAATCCCAATTTGGTAAGCTCTAGTTGCATGGAATTTATTATTTTTATACATAGCCATTCTGTTTGTATAGTACTGACAATGAGAAAATTCTTCTAAACCTATTTCTACCTCACACAGTGTGGGCCATCACTTTCTACCTGCTTCTAGGAACCATCCTAGCATCATATTGGCACCATCTCTTCAGGTCTTTGCCAGAGTTTTATGTCCTGTATCTCAGGAGCGTGTTCTCTCCTATTCAAGTTTATGTCCTACCCGCCTTGATCTAGTACCCTTAGAATCCAGCTCTGTATGAATTCTCCTGGTTTCTGCCAGTATGGGTTGGCTAGATCCTAAAGCTCCTTTGAGGTAGAGTCCCTTTTTTCCCCTTCTCAGGTCCAACATGGTCCAGCTGGGTTGTTATTCTAGTGACCAGGAGGGGAAGTAGAGATAGATAGTGATTGTGGATCATACTGTGTTGCAAGGGAGGACCTCCGCATAATCTTCAAGGTGGCAGTTTAGACCCTTAATGGAGAGGAGTAGACCCCTCACAAGGTAGGGCAATCTGGAGATTCAAGAATTTGAAATAACCCCAACTATGTGTCAGGATCTCATTCTTTCCCATATAAGGCCTGGTCTTGGCATAGCAGAACCTCGGAGTTCTACTACTCTTGTTAAGTGCTGGGCTTTGTCCTCAGCTTTCAGTGATATTAGCTATAGATTAAATTTTTTTCTATGCTACAAAGATGTTCTCTGGCTTATAGATTTTTTAATTGCCAATTAATTACTCTCAGCCTTTCCCAAAGGGCCATTTGAATTTAGTACCCAATTCTTCTGTCTTTATAGTTATTAGTTACCCTATATTTCTCAAATGACAGAAACATGACACCTGCTAGTGTACTTACTTTTATCAAAATACCATTTCAGATCACCACCAGAGAAAGCTTTAACAGAAGCTTGGATACATTATGCGGGAACTATTTGTGTTTCAACTGCTACCAGCTGAGTGGCAGGTAGTTCAACTTCAAAATCCCATCTTAGTGTTTGCTTTCTTGGACTCCACTTCTGGTACTAATAGTTGTGATTAGTCCCCTAGGAAGCTGACTCTTAGAGATGTGAAAGCAGAGAGTTTATTAGGAAGTACTCGGGATCAACATCTGTGGAATGGACGAGAAAGAAAGGAAACAGGACTGGGTACAGGAATAAATTGGGCTGTGCCATAGTCTCAACAAAGGCCTCTACTGACTTCATGGGGGAGTTCTGGAACTAGGATGGTCCTTTAGAGTTGTCTCAATTTAGGGTAAGGAGGCTAGACTTTTATGCCCCTGAGTCAACCAGTCAATGCATATGGGCTACCCTGGGAAGAAAGTGTGACCTTGGGCAGAGACTCTTCAGCAGAGGCACTCATCAAAGACATATCTGGGACTGTCTTCTAGGAGTACCTCCAGAAGTTAGGGAAATAAATGTGTGGTATCAAATTCATTACTGAGAGCATGAGGAAACTTCCAGATGTGGCCCATTTCAACCAGAAATATGAGCAAAGGCATGTGGAGTAACTGGGACTATCTCTAACATTCTCTCTGTTTACATGCACTTCACCACCATTCTCCTCTGCACTGATTGCTTCATGACGCAGGAGTGCATCTGCATCCATAGACAGTCTCTGTTCAGAGTGCCAAAGAGGGCCTGCTTTAGCTCTCTTTTTCACCTTCCTGGGCTCTCTACAATTTTAAGAGCACGTAAGTATTTTTTAGTACTGAGAACAGACTTCAGAATCTTTGAATTTAACTTTGTTCTCTTTCCTCCTCGATTGTGGCTTCTTTCCTAGTTTATGATATTTCTCGTGCTACATTCTCTGAATACTCTTCACTGTGAGCTATAAATATATAATATATATAACTCACATTGTCAAAGTCTATTAGACTTGTAATGGCATTTTGGAATTTAGGAATCCCTTTTCACTTTAACAAGTTTGGGTTTCAAATCAAGACTCTCTACAGAGTAAAAAAAATAGAATATCTAACTTAGCAATCAAATCTGATTAAGGACTTTATTGTTCTCCTGACACCCTAAAACCATTGTTTTAAAAGATAGGAAGTCACAAGCAATGTCACAATTTAAATGAAAGTAACGTAGTTGTGTTTAAAGTTTTGCAAATATTATAGTTACTATAAGAGTAGTATTCCAAACTTTACATGTATATTGGCAAATATATTTAAATTCTAACAATTATTTGCATCACACCCTTATTTTTGTATTGTTTTCATTGCCATTCTCCATGCAAGTGGTAGAAACAACTTTGTATATGCACTGCCTTCAAGAGGTGGGCAGAAGCAGTGTATGACAAATAGGCCAATTAAAATACTTAATAGAATGTGTAAATCTATAGCAAAAACAAATAAACTTGAAAACAGCACTTTTATTTGAAACAGTAAGGATCTACTGAGAGAAAAATGTATAAGTTAAGTCTGACATATCTGTATAACTTGAAGCAGAGTTCAAGAATACAGGATATAACACCAAAATACAAGTTATGCTATACCTAGCAAAAAATAAGACCCTAATGAGATGAAGCATGGACATAGAGGTGATGTATTATTGAGAGCTTAGAAAAGTTGGTTTCTAAGAAAACTTATTCTCTACCCGCTTTTTAAGTAGGGAAATTGAAATTCCAAATATGTTGGAAAATACTGGAGAACATATGGTAACCATTTTTTGGACTCCTGAATGTGGCCTAGGAGACCACAAGCTTCACAGAGAAGTTCCAGGTGTAATATTGCACCTTAGCAGTAGATCAGCAATGACTGAGGGAGATGACCAGGTAAATGGGCCTGGGGGTGACCTTACAGAATCACAAACAATACCCAGTTTTCCTTCCTCCTTTGACATAAAGATACATTTCCCAGTCTTCTTAAAACTAGGTGGGACCATGTTCCTAATTTGGCCAACAAAATGAGATTAGAAGTGATGTATGAATTTGAGAGCCGAGGTAGTACCGCACCCCCTCCCCCAGTTGATTCTCCAGTCTCTTTCTTCTCCTACCATAGTAACAGAGGGAGGCTAAATGGATTAGATGATATAATTATAAGATGGTTGGTGGAACTTTCCTCAGCATGGCTCCTGAGTGGCTATATGGAGCCAAGCTACCTGGAAAATCTCACGGGGCATGCAGCATGAGTTAGAAATAAACATCTGTATGTTCCATACTGAGATTTGGAGATAGTTTCCTTCCTTCCTCCCTTCCTTCTATCTTTCTTTCCTTCTTTCCTGCAGCATAGCCTCTCCTATTCTAATAATAGGTAAGTACATGAGAATTCTTAAACTCCCAAATAGCAGGTGACTAGAAGACCTAGAAAGACTTGAGGTTGGAATGAAGAGGATTTAGAGTATGTGGATTTCAGCAGTAATCACTGGCTTCATGATGGCAACGAAAAGCCTAGATGTGATAAGAAACAGCATAGCAAAGGCTAGAGACCTTCTTTTGATTGCAGAATAATATAGTAATGTTCTGTAAGTAATACTTATGTAATTAATATGTATCTTTGGAAATATGTTTCCTCTAAGGACAGAAATTAAGAAGAAGAAGGAGGAGAAGATGAAGAAGAAGGAGAAGAATTAGAGTAGTAAGAAGGAAAATCTTGAGCAACAGAAGTGATCACTTTAAAATCAGATATAATGGCCTGGCTGGTGTGGTTCAGTGGTTGAGTGTCGACCCATGTACCAAGCAACAGCTCACCAGTTCAATTCCCGGTCAGGGCACATGCCCGGGTTATGGGCCAAAAACCCAGTGGGGGGCATGCAAGGGGCGGCCAATTGATGTTCTCTCTTGTCAGTGTTTCTCTCTCTCTCCCTCTCCTTTCCTCTCTCTCTAAAATCAATAAAGAAAAATTTTTTTAAAAATAAAATCAGATATGATGGCATTGCTTTAAATTGGAAAATTCATTTTTTCCTGTCAGCCACAAAAATCAAGAGCTTATCATGTAAGTTGTGTAGCCAAAGCAGAATCAAAAATAGCACCAAAAACTAACAAAAAACAGAATTGGCTTTTAGGAAATTGAGCCAATAAAGAGAATTTTTAAAACCCTGAGAATAAATGACAGCACAATAATTAGGAGAGAAAATATTATTTCTATTTCCAGATGTTCAGATGACTAACTTTAAAAAGTCAAAAGATTCAACATCAAAACTACTAAAACAAAAAAGAAAGCTCAGTAAATTCTCTAGTTTCAACACAAATAAACAAAACCATTAATTTCTCAAATTTAAAAATCAGAACTTCTAAAATATAAGTTTAAAATGTTCTCTCCATATCAGTATATCAGTGATATATTGCATTTTGTTGCTAATAACAGTTTAGTACAATGTCTAGTTTTTTTTCCTGACGTTTTTAATG
This sequence comes from Tadarida brasiliensis, assembly GCA_030848825.1. NCBI lineage: Eukaryota > Metazoa > Chordata > Mammalia > Chiroptera > Molossidae > Tadarida > Tadarida brasiliensis. The sequence goes on along the minus strand of CM061263.1, from coordinate 35,315,000 downwards.
CAGAAATTTATTTTTGAAGAAAGTAAAGAATATGATTTTGATTAAGTATCTACCGGGTGGCAAAACTAAAGAATATTTTATTTTTATAGCTTAAAGTGCCATTTATTTATTTATTTATTTATTTATTTATTTATTTATTTATTTATTTAATTGTTTGTTTTTTTATTAATTTATTTTTGTTACAGATGTTTCTCCTTTTTTCCCCATTGACACTCTCCTCCCCAACCCCCCCACCCCGTCCCCAGCTTTGCTGTCCATGTCCATCAGTTATGCATACATGCATATAAGTTCTGTGGTTTATCTCTTCCCTCCTCCCACCCCCTCTTCTCAGGGTTGTCAGTCTGTACCCTACTTCCACATCTCTGGGTCTACCCTGTTCCTCATATTGTTATGTTCATTATATTCCACAAATAAGTGAGATCATGTGATATTTGTCTCTCTCTGCTTGGCTTGTTTTGCTTAGGATAATACTCTCCAGGCCCCTCCATGTCATCTCAAATGATAAGAGATCTTTCTTTCTTATAGCTGCATAGTACTCCATCGTGTATATGTACCACAGCTTTTTTTATCCATTCGTCTACTGATGGACACTTGGGCTGTTTCCAAATCTTAGCTATTGTAAATAGTGCTGCTATGAACATAGGGGTACATATATTCTTTCTGATTGGTGTTTCAGGCTTCTTAGGGTATATTCCTAGAAGTGGGATCACTGGGTCAAATCACAATTCAATTTTTAATTTTTTGAGGTAACACCATAGTGTTTTCCATAGTGGCTGCATCAGTCTGCATTCCCACCAGCACAATGTCTAGTTTTTAAATAATAAATAATTTTCCTACATAGAAAATCCCAAACTATATAATGGATTTTGCTGCTACGGACAGAGGCTGAAAATAAAAGCTTCATAAACAAGATAGATGTCTCTTTATCTTTCACTAAAAGGAAGTCTAGAGATAGGTAGTCCAGGTGTGGTTTGTGCAATTATCAGGCTTCTTATCTCTTTCTGCTTTGTTATCCTTAGAGAATGGCTTTTCTCTCATCCAGTTTTCCCCTATGTTTATAATTGCTGCTTGAGCTCCAGCCATCATAGCCACAGTCCCAAGGCAGGAAGGTGAATGTCAAATGGTGCATGTACCCTAGATGTATATTCCCACTTTAATAAACCTTTCTAGGAGTGTCATCTAACAACTTTCACTTATGTCCCATTGGCCAGAAATTATCCATTGGCCATGCCTAGCTACAAAGGAGACTAGGAAATGTAGTTTTTTGACTGAAAATTTTGTCACCTTGAATCAAACCAATATTGTTTTGTTAAAAAGGTGAAGGAGAGAATGGATATAGTGTTGGCAACTAGCAATCTCTGCCATAATATGTTTAAAACTGCATAAAATTTGGAATTATTGAGGATATTTTCTTGGACATATAAAATAAAATTTGAATTAATTAAATTATAATAAAGTTGAAAAATATCTTTGAATATTGTTAGAAGTGCAATGATGGTGGCCTTGAGTGGAGGAATTCTGAGGATGGAAAGGGTTGTCATCAAGGTTCTAGCTTTTGTTTTGGGTGGTGAGTTTGCACGTATTTATTTCATTATTTAAAATTACCAGTTAACTAAAAAACTAGAAGCAGATGTAAGAACAAACAATAAGAGTGTACCGTAAGCCAAGATTTGTTATTATTCTATTTCAAAAATGGAAGTGCAATTTTGATTCCTAATTCTTTAATTCAAAAATGAAATGACTTTAAAATGTATATGAAATAATAAATGGGTGGGAAAGCCAAGAAAAAAATGGAAAAAGGAGAATAAAGAAAAAAAATGTTCACTGACTGTCAGATTTTTAAAATCCTAACACATCATTTTAATGAAGCACTTTACTCTTGGAAGGAGGACCCAGATCCCAGTCATAAACCTGTGCACTCAGAGATTCATGGGTGACGCTCTTTGCCTAGTTTATGGGGAGTAATGAAAGGGATTAATTGTTCACTCTTCTGCACTAAAGAAAAGTGATTACTGCTGTGCTCATTCTACTACATCTACTCATGACTTATTTAGGGATTTCAAGGTATCCTTTTATGCTGTGTCATTATCGCATTCTGCTGCAGAGACTGTTGGTTGCCTAGCCCAATATCGATTCTCTCTCTGCCTTGATCTTATTCAGCACCTCTCTGGAGTTCTGTAACTTCTAAAAATTTTTATTAAAAGACAACTGAAGTGTACCCTTTGGCCTTTCTGCCACTGCTTTGTGTCTGCTGCCTGAAATGCAAAGGTAATGCATTTGTGAACAGAGTGGATGGGAGAGCTTGGTGCAGCTCTGGGGTCCCTAAGACTTTTTGGAACCACCAAATCAGGCCCAGGCTGCACTCTGATCTTCACCTCAACATGAGTTAGTGCTTTTCAGCTTCCACAGTAGAGTTGCTCTTTTATGCAGTGGAACCCAGTCCTAGCTAATACGCTTTCCTCCTGTTGGTTATATAGCAAGCAGTTTTAAGAATTAGAACCACAGGAAATTAAGCCCCAGAATGCTAGGCAGAATCCACATTCTGAAGCAGGATCTTGAACATCGTGGTGAAGATTCTTTCTCCTGTGCATTGAAAAAGACAGGATTTCTAAGACACACATCATTATATTTTACTACTATATTCTTACAAACAAGAAAATGACCTCTTTCAAAGCAGTATCTTCCATCTTGAAAATGTGTAAGAGCTCCTTACACTAACACTACATAAAGAAAATTTTGTATCTAAAAATATAAAATAGATCATTGGTAAACCAAAAGTCTCCAGGATTAATTAATATGATAGTTAAACTCACAGTCCAGAAAGCACACCTGATGACGTATAAACTGTCTATATAACATCCAGACACAGAGAAGTATGCCCTTCCTGAATGTCTGCACTTCAGCAATTTTTTAAAATTTGGTTATTTAACACCAGGAATAATCTTATCTAATTCTTCTAAATAGACTGCTAGCTTGAAAGATAGAAACCCTCATTACACTCACATCTTGCCTTACCTTGTTGTACATCCTGTGACTGGCCTGATATTAAAATTCTCTAACTCTAAACCACTTGCCCACGCAAGCCTCCTGCTTCCGCCAGTGCTAAGACTTATTGTCAAAGGAGTCTTGGTAAATATTGAAGGAGACGCTAAGAGTCATCTATTGCTTCTACAATATAGGGAAGAATCCAGACTGTCTTTAAACCTTACTTAAACATTTGGAGAACGTTAAGTATAGAAATTATCAGAGGGCTTTTGTTCCCTCAAGGGTGTAAGAATCTAAAATTCTCCTTTCAATTTTTTTCTCCATCCCAAAGACACACACATTACAGTGATGGGTAAAACATTTTAACACATAGATGTTCTTAACCTCTCTTTTACTTTTGCCCACTTAACAAGTACAAACTCAGTCTGGCAAGTTTCATCTTCTCCTTCACCCTCTAAGGACAGTTCTAACTTTCCCAAATGGATTTTCCTGAGCTTTGCCTGCTAAATCAAGAACCAAGTGATAGGAGCTGGACAAATACTAGGAAAATCTGTGCAATGAAATAAATGAAGATGGAAAAGAGAGGGGCCGTATATAAACTTCACAATGTTTGTGAAATAACAGTAAAAACACTGAGTTATTTTTGAGATTACTATTTTGTAGTTAGATTATGTAATTTGAGCTATCACTCTGAGACTTTAATAAGGTCATAGACTTAAACCCCCAGAGAAGCCTCTCTAAACTAGACTCATATTTCTCAACAGTTGAAAATCCATGTTCTTTTTCGTAAACATAAACATTTCATGACCACTCCACTTCCAGAGATTCTGACACGGCCCCTAAGGTATAGTTGAAAGTCACTGGGTTCTCTTTCACCTTCTGAGGACATGTCTAACTTTCCCAAATGGATAGTAAGGGACATATCCACTTTTTGTCATAAGAAGTCATATACAGTTAGAACTGTCCTCTGCTTTCCTACCAGCCAAAATGATCTTGTCAAGCTTTACTTGCTGTAAACCAGCGGTTCTCAACCTGTGGGTCACGACCCCTTTGGGGGTCGAATGACCATTTCACAGGGGTCACCTAAGACATAACAGTAGCAAAATTACAGTTATGGTTGGGGGTCACCACAACATGAGGAACTGTATTAAAGGGTCGCGGCATTAGGAAGGTTGAGAACCACTACCGGTAAACTGAATTACAAAAGCAATAGAATGCCTTTTCAAGTGTATAGGTATTTTTTAATATATCATGTAGTATATGACTTCCTATGAAAAAAATTGGATAAGTCCCTTACTATCACTGTGTCCTCAAATATTAAAAATTACTCCAAATCTAATGAGCATTATAGAGATTTTAGGCAACAATCTGACAGTCAAAGAGCTAAGTATGGTCAATTTGAGGATGGAGCCACATAGATTTAGGGGAGTTGGGGAAGAAAGGTGGAAGAAAAGACTTGAAGTGAAGGGCCAACTATTGAGAAGAGAGTGCATGAAAACTCTTATTGTGTAGGACTCACTGGGTAAAGTGGACTTTGCTAGAAGTTTTCACCAACCCTAAAGGATTGTGGGGATTCATGGCAGCTCAGTAGCTCTAGCTTGTGACATGCAGACAAATTACTCAAAAGTCTGTGGGGCACAATATCCAACTGTCAGAATCATTGCTAAGTTGGAAACTGCTAAGTTGATTCTCTTCAAATGTATTTGAATCATGTGGAAATGTAAAAATATTTTTAAAGAATTATCTTATTTTTTCATATTAAATCATGCTGTTTTAAGATAAAGTGTTTCTAAAAATTTAGGTACCACTATCAAAAGCATATTTTAAATTTAAAATACAGACAGTCTTAATTTTTTTTTTCCATTTTATGTGTTGTCTTGGCAGTTTGGGTCAAAAGATATTTGTTAGAAGTTAAGGCTACACTCACTGCAGTATGTGGGGTGATGAACAGGACCCTGTTCCTGACTTGCAGAAATACTTTTAATATGTAAATGCTAGAGAAAATGAAGATTTTCTAAGAAGAAGAGAATTTGTTCATTTGAAATATGATTTAGAGGAGGCTCTGTGGAGATCCTGAACTGCCAGAAAGATGAGCAAGTGGGTCCTAGAGAAAATTAAGCCTGAAAACACATCACTAGAGGCAAAAATGACAAGCTGAAGCTATCCAACTTCAGGCATACCAAGAGAAGGCAGGGTTCTTTGGAAAAGACAATAATGCTGGGAAAAATAGAAAGTAATAGGAAAAGAGGAAGACTGAGTACGAAATAGATTGACTCCATAAAAGAAGCCGTAGGCATGAGCTGAGCGGGGCTGTTGAGGATGAACATCGCTCATTCATAGGGTGGCCAGGAGTAGAGCCCACTCAATGGCATGTAACACACACTCACACAATTCTTTCTGCAGTTATGTTTCCTATTAGTTAAAAATTAGCAAAATGCTTACATTGTCTTATAAATATTTAGTCTCTTCAGTCAGCAGTAGGGGGAGCAACAGTGCAGAACAAATTTGTAGCTGTGAAAATTTGAGCTTCACATTCATTCTAGGAATATTAAAAATTGCAAAATTTCAGAAACAGGTGGCTGAGAAGTGGTAGGAGGTCTAACAGTCTGTGATGGTGGGCAGCTTCTATAATCAGACAGAAAGCACCTTCTAAGTGAGTTAGAAGAAAAGAATTTGGTGGGAGTTCAGGAGGATGCTTCAGATAATTGAAATCTTTTTGAGGGATTTTTTTTTTTTTTCAAGACTGTGACTTTTCAAGTCTATACATTAAACAGTATCCAGGAAATTAAGACATATCTTCCAAGGACTTTGCTGCCAAGTTTTGCTAATTAGCAGGGATAAGACAAGAATAAGTAAGTAGAACCATTTTGGGCCAAGAACAATACAATTATGACCTGGTCTTAATAAGTAGACCTCTGAAAATAAAAATTTTTTAAATGGATGATGATTATAAATGCAGAGAATATATTATGTTATTTCCTGGTAAAAACATTTTTTAAACCAATTCAAGAAATTTTGAGTCCAAGAAAAAGAATTATGGGGAAAATATTACGATAGAAAAGACAGAAAAATAACTAATGTGTACATAAGTGTCTGTCCTTGGGCTTTATATAGGTTGTTGTAGGCTTTACTGGGACCCTAGTGACATAGGTATGGCCAATCACAGTTTTCGAATTAGAAAATGGGCTCATTGATCATTACACTAATATATTTATATAATAGAGAAGATCAGAAGTGACACAAAACAAAGTTAACTTCATTTTAAAATTTAATACAAACACTGGAAGTATATGTTATCTAAGAAAAATTTATAATTTGGGGCATTTGACATTTAGTAGAAAAATTAATCTTTTAAAAGTTAACTATATATCTTATTACCCAAAGAGAAAGCTTGGCTCATAGTGCTCTTGACTTTGAAAAATGATGGCTCTAATGTCAATGTATTTGAGCTGAGTGTATAAATAGGATGTGTTTATTATCAGAAGTCACTAATACCCTATAAAGTCCCCGTAATTCTTTGTGCTGATGCAAGTGGTATTGATGTCACTTTCTTTCTGTGGTTTTTTAACGTGAGTGTAATGATGTGGACATGATATACTAACTAGATCCTTTCTAGTAATACTCTATCTGGCATTACTGACTGGTTCGGAGGACTTGTTAAACTCACAGCTGAGAGCAAAAGACATTATGAGTTCACGTTTTAGACACAAAGAAAGTCCCCTGCTCTCTACTTCTACAGTATGGCACACCCTACCATTGGGTTTACCAAGGGGTGCTTTCCCACAGAACCCTGAGGGAAAAGAGAAAAGTGGTCATCTTCTTATGAGTAGAGTTCCTGAAGCATTTAACTAGCCCCCAACCCCCAAATTGGAAGAGGTACTAGATTTGCATATTCTGAAATTTGTGGGGTTCTAAAAATTGGGAAATGCCATTGATTTTTCATCTGGAAATTTCTGAAGGCAGGAGATAGACTGAAGCAGGAGGCCAGTAGGGCATGAGAGTAGCACAGTGTGCCTATGACAAGGGGGCGAGAGGGTCACCATATCCCTTTCTCTAGAGGGCATGGAAGCTGTGAGAGAAAAAAACACTAAGCAGAAGGACAGGAGCCACTCAGATTGTTGTTCAGAAGAATGTACACCCACAAGGTGTGTGCACCACTGGTGAGGGTCTGTGGGAGACGCACATAGGCTAAGAAAACCTCGTATGCCATCTACATGGAAACCACTACATCAGTGGAGACAATTGCTATCAGATTGGATCTGACTGAGGTCAGGGACATCCTCTCTGAAAGCACCTGACTGTGACTTTGACTTTGGCCAGAAGCTCTAGTTCCAGGGGATATCAGCGGCACAAACCTGTGAGGAGAAACAGGATTAGTGGAGGACAGAGGAAAACCAGGGACATGGAGATGATGACTAAAAGCTGGATGGTACACATTTTCATAAAAATATTAGGGGAGAAAACTCAGTGGGAGAAAAGAAATTCCTCAGGAAGGATTCAGCATGGTGTCATGGTTCACAGGCTATGAGCCAAACGACTGCATTTGAATCCTGGCTACTCCATTCACTAGTTAAATGACCTAGAGCAATTGTCCCTGCACCAAGGATTTTTTGAGAAAATTAAATGGGTTACAACAGTACCTTGAACATAAGAAACATGTTATGTTTCATCACATGTCAGATATAATGATGTTGAAAAATTCATGACCTAGACCCAAGTGGGCTTATAAACTTGACACCAGTTAAGGAAAAATACATTTTAAGTTTGTACAAAACTGGGTTCCAATGCTTCATATACACCTATTTCAATATTGATGTATATAGAAAGTATAATATAAAGTCAATTATTAACAAAATGTCTTTTTATCAATTATATAGCCTATGCAATCATAAAATGCTATGTTAATTAAAATTGAGTTTATAAAAATAAATAATTACAATTAAAAGGTTGTTTTATTCCAACAAAGTAGAAACACTTGTCACTTTTTAAATTCAATAGCAAAACATGGATTTAAAGTTACCATCTTGTGTTAAAATAATTGGTCATCGTGCACACTGCTTTTGTAAGATAAAATGTAAACGCCTTTGGGTGACACACAGACTTCAGATCTAGCCCCTGCCTGCCTGTCTAGTCTCGTATTTTTCTGACACAATATCCATTCTCTAGCCTTTACATGGGGCCTTTTTTCCACTCGTAGGCACACACATACCCTTTTGTTACAGGCAACTTATGTTTTCCTCAAATATAACAGTAACTCCTCCTCTGAGACATCTCCTATGAATTCATTTTTTCAACATTCATATTTGTAATTCATTTTCAACATCCCTTTTAACTTTAATACCTCCAACAAGTATTTCCTGAACACATAATAGTTTCAGGCATCATTCCATGTTCTTAGAGTGATAAAAAAGAGAGAGAAGGTACCTTCCTATCAAAGAAGTGGCACCCTAGTAGGAAGAGACAGAATAAGTAGTAAGACAGAAAATGAATAACATTAACATTTAGGTCAGTGCATAGTATCAGAGACTTTTATCTGTTCTGTTCACTGCTGTATCCCCAGTGCCTAGGACAGTGACAGGAACATAACTGACCCTCAATAAACATTTTTTTTTTAATGCAAACATGAAAGCAATAGATGCTTTTGGAATTCAAGGACAGAGTATTCCAGGCAGAGGAAAGAGCAAGTGCAAAGGCCTTACAGGAGGAAGGAGCTGGGCATGTTGGAGGAACACAAGGAAAGCCAGGGAGCCAGAGGAAGAGCAGTAGGAAGTGGGGTCAGACAGGGAGACAGGACTTCATAGATCCTGGTCTGTATACAATAAGAAGCCACTGGAGACCGGTGGAAACTTGCACATACTCTCATCTAAGTTATCAGAATGGGTCATAGTTTCCTGATCCACCCTGTTAGGTTTATATATTTTTTCATGTTGTCATTGTTTTCTACTCCTACCTTTATTATTGCTTTTATTTTACTTTCTTTGGCTTTACTCATTTTATTCACTTTTTGATTTTAATGCTTACTTTCATTTTTTTACTAGTTTTAACTTGTTTTGCTAATACATTAACATCGTGCTACAAAATTCATCTAAATATTACTTTAACTTTATCCCATAAGTTTTGATATGCAGTATTCTCATACCACATAAACTGTCTGTATCTCAGTTTGGATTTCTTCAAACAATGACAATTTTATTATTAAGAAGTATTTTTAAATCCCCAAATATGTGGGCTGTTGCTTATCTTGCTTTTTATTTTGTTATGGTAAGAAAATATAGATTGTTATGGTATAAATTCTGTGGTATTTGTTGAGACATGCTTTGTAGCCTAATATGAGGTCTAATTTTGTTAATGTTCCTGATGTGCTTAAAAATAATAGTTTTCGAAAAAAATTATTAGATGCAACTGTCTATATCTGTACATTATATATCAGGAACGTTAACTGTTATTTAAATCACGCATATTGTTAGTAACTTTCCATCTGTTCTCTCACTACGGAAAGAGCAGTTCTAGTTTATGATCATGATGGTAGACTTGTTACTTTCTCCTTATAATTACGTCAGTTCTTGTTTTTCGTATTATTATAATTCGTGTATATGCTTATGTGCACATACAAGTTCAGAATTGAGATATCTTCCTGACATAGTGCTCTTTTTATAACAATCCTTTTAAAATATCACAGTGCTTCCTCCAGCCCAAATGTCTATGTTGTCTGCCACCAACAGGGCATGTTAGCTGGCTCCATAGCCCCTGGTTTCCTACTTCCTATATCTCACTCTGTGTCCTTTCTTTTCTCTTCCTTTTGGATAAATCATGTTTTATCGAAATTTCCTTTTATTGTTGTATGGCAAGAATGTATTCACTTTCTATTCTTTAGGTAGATAAATCCACAGTGCTCACATATGACAGAGAAAATGTAGAGATGACCAGCATCTCGACTCCCCTCTCAGACACTGTCACGTTGTAGAACACATTAGCTCTGATCTCTGAGCCCTCCTTACACGTCATTGTTTCTAAGATGCATCTTGCTTTTCAGCCTTCTCGAAGTGAGTGTTTTTGTTTTTGTGGGGATGGTAAGTTTTAGAGTCTATGCTAAGTTAGTTGAGCCCATAACTGTTTACCCTTTTTCTTTTCTCTCTTTGTTTTCTTCCATACTGTTCCTTGCATCTCAGACCTTCCTGCTGAGGTCAATTTTTTTTTTCTTTAGTGAAAATCTACTAATTGTATTATAAAATCTCAAGTTGCTATATAAAAATATCTTTATTTTCTCTTTCCCCTGCTGTCTGAACGTAGAGGGTGCCTCTGAGAGCTTTTATTAGCTGAAGTGGCATTATGCAAAGAAGCAATGACTTTAGGATACATCACGATATTTTTACCCTTTTCTGTAAAAGCAAAAATCTTCTTTGGATTTCTTTTGGTTAGTGGAAACAGGTATTAATGTGTGTCTTTTGTAAAAACAAAGTAGCATGAAGCAAAATTTCAAAAAGCAGGGGATGCCTGAATTTTAGTTGAATCTGGTTTATGTTGACAGTCATTTTTTCACTTTGAAGACGTTGTATTGCTGTCATCTAACCTCAGTTGCTGCTATCGATTACCTACTCCTGGTAGTGTAATTATTGTTTCTTTATAGCTAGTCTGTCTTTCCTATCTGGTCACTTCAAAGATGTTCTCTCTGCTTTTGTGCTGTGCAATGTCTCTTTCAGATGCATTTACTTTTCATTTATCTTTTATAGGAATTGTGTTGTTTCCTCTCTTTCATGACTTCTGTAAACTAATCAGACATGATTGCTTCAGCTATTTATTGCCTCTCTACTATCCTTTATTCCCTTCCCAGGAACTACTCTTAGACCTATGGAGAAACTTCTCACTGTTTCTCTGTATCTCTTTTTTTATTACTGAATTTATTGGGGTGACATTGGTTAATAAAACCATACAGGTTTCAAGTGCACAACTCAACAAAACATCATCTGCCCACTGCATTGTGTGCCCATCACCTCATGCAAAGTCTCTTTCCATCCCCATTTTCTCTCCCTTTGCCCACCTCCACCTGCACCCCACGCCCTTTCCTTCTGGCCATCACACACTGTTATCTGTGTCTCTCTATATATATTTATTTGTATTTATTTACTTATTTTGCTTAATCTCTTCACCTTCTTTCATTCAACCTTACAAGCCCCACCCTGCCCTGACAGCTGTCAGTCTGTTCCATGTATCTGTGCCTCTGTTTCTATTTTGTTCGTCAGTTTATTTTGTTCATTAGATTATACATATAAGTGAGATCATATGGTATTTGTTTTTCTCTGATTGGCTTATTTCACCTAGCATAATATTCTCCAGGTCCATCCATGCTGTCGCACAAGGTAAGCTTTTCTTTTCTTTTATGGCCAAATAGTATCCCATTGTGTAGATGCACCACAGCTTTTTTATCCACTCATCTACTGATGGGCACTTGAGCTGTTTTCAGATCTTACAGTTATACTTCCCATTTTTAGTTTTCTCCACCTGTATCCTAGGTGATTTACATATTCTGTCAAGTTGTTTTTCTATTACACCAAGTGCTTTGTAGCAATAATACTTCTGTTATTGTGTCTGCAGACTCTGTCTCAGATGGATTTTTTCTCTTGTATGTTTTGTAATTTTTTTTCTAGAGAGTTTGTCTTTAGAGGTGCTTGTTTATTTTCTTGAGAAAATCCGATGGGAATATGTTGGGTCACGTTCCTTAGAACTGGACACTTGTGATGAGGACTCCATGCAGTGCCTATGAATAAAGTGTTCCAGGGAAATCGGCAGAGGGTGGGGGAAATAGGACAGAGAAGAGGAGAAATCCAAACACGGGTATGATCTCAGGCAGAGTCCCACCGAAAATTATCTCAGGCTGATCCCCAGTGGGGGGCATGCAGGGGACTCTGGAGTTTAAAAGTTATGCTGCAGAGTTCTAACTTAGGCTCGGGAGCTTGAAAATTGTGGGGTAGGGGGATGTGTCTTGGAGGGCAGTTTTCTGAAAAAGGAGGCCCAGTGGGTGCTGGATAAGAAAGCACACCAAAGAGGGCACCCTCCCCAAGAAACAGAAAAATAGATCCAGGGATCTGGGTGAAGCACAGACACTGACATTATCCACTATAATCTCTGCAGGACAGTTTTGCATTCAACTCTGCCAGGCATGTGAGTGTGTTACTGGCTGAGGACCAATATTTACGTTTGGTTCTCAGTTTGGGGATTCTCTGATACCATGTGGATTACTATTCTGAAAAAGTTGCTGGCCAAAGGAGCTGATTTCTCATTTAACAAGTCTTTTCACCCAAAGTACAAGCCACGCTTACATGTGGGCTCCCGGGCTGCTGAGCCTTTTTTTCTCTCCATCTTAGTTCCTCTTTACATGATGGGCCTTTAAGCAAGGTTTCAGTTCCAAACCCTAATCTCCTGCCCTGTGCACAGATTAAAATCCAGTCCAGGTATTAGCTGATTGAATTTTCTCTCCACATCACCCCCATAGCAACTTCTATGGCTGCACATGTTTGCACGCAAGTGTGGTTGAAGACTCTGGCTTTGTCTGTGAAAGGGTTCTTCTTACTCCTGTTTCGGTTTTCTGCTTATGTAATCCTTCAGTTTGGGATCTTCTGTCTCTCCTCTCTTTCAGATGAGTTTTGTGTGGAAAGAACTTAAAATTTAAACTGAAAGTAAGATCCCTGCCCTTCCAGTCTCAGTTTGGAGCCTAGTAGTCTTTGACTGAACCCTAAAGTGGTCCCTAATTGTTAAGAGCAGTGATGGAGAAAAGTTGGAGAGAGAGAATAGAGAAAGCTGTGACATCAAAGAGTTCCAGGAACTGAAGTGTGGAAAAGTTGATATCCTCAAGAGGGATAAACAGGAAGGACATGTCAACACTCCGACCAGAAGAGGAGGTGAGCGTATTCATGTGCTCTATGGCCTACAAATGTATTTTACTTCTGTAACAGCAAAAGAATCGGTAGGAAATTTTCTCTCGTGAAGTCTTTTCTTAGAAAATAATATGAAATTTCTGAGATAGCTGGAGAAACAGCCAAAATGCAACTTTTCCCAGTTTTCCTCCTATTCCCCAAAACTGAAAAATCCCCTTGTGCTGAATGTCTGACAGGAACTAAGACTAAAATTTGGAGTTCTGATATTTGTTCTTTAGTACTCTCTGAAAAATCCTGACACAGTACTGCCCCTCCTAACATATCTTATAAGGTAACAGCCCACCCCAGCCAGTGTGGCTCAGTGATTGAGCGTCAACCCTGCACCAAGAGGTCTCTGATTCCTGGTCAGGGCACATGCCCAGGTTGTGGGCCCAATCCCCAGTGAGGGGCATGCAGGAGGCGGCCAGTCGATGTTCTCTCTCATCGATGTTTCTATCCCTCCTTCTCCCTTCCTCTCTCCCTAAAATCAATAAAGAAAAAGAATTAAAAAAAAAAGGTAACAGCCCCCAAAAAGCTGTAAAAGAAGAATTTAGGCTCCCAGCAATGAAAGATTTAACAAACAATTCGAGTGCAAACTGTCGGACTGATACTGAATCCTTCAAGCTATAGTTCCAAAGTATTAAGCATTATTTTGACTTTCTGAAATGCAAGTGTATGTACTGAAAGCATAGGTTGATATCAGTGTAATGTACAGAAAAATAAAATAGAAAATTCAAGACTGAGAGGATTGTTGTATGCCGACTCTGCCCAGTTTGGCCAATAGGCTTGTAACAATCCTGGGCATGTGGGGCATGCCCTTCTGTCAGGAAAAGCTTAAGCACTTTTTATAAAACTCTTTAGAAACACAGAACAAGGTTGTGTTGAAAATAGCTCTGTTAACACTGATGATGGAGATGATAGTTATATTCAGGTTCTTACAGAGATTGTGCTATAAAAAGTATCGACTACTCAGTTTCTTTCTGATACTAGTTTCCCATCCCCTAGGAATTAGAGAAAACTCTCAAGCAAATGTAGCAAGTATCTGAGCTTGCACCCTAGGATAAAAGAATATCTGCCTAAGTCTGGAAGACTGGGAGTGGGCAGCACAGCAGGGTCTGTTTTCCTACAAGAAAGAATTTTTCTTAAGGTAAGAGAAGGAAGAAGTACAGAAGTTTAGTCAAGTCCAATATGTTATTGTTAGAAGGGAGTGTATTTGCCTTTGCCACTTAGATTATAAATCAGCCCAGCTATTCTCAGCCTGAGAGCAAAGGACCTGCAATGAAAAATAAGCAAACTCTCAAGAGACACTGAGTCCTCCTGGAAGTGGTGGCATTGGTGACACGGGGACAGAATCTTAGCCATGTTGGCAGCAGCTGGGTTGGTGGTATGGATAATGATAAGGTACTCGCTTCAATGCCTTCTACACTCTGGATATAAAGCATCAGAACCCCTGACTAGAGATGAGAATCCTCAGTCTTGGGCTACTTGACATCGCCAGTGGTCCTGCCTATAGGGCAGATGTATTGTCTGTGGGTAATAATGGCATAGGTACCATTCTGAACTTAGGTGCATGTAGACACATTTTCTTAGTGATCTGGATCAGGAGATAAGAAAAATGGTAGGTTCCCCCATGGTAGTCAACAGAATGCTATTAGAACTTGTGTGTTTTCTTAAATTTATCTGGGAAGATCTGGGGGTTATATTTGTGTGTTTTTCTTAATTTACGGAATGCTTTATGAATTTGCATGTCATCCTTACTCAGGGACCATGCTCATCTTCTCTGTATCATTCCAACTGTAGTATATGTGCTGCGGAAGCAAGTACTAGGGGTTATATTTTTTGAGGAGTAAGTAGCAGTAAGCCAACAATTTGTCCCTCACAAACACATACTTCAAACAACTGAACAGATGATTGTATACATGGTCATAACCAGATGGCCAATATAGAAATCAAATAGACTATGTAATTGGAAGCAGGAGATGGAGAAGCTGTATTCTGTCTGCCAAAACAAGACCAGGAGCAGATTGTGGTACTGACCACGAACTGCTAATATCAAACATTAGAGTAAAGCTGAAGAACACTAAAAGAATCATAGTGCCAAAATATAACGTAATGACATTCCTGATGGATTTAAAGTCCACATAAAACACAGATTGCACTGTTAAACTTCATTGACCAAGAACCAGAAGAACTGGTTCTGAAATTACAAATATTATTAAGGAAGAACACAAACAGACAATGCTGGAAGTAAAAAGGAAAGGAGAACTGAGATGGATGACAGCAGAAACACTGAAAATTGTTAAGAACAGGTGAGAGGCAAAAGTAGGGGTTAAAATCCTGAACATAGTTTTTCAATGACTGTCATGTAGAAATAAAGAGAAACATTACAATAGTCAATGCAAGGAGATAGAAAAAAACAACAAAAAAGGAAAACCAAGAGATTTCTACCAGAAGATTCAAAAAATAAGAATGAGCCTGGCCAGTGTGGCTCAGTGGATTGAGCATCATCCTATGGACTAAGAGGTCCAGGTTTCATTCCTAGTCAGGGCACATGCCCGGGTTTCGGGCTTGATCCCCAGTAGGAGGCATGCAGGAGGAAGCCGATCAATGTTTCTATCCCTCTCTCCTTTCATCTCTCTCTAAAAAAATCAATATAAACATATTTAAAAAAATAAAAGAGAAATTCAAACCTAGACCAGAAACGCTGAACAACCAACAAGGAAGCACATAACCTGAACAGAAGAAAATAAAGAGAAGGTGTAAACAGTATACTGAAAATTTATACTGAAGAAACAAAAGGATGGCAGATACCTTTGAAGAAGTTTCCTATGAGGAAGAATGGTAATTCTGGAAAGTGAAGTGAAAGCTTCCCTGAAAGTATTGGAAACAAATAAATCACCAGGGGTAGATGGGATACTAACAGAATTATTTCAAGCCACAGAAACTGACTCTAATTCTAATAAGAATATGTCAACAAATATGAAAAACAAAGCAATGGTCTGCAGACTGGAAACATTCAATAGACATCAACATCTTTAAGCTAGAAGGTGCCAAGAAGTGCAGTAATTATAGGACTATTGCTCTAATTTCCCATGCAATTAAAGTGATGCTCAAAGTGATACAACAAAGGCTTCTCCCTTAATATGGAGCAAAAAATGCTGGATGTTCAAACTGAAGCTAAAAATGACAAAACTGAAGCTGTCGTATTTTGGAGACATCACAAGAAAGAAGGCAGGGTTAATTGGAAAAAAACAATAATGCTGAAAAAAATAGAAGGGAGCAAGAAAAGAGGAAGACCAAATGTAACTAGGTTGACTTCATAAAACGCCATACGCATGAGTCTACAGGAGCTGAGTATGGCTGTTGAGGACAGGTCATTGTGAACATCACTCCTATTCATAAGGGGTCAGAGCCAACTCAACAGCATATAACACACACAAGTAGGATTACAGATAGCTTATTTTTTCCTTAATGGTTATTTTTGTAGTCTTGTTTATAAATCCAAACCACTGTGACTCAGGAAATGTAGGTGACATATTTACAATCAGAAGAATGATTTTTGTTCTTCTGCTTTCTCTTCCCAAGTCATCCAAACTCTGTGGCTCTTTTGTGTATATATGGCAGACACCGACATGTGCTGCTCAAACCCTCCTTCAAAAGAGTCTGCTGTACTGCCCTGGCCAGTGTGGCTCAGTTGTTTGGAGTGTTGTCCTGTACACCAAAAGGTTGCAGGTCCAATCCCTGGTCAGGGCACATACAGAAGCAACTGATGGTTGTTTCTCTCACACATTGATGTTTCTCTCTCTCTCTCTCCCTCCCTCCCTCCCATGCTCTCTCTCAAATCAATAACGAACAAACTAACAAACAGTCTGCTACCCAGCCTGGAGGAGCTCAGGAGCTTATAGGCTCCAGCAGTTGGCCTCCTCAGGATCTGCCTCAGCTTTTGATCAGAGGTCAAGTTCTCAGCATGCCTTCCAGCCAATGACTGAGCAAAGTGGTGCTGCAGGTGGTATAGGGCTTAGCTTTCAATGTTCTTTGTCCTGGAGATCCCCACTGAGCTGGCACAGCTTTTGTCAGGTCTCTATAGCGGTCTGACAGCTCTCCCTGCCCAATTCTACTTCCTCCTCCTTCCTTTGAAGGTATACTTACCAACAAACCGTCTGCGCTCCTAACTCATCTCAGTATCTTCTTTCTAGAGAGTCCAATGGGAAGGGTATTCCACACTGTCCTCGTGCCACACGGTTCTGTGTTGTGGTATTCTGTGCAATGCAATGTCCTTCTGCCCCAGGACCTTCATTCTCAATTATTTTTTTATCAGACAATTAAGTTGGTACTGTTAAAACAAAGAGACCTGGTTTTCGATTCAGACTTATTTTGAGTTTAAATCTCAACTCTGCCTTATACTTAGTAATATGAACTTGGTCACGTTGTTAATTTCTATGAGCCCCTATTTTCTCATCCTTCCATTCTATACCTGAGCTAGAAATAGGTCTCCCATTGGATGGAAATCCAATTACTGTGCAAAGCAATTGAGCATCCTCCTAACAGTTCCAAAAAGAGAGGTCTCATTTCATGCTCACAATGGAAGGCATGGATTTAATTATATTTAGTCTGTTTTTATTTTCCTATATAAGAAGAATTTACCACTAAACTGTGTAAAATGCATGAAACATTATTTTTTCTTCTTCTTCCTATTAAACAGAAATTCCCTGCACTATAAAATGTTTGTACATTTTTTCCTTTTCCTCTCAGAATTTCTATTTTTAATCACATCTCATCTTCTGCCTCTCTTAAAGTAAATATTTTCTTTCTTAAAGTTTTGTATATTTTCCTATCCTTTGACTTAATTTTATTGTTGTTATTGTTTTGGCTTTCCAGTGAGGGGAGATATTAGCTCTTGATCTTTATAGTTAATAGGTCAGGTTTTGGATGTGAATTGCATTCACTGTTATTTACTGAATTTCAAAAGAGAGGTTTCATTTCTTTTAACTTCCTCTTTGTCTTTTAAAATAACTACTTGAAATATTTTCCCTGGTGTTTTTCCATAGAAACCAAAAATTGGGAGAGGGACAGAAAAAAAAAGAGAGAGAGAGAGAGAGAATTATGGGAAATGTTTCAAGTGAAGTTAGTTTTTTTCATGATTTTTTTTTTCCTTGCCAAATTTAAACCCATGAAGTCCTGACTAGATACTAAATACAGAAAGGACCCGAACAAATTGAACCTGTTATATTTGGTATATAAAATATCACATTTTGAGAAGCAATCTTTTCTATGTAATAAAAATATGTAATAAATGAACACCAAGTGACACTAATATCTTACAATTTTATAGTTTGACAAGTGTTTTCACTTTATCTTATTTTAATCTTGTATAAAAATACCTAAAAGGCTGAACTTTTCCTTTTATACTCGTCAGAGTCTTTTTTTTATTAAACTAAGAAGACCAAAAAAATATGTAATAGAGTGTTAAAGTGAAAGTCTTGCTTGAGACCTTAAGACAACAGAGCCCAGAGATTCTAGCCACACACTTTCTGGGGAGGTGAGAGATGTGAGAGCAGCCGCAGAGTTGAATAAGCACAACTGTCGTATAAATAAGAAACAAGCTTTTAGGGTCTCTGAATAGCAAGCATTACCTTAGCTAATATACTTTAAAAAGTAGCAAAATGTACAAGAGAAAAATCATAATACTGAAGATTATAGTGACAGTAATTTGTATGAGAAATAAAGATATTTCTACCACATTAATCAATAAGTCTATCCTTAGTAATGCATTAAAAAATAATTCAGCTCTGGCTGGTTTTGCTCAGTGGTTAGAGCATCAATCTGCAGATCAGAGTCTTGAGTTCAATTCCTAGTCAAGGGCATGTATCTTGGTTGTGAGTTCAATCCCTGGCCCCTGTTGGGGTCATGCAGGAGGCAACCAATCAATGTGTCTCTCTAACTTCAATGTTTCTCTCTCTCTCCTCTCCTCCTGCCCTCCCACTCTATCTAAAAAAAAAAAAAATCAATAGAAAAATATCCTCAGGTGAAGATAAATCATAATAATAATAATTCAATGCAAGAAAGTAGATGAGTACAGGAGAGCTCTATATAGGCTCATATATTTTTTAAAAAGGGGAAACAACCTAAATTTTCACCTGCTGACTGGTTTCCTATTGATAGTAAAATAAAACTTAAGATCTTTATTGTGACCTCCTAAGGCTTTGCCTACTCTGCTTCATCTTACCTCACTCTTCTTTGTGCTTACTATACTTTAGCCAGTGGCCTTCTATTATTGGTGCCTCAAAGACATGCCTCCCTTTCTACTGCAGGGCTTTTGCACATGTTCTCTTGACTTAGAACATGATGATCTTCCCTAACCTCTTTTACCTTTCACCTGGCCTACTCCTTATCTTCTAGCTGCAGCATAACCGTCATTTCCGTAGGAAAACTTCCGACTAGGTCTGGTCTGGCAGATCTACTTTCCCTTTGTAATATTCATCACAACTTTATTTTAAAATATGTTTCTTGTTGTTTATTTAATGGTTTTCTTTCTTGATAGATTTAAAGTTCTAGAAAGACAGAGGGTGTGTATACCTTGTTCAATGCTATTTTTTCCTGCCACATGTGAGACACATAGTAGACACATAAATATATGTTGAATGAATAAATCAATCCAAGTCTTAATACTCTTTGTTTCAAGGAACAAATGTTCTGTGAGGCTAGTGGAACTAGGAATATCAACCTGTTGATTTTTAGGACTTCATTTTCATTAGGATCTAATGAATTGTAATTTTTTTTTTTGGCTTAAGACAGATATCTTTTTTCCAAATGAATCAGAAAAAAAGGAAATGTACTCGTTAAATGGTTCACATTTGCAAAATGATAAAAAATTGTTATATGTGACTGATCCAATGTAATCTTTAGAGCTTATCTAAATTTATTAAATGACCTCAAGATTAGCCTCTGTGATCAGCTGTTCCAGAAACAACATCATGTTCTTTTTAAAAAAAAAATTGACTCTAACCTTATGTCCTTTTATGGTATTTCTTAAGGAAGTTCATCTGTATTCACATCCACAATAGGAGCTTTTGAATATTCAGTATTAAATGCATGTGTATCAGTCTGTATTTTCAGATTTATAAAATTCATAGTAATGAAAATATAGATCTTATTTATGCTTTTTGTTTTATATAAACATTTTGAATATCCATAGTTCCTACAAACCCTCTTTGGAGAAACTTCTCTGATTTCTATTGCTTGACTCATGTTAACTATAGTATGATTCGGAACAAAGTTCATTGCTTTAAAAACAATATACCTGACCCAAAATCCTATTGGACTCACACCTACAAACTTCCTCATGATATCTCTCAAAGAACACAGCTCATTGCTCTTAATTTCTGCATTTCTCTTTTCTTGAATCTCTGTTCTTATTTTGAAAAGACTTAAGGCAGGAGAATATTAAGTTCTCTATGAAGGTTGCTATGGCTTAGTGGGAGTAAATGCGTGATTTAAGAGATGATAGAAGACTACTTGTTTGATTAGACTCCACTGACCTTTTTTCATTTGTCCTTTGGGAAATCTATGCTTTGCACTTGAAGGGAGAAGAAAAGGAGTATCAGCTACTAACACTGCTGCCTTCTAAGCTCTCTGGATCTGGGGAGGAGTGAGCTGGCTGGGACTTGTTTTGGAGGGGAGTATGCTGGCTAGAACTGGAGCCTATGCTATGTCAGGGAAACACTGCAAGAGGCATGTTGAAGGGATTGTTACAACTGCAATTACAGAAAGAAAGGGCTATAGCAATCAATTTACTATTTACTATGTGGCAGTTAGATTTACAGTTGGATGATGAAAAAAATAAGGTTTAGAAAAGAAGATAGGACAGGATTCAGAGAGGAAAAAACATAAAAGAGATTATGTGAGTAGCTAGATGAGCAAAGGAAAGAATATTAAGGTGGTTAGAGCAGGAGATGTACTGGAGTTGAAGTAGTAGAGTTTGGTTGGAATACAAGGGGGTAGTAAGGACTTTAAATGACATAATGAGTCATGAAAGTTGTGTGAATGTGGGAACGTGGTGACTGAAGATGCATTTTAGGAACATGAATATAATATGTATGTGTCAATTGATTGAGGCAGAAAGAGACTAATTAAGAGGGCGATACAATAACTAATGAGACCCTAAAGAGAAGGGAGGCAGAGAGAAAGGAAAGAGGCAGATGCAAGTCATTGCTAAACATAAGATAAGGGTTTAATGACTGCATGAGGTTAGAGGGGGAAGAATAAGGGAAATTGAGCAATGAGTTCAAGATCTTCCCAAGGCTTCAAATCTGAGTTACCAGTGAAATTAAACAGAGAATTAGGAGGGGGGCTAGTTAAGGAGTGGGGAAAGAGACAGGCATCTACTACAGGTAGTTTAAATTTTTATTATGCTGACAGGGCACTCTAATTATATTCATAAAATTTCAGAGAAAGAATTTAGACTGTCAAAGTCCTAAAAATTTGGAGAATTCTTTCCTGATCAGTATCAATATTCTGGGATTTCCCTACTGCCATCCAAATTTATGTCTAACCCTTATTGCAATTATGAAGCAATCTACTCTGCAGTGTTCTCAAGGACAGCAGAGGGGGAAATGCTGGTTATATTCCCAGCATTGGACTTGATAAAAATTAAAACTTTTTTTTCTAAAAACACCATTAAAAAATGAAAAAGCAAGTCATTCACTGGCAGAAAATATTCTCAATATGTATAGCCTATAGATGACATATTGAAATATATTTTAAAAAGCTACAACTCACCAATAAGATAAGCAACTCAAAACAAAATGGTTAAAAGTTTGAACAGACACTTCATGAAAGAAGTGCATTAGTTTTCTTTTGTGCCATAATATATCACTAAATGGCTTATAAAAATACCCATTTATTATATCACATTTCTGAAAGTCAGAAGTCCAGGTGGGCTCAACTGGGTGCTTTGATTAGTGTCTTTCAAACTAAAATCAAGACGTTGGTTTAACTGGGCTCTTATTTGGAGGCTCTGGGAAAAAATCCACTTCTAAGCTCATTTAGGTTTTTGTCAGAATTATATTCCTCATGGTTATAAGAATGAAGTCCCTATTTTTTGCTGGCTGTTGACTGCTCAGCTTCTAGAGTCCATTCTCAAGTCCTTATCTTGTGGCCTTCATATGAACCTTCCTTACATCAAATCCTTCTCATTCTTCAGATCTATATGACTTTCTCTTCCACTACCAGCCTCAGAAAACACTCTGCAGCTCTGGCCTGGTGTCTCAGTGGGTTACATCGTGATTCACCAAGGTTGTGGGTTGAGAGAAGAGAGAGCTTTAGTATGTTCCTCTTATACGGACATAAATCCCATCATGGAACCTCCACTTTCATAACACCATCTAAACCTCTCAAAGACCTCACCACTAATGCCATCCCCTTGGGGGTTAGGTTTTCAACATGTGAGATTTGGAGGTGAACACAAACATGCAGTGCATAACACAAGAGTAACCACTATTCTCAGATAAAATCATATTTTCTGGAAAGTCAAGGTAACATAGTAAAATGATACTGGGATTATTGAGAAATTTTAGTAAATGGCTGAATATAAAATATATGGTCTGCTAAAAATATAACCAACTAGAGCATTCTTAGTACAGTACAACATTTGAAAACAAAAATATGAAATGTGTATAATCAATTGTTACAAGAAATGTACTGATTATAAAAATGTAATATTGAGCTAAAAAGAAAACAAATAAATGGGAAACCATGTTTCTAGATGGAAAGACAGACACTAAAAATATGATATTTCTTTATAAAGTACTTATTAGATATAGTAAAATTCCAAAAAGAGAAGAGCTAAGACAATTTTGTAAAGAGTGAAAAGGGAATGGACACTCCCAGAGTTAAAAATACTTTAAAGCTATAACAATTAAATACATCTGATCATAGTAAGTACATAGAAAAATTGCAAAACAGATCAATGGAACAGAATAGGTAGCCCAGAAACAGATCTTATTATAAAATAGTTATATGTATAAGACAAAGGTGGTATTACACATCAGGGCAGAAGAAAAATATGCAAAATATGTTCGTTTAAAGGGTTTTTAAATTTGATTCTGGAAGTTATTTTGACATACGCCATTGGATGAGAACCTAAGTTAAAATTTTGTTATACCAACACTGTTTACTAACAAAAATAAATTAATAAAAATAAATAAATAAACAAACATAAATAAAGGTTAATATTAATTAAACAAATCATTGGAATATAATGCAATGGCAAAAAGAACCAAATTTGCCTTAGAACAGATATTTTCAACTGATGTGCTATGGCACACTGGTCTTAGATTTTAGATTGTCAAAAGAAAAAAAAAAAAAAAAGGACAACTACCAACACAATAATAGCCATCCAATATGAGTGAATCAAAATTATTTCAAATTTTTTTGTCAGCAAAAAATATATTTTTATGTGTGCCAAAGAATTTTAGTAATTAGTTTAGGTGTGCAATGGGATGAAAACGGTTGAAAATTGTTGCCTTAGCGGGAAACACCATGAAGGCAGGACCTTAGAAGTCTGACTCATCACTGACCTCTGTGGCCAGCAGGAGACCTAGCAAACTGTGTGTGCTGTAATAAACCTATACACATTTCATACATTTTTAAAAATGTATTAAAACAATTCTTTTTTTTTGTAAATACAGAACCACTATCAATTTTAAAATGACAAATTGGGGAAAACATTTGTCACATATATAAAACAGGAGTAATATCCTCTTATTAAAAGTTCACACAAATGATAAGACATTTCTATGCCTAACAGTAGGAAAATGGGTTTAACATTTTAGTATAGCCACACAATGGAATACTATGTAGCCACCGAAATGATTTCTATAAACATCTTAAAATACCATTAGGAAAAAATTGTTTTAAAAGATACTGTGAGGAGATAAATTGCTTTGTGATTGCCAACAATATAAAATATACATTTAAAAAAAATAACCATTGCATAAGTATTAAAAGGGTCAGACACTCTCTTAAGCACTTTAAAGGAATTATATTGTTTACCCTCACATCGAACCTATGAAGCATTTTTTAATTTGTACCATTGAACAGTTGAGGAAACTGATATGCGGAGGGATTAAACAACTTGTCCAAACTTTCTGAGGTAACAAGTGGAATAGCACGATTTGATAGGCTAGCTCCCACATCCATGCTTTTAATCACTGCACTATACGGCTTGTTTTTGTTAAAATATAACAAAATGTTTTCAGTAGTTTGATATGTTTGGAGGCTCATTGGCCTCCCTTATGCTTTTGTATAACTTCCAAAGTTTCTACAATAAGCATTTATCATTCTAAATAATCTTAATAATGGTAATATTTTTTTAAATCCCCAAATCAACTTGATTTTGTATAGTTACACTCAGAGCCTATACCTGGGGATTATCTGCAGCCCCCTATTTCCAGTTATTTCTACCCAGACGTTCCGGGAAGGCTCTGGTCCCCCTGCCCGCTTGCTCATGGGCCTTCCTGGATTCCACCCACAGTACCAGATCCCCATTTTTGAAGCATGTTCTTTTCTCCCTGCGCCTGAGTCGCGCCAAGCAGCTCTAGGGTGCAGTTGCCAAGCTTTTAAAGGCCAAAAGGCCAGAGTTTTCAGAACCCTCCTGGGTGCCGCCCCACGAGGCCCTGCACACCCCTATCGGCCACGGGTTCAGGTTTCAGTCGCGGACCAGGCCGGGCACCCATCTGGGAACGCGGTGTCCTTCCCAGAGTGAGGCGAACAAGGGGAAATCCCCTGGGGCTCGCTGGGCGGGAATCAGCCTCTGTCCATGGTCAGAGAGGCCAGGAGGCCGCCAGGGTTTAGGGTTCAGGTCCGGGATCAGCTCCGGGTGCCCGCAGCGCTGGAGCGGAGCCCCTTGGGTTAGGGGTTGCGCGCGGAGCCGTAGAGGCAGCAGCCCGCGGGCCTGACCATCATTTGCCAGATTAGGAGACTTGCTGAAAACAGTGCTTCCTTCAAGCTGACTGGGCAATGGTCCCTGGTCCCTGAGAAAACTGAGTGTTAAATAAAGAAGATGGTCTGGGACAAAGTTTACGGCTTGCGTCCTGGGGGGAGTTATGGTGGGGGGGAGTGTATTTCAAACACGTTATCTTCTTGAGAGCAAATGATCTCTCTGGTGGGGAGCAAGAGTAGGGGGAACTGTCTGTGCAGCGGTGGGAGCTGAAGTCCCACTTTGGGGGAGCTAGGGTAAGGGTCACCCTGCGGAAGAGTGGCCAATGGTCCGAGGGAGTAACTGTTTTCCAGGTGACAGGCAACTATTGGGCTTGAGCCGCCTTGCTCCTGTGACACATTCGCACGCACTAATACAGCCCGGCTGTCGGTTCCTCTGCCTGGAATCGAGCCCTTCATTACCCTGATGTGCTCAGGGGGGAAATGGTGAAATCCCCAAATCTGCTTCCTTATGTGGTTAATAAAAGGGCGCAAACAGAGCCCAGGGGAGAAAAATCCAAGTGAGTGCCTTGCCCATTTTGACGTTCAAAAACCCGACTCCGGTGATTCATTGAATCACATAGTGCAAGTTTCAGTGTCTAACGGAGTTTGGGGGACTCATATTACTTGTGTTTGTAAGATCTCTGCACCGCGCGCCCCAAGTTTGCCGCTCCGGTGCGGACAGCTGGGCCGAGCGGGGGTGGGGAGGGTCTCCAGTCCCAGGCGCTGCGCTCCGGGCTTCTGCCCAGTTTCCTGCCTCCGAGTCGCGCCGTGTCCGCCCCAGCCCAGAGCAGTTTGTTCAATTTAGAAACTCGATAGGAGGCAGCAGCTGATCTCCCACCACCCTAAAAATAATCCACTCCGGCGCCCTGCGTGCTTCGAATAGGGGAGGACAACTCTGCCTTCGGAGTAAGTGAGTCCGTGTCTTTTACGTCAATATCATCTAAAAATTTTAAGAATAACTGTAAACTGTCGATTTGGATCTAACATTTCGGCAACCAAAAGGCTCCCGCTCGCTCTCCAGCGCTTTGCCTTCACGGTGGCTATTTCTAGGATGAAGGGAGCGGGCCCCAGCCGGAGCAGAGAGGGCGTGGGGATCAGGTTTCCAGCAAAACTCTGCCGGCTCCTACTTAAACCAACTGGAGATAGTGCAAGGAGTTAATACTAAATTTTTTTCCCTCGTAGACATTTGCTGTATTTCTTACGAAGTAGCTTTCTATCGGCTTACATTTTGTTACTCTTTGCTTTTTTAGGAGTTCAGCTTCCCGGTTTGAATATACAGTGTAGGAAGCTGGTGTTTTGAAGCTAGCCCAAGTGCACCAGCAGGGGTTTGAAGCAGCAACAAGCGATTGCCCAAGGTATTTATTTATTGCTTTATTTGTTCTTGGGATTAAAAAAAAATCCCATTGGAGTGTCTGTCTAAGGAATCTTATACCCTGAGTAGTTCCAACATTTCCTTTGGTATGCCCTAGAACTTCAGTGGGTGCGTTCAGATCAGGCACAGGGTCAGAAGTCAGTGGTCACTTTTTTGGGTAGTGATTTTCCCACTTGGATCTGTCATTTATAGATAGATACATAGACAGATATATAAATAGACAGATTATAATTCATATTTTATGAACCATCGACTGAATAACTTCAAGACGTTATTACATTTGTTTTTATAACTAGTTGATGTGATCCTGAAAATGCTCTAGATAAGGATAAAGTCTTAAGTAATTTATTTAAAATGTAATGCTTCTTTCTCATAACATAATTAGGTTAATCTCTGAATAACTAAAGCACGATTTATATGCTTGAGTGTTTGTAAGAATGAGAGCTTTAATATTGCTTTTAGTTTGTTTGTTTTTTAAAATGTGTTTTCTAGCATGTTACTACATTTAGCTACTACATTTGAACTGACACTTTTTCTCAGATGAACAGGAAAGAGTACTAGTTTCCCTTTACTTTATTCGTACCAACTAAATCCAAATTTGTTAACTCCTGGTGGGAATTCTTCATACAATGCACTTCAAAGAATTAGAATACTGACATTAGTATTTCTAGCCATGAAATCATGTTTCATTATCAAGAAGTATTTTCTTTCTGTTTTCTGCTCTGCAAACCATCCTTATAATCAAAATTCCACTTCTGATGTTTGTCTTTAAAGTTCATTTAGTCAAGTTCTCTATCAGCTGTCATAAACACTTGAACATCTTTCTGTGGGTTTATGTTTGTGAGGAGAAAAATGTCATGTCTTCCTATCTGGCCTCTCTTCCCTCTCCCTCCTCCTTGATGCTGGGCCTCTTTCAGTGTTTAGCTGAACTAGACAGATCCAGAAGGGGCGGGGCTGGAAGATGTCACAGGACAGAATTTAGCCAGCAAGAGCGCAATTTGTACCCTTCCCAAAGCCTTTCTAACTTAACCTTGGTTCTGGTAGGGAAATCTTAAATGACATTTGGAGAGCTAAGAATTACTTTAAAAACCTGATTGAATAAAAACTCTTTAGCTAAACACAATGATTTTCAGTGTTATTTACAATAAGTTTATTCCTTCCCTCTTTTTGTCCATGTTGGGTTGCAGTACGATCTGGCTGTTAGAATGTGCCACCTGCACACGGGATGCTGGAGAAGGAGGCTAGGGATCAAAGGGAGAGGATGGAGGAGTAGGCAGAAGAAAAGGCAAAAGGAGAGATGTGGTGAGAGACAGTTAATAGGTTGGGAGCCAAGGGGATTCTGAGGTTAGAGATTATGGTAGAAGGAAGAAATCATTCTGAAGCTTTTGCTTTATCAAACTGAAGTATGCACCTTCCTGTGATAATGTCATTGTATATTTCTCTGTCTTTTAGATAAAAACCTTTACATTATACCAACAACTATTAGGACTGATATAGCCTATACAATCTAAGACCAGATGGATTGTTTCAGCCATGTACACTATTGGATTCCTAGTGTCTAGCACATGGTCAGCATCTATAAGTATTTTTACAATTAATTAATTAATGGCCTAACATCCCAGACAGCAGGTACATGACTGAAAATGTTCTTTGACTTTTTCACGTTGTTATACTTCCTAATATTTTCTTTCCACTGACACACATTTGCCAAGTTGCTCAATTAGTTGGTTTTAGGATTGATTAAATACTCAGCAGGCTATGCTTAGAGCTAATGAAGAGTATGTTTTGCAAATTCAGATTCTATTTTTAGCATTTGACTCAGTGATAATGATTCAATGTCAAGGTGTATAAATGTGGCCAGTTGGAATAGTATAATGTTGGATAAAATTATAAAACCAACTAAAATAAATAAAAGAGTTTATACATGTCTTTCAATTTAAAGTGGACTTCAAGTTTTCTCTTATGATCTCTACTAAAAGTTCCATTACTAGCTACTATTAATTTTTAGTTTCTGTTTTCCATTTTTACCAGAAATATATCTAATATATAATTATGAACTCACAATGTCCATATTATTATTTTTTATCTTAAGTTCTTTTTGATTCTTTTATCTAGATTAAAATCTTATAGTTGATAAGGATTTGCAAAGTATATAACCTTATCTTGAGTTTTTTTTTAAGATGAGAAAAGGTCTCAACAAGAGAGCATATTAATGATTGATAAAAACAAGGGGGGGAGGTTTACCAGAAATAATATGTGAGAGGAACTCCATATAAGCTTTAATAGACTGTAAACACATAGGCTTTCTCACTAGTTATTCTATTTATATAATACTTTATAAAACTTTTGTTTGAAATTTGGTTTCTCTAATAGTTTACTTACTATAGCCAATCTTTTCTATGTAACACTATTTTTTTCCAGGAAAAAAAATTATTCATGACCATTGCTTAAAAAAAAAATCAGTGAAAGGGACGAGAGAAAAAGTACCATTTCAGTTATTCAAACCATTGTCAGCCTTTAATAATCTAGCCAGAATCCAGGATTACATAAATGTGGAACAGAAACAACTTCCAGAGAGGTTAAAATCTTAAACTGCTACTATTTTAATAAGAATAGATAAGATATTTTCTTTAAAAAATAGATAGGAGGCTGTGTGATATAATAGGACAAACATAGTTTATAGTCAGACACATGGGTGTGGATGCCAGCTTCTCTGCTGGTAGGTAAGTCACCGAACCACTCTGAACCTCCATATCCTCCTCTGTGAATTGTGAATAACTCCACTAACGCTGCATGTTTTTTTCTGAGGACTTAACAATAACACCAATTTAGGGCTATAATTTTATGAAGGAAAATTTAATAATAAGAGGCTCTTTCTCTTTTCTCTTTATTTTAGAGTAAACCATATAATAAGAAATGAGCCTTTCATTTTGTGGTAACAGCATTTCTTCATATAATATCTCCGGTGGTGTTTTACAAAATCCCTGCTTTGTGGATGCCCTCAACCTGGTTCCTCATGTCTTCCTGTTGTTTATCACTTTTCCAATATTATTTATTGGTAAGTAATCTACTGTACTATATTAGATCACCTAATATTTATATTAAAAACTCTTATTAGTGGCTGAGATTTGGTATAATGCTGATGAATTCCTCCAACATGAAAACGGATATATAACTCTGTAAGAAAAGAACAAGTAAGTACTTTGTGTGTTCCAATTATTTATTTTGGGTCATTTAATATTCTGTAGGTAAAAATAGAATTCACACGCCATCTTAGAAATGAACATCAAGTAGCAACAACAGTTTTTGGAAAAAGGGAAAAGAGAATTATATGAGATAGAGCAAAAGCATTTCTTGAGCCTTGCTTTGTGCTAGTTAAAGAGAATGGAAAATGTGTAAAACACAGTACTTGCCTAGAATATTCACTGGAATAGTTCAGTGAAACAAATGTATCAAAGTTACCCATGGTCAACTAAAGTCCTAAAATACTAAATGGAAAATTCCAGAAATAAACAATTCAAAAGTTTTAAATTTATGTTGTTTTAAGCAGCATGATGAAATTTCACGCCTTTCCATTCTATCCCACCGGGGACGTAAATTGTCCTTTTGTCCAGTGTGTTCACGATATATATGCCACATGGCCATCTCTGTTATCAGATTGACCATCAAGGTATCACAGTGCTTGTGTTCAAGTAATCCTTATTTTATTTAATAATGGCCCCGAAGTGCAAGAGTAGTGATGCTGACAGTTCAACTATGTCGAAGAGAAGTTGTGTCTTTTAAATGGTAAGGTGAGTATAGTACAATGAAATAGTTTGAGAGAGAGAAAGAACACATTCACATAACTTTTATTACAGTGTATTGTTGAAATTGTCCTATTTTATTATTAATTTTTGTTAATCTGGTACTTTTCCTAATTTATAAATTAAACTTTATCATAGATATGTATGTATAGGAAAAAAACATAGTATATATATGGTTTGGTACTATCCGTGGTTTCATGCATACACTGGGGTTCTTGAAATGTGTCCCTCGAGGATATGGGAGGACTACTATTTACAATTACAGATACAGGAACAAATTTTCCTGGGAATTAACCTACTAGAACAACTAACTCTTCCTGGGGCTGGAAGGGAATTTCTGTTATACTTTAGCATATCGTGTCATGCAAAGGCCAGCATACTCTTGGCACATAGTTGTTTATGTTAAACCAATGTACAGACATTAAATATACTGGGACTACAGTGCCCACTTATAGAAACACTAGACATTTATGTGCTGTTATTTGTAGGACATTAAGAATGCCCTTTGGCCAAAAGTAGAACGTCTATTTTTTAAATTGCAGTTCTATAATTAACAATTCATTTTGACAAGCAGTTAACTTCTTGAGAGCAATTACTGTGACATTCCTATTTGCATTTCTAGCATCAAACACAAAGGCTGGCATAAGGGTATTCGAATCAAGTGGAATTAGAATGAACATTGTCAAAGGGAAATGGGAAAAAATGCAGACTATTCATCTCTAACATTGGCTACTTGAGTTAGTGAGAGGACATAAATAAATCTCAAAGAAGTATCGGGTATAAGGAAAATTATAATGCTGCAAAAAAGACACAGGGCTTGCCTGTAAGAGTTTATAGCATAAATTCTAGTAAAATATGTTAAATGTAACTAATCATCCAATAATGAAATTCATTTGGGAACAACTAAGATATGAATCAATTTTCTTTCCAAAGAATGCTTCAGGGATCCCTTTTGTTCCTAAAGAAATTCTTTCTTGCATTATTTCCATTAAAAATATATTTACTCCTTTTTTAACATTTATTTTTAATAAATGTATTGGTGTGACATTGTTTAATAAGATTATATAGGTTTCAAGTGTACATTTCTGTGATACATGATCTGCATATTCCATTGTGTGCCCATCACCCAAAGTCAAGCCATCCTCTGTCACCATATATTTGACCACCTTTACCCTTTACTACCCTCCCCATCCCTCTTTCCTCTGGTAACCACCATACTGCTGTCTGTGTCTATGAGTTTTTCTTTGTTTGTTTTTCTTGTTTGTTCATTTGTTGCTTTCAGTTTTATATCCCACATATGAGTGAAATCATATGGTGCTTAATTTTTTCTGTCTGACTTATTTTGATTAGCATGATTTTCTCAAGGTCCATCTATATTGTCACAAATGGCAGTATTTCATCTTTTCCTATGGCTGAGTAGTATTACATTGTATATATGTGCCACATCTTTTTTATCCAATTGTCTCTCAAAGGACACTTTGGTTATTTCCAATTTGAAAACATTTATTCTCGAAGACATATGCACCCCTGTGTTCATTGCAGCATTATTCACAGTGGCCAATACATTCATTCTTGACATATGTGGGACTTCTCTGTATTCAAAAAATAAGAAAAAAGGGTGACAAAATGTGACAAAGTGTATTTTTTTCCTAGCACACCATATATGAGTTGGCATTACTCTGTTGTTTGAGGGAAACCATCAACATTTTACTAAAATGTAATCTTGAGGTTTTTTTTCAATGATGAAAAAATGGTGAACCTCTATTGTTCTTGATCCTGCTTAAAGGTCAACAATGAACAAAACTTTAGCTTTCTTTGAGAAAATATCACTACCATTGTTGAACAGTGCTGCCCCAATCATAAGTTTTCATTTTTCTCACATGATATGCATATGATTAAGAGTTGACTCAACTAATGAGTTCTATATTTCATCACCATAGATGACCTTTTTGGTTAGTCTCCCATAGATCCTATGGTTTGAAAGACTTTAGACACTAAACTGCTTTTGTTAATATTATCATTAACTCTTTCCTTTTACATGAATCAGAGACCCGTCAGTAAGAGCTCTGATTAGCATGCAATAATCATATCACTCAGAGTCAGTGTTATTCCTGAACAATGCAATGTGTTACTGCATTAACCTAGGCGGTCTTATAAAAATAAATTGAAATCATTTTTTGAACATAATGAAAATAGATCAGGATTTCCACTGTTAACTCTAGAAAGCACTAAGGTTTCATGAACTTCCCAAAGTATATCACAATGTAAATTATTTCCATGATTATAATTGATCCTTTTGTTTATCTCTACTTTTTTTCTTTTTTTCAGGGTGGGGAAGTCAAAGCTCAAAAGTGCAAATTCATCACAACACATGGCTTCACTTTCCTGGACATAACTTGAGATGGATTCTTACGTTTGCTCTCCTATTTGTGCATGTGTGTGAAATAGCAGAAGGGATCGTTTCAGATTCGTAAGTAACCCAACTTAATGTATACATGTGAGTGGGTAGTAGCTAAGAGCATGCCAAGTCAGGCCTAACTTTTTGGTCATAACTTAGGAACAACAGCTGCCACCCATTGTCCATGATGATCATGAATATTGGCCACGTTTTTGTATTGCTATGTAATTTCTTTGATGACACAAGTTGAGATCTCCGTGACTTGTACTCATCGATGTACTTTCTGTTTCTTTGCTCCTTCATTTTTGTAGCCCTGGCAGAATTTCTGTCCTTTTAAAGACTTTGATGTTTTTACCTTGTCTTTCAAAGTAGTTATAAATAGCAAGATCGTCTATATTGACCTATAGCTCTAATAATTATATATTTACATATAAATACATGACCAGTTCTCAGATGTTTCAATGAATGTGTAAAGAAACAAATATAGATGAGGCAGGCATTAAAGGAGTCCAAGAACCAGATTGAGGCACAGCACACAATTATTTCAAAATCAGGATTTTGTCATAAAACTTCTACTTTTGAAGGAATTTTCCCATTCTTATAAAAGAAGAAGTTTGTATTAGGCAGTTAAAATATAATGAATTATATTTATAAACTTGAACACAATGTAGGGAAAATATTTTTATCATGTAGTAACAGAAAATAAATTCAGGTAATAGGAAAATTTTGATTATGAAATTATGTTAAATAATACTTCATTGAAGAATTGATATGAAAGAGTCTTTAAAGATTTTAAAAATTAAGCTCCAAAAATCATTTTCCTCTTATCTAATAGGAACTTCCCTTGACATCTGTTTATGTTCTGCTGTTGTAATTAACAAGGAATGAAACTTAGCCTTTGACATGGAGCCAACTATTTTGTAATGTTGTATGAGAGTTCTTTGCATTTATGTGCACAGTGTGGTTTCTGATAAAAAGAAAAATCAGAGACTCCAAGATATGCCATGTCTCCAAGCATTTAGAAGCTTAATTGGTTGTTATCTTAATGATAATTGTTTAAAACACTTCGGCGTATTTGTACTATATTGTATTAGCATAGCCAATTCTAGTGTGTTCAATTTTTATTCCCTTATTATATGTATAGACTGACTCTACATGTTTCAATGTGTATGTATAAAGTGGAAGATTGGTTAGTCCAGTTATTTCTTAAGAACTTGACATCATGTAGGCAAGGATGACTTCTTCTTTCCAGCCTCATGGTGGATGTGTAGATTCAGTCAGAGACAGAACAGAAGCTGAATGAATAATGATGAGGACATATGCTAATGGCAGAACCTTGTTTTTTAGTGGTGGTGATACAAGAGACCCATGCTAAAAAACAAGCAGAAATAAACCTTTCATCTTGCACTACTCCCTCCCATTCTTTAGACTTCTTCCCCTTACCTTTTTATCCAAGCTTCTCCAAAGTCATCTTCTAGTTACTTTTGAACCCATAGGTTTAGTTTGTTCGCTCTTGCCTTGTCCTATTCTGGAAGCTGCTTCTACAAGATTCCCAATGAACATTAATAACACCTTAATGGATACCTTTTCCTCCTTAACATAGTTATTATATTTGATGCTGCTGATCATTCCTTCCTCTTTATTTTTTTAACAAAATATTTATGCACTATTTTTTTACTTAAAATATCACAAATGCTTATTATAATTGGCAAAACAATGCAAAGAACTTCCTAACTAAAAAATTGATTTTCTTTTATAGTAATGCAAATATTAAAGCTATTAATTTTTCTTTTAAATATCCTTCTCTGTTTGGCGTAGGTATTTGTAATGTGTTCTTTTTTTTTTTTTTGGTGTCTAAATTATTTATGATTCTGGTATAGATACCAGAATCATTTTTTGTTTGTTCTTTATTCTAATTTGATAGGTTTATTATTAGGGCATGTAATTTGTTAAATGAATACTCCTTGGGATTTATTAATAGTTTCATAAAAGTAAAATACTTGATTATTACATTAGTATTTAATGAGTGCTAAAATAATATATATTCTTTGTAGGAGATAAAATTTTGTTGAGTTTACTGATTGGATTACTAAAGTCCTGTGTATTGATTATTTTTATATTATTTAATCCATTAAATTCTAAAAATGTGTATTAAAATCTTCACCATTATTATGTGTTCATTTAAGTTTTTAGTTTTATTATTTTCTCTTTTTTGAAATTATTCTTTTGTCCTGCACAATGGACACTTTTTAAATTTTCTTCCTAACTATTTGACTAAAGATATTCTACTATAATGAGATGTATATGCTTCCACAGAACATTGAGATCAGTGAATCCCCCTCTAAAAATAATAGAGCTTAAGGGAAGAAATAGAGTTGGGACAACCACTCACAACTTAGACAACTTTGCATGGAGAGCACTAACAATATGATAGTAATCCTAATAAAAAAAACTTGAATGGTTAAAAGACACTGATAAATAAATGCCACAGTAAATATAAAACCTTTCAGTAGCTGCTGCTGTCTTCATCCAGCTTTATTATTGCCTCCCTTAATGATGTTTTATCATTCTTTTCTAACTTCTTGAAATGACTACTTACTTTATTATAATTATTTCTTATTGAATATGTTTAAGGCTATAAACTTTCTTCCGAGTCTAGATTTGGCAACATTTTATAGGCTTTAAGAGGGAGTATGCTCATTTGAAAATGTCCTAAATATTAAGTGATTTTAAAAAATTCTTTGGTTCAATGATTAAAGAGTATTAGAAGTATTTCCTAATTTCTGTACTGATGAAATATTTACTTCCTACTTTTTCTTTTGACCAATTTGAACTATTTCTGGGAGGTGATGGGTTGTTTTTAAGTCAGTTTTTATGCTAACATAGTACTTTCACATTTTCATTACTATGTCTGTATTAATGATTCCAAATTTATCACTGATCATTCCAAATCTCTATATACACTTGCCTATTAGACAACTTCCTTTGCATGTTTATCCGTCTACACATTCCTGCTGAAACCTATTAGCTTCCTCTCCCTAGTTCATTCATCTTCTTAAAATCTTATTTGTTCATTATCACCCTCATACCCTAACACCATTGAAGTGCTATCCATTTTAATGATTAATATTTTTCAAGTGTATTATTTCCTCCATGTTTCTGCTGCCAAAGCTTAATTTAGGCGTTCATCATCCCTCACCTGGCCTATACCAATTCTTTGCTAACTGCTTTCCTTTCTTCTCCGTCTCTCCCCTCACCTCAAACCTGCACACTACCTATCAACTCCATTATCCACATTACTACCAGATTGATCTGTCTAAAATTCAGAACTGTCCGTCCCACTTACCTGTTAAAGTGTTTCAGTTTTCCACAAGATTAGATTCTAGCTCCTTATATGGCATACAAAGCCCTTTTTCCTATGTCTGATTTTCTATTTAAGGAACATTACACTCCTTGGAATTTTGAACATGTTATATAGTTTTTCATGCTTCTATGTATTTGCACATTCTGTTCCCTCTTTCTCAGGTGCTCTTCCACCACTTTCCTGACCAGTGGATTCCTTTTTATATTTCAGTTCCCACTGTCAACCATTTCTCTTCTGAAATGCCTTTCCCAATGTTTCTCTTCCCCTCGCTGTCAAACGAATACTTTTTTCTCTATACTGTTTGTGTACTAATATATTTAAGTATTTGAGAAAATATAAATGTTTCATTATGTGGCATTGTTAGTGCAAATGGAGTTGAGGGCTGTCTACCATGCAAATGTGTCCTATCCGTCCTATTTCTGATCCACCTGGAGCTCTCTATTGTCCTTAGAATGAAGCCTTGTCTCCTTGCAGCCATACTGAATTGCTTGTGGTACACTTGAATATATCTAGACCCTGTGCCTGGAACCGTCCTCCTCTCTTCTTCCTCTGGGTAGCAATTTCTCTTTCTCTCTCTCTCTCTCTCTCTCTCTCTTTTTTTTTTTTGGTTAATCCTCACCTGAGGATATTTTTCCATTGAATTTTAGACAGAGTGGAAAGGAGGAAGGGAGGGAGAGAGGGAAGAGAGAGAGGGAGGGAGAGAGAAACATCGATGTGAGAGAGACTGGTTGCCTCTGGGGCCAGGGATCAAACCTGCAACCCAGGTATGTGCTCTTTGGAATTGAACCTGAGATCCTTTGGTCCTCAGGCTAATGCTCTAACCACTGAGCCAAACCGGCCAGGGCCAATTTCTCATTCGGAAAACCTCAGTGTAGAAGTCCATTCTTTCAAAGCTTCCTCTGTTGCAGACACTAGCACTGTATATGCTCACAGTCCCTTCACTTGTGTTATAATTTCCTGTATGTTATTACTATCCTCAATAAACTCTAAAATGTGTGACCACAGACACTGCATCTTGTCTTGTTTACTGTTGCATTCCAGAATTGAATACAGTATCTGGACCAGCGAACACGTATGTATTCAATGACTTAATGAAAATGGAGAAATCACTGTAAAGTTTAGGAAAGCTATAAAAAATAAACATACTTTTCACATACGTTAGAGTTTATTTTCAGTTGATTGTTTTTACTTGCTATAGGTGTTAAATTATTTTCAGCGAGTCTGCCCTTCAATATAGGAGCAGTTATATATTTGCTTTTGTTGTACTCATTTTAAGGTCTTGTTTAGCTGTGTTTATTCAGCCCTGTATGTTAGGATAGATCCTTTCAACAGAATTATGTCCCCCAATATAATCTTCTTTTATATGTTCTCTTGGCAATTACTACTGCATTCTGTATTTTAAATATCTTATTGCTAAGAGGGAGTTTTAATGAGAAGATTGGAATCAAACTGAGAGATGATCAGCAGTCATCAGCTGTAGACACTGACGCTGTACCGCTCTCCATAGACGGCGGCAATTGCAGCGTCTCAACCTCTTCATGCCGGCTGTGATGGGATTTGTTGCCACTACAACATCCATAGTATATTATCATAACATTGAAACATCAAATTTTCCTAAATTACTTTTAGGTAAGTATGATCAAGTGTTCTCCCTTCTTCCTCCCCCGCCAAGAGCTATTTGTTTTCCTTTTCCCTCATGGTAAATGCCATCAGAGGGGGTTGGGTTTGGGAAGAATTAAACTTGAGAAAACTACAATGTTTCCTACATCTGTAGTCTCCCAATAGATGTGGAGGCGAAGATAAGCTGAGTTGCTCTAGGCTGTGAAAACATTGCTTCCCCAGGACATCTGTTCTCCACTAAACGCCCCTCCTGATGTGCTGGCGTGTCAGGAGGACAGTGGAGGGGATGTGCCACATTCTGGCATGCAGAAGCTATTGTGAGGAGCTATTGCACTGTATGGTCCCAGGAACCACTGATCTCTTCTAGTTCCATGTGTTTCTGCCTTTGACTTGGAGTCCTGAGGTATTTTCTGAAGGTTCGAGCCTTTCATTGATGCTGTGGGAATGTCACGCTCTTCCTAGAATTGCTGCCTAGGCATCAGGGG
Source organism: Tadarida brasiliensis (assembly GCA_030848825.1). Lineage (NCBI taxonomy): Eukaryota > Metazoa > Chordata > Mammalia > Chiroptera > Molossidae > Tadarida > Tadarida brasiliensis. The sequence continues at coordinate 35,277,083 of CM061263.1, read as the reverse complement.
GCCTCCATGTGGCACAGTATCCTTCACAGCATGCCGAAAACCATGCTGTCTGGAGAAGCACTGCCCCAAAGCACAGCCCCTCACGTCTGCGTCATGCCTAACACCACCTTTTTAGCCTCTTTCCTCCCTGTCCTGTAGAAATCAGAAGCTGTCTAAAATGTTCCTTATTTTTTCCTTAGGCTGAGATAGTATAACTCATCCCAGTTAGTTATATTCAATACTCTGACCCATCCTAGCATTCCTTGGCGTACGCTTTCATAAACAGAGCTGTGAGGAAGGTACGGGACATGGATCATGGATGGGCTCAGGGCCCTGTGAATCTCCCAAAATTGTAGACAGAGTTGTGTGTGTTTGGGTGTGAATGAATGTTTACAATTTTCTAAGGTTCATACATGTTGTTTGATTGGTATATGATGAACATAACATTGACATCTTATACAGAAATTAAGAAAAGTAATAATTAAACCACACATATATTACTCACATTAAAATTTAAAAGTGGTAAGAGAAAAATATTGATTATTTAATTTTACGTTACAGTGCATTATTTGATTGGGCAAAGGTAATCTAATAAAAATAAGTAGACAGGATAAACATTAATTTAAAAGGCTTGTTGAAGTCTGAATTATCTTACTAGGAAGTTCTTTAGTACAAAATGACAGGCAGATATTATCACAGAAATTTTTATGAAGATGTCCTCCAAAAAGCAAAATTTCCAACAGACAACAGCAAAAATATACATAGCATTGGGAATTTGATACACTAGACATTAAGTTTCTGAAAACTGATGATGATATAAGAGTAATTAGAAAGGAAAAGTGCATTTTAATAATATTTTGAAGGAAATGCAATCAGAATCTGGCTGTAATCTTTATATAGATACAAGGCAGAGGGCACAATTTGATCAGATTTCTGGAAGGATTTATAGAGATAAAAAAATAGTCTTTCTCCTTATTTTAGGAAAGAAGTATTTTGACCTAGGAAAATCACACTTCTTTTAATATCACAAAACTAGTACTTTTGTCCCAGTATTGTATTATGACTATTACCAAACATACAGAAAGTTGAAAGGATTATGTGAATACTCATATCTACCATTAAGATTCTTCAATTTATATTTTATTCTATTTTATCAAATATCTACATCTTTCTATCCCTCTCCATCAATCCATCCTATTTTTGATGCATTTTAAAGTTGCCAACATTAATATGCAATGCCCCCTGATTATTTCAGCATGCATATCATTAATTAAACACTTGTTTACAGTTCTTTTTGTGAGATAAAATTTACATACTGAAGTACAGAAAGCTTTATTTCCTAAATACATACACCTGTATAACACTGTCATTATATAGAACATTGGCATCATCCATGAACGTTTTCTTGTGCCCCTTACCAGTCAATCCTCATTTTCATTTCCACAGAGGAAATACCCAGTCTGATTTTTTTCCCACCATGGATTAGATTTGCCTGCTCTAGAACTTCATATAAATTAAATCATATAGTTTAAATTCTTTTGTGTAAGGCTTCTTTCTCTCAGCATAATTTTTTGAGGCTCATTCATACTGTAGTATCAGTCAATATTTTGTTCCTATAACTGTGGATATTCCGTTGTATAAATACACTTCAGTTTTTTCATTCTCTTGTCAATATACACCTGGACTGTTTCCAGGTTTTGGCTATCATGGAAAAAAAAAAAAAGCTGCTATAAATATTCATGTGCAAATTTTTGTGTGGATATGTTTTTATTTCTCTTGGATATATACCTAGTAGTGAAATTGCTGGGTCGTAAGTAGGTACATGTTTATATTTGTAAGAAACCACAAAATTTTTTCCCAAAGTGGTTTATTTTAGTTTCCCTAACAATGTGTGGGAATTCCAGTGGTTCATATGCTCTCTGCCATCATTTGATGGTCTTAATTTTGTAATTTAGCTATAGGTACTGATAACACATTGTGGATTTAATTTACATTTCCCTAAGGACTAGTGATTTTGAGCACTTTTTGACGAGTTTATTGGCCATTTGTTATTTTTGTGAAGTGACAATTCATCTCTTTTGCGGACTTTCTATTGGGTTGTATTTTTATTATTGAGTTGTAGGAGTACTTTTAATATACTTGATACTAATATGTCATCAGATGCATGATTTAAGAATATTTTCTTCCTAGTCTGTGGCATGAGTACTCATTTACTTACCAAGGTGACAAGAATCAAGGTCAATATACAAAATCAACTATATTTTATACAATGACAAAAACAATTGGAAATAAAATTTAAGATACAATTCCATTTATAATAGCAGTGGTGAACCAAAATTTCTAGTAATAAATTTAACAAGATATGGAAGGCCTCTACACTGAAAACTATAAAACACTGCTAAAACAAATGAAAGAAGACCTAAATACATGAAGAATGGATTGTGAAACTCACTATTTTTAAGATGTCAATTCTCCCCAAATGTTGTATACATTCAGGGCAATCCCTATCATAATCCTACCAGATTTTTTTTTTTTTTAGTAGTAGAAATGGACAACCTGATTCTAAATAACTAGAGGGCAATGCAAAATAATTAGCATATCCAAAGCAGTCTTGGGAGAAAAACAAAGAAAACAAGTTGTGTGATTATAATACAGGACTTCAAGACTTCCAAAGATACAGTAATCAAGACAAAATGGTAATGGCATAAAAATCCATGAGTAATTCACAGGAATAAAAAATACAGAGCAGAGAAATCGATCATACTTAAACAGTTTTTTGATTTAATTTTTTACACAGATCCCAAAACAATCCAATAAAAAATGGAGTCTATTCAACAAATGGTGCTCAAACACATGCACATCCATCTGGGGAGAAAAGAACCTTGACACCAACCTTATACAACAGACACAGTTAACATAAAATGAATCATCGTTCTCAAAGTAAAAACTGATACTATAAAGCTTCTAAAAGAAATCAGGAGAATATGAGGGAAACATGTTGAGAAGGCAAAGATTTCTTAAGACACAGAAAGCAATAATTATACATAAACAATGATGAATTATACTACATCAAAATGTAAATTTTCTGGGAGTGGAGGGGTGGTGGAGGTGAGAGAGGGCATAGAAGGGTTAAATAGTAATGGAAAAAAATTAAATTAAATTTTTTAAAAAAATTTTCTGATCATAATACCTTGGTAAGTAAATGAGTATTCATATCCACACAAAAACTTGCACGTGAATGTTTATAGCAGCTTTTTTTTTTTTTTCCCCATGATAGCCAAAACCTGGAAACAGTCCAGGTGTATATCAATAAGAGAATGAAAAAACTGAGGTGTATTTATACGATGGAATATCCACAGTTGCAGGAACAAAATATTTTATAACTTTCCTACTGATTTATTCTTGAACATGTGGTTCATTAGAGATGTACCGTTTAAATTCTAACTATTTGGAAACTTCTAGATATCTTCCTGTGTGAAAAGACCCAGAGTTTCCGTCCATTATCTGTGTGCCTGGTGTTCTCACCCTGTATTATCCTCTTTTGAATGTGAGTGGGACCTGATACCAAATCTGTTGAGACTGCAGCCCTATCCACATCTGGATTGCAGCCTGTATCCACAGAAACTCTTTATCCGTGGAAACTGTGAGATAATAAATGTACAGTATGTTGTTTTAAGCTGCCAAACCTGTCACAATTTGCTAAGCAGCAATAGGAAATCAATTCATTTACTGTTCTTGATCTTTAATTTAATTTCATTGTTATCAGAGAACATACTTCATATGACTTCTGTATTTTAAATTTAGTGTCCCTTGTTTTCTGAAGATATAGTCTGTACCAGTACCATGCACACTTAACAAGAATATATATTTTGAAGATCTGTGGGTATATTTTATAATATTACATATCAATCTTATAAATACCAAATAGTTCAAAGTGGTTGATGGTGTTCAGATGTTTTAAGTCTTTATTAAACGTATATGAATTTTAATTGTGTATTTCTGAAAAATTGACACACTTAGCATTATTAAAAGTTTTAAAAATTTCTAATAGTACTCTTTGTCTTGAAGTCTACATTATCTGAAACTAATATAGCCACCCCAGGTTTCTGATGCTTACTCTTTTCATTGTATATATTTTTCTATTCACTTATATTCAATTTACTGTTCCTTTATATTTAAGATGACTCTCTTTAGGTAACATATAGTAATTTGACCTGTTTTTTTTTTTTTTTTTTCTAAATCCACTCTGACAGTCTCTGTATTTTAAACTAAAAAGTATATATGATGAGCTTATAGAACAATTCAGTTCTTTTTCCACTAAGGAAGTTGTGATCATCCATAAACACTCTGGCTTTTGATAGATGTTGTCCAAACAGGATTATCTCAAATATGTTTAAATTTCTTCTTTCTCATTCTATATCATTTGTACTGAGCTTTATTCAAACTTCCAAATATACTGAATCTGTGACAACAGATTTTTAGGTTCATCTCTGCTTCCTTCTCATATTTGCTGCAAAATTCTAGCTGTGGTTTTGAGATGGTGACTACTTGCAGCCTGGGTTTGCTCTGTAGGATTATTGTTCTCTGTGCTCTGTGGTTGCATGTGGTGTTTTAAACCATTTTGAGTGAGAAGGTTCACTACTTGAATGCTGATTTGTAAAGCAGAAAACCTATTATATAGCTACATGGATTCTATGATAATTCCAGGGTAACACTGTTAGACATATCCCTGGAAATTGCAACATACTTATCTGTTAGTTAGGTTACACCAATAACAACTTGTGAATTCTTCATATAATCAAGCCTCTTAAAAAAACATGACCAGAAAATAAAGTCCATTTTAAAGTCTGCAGAATTACGCATAAGTTCTGAAGTGTGTAGGCTATCCTTACCAGTATGTCTCCTTATGTCTCTACATCTATCACATATGATCAGAGTGGAAGCACTAACATTTTATAGTCATTACCATACCTTCAGTTCAAGACACCAAAACTACACTAAAGCATAATTATTTTCTTAACAAATAACATTATCTGGAAATAGAATATTTAAAATTGTTTATGTTCTTTAAAAGCATTATATTTATCTTGAAATTTCAGTGAAGTTTTAAAAAAATATCAGTGAAAGATTGAGTATTTTTCTTTTTTCAGCTCTATTCCTGTATTGGGTAATGGCCTTTATTACAAAAACCATAAAGCTGGTCAAGTACTGGGAGTATGGTGGGGAAGCATCAGATCTCCGTTTCTGCACCACGGGCATAATGGTCATCTTGAATGGGCTCCTGATGGCTGTGGAGATCAATGTCATTCGAGTCAGAGTAGGTATCTAATGTTTTTTGTTGTTGTTGTTGTTTAGTTCCTGGAATTTAGGACCCTAATATTAAAGATAAAAGTCAGCTAGCTAGAAATCATTAGTATTTAAGAGAATGGAGAAATGTATGTCATCTACGTGTATGAAGGTAAAGTTGAATTAATCATTAAGTTTCAGACCATTAATGATCCAGAAATCTCAGTTTGACCCTGGAATCTATTTATTCATTCAACAATATTGAATTAATGCCTGTTATGTACTAAACTCTATGATTAGTTTATATTATAGATGAAATTGTTTTCATTAGAAGTTTCATCCTCCAATGATTGATCTAAAGCAAGCCTGGGTTAATCAAACTACTGTATTATCAGAAATTTCAAACTGAAAAGAAGATTATTTAAACCAGCTTGTTCATTTCACTAATGCAAAACTTCTATAGAGATAACTCTTGCTATGTATCCAAGTAACATGATCAAGACTCATATCTGGTCTGTGTTTACAAATCTATTGTACTTTCGACCACATAATGCTTCCAGTTATATTGTGTGACATGTTAAGAACAGATAACATTAACCAGACCACAAGTAACAGAATGACTTAACAATGGTGTTGATAACACATTTTAAAAATCTATTAAATAGTGTAAAAATCTTCATTTAGTTGACTTTATCACAGGATATCATGAATAATTAATTTTAGTAATAGCAACCTTTTAAAGGGATAATTGATTTTTTAGAAGTGGCTTCAGGAGGATTAAATGTAAAATTCTTGAATTCAATTAGTTAATCAAGTCAAAACCAAAGAGAGATATTTTAAAAATATTTCAGAAAGGGAAGGAAAAAAGTATGAAAATATAAATTTTGGCCTTCTGAAATGAAAATGTAGAAAAGGTTAAAATTTTATTTTTAATATATGGAAAAAGGATTGGGTTGTTATTCTGTGGAATGTTTCTTGCTACAGAGATATGTATTCTTCATGAATCCTCAGAAAGTAAAGCCTCCTGAAGACCTCCAGGATCTCGGTGTGAGATTTCTTCAACCATTTGTAAATTTACTGTCCAAAGCAACATACTGGTGGATGAACACACTTATCATATCCGCTCATAAAAAGCCTATTGATCTGAAGGCAATTGGAAAATTACCAATAGCAATGAGGGCGGTAACAAATTATGTTTGCCTGAAAGATGCCTATGAAGAACAAAAGGTAACTTAGTACCCTGTTTTTCATGTCGATAATTGTGGAAAATGGACCTATTAAATAAAAAGGCACTAAGCATATATATTATCTGTGGTTAAGGAAGAGCAGATTTTCTCTATCTATCTTTCCCAGTAGTGTTGGGTCATCATGTTAATTCGGCTGCTGAGAATAAACCAGAAATACAGGGTGGGGCAAAAGAGGCTTACAGTTGTGAATACTGGAAGCACAGAGTTTATTCTTGTATTCTTGTATTATTTTCGATATGAACAACTTTTGCCCCACCCTGTATGTTGTGTTAGATATCCAGTCAATTCATGAGCAGGGATAGAGAAAGCACTCTTTTCTCTGGGACCAAGTGGAAAGTAAGAATTAAGTTCAATGATAAAATATGTCTAATCCTTGTTACCATATAATCTTAATAATTCATGGATTTTTTTTCAAGTATCTTATCAATAATTCTGTTATTTAAAAATAGATCATATCCATTAACAAATCATCTTCTACCTACTCCATGTACCAAGCGATATGTTGGCTAAAATTAGTTTCTTCTGGTACTTTGAGTATTTTTAATTGCTTTAAATGTGAGAGTCTTTGGATATTTTAATTTTTTTTCTGTTTTCTGTATGCTATCCACAGTGGTAAATGTATTTTATATTGCAATCATCTACAAATTTTATTGTAATAAAAAATATGAGTATTCACAACAACATTGGGAGTAGGATATGGTTAATCAGTTAAAGAGTGATTGCCTGTTCTAAATTAAGATCAACAAAGCATTTATGGTAAATGATGAAAATGACCTCTGTTTTGTGTCAAACCGTGTTTTATGAAATTAATATTTCAGGAAATGGTTACTACAAATAAATATGTCATCTCTTTGATTTCACCTCGGGGAAAAGTATTGCATATTATCTTAATACTACTGTGCTAAAGTAAAGATTACCAGTATAGCCTAAGCATAGCTTAAGTTTTTTTTCTTTTTTACTTTTACAAAATCATTTTATTTATTTACTTATTTATTATTGATTTAATTTTGTTACAGATGTTTCTTCTTTTTTTCCATTGACACCCTCCTCCCCATCCCACCCACCCCGTCCCCAGCTTTGTTGTCCATGTCCATCAGTTATGCGTACATGCATATAAGTTCTGTGGTTTATCTCTTCCCTCCCCCTCACCCCCTCTTCTGAGGGTTGTCAGTCTGTACCCTACTTCCACATCTCTGGGTCTACCCTGTTCCTCAGACTATGTTCATTATATTCCACAGATAAGTGAGATCATGTGATATTTGTCTTTCTCTGCTTGGCTTGTTTCACTTGATAATACTCTCCAGGTCCCTCCATGTCATCTCAAAGGATAAGAGATATTTCTTTCTTACAGCTGCATAGTACTCCATTGTGTATATGTACCATAGCTTTTTTATCCATTCATCTACTGATGTACACTTGGGCTGTTTCCAGATCTTAGCTATTGTAAATAGTGCTGAGAATAGCTTAAGTTTTTGAGTCCTCTTATAACACAGATTGGATTGAAGTTGGTGTGTTATTGACTTTTATCAAAAACTTAAAAAATAATCAAATTATTCATCTAACAGGAAATTGAATATGAAACATGATTGAATTCTATTGAGTTGAGTTAGCTTCTTTGACACTATGAAAAAACTTTATTGATCTTTTCTCCAAGACATAATTATGATGATTGTTTAGCTCTTAAAATCTTTTCAATAAACGACTGAAGATGTATGAAGCCATGAATTGGCTTAAGCGGAGATACATTCTTTAATTTGCATTTTTTAAAGGAAAAACTAGGAAACATGTCTAACAAATCTCAGAGTAGTGGGGTGGGGCAGGGAGTGATAAACCAAAGAACTTATATGCATATATGCATAACCAATGGACATAGACAACAATGTCTTGGGGGGTGGGGTGGGATCAGGAGGAGGGTGTCAATGGGGGAAAAAGGAGAAACATCTGTAACAAAAATAAATTAATTAATAATTATAATAAAATTATTTTAAAAAGTATCTACCATTCACAGAGATGGGAACTACCTAGAGGAAAAACAATTGGAAGTTGGGATCTTCTGTTTTGTTTAGCTTCTAATAATTTGTTAAGAGAATCTCTTGTGATCTAGTAACTCCAGAAATCTAGACTAGGCTGTTAGTAACCTTGATCTTTGTACATTACTATCTTCTTTTTAGACAATGTTATTTGTTATATTTATGATAGATCTACATTTTCTAAATCAAAGGGAATTAAAATTAATTTGGCCTTAAGAATTTTGGGTCATCCTTTGACAAGTAAAAATAATACAATGTCATCGAAAAACTCCAGGTTACTGTTTATTGTCTCTATTTCATTAAAATGCATTTAGTAGCATAGAATACAAGGATACAGAATCATGCATACTATACTGAAAGGGACTCATTAACAGTCATTTATAAACCGTTAAAACATCATAAAAAATATCAGAAGAAATTTCCATAGTGGCTTAGATTAATTGCTGCTCTAGTCATTTTATTTAGGTTGGGTGTTTTTGTTTGTTTTTGTTTTTCCCAGAAAAAAGTAGCAGATCATCCAAACCGGACTCCATCTATATGGCTAGCAATGTACAGAGCTTTTGGGCGGCCAATTCTACTTAGTAGCACATTCCGTTATCTTGCTGACTTACTGGGTTTTGCTGGACCTCTTTGTATTTCTGGAATAGTGCAGCGTGTGAATGAAACTCAGAATGCGACAAATAACACAACAGGAGTAAGTTCCTAGTACTTTTAAAAGGAAACATTATTGGCAGATTTCAATGTAATTGTTACTTTTTATTAATGTAATGTTACAATCAGTTCAAACAGCCTTATTTATAAAGAATTGAATTATTTTATAAAAAAGAAAACAATAATTTTTCTTGTGGAGAATATCTTGTGTTTATGTATTCATTGAATGGATTTGGACAACAAAATCTTTTCTCAGATTCAGAGCCTGTAAAAATGTAACACGCATTTACTGTGTGCCAGAAACTATGCTCGGAAATTTCACATTGGTTATTTTATTTGATCTTTATAATAATCCTTTAAAGAATTTTCATGCATGAGTGCATGAAGGGTGGCTGAGTCACTTTTTTAGAGGCCTATGACCAATAATGTTAGCAATGTGATTTTTAATATGTACATTTCCTTTTTATAATATACTAAAGCCATCCTGATTCACAGTGATAAAGGCAAGGCACATTATGAAATTTTTATTAGATATTAAGTTACTAATTTGGGGCCTATATAGTATAAGATATTTGCTGTTATAAATTTATAATCTTATATTTTCTATCCTTAATAAACTCTGCATCATGGACTTCCTAGTTTCTTTCTAAGATAAGAGTTCATTTTCCTGGTTTCACAGGTAGAAATGCTAGTCCAGATGCATAGATTTTCCTTTTCTAGTCTCTCAGTCTGATTTCTTTCTAGTCTCTCACTCTGATTTCCTGTCATTTTTTTCTTCGCCTATTAAAATTGTATGTATTTTCGAATCCTGCATTAAATGCTGCCTTCTCAGTGAAGCCACGTCTGATTGTCCTAGTTGGAATCTGAGTCTCCTTGGTCCTCCCTTAACATATTGTTTACTTCATGCTGGCCCTTGACGTAAATGCTATTGATAATGAAGCATATTATTTATGGATACACTGATCTCTCTAGGTTGTAAGCTTTTTTAAACAGAATGACTGTGAATAGTTCATATTTGTGCCCATATGCTTAGTCCAGTTCCTTGAATATATTAATGCTTGTGAAGCATATATTTGTACTTTTGTGATGTTTTGTCCTTACTAGCCTAATTATGTACAGATATCTAAATTTCACATAGAATTTTATCATCCCTCTGCCTTACATGTATTAGCCACGTGTTTTTCTGATCAGGAACAGAACTTACTGATTTTATGTAACCCCATGAAAGAAGAGGAAGGGACCAGAAGTAGAATTGAATGGATCTAAACCATAAAAATAAAGAGTGCTCACACTGACATGATGTCCTTATTTGAGTATTACCTTTCCTTCACTTCCTTTTTTATATATAATCCTCACCCAAGGATATGTTTTTATTGATTTGAGAGAGAGAAGAAGGGAGTGAGGGAGAGAAAAAGAGAGAGAGAGAGAGAGAGACTGATGTGAGAGAAAAAAAATCGATCAGTTGCCTCCCATACACACCCTAACTGGGGATTGAACCCGAAACCTGGGTATGTGCCCTCACCAGGAATTGAACCTGCGACCTTTTGATGTACAGGAGGATGCCCCTCCAGCTGAGCCACATCCTCCAGGGCTTATTTCCCTCCCTTCTAACACACAAATTACCATATGCTATTGTTGCAAACAAATAGCAATCGGTTTTGTATTTCCTTATGATGACTAAGTCATATTCTTACTAAAACTACTGTTTGTTTAAGTTGTGTTTTGTTAGTGAAAGTGTCATGTGAGTGAAATCAATAGCCAAGTTATATATTTTATAATTTATCCTTTATTTCATTAATATAAATAAAAGTATATGAAAATCAGGAAACATCTACTCTGTAGAATCATTTTAAATTAATGAGGCTGCAGAAATTGTATTTTTATTCCACTGGTCTTGCTGACCAACTATCCGTTTTGTGTTTTTTTGCCTGGCCAGTGTGGCTCAGGGGTTGAGCATTGACTCATGCTCCAAGAGGTTGCCAGTTCACTTCCCAGTCAGAGCACATGCCCAGGTTGTGGGCCCGATCCCCAGTAGGGGGCATGCATGAGGCGGCCAATCGATGTTCTCTCTCATCGATGTTTCTATCTCTCTTTCTAAAATCAATAAAGAAAAAATATTTAAAAAAAAAGAAATTGTATTTTTGTTCCATTGGTCTTGCTGACCAACTAACTATCAGTTTTGTGTTTTTATTTCTAAGTTACAGTCTAAATTAACTTCTATCTTCATTTGTTACTTCCCATTTTACTAATAATATATCTTTGCAGAAAATGTACTCAAATTAAAAATAAATTAAAATGTACCTTTTTCCTACAATCAGGCACTTCCAGCTATCATAATGATCTATTTGGGATCTTATGCATTGAACTGTATGGACATTGTGAGGAAAACCCAAAATTGCCTTTTTGTGGGTCATTCCACTGATGTATTGTAAAGATATTGAGTTTTTAGGTTTAAAAATCATGTATCATTGAATAAACGCAAACTGTCCAACTAGTATATGAAAAGATTGGTTTTAATTTATGTCTTTTTTTCTTTTGGGACAAGAATATAAGAACCCTCTCATCAAAGGAATTTCTTGAAAATGCTTATGTTCTAGCAGTTCTTCTTTTCTTGGCCCTTATTCTGCAACGGACATTTTTGCAGGCTTCCTACTATGTAACCATAGAGACGGGCATTAACCTCCGTGGGGCTCTGTTGGTAAGTACAAGCTTCGAGTGATCTTTGGTTCTTTAAAATACCATATGCCATCTAGTGACAAAAGGGTAGTGGCTTCAGTTTTGTTTTTGCATGTCATTTTCACTTTGATGTTATAACATCAACACTTCTAGGATCTACTTAATAAAAGAAACATAGAGCTAATTAATAAACCCATTGAATTAAAAATAACTTTTACAATAATATATTAAGAAAAATATTTTGAAATCTTGCATTTACTTATCTCTGTTTCTGTTTGTTCTAGAGCTTATGTTTAAATTTGGATATATGTTTTGATTATATTGCTAGAAAAAATAACTTTGTATTTAGCTGAGGACTGATATGCTAAAATGAAAATGATGGTTGATTTAAGATGTCATTATAGGGTTTTTTCCCTTAAAAAATTTTAATATTATTTTAAAATAAAAGTAAATAAGCATAGTGTTGATTATTAAATTTAGAGCTTCAAGTGCATTTTCTTTCTTTCTTTTTTTTTTTTTTTTGCAGGCCATGATATACAATAAAATCCTTAGGCTCTCTACATCTAATTTATCCATGGGTGAGATGACCCTGGGACAGATCAATAACTTGGTTGCCATTGAAACCAATCAACTCATGTGGTTCTTGTTCCTTTGTCCCAATCTATGGGCTATGCCTGTTCAGGTAGATCAATATAAGTTATATTATCATTTGCAGAGGAAATAAAACAAAATGAGTGTAAGACATTTATCTCAGTAAAGGGTAAACTTTTTGAATGTGTTAATGTTATACCTATCTTGTAGGGAAGGAAGCTGAGACTCAGAAATGCTATGACATAGATTAAGAAAAAGGGGTTTGGAATTATATTGCTTGAGTTTAAATATCTGCTCGCCTCCATTTTTGCACAAGTGTTTAACCCCTCAAAACATTAGTTTTCTTAACTGTAAGATGCCAATGACAATAACATCTGCCTCATACAGTTGTTGGAATTGTCAAGACTAAATTAGTTAATATGTGTTAGCATTTACCACAGCGCCTAACATTTCATGGGCCCCTCGTAATTGTTAGTTATTGTTATTGTCCAAATTTATGCAAGTCACAGAGCCAGAGCTTGACCTCTTTCATTTTGACAAACTCTCTTATAGCATTTTTAAACTAGAGCAATTACTTTAATCCACTGCATAGTTTCAATAGCTGATATGTTATAAAATGTCAAACATTATAAGGTAGTAGGAACACCCACAAACTGCAGGGCTATTTAGCTATTTCCGATGGAAAACAGCATTTTAGTAGACATGGATGTTTTTTTCCCCCCTCGTGGGTAAAAATGGCAAAAGAAATGTATTCAGTTTTTTTCTCTATGTGACACTGAATATTTTTAATTATCTCAAGTTTTGTATCCTGTAAATGGAACTTAAACTATAGATCTTACTCGATGAAGTCTGTCATCTATGTCCCTGTGTATCCCATTTATTAAAGTATACAAAATAATAAAGAAGATATGGTAGTTTTCGTATTTATTGTTTGCCTTTCTATTTTTTAATGGAAATCCAAGTCAAATAAAAGTGTATATCCTCTGTAGTGTTTGGCACAAAGTAAGATTTAAAATATGCTTTGTCTCACTTTATCAAGATGTACTATACACAGGTCAACCATCTGTGTGGTGTAATTTAGTGCACCAAAAATTCCTGGCTGCCTCTGAATGACTGCATTGTGGATGACCTTAAGGAAGTTTTTGTTTTGATTGGAATTCCCAAAGAGCCTAATTAGTCAGGCAGTGAACATGTTCCGTTGCCTCTAGAAGGCCACAATAAGCTGTTATCATTGGCATATAGGATGTGGTTAGATGCTTTAACTGTGTGGATACAGTCCATTAGTTGACATTTTGAGCCATGATAAGCTGAACTACTAGGAACAATTTTTCAGGAAAAAAAATAAAGGAAGAAGAGGAAAGTGACAAACCAGAGAGGGTAGGCTAAGTGGGTCAGCCTGGGTTTTGTGAAATAAACTTTAAAAGGGTGGTGAGATAAGGCACCAATTTTAGCATCTTCAGTTTTAGTTAGGCCTAGACTCCTTGTCATTAAATGTCCTTACATTATGACGCTACCTCTTACTTTCCTTCCTCCCCACCTTGGAAAGTTAGCACATTTCCAAGAGACTATGGAATGTCAAATTTATGGTGAATGACAACATTTTCAAGAAAAGTTTCATGTTCTTTTAAACATTAGAAGACTGCTTTAGAAGGCCAGAAGCATTATGGGACTGCTATGCAATTTCATGCAATAAATTGGTTTGACACCAGTTGCACAGATCATCATACTGAAAAATAAATTCCTGCTACTTATCTTTCCCCAAATAAATCACAGTAAAACCCATTGTCGCAATTGGGTTGACTTCCAAATTAACTTAATATAATAATTAAAGAAATATTATATTTTCACTTAAAAATATGTCCTTTCATGCAGTGGTCCCCCCATCCTCATTCATTTCCCCTTTTCTGTGTATTTCCTTCCTAGATCATAATGGGAGTGATTCTGCTCTATAATTTACTTGGATTAAGCGCATTGGTTGGTGCAGCTGTCATTGTGCTCCTTGCTCCAATTCAGTACTTCATTGCTACAAAGTTGGCAGAGGCTCAAAAGAGCACTCTTGTAAGTAACTTCTTTTGGAAACTTCATTAGGAAAATCTAATGCTGTTTTATTTTTTAAATACAGGAAATGAATACATACCACTCAGGATTATTTGGAACTCATTCTATTTCATTTTCAATTCTTAGTCAGCAAATATGTAGTCTCTGTATTACAAAATGATTTTTAAAAGTGGATTGAAATTTAAGACCTGATGATTTTAGACTCAACATACCAGAATTACAGTTCCTGATGTTTTTAAGTGCCATGAGGTGATGAGGCTTTGGATCTGCTTCTAGATCACTTGCCTAGAAAATACACTCAAGTGTGCTTTGAGGCCATTGGAGGTCAATCATTGACGTGGGAGAAGTGGAGCAAGAAACAAATAAAGGATTAGGTTTAGTGCTTCTGAAACTCAATTTCCATAGAGTTGAATCAAACCATGTGATGATCTATGGAGTTACACTGAAATGTTTCAGTGGCAGCTGCTCTGACTGAATCTGTTCATGGTCAACTTAGCAAGCAAGAAAAAAGCCAAAGTATTGACTCTTTCTGGCTTCAATTTGCCATGAAATCATTTTATTTGAACAAGAATTGGCTTCTTTTAAAGAAATATTTGCAAATAATAAAATTGTTGACAGCGTGTTTAGAAATAAAGTTTGATTAAATATGAGCAAGGCTGTCTATCTGTAAATCAGGCATAAAATGTAGGAATAATGCCACTGATGGAATTGTTTCCCAAGTTAGTGTTTCTACTGTGACTAGCAAGTTGCATGTCACACAAGTGATTTTTATCACTTGTTTTTCTGCTGCTTCTGGTGAGATTACTCATTATTTTTGTCTGAGCCTTCTCCCCTTTTTTCTTCTGGACATGAATACAGAAAGATGTGGAAGGGGGCACAAAGTGGAGACATGACCACCCTCACACATCTTTCACTTAGCCTTTCATACTATATTCATTCACTCATTACCTGCCATTTGATAGGCATATAAGGCCCCGAAGAGACAGGAAGATGAATAAAAAATAGGCTAATTGCTACTTTTGCTTCCTTCCAGCTACCTTTTGCCACTTTACAAACCCTTTGATAGTTCACAGGTCATATTGTGCCTTATTAGTCGTTCATTCTAAGCTAATATTTGGTGATAGAGGAAGCTGAAACAGTTGACTAAACTGAGGTTTTTCATCTGCTACAAATCTCTCTACAGTTGTTCCAAATTGTTAGTATTCAGTAGATCTAATTTAGGCCTTAAACAAGAGCCTATGAAGAAATATGTAGAAATCTCTTGAAGTTAAAGATAATAGGCTTGTTTCAGTAATTGTGTTATGAAGACACAATGTGAGCACACACAACACTGTACCCTCACATTCCCAGGAGAGAAGCAAACTAACTTTTCTTAAATTCATTGTTTCTCTTCTAAGTATGGGAGAGGGCGCTGAGAGGAGAATGAAATGATTTAGATATTAAAAGAAAGCCATTGGAAATTTCTTTATCACTTCCCTAAATTTATGTATATAGTATCAGTAGACATTCAAGAAAATTACGTCCAACTTAAGAAACTGCTTTTATTTAAACCAAACCAACAGATATATAAAAGTTTTTAGGTGGACCAAAATTTGAAGTCATCTCATTCAACTCTTCATTTTAAAGTTGGAATCTGGAGCACAGAGAGTTTACTTCTCCCAGGTATTTCACAGCCATAATTCGTGGGAGAGCCAAGCAGTCAGTAATCAAGATCTCCCTAATCCCTGTCAATTGCATGGCCGTGTTTCTCTGATTCACTTGGATGTAGCTTGCTTTGTTGTTGGTTTTTATTCCTTTGTTTTATAGGATTATTCCACTGAGAGACTGAAGAAAACAAATGAAATATTGAAAGGCATCAAACTTCTTAAATTGTATGCTTGGGAGCACATCTTTTGCAAAAGTGTGGAAGAAACAAGAATGAAAGAACTATCCAGTCTCAAAACCTTTGCCCTTTATACATCACTCTCCAGTAAGTTGCTGTTGTTCCAAGGACCCATAAAACACGTGGTCAATTTCATTTAGGTTGTGATCATTGAGATATTCAGAGTCATCATTCAGAGACATCAGAGGAAGCCCATTTATTTTCTACATGTGCACTGTCCAATAGTCACTGGACACATGAGGCGATTTAAATTAAAGAGTAGGATTAGCACAGGCTTAGAGTCAAGCAGGCCTGAATTTGATGCTTTACAAATTGTGGGCCTTTGCCATGTTACTTTACATCTGAAATTCTGGGTTTCTTCATCTGTAAAATGAGGATAGTGATGGTAGCAATACAGGTAATTGAAATCCTATCAGTTACACTTGGGATGGATTGGGTTTTCAGTAAATATTTGTGTATATAAATTCATTTGACTGTATTTAACTATTGATCTTCTTATTCCCAAAGATCTTTAAAAATTATCTGCAGTTGTCTTATCTGTCTCTTTGGAGCTTATGATATGATATTTTCTTAAAGATAGTATTTGAAATGCCACTTTTGAAAATTGAGGAGACGAAACGTTAACATTTCCAAGTGAAGGAAACCAAACTACAATCACATAAAACCTTCTTTTCCAATACACTTTCAAGAACTTTTAAATACAGAGCACTTGTATCCTCAACTCTAATTTTTAAAAAGCAATTGTTACAAAAATATTGTTGTTTTTTATTATGGAGTGACACTGAGTACTCTCAAGAATAATGAGTTTCTGTTCGTACAATTCTTATGAACTTAGCCAAAATACTCCCACAATATTCGATTTGGTTTGTGTGTCAGTTTTGCCCATCTCTTTTGCTCCCAAGGCTTTCAACGTCTTAAAGTTTTGGAGGTTTATATATTGTTTCCTCTTGAATTCTAAAATAGATTTTAGAGATTATAAACATTTCACTTGTGAAATGGATTTGGAGAAGATATTTGATGTACATAGCTCATTTATTCTAGTCCTAATGCTTTAGAGAGGAAATGGGAATGAGATTTGTCTTCCAGCTATGTACCACTACTAATATGGTGTCAAAATCCTAAAAGATGGAATGACTGATTATCCACTAACATATATAATAGTACTCGAAGCTAGTGGCCCCCACAATACATTCCTCTCTGCAGTGGACTGAAATTCTCATAGGGATGATGAATGCAGCCAGAAATAATAATCTACTACTACTATTAGTAATACTAATAACAACAACAACAATAAAAATATATTCAGATACTCAACCAATTATTCCATAAGTGGCTTTGCATATATCATCTCATTTAAGCCTCACAACAGTCCAATGATTTAGATTCTATTATTAACTCCATTTTAGAAATTTAAAGACTGAGTTGGAGAGAGCTTAAGTAACTTGAACTTCCCCTCAATTATCCAGCTACTAAAATGCAGAGATGGGTTATTAACCCAATTTTTCTCTTGACATGAGCCTCGAGTTGGTTTTTGAAAGTTAGATCTAAAAAGAGAGGACACAGAAGAGGTCATATTAGGGGAGAGAAAAAAAGAAGTCGTGAAGATAAAAATGCATGATGATATATTTATGATAGGCATTAGGAATTCTTGAGTCAGTGGTGTAGAGTTCCAGTTAGACCACTTTTAAGTTTTATGATTTGGTTAGGTACTGTGTTCTTGGTGGTTAAGAGCTTGAACTTAGGCATGTTTGGACCTGAAAAAGCACAGACTGATTCTGTGGACAGTGGTAAGGATAGTTCATGAGAGCTGATGATGATTTTTGGGTGGGCAGTCTCCTGAGTATCAAGAAAACCAAGTTCTAGTTCATACTCTGCCATGGCCTGGCTCTGTTAACAACGACTGATTTAATCTTTTGGTCTTCAGTCCTTAAAATGCTATAATTTATTAAAAAATATATAATTACAAGTCATTAGCTTGGGTTTTTATTTTTACTATGACTTCCAAATGCTAGTATTTTAGCCTAAAATATGTTTTCCTTGTTTCAGGTATGCGTATCATGCTTATCAAATGATAGTGCAATATATTCCTGAAGAGATATTTAAATAAGCAGAAGGTCTAGGATATGAAGTTATATTATTAAGGAAAGGTCTATGAGTGAAAATTAATATCACTGCTGGAGAACTTGAAGTGATGTCAAATTCTTTTTTTTAATCTGTATAATCACCCAATTTTCATATATTTATGTTAGTTTTGTAGACCAAACAAAATATAGATTGTAAATACTCTAAACATTTTTAACTTCTAATAATTTGCACAATTTAAAGATTATTTTGTATACATTTTTCTGTTTGTAACATGTCACAGAAAATAATTTTTTCAATAAAGAAAAACATTTTCTGGTTAAGACTAACGTGTAGGAGCTCATACAACTGCGGACAAGGAAATACCAACTGGGAAATGTTTGTGGACCTTAGACAAGATGAAATTTAATGTACTTGGTCCTTTTCGTCTTCAAGGAAAGTTAAAGGATTAATAGATGATTAATTAAACTTACCCAAAATGTTTCAGAGTTCAGTGAATCTAATGTCTTTTATTTCTTTCCACAGTCTTCATGAATGCAGCAATTCCTATAGCCGCTGTTCTTGCTGTAAGACACATTTTCTTCCTTTTAGACACGGGACAAAGTCAATGTTTAGAAATGATTTATGAACAGGAATGTGTGGGTAGTAATAAATATTACCTCACCTGTGCTAGTTTTTCTTTGCAGTCTGCATTGCAATAGGTCTAATCCAGGGTTTCTCAACCATGGCACTGTGGACATTTTGGCTCAGATAATTCTTTGTTGTAAGGTCCTGTTTTGGCCATTCGGATGTTTAGCAGCATTCCTCGCTTCTACCTAGTGGAAGCCATTAGAACCCTCTCTACCCAATTCATGACAATAAAAAATAATCCCCGAACATTGCCAAATGTGCTCTGGGAGCAACTTTATCAGTAGTTGAGAACTAACTGTTCTGATCTCCATGACCTGGTTTCTGGACATTCTTACAACAGGATGGTGTTTGTTCAACAACCAGAAAATGTTAAATAATTACATTATATTTCAAACTTAATTTACAAACCCAAGAGCTAGTCTTATATTTTTAGAAATGTAAATAAGTCTGCGTTGGACACCAACGTTGGCAGTTTCAGTAAAGGTCCACAATAAGGATCCAAAAACAATGGAATGTTTTCTTCTCTTAGAAAATTTAGTATTGGTTGCAAAGATCCTGGCTGGTTGTTAAGAACTCTGTTAATCCTCACTGTTATTCTCCCAACTCAGTAATTTAACAGAAGTCAGTTACCTAATCTGTAAACAGAATCTGTTTTGCCCTTCTCGCATGTTTGCTGCTAGAATGAATGAAAACCATTAAGCATTCTACCAATAATAAGTATTATTTTTCTTAGGGAGTAATTTGGATGAAGTAATTGTTTTCATAGTTGCAGTGGACATATTGGCATAGCAGAATGTTAGGTTTATAAAATTGAATGTAAGCATTTGTGAAACTTTCTCCAGCTTTCTCTAAAGAAATCCTTTCTTTGCACAGACGTTTGTGACCCATGCGTATACCAGCCAGAACAATCTGAATCCTGCAGAGGCCTTTGCTTCACTGTCTCTCTTTCATATCCTGGTCACTCCATTGTTCCTGCTCTCCACAGTGGTCAGATTTGCAGTGAAAGCCATCATAAGGTATGCATTGCAATGTCTCAGATATGGTCGTGGTAGTACATTTGAAAAAAGTATAAAAAGAACAGTAAAATTACTGTGCAGAGATATCCATTGTTAAAAATTTGGGTGTGCTGCCTTTCAGTATTTTATTTATTTCATATAAAAATAATTATTCTAAAATAAAATTTTGAATTTTTGTAGCTTTTGACTCTTGTTTTACTTACTATTTTTATTATTTTCTCCCTTATTTAGATCATAACCCATGATGTTTACTGGTTATATGATATTCCATTGTTTGGAAGTGTTATAATTTATTTAATGACTACCTGTTTATTAGACATTTAGAATGTTTTGTTCTCTCCTTAACATAAAAATAATATGTATATCATTGAGGTATATATCTTTGTTTACCTTTAAACATTTTTTTCTTTATTGATTTCAGAGAGAGAGGGGAAGGGAGAGGGAGAGAGATAGAAACATCGATGATAGAGAAAAATGGATTGGCCACCTCCTGCATGTCCCCCACTGGGGATTGGGCCCACAACCTGGGCATTTGTCCTGACTGGGAATCAAACCAGTGACCTCTTGGTGCATGAGTCGATGCTCAACCACTGAGCCGCACTAGCTGGGCAGCATGCATATTTTTAAGGTCCTTGATTAACATGGCTATGTTGTTTTCCATTGAAGCAGTAGAAGATCAAAGGTGTACACATTTTTAAGATTTTTCATGAATATGGTCATGTTTTCCAGTGAAGCTGGATCAGTTTTTGTTTTCACCAACATTAACGTATCACATCATAATCCAAAAAAAATATCCAGGCTCACAGTCTGCACAAATGGAAAGGCTTAATAAAGCCACTCAGTATTTTGTTCATTTTAAATATGCTTCTGTATTGTTTGTCTCAGACTCACAATTTCCCACAATGCACAACTATAAAAATAGATGTGGTATGATAATGACCATTTCCCTACCATTTTTACTTGTATTATATAATAAATATGTTACCAAACGATATGTGTTATATGACACTGTATGTGCCATAGTCTGTCATGTATGAGTCCTTATTATAAACAAGGCAGTTTTCAAGCAGTATTTTGCTTTTTGCTATAAGATCTTATAAACTTTATAAAACATCAGCATGTTTCATAAACAGTCATTATACTTACATCCGGCTTTCAAAAGAAATGCCAAGATGTTGTAATACTAAAGGAAAATTGGAAAATTGAGGTCTTAAGTATGCAAAGCATGGTCTTGCCACTGATAGCCAAGTAGAACATCTTCTGTAAGGTCTTTTAAAATGAACTAATTTCCCCAATGTCCATAAATTACTAAGAAAACTAATATTTAATATTCAATATATTATAATCTTGAGTTTTAGACAATAGTTTATATTGGCTTAACACCATCTTAATACCAAATAACTTTAAAATGCATGAATGTTATCTTATTCTAAAACAAGTTCTGATTGGTTACAATAGCATCATAACATGATTTCAATCCTATTCTGTAAGATATGCCATTAGTAACCAATTCTGGAGCTGAGTTTAAAGCTCAGGCCCTCTGGCCTCATCTGCCCTCATTTTCTTTTCTTATTGTTCTGTCTTCTGAAACACTTGTACAGATCACTGACTGATTTTCGTAGCACAACTTCCAAATTAGGCAGTGCTCTGGAAGGGGAACTACTTCAAACAATAAAATTGATAAATGGCCAGAGTCTGCTATTTTGGTCCTTATTTTCATTTTCTCTGTTTAATAGCTGTCCCTCTCATGGTTGCATTTTAAATTGAAATTTGACTTTGTGCTGTTACAGGTGAAGATAGAAAGCAGTTGATAACTTATACCAGGTAACTCTTATGAAATCAGGAGTTTACACCATATCAGAGTTGATATGAAAAAAAATCTGGGTGTGTCTTCAAGTCCATAGTATACAACCCTTGTAGAAAATCCTGGTAATTTTGAGAGTGGGTAATATTCCCTGTATATTTCTGCATAGCACGCTCTTCCTCATGTCCCAGAGAAAAGGCATTGCCAGTTTGATAAAGACCAGTTTGTTTTCAGGGCTCAGATCCAGATTTCCCAAGCCATAGGCCAAATGGGATCAACTTACAAAAACGTGCTTCTCTAAAATGAGTTTCCGTGGTTGATTTGTAGGTCCTACAGAGATGAGCGGTCAACAGAGGAGGCCAGTGCTTTTCCCCACTGTGTGCTGATTCTGGGAACACAACTGAGTGTTTTCCCATTGTTGACTGGGCTCGGCATATCTTTTGTGCCTGGGAACCCATGATCAATCTTTGATGCCAGTTGGCCCACGGCGAGTTGAGCAGCCTGTTTATAATCGGAGACTTTGGTCAGCTGATTTTGAAACCTCTTTTTTAGGACTGTGGAAGTCATAAGTTCTTCGCTGTGTTCTTAAATGTGTTCAGAAATTCAGTGGATTTTAGAATGGGGTACAGCCTACCCCTAATTTGTGTTATACATACATGTAAGAGACTTGCAAAGTTTCTACTGTAGGAAATTTCCATGCCATGTAAAATTATTTGCTATGGGAAAGTTTTATGCTTTCTTTTAAAAATGTTTAACTTGTTAGAAACAATTTCTTCAAATTGCTCAGTGGGTGGGACCCCATCTATACACATAATAAAATGGAAGAAAGAGGAAGTTATGTTTCAGGTTATGTCCTTACAACCCCAGGATTCCACATCATTTGAATTTTCTGGACATTTTATAAGGATGCGTTCCAGTGTAAGTTTGTGAAACAGAGTGAGATCTGAAGAAAAGTAAGAACAGTCACTATTATCTAAAATAAAATACTTGAATAAGAGAGATTTTTTTCAGGATGCTTGCCTCAGTTCTCCACTTTGGTTTATTTATAAGGAAATAATTTATGTGTTTTGCTTTCCTGGAGGAGAATGTAAGTTGATATGTTATATCCTTCATAAATAATTTGAATTTAGGTTTCTGTTGTTTGATGTAGAATGCAATGTCTATGTCCAAAGATGTTATTTGCCAAGGGAAAAATGTGCAAAACGAATCCTCTGCTTTGTTGGAAAATAACTTTGTGTCCTTTCTCTCATGTACCTCCCAAAGGAATGTATGCTTGGCTCGTCTATTGCAATTATCTTCAATCAAATAAATTGTTACTGATATTTATCATAGAGCAGGCGTACACTTTGACCTGGTCTATGTTTACACAAATTTCATAGTTCCTACAAGAAAAATATGTAACTGCCAGCAACAAAAAAAGCTATTCCCAATTAATGTGATACCTATACAAGGTACTCAAGCTGTGTCTAGAAACACAAAGTGAAACTTGAAAAGCGAGAAAATAACAAGTGTAATCAAAACCTTAAATATGTTTGTAAATTATCTAAATAGATGAGAAATTAATAAAACACTGACCTATAAAGGTAATGGAGGCAAGATAGCAAATTGGTTGGTCTCAAATATACCTGCTTTTAAATCCTGGCACTGTCATGGAATAATCATTGTTTAGCCTCCGACACATGAGGTAGTGTCTCTATAGCTCAGCTTCCTCATTTATTAAATAGGCACACTGATAGCTTCTGCTTATGGCAGTTGAGAGAATGAGATAATGCATGAAAAGTACCCAGCACATTGCCTAAACATTTTTAGTGTTTAAAAAAATCTCCATTTTACTACTTTACCACCATTTTACTGATCTCCAGTTCATACTTCAGAGAGCTATCTCTGTAGGTCTACATGCATTTGTTAACACTTTAGGTACATTGCTAAACTCCGAGGATTGCAAGGAGGAAAGGTAGCGTGAAGTTCACAGGGAGTTGACAGAGAAGAGAGACCAGGAGATGAAAGTAATGACAATGCAATTATAAGGCTCTACCCAGAATGCCATGGGCCCACATATGTAGAGGCAGACAGTCTGGTCAGTGAAGAGGTGGTGGAGCCTTCATAGGATCTTAAAAAATTAGTAGGAGTTGGCTATTTGAAGAAAAGGGAAAAACATGTTCCATGTGAGGGAGCAGCATATGCAAAGGGAAAGGGGGAATAAGTAGGTGAGGATCTCAGTGCATTCAGAGGATGAAAGTAGTTGAGTGCAGTTGGAGAAAGGATCTGATGTGGAAGGAGTCGGGGATGAAGCTGATCAGCTTGTAGATGATGCTAAGGATGCTGAAAGGCAAGGGGTGTCATTTGTTATTTTAAAGAGAGAATTGTTGTATGAACAGATTTGGATTTTAAAAACATAACCCTGGCAGCATGGTGGAAATTACTTCACCCTTGGTCAGGATTCATGCATTTTTCGTAATTGTTTTGCCTCTGATTTCTGAAAGGACCTCATATGAACAGGAAATGCTTTTTGTATTACCCATTTATTCATTCACCAGACATTTCTTGAGGAATTACTATATTATACCTTTGGCATTGGGCTAGATTCCGAAGATGAAAATCTTTGCTCTTAAGGCATTCACAGTCTAGTGGGAGAGATAGAAAATAAACAAACAATGACAAAATAGCAGTACAGGGAGCTCTCAGTCGAGTAGCCTAGAATAATGGGGATGGGGGAGGGGAAAAGTAGAGGGAGATGAGAGAAGGGCTGGTATTGAGGTCCTCCAGCGTTGATTGTCATTGGAGTTCCAAAGTGGGGTGTTGTAAAGAGAGAAGAAAGGTCTCCCGATGCCCCAGTTATGCTCAGAGACTATTGTTTCTTAATGTTCAGCAAGAATGGGGCTCATCAATTCCATAAAAGCTTCAGTAAGGTTTGTATGTGTACTAGAGAAGGGATATGGATAATTGAATCAACCTACTTTACCTAAATGTCTGAATCATTGATTTATTCCTTCTTTGATTTATTCAACAAACATTGATTGAGTAATGTGCACCAGGAGCTGCTGGACTTAGAGTTACCAAGGCAAACGAGCTTGGCCCCGTGCTTTCTTTGTGTGTGAAGACATAGTGTGAGCTTGTTTGAGGTAGTCCTTTGACCGATAAAGCTGTGCTCCTTAAAATCCTGTCTCTTCAAAACATAAGAACAGAATGACAATTAAAATCTATAAAAGTAAATAAGGTCTTTTACTACTACATTTAAGGTAGATCTTTAAAGTTCTCATCTCAAGGAAAATAATATGTAACTGTGTATGGTGATGGATGTAATTAGGCTGGTGTGATTATTTTGAAATATATACAAATATCAAATCATTATGTTGAATACCTGAAACTAATACAATGTTATAGGTCAATTATTCCTCAAAAAAAAAAAGCAAAGAAGGAATAACTGTCATTTAAGAAGAATAAAATGCATCGCATGGGCATTTCTCATACTGCCTTTCAAGTCTGTATTGTCAGGATTTGCTGCAAAGTCTTTAAAAGAATACATACATCGAAGCTCTTATTCTTACTATTTTTTGGGGTCTGAAATTCTTTTTTCAATTGTGGTAAAATATATAACGTGAACTTACCATTTAAACCATTTTTTTTTTTTTATTCCTCACCCGAGGATATTTTTCTACTTATTGTCAGATGGAGTGGGAGGGAGGGAGAGAGAGAGAGAGAGAAACATCGATGTGATAGAGCCACATCGACTGATTGCCTCCTGCATGACCTGACCAGGGCCGGGGACAAATTGCAACTGAGGTGCGTGCCCTTGACCAGAATCGAACCCACAACCCTTTTGTCCGCGGGCTGATGCTCTAACCGCTGAGCCAAACTGGCCAGGGCTAAACCATTTTAAGTGTACAATTCAATGGCATTAAGTACATTTACACTGTTGTGCAATCACCACAGTCCATCTCCAGAATTTTTTTACCTTCTCAAATCAAAACTCTATGTTCAATAAATAGTAACTTTTCATTTACCTCTCCTCACAGTCCCTGGTATCCACCACTGACTTTCTGTCTCTATGAATTTGACTATGCTAGGTATCTCATATAAGAGGAATCATACATTTGTTTGTGTGTGTGTGTACACATGCCCGCGCCTGGCTTATTTTACTCAGCATAGTGTCTTCAAGGTTCATCCATGTTGTCATAACACTAACATGTTTAAGTGAGTCAAGAATTCCAGAACCATGGTGCAGCCACTGTGGTAAAGAATATGGCGGAGGTTCTGCAAAATATTAAACATAGGATTATCATATAGTTCAGCAATTCCACTTCTCGGTATATAACCCAAAAGAATTGAAAGTAGGGAACTGAATAGATATTTGTACACCCATGTTAATAGCAGCATTATTCACAATAGGCAAAAAGTGGAAACAACCCAAGTGTTCATCAATGGATGAAAAAATAAACAAAATGTCATTTGCCTACAATGAAATATTATTCAGCCAGAGCTCTTCCTAAACAATTGTCTCTTTTAGTTCCCTGCAAATATAATTTGGAAGCTTGGTTAGATTGCCCCAGTGAATTTTATGTACCTTTATATTTTCAGTGAAAGGAGACAATGTCTATGGCATGTAAGGATAAAGGGCTTAAAGGTCATGGGCCACAGACTGAATTAAATTTACTTTTCTTCATTGTACTAGTTTATCAGAAAATCAAACTAGTCAGACCTATCTGGAGGTAATTAACTTCAATACAAGCTCAAATGAAAAAAAAAAAAAAAAAAAAAAAGAAATAAACCTTTGTTTCAAATATATATTTTCTAGTTTCCTACCAAAGGCAATATCTCCCCTGTGCTTGAGGCTGCATGTGCCAAGTAGTGTGTCCCATTCTAGAATGCTAAAAGGTAAAAGGAACATTTCTTTTGCAAAGTCACAGAATTTTCTTTGGTGTGTTATTTTATTTATAGGAAGATATTTTAAAATCGTGTTATTGTTTTCTTTGATTCTTTCTTCCTACTTCTAATCCTGTGACATTGGTTTGAAAAAGAATGGGAGGATCAGGAGGGCCAAGGAGTTTATGCCCAGACTAAGCAGACCATAGTAGAGAAAGTTTGCAAACCACTCTTCTGGAGCAGGGCTTCTCAAACTGTAACGGGCTTATGAAGCATCTCTGGATCTTGTTACAATGTATGTTTTGATTAAGTAGGTCTTGGGTAGGGCCTGAGATTCTCCATTTCTAGTAAGCTTTCAGGTGTTGCTGATACTGCTGGTCCCTGGCCAACACTTTGAGTACCAGCTCTCTAGAGGTCCCTCTCCTTACCAGGTTCAGAAAATATGTGCAATATATAATGCTTAAGCCAGATAGCATAGTGGCCATGGACCCCAGATCTGTGTGTTAACACTAAAGGCTTTTAGGAAGGTTACTTAACGTCTCTGTACCTTATTTCCCCTCACTTGTAAAATTAGAATAATGAGTACTTCCCTCATTGGTATTATTATTTTTAACCACCCTGTTTCAAATTCCTCTCCAATTCTACTGTCTTTGACAAGGAATACAATTGCAATAAATAAATAAATAAATAAATAAATAAATAAATAAATAAATAAATAAATAAATAAATAAACAAACAAGCAGTGCAAAAGTAATTTGACTAACTTAAGGTGACAGACTGGTTCTGTTTTTTTCTGAGATTTTTCTAGTTTTCTCACTGAAAGTCCCAGGTCCCGGGGATCCATCATTCCTGGGCAATTTAGGATGCTTGTTCATCTGAGTTGAATTTCCAGCTGGTCTTGAGACATGACTCTCAGAGTTGTTTGCTCAACAAGATTTTAAGGGGAGGATTTGTTTGTTTAAGTAGAACTTCATTGTTGGTGGTCTTATTCTTAACCCCTGTGTTTGCTTCTTTGCAGTGTTCAAAAGTTGAATGAGTTTCTTCTGAGTGATGAGATTGGTGATGACAGCTGGCGAACTGGTGAAAGTTCTCTTCCTTTTGAGTCCTGTAAGAAACACACCGGAGTCGTAAGTGATTTTTCTTGTTATGGAAACTTGTGAATAGGGACTAGTCCCAAGAATGGATGATTTAAAATGGTTGCAATTAGAAGAAATTGTAAGCTTTACTTTAATCTATCTGAAATATGATTGCCACCTGCTTCTACAACAAACCTCACAAATCTAAAATCAATCAATAAATGCATAAGGTGTATCTTTATAAACCATAAAAGAATTACTCCCAAGAACTCAGCACATTTTTAAAACAATTTAACAATCTATTTTTTAATTTTTCAGTTACAGTTGACATTCGATATTGTATTAGTTTCAGGTGTACGCCATGGTGGTTAGACATTTATGTAATTTACAAAGTAATCCCCCTAGTACATCTAGTACCCACCTGGCATCATACAATTATTATAGTATTACTGACTATATTTCCTGTTCTGTACTTAATATCCCCAAGACAGCATATGTTCAATTCAAGCAGAAATTGAGAGGTTGTACCCCAAGCTTTATAAAAGTAATACAAAAGTAATACAAAAGTAATTATAAAAGTAATACAAAATTAGCTTATAACTGCTGCACCATATTCTTATACTACTTTTTAGCTATATTACACTTGTTAGTTTAAAAAGTGCTTTCTGATGCATTATGTCTTTTGACTCACTTAATATACTACATTACATTACCTATTTTTATTTTTCAGACCAATACATTGAGTTTGCATGTGATATGGCTTGAATAAAGTCAGGGAATTAGTAAGTGGCAGAGCTAGAATTAAAGCTTCAGTATTGTAACTCTTGAACCAGTTTATTTATCTATTACACAAATACTTACTGAGTATCTACATAAAGGTTGGAAATACAGTCAATATTGTTTTGTCATGTATTACATGTAACATGACATGAATTATGTGTTTGCCTTTGTTGCCAGTATTATTGACTACCCTGTACTTCATGCCAAGACCTATAGATGCAGCAATGAACAAGGCAGAAAAGGTCCTTCTCGTCACAGAGTTTGCTTTCTTGAGGCAGGAACCAGCCAATGATAAACAAGTAAAGAATGAGATAATTTTGCTGTGGAAAGAAAATAAAAGTAGGTGGTAGAGAGTGACTGGGTTACTCAAAGCAGAGTGGTCATATCCCAGAAGTTTCTTTCAAAAATCTGGCATTTGAGCTGATACCTGAATGAAGAGTAGGTACCTGTTCTGTGAAGATCTGGGAAAAGAGCATTTCAGGCAGAGAACTAGCAAACATAAAGACTCTGAGGTGGGAATTAATTTGGTGTGTTCAAGGAACAGAGAAGCACTACAGTGAAGCCTGTTGAAGAAGGAGAAAAAGGACAAATTAAGAACAAGGATTAAGGGTCTTGAAGATTATGGAAAGAGTTTGCATATTATTAGCATGCAATAGGAAACCATTGGACAGTTTCAAAGTAGGGACTGATATAATTTTGTTTAGATTCTTAAAAGATAACTTTAGCTCCTGGGTGGAAAGTAGTGGGGACAAGAGTAGAACAGATAGATCACTGAAGAAGTCATTACAACATAGGCAAGAAATGATGGTCAGAATCAGTTTTTATTGCAGTTTCAGTGGACATGGTGAGGAAGTGATCAAATTCAACGTACATTTTTTAGGTTGAGCTGATGAAGACTTGCTAATAGATTGGATGGAGGAGATGAGGGAGGAAGGGGACTCAAGGATGAGTCAGGTTATTGGATTGGCTGCTGGGTAGAAGGTGAATCATTAACTAACATAGGGAGGCTGAGAAATGAGTAGGTTTGTGTTGAGGTGGAATCAAGAGGTATATTTTGCACATGATAATCTTGAGAAATATATTGACATCCAGGAAGACAAAACAAGCATTGGAAGTTTAAATATAGGAGTCACTAGCCATTAGATAATATTTGTTTCATTTTATTTTTCCATCACCATTTATTCCCTCTATGCCCTTTTCCACCTCCACCCGCCCCTTCCCCACAATTACCACACTGTTGTCGATGTCCATGAGTTCTCTCTAAATCAATGAAACTAGACTATTGAGAGGTGTGTCTGAAAAATTCCGAAGTCTTTAAAATTAATATGTATATTTCATAACAGTAAAATAGAAAGGTGTTATTCTAAAATTAGTTATGTTATAAGTTAATGTTATTCATGTTACTATTAGAGAAAAAATATCAATGTATTTACCATTTATGTAACCAAACCAATTATCCTGATTAGAATTGGTTGAGGCTTGGAAAGCCTTTATCAACTAATATTAAATTTTTCTTTACATCATGTTTAAAAATACTGAAAACAGTTAAGATGAGCACTTGGCTCCATTGAGGTTTGCTTTTTCCTTCTGTTTTTCTGAAGTTATTTTTCCCTCTCTGTTTAGTTATTTTATTGAGCAGGTGTGGTCTTTGTTTGAGAAGGAACTACCACCAATGTTTGTGGACACTAGAGTAACAATACCTCAAAATGCTTGTTTGCTGTTCTGTGGACATGAACACAAAGACAAGAACATGTTATAGAGTGTCTATACTTTGAGGCAGCAGAAAGGTCAAGCATTTGATTAGAACCAACCTTGTCATGCTTTAGATGATAGCAGATTACCGAAGAACTCATTAGATCATCTTTCAGGAAGGTGAGGATGAGCAGAGTGAGATGACCTCAAGAAAGGGGATATAGGAGGTCAAGTTTATGGAGTTAGGGAAATCTGAAGAATCTTTTGTATGAGATGAGGGATAGAGGAAAAATCGAACTGAGAAAAGATTTTTGGAAGGAAAAAAGAATCCCCTTCAGATGCATCCAATATCTTCAGAGTTATTGAAACCAGACTGGACTTCTGATGTCTTTCAGGGTCATCCATCACTGCTGATGGGCCAAACCACAGACGACAAACTTTTTAAAATGGAGTTAAAAAAGCTGTGTGTTTGAAAATAACACTAATGGAAACTCCTCTTGAGAGCGCTTAAGATGCTATGTATTCTGTAAAAGCTTAGAGTTAAGTGGTTTTGGCTGTAGAATCTCCATGGAGAATTAGTGACATTCTAGAGCCAAAGTCTCTTCAAATTACATCTGTGGAACTCCGACTCAAACCTCTGTCAACACATCTCCTCCTCCCACCCTCTCCTCAGTTTTGTGAAGAACATGAAGTCATTCCTTTTGGACCTCTGGGGGCAATACCACTATAGAATTATTCTAGAAAACATTAAATATATGTATAGGTACAGACCTGTTTTGTATGGAAAGTATATTTAGCTTAAGTGATAGTGACTTTCGATAGCATTTCATGCAGTGTACTTCCAGGGTCATCTGCGAGGACTGTGAGAAGAAAAACAAAACTAAAATAAAATTTCATAAGTACTCTTTTTTTACTTTTTAAGTTAAAATACATTGAGAATTTTCTGTATGACAGAACCACTGATAGTTCTTCTCAGTGGCTTTTTAATCTGTGAATCTATTTGCATGTGGCCAATTTAATGGTGAGATATTTGGTTGATACACCAATTGATGGAAGTTGGAAGAGCAGTATCTTGTTTGGATTAAGTTAGTGATTATTTCAGTACATTCCTAATTCTGATAGTAGAGCTCAATGTATTTTCAACAAGCTAAACCTATAATTCCAGGCCAAAAAAAAATAAAGTTTCACAACTCTAGAATCCTTTGCTTTTATAGATAATTTATCAGTTTTAAAGTGTATACTATTTAGCCTTCATAATCCCTATAAGATATTTATGTAAGACAGATAATTGTTTATGTTGAAATACTTGCTCACTTGATTCCTAGGACAAATTTTGAGCTTATAAACTTTTCTGTATTTAGAGGCTTACACCTCTGAATTTTCTTCCTTCAGCCATTTGTCTTTATCCCTTCAAATTAAATTCAAAATTAGAGAATAACAAATTTCTAGTTATGACCCAACTTAAGTTCATCTGAAGTATCTGAAGACTACCTAATGGCAGCTGGCGTCTTTTTTTATTATGGATGCTTTAGTCATTTGACGAGGAACAATGCTATAATATTTGGGAAAGACTAGATCATTTTACAATGCTTGTGGGACTCCTTGTGAAATAATATACATGTTTGGGCAAAAACATCCTAGATCTTTATGCTTTTTCTCACTCCACAGTGGATCCCCAGGTGATGTTAGCCCAATCTGATTTAAGTGAGTGTGTGAGACTCAAAATCCTCATGATTCAGAGTGAATAAAAAATGTAGTGTTGGAACATTTGCAAGCCTGATGGCCTAACAAGCAGATTCAGGTTTAACCTGAGTTAGTCTGTGTGCCTTTTGACATGACGCACAGTTTTTTGTTGCCTGGGTATATTCATCCAGAGAGTTAGAGAAAAGATATCCAAAACCTAGTTTCAGGTTTGGCACTTTATAAACTCCATCATTTTGCAAGTAACATATCTCTGTTTTTCATTGTACTAATAAAGCTGTGAATTAGATTTAAAATGATAGCTTAACACTTTTTTGTTATAATTTGCCTTTTGGAGGGAGGGGCGGAGAAAGCATTGACATAGTTTAAATATGACATTTACTTTACTTGTTTCTTTTTCTTGGAATTCAAGTGGAGAAGTAGCAATGTGAGTTCAGTAAAACCTCAATTTTTTTCATAAAACTTCAATTTGTGTTCTTTTCCATTTGGAATGCAACAGCCGAAAACTATAAACAGGAAACAGCCTGGAAGATATCACCTGGACAGCTATGAGCAGTCAACACGACGTCTACGTCCTGTAGAATCAGAGGATATTGCAATAAAGGTTATTCTACTTTCTGGATTCTTACATGAATAGAAACATTTATGTTACTATTTTATGGTGAAGTTCAGCAAATGTGTCCTGAAATGTGATTTAAAGTCTCTTTACAGTGGTCACTAATCCTTATAACATTTAGAAAACATTCTGATGAGTTTATAATTCTCAGTTCTTCTTTATCTCCTAACCACAGTTTTGCCTCAGCAGTATGTTTTAATAGCTTGAGAATGAGCCTTTCTTCTGAGTCTGCGTTAGAAGCTAGTATCCAACATCAATCTCGTTCTCTTATGTTTATTTACCAAGTAAATTGATTTATAGAGAACACCAATATTATAAATCCAATGTTTAAGGAAATCAATGAGATAGTAATTGTCTTTGACCAGGAAAAGTTTAGAGTAGTGCTGCGTGCATTTGCCCAGCTTCCAATGCTGCCTTTGATCTAATTTTAAACTCAGCCTTTGGTACTCTCCCCAGGCACGCATGCTTTGGTAGAACAGGCCACCAGAGGAACACAGGCTGAGGGCTAATAGTTGGGATGAGCCCCAGGGTGGGGTTAGTGCTGTGCAGGGACTGGAGCAGATGCCTAAAGCAGCCAAAGGCCTCTGGACTTTGGAGCCACTAGAGTCCAGGAAACTAGCCCTATTAGAAAACTAGCTGCTTTGGCTGCTCCAGGCCATCCAATTCCTGCACTGCAGAGCCAGTCAGAGTGAGGGAGACCCAGTGAGGTGTGGAGTGGAGCCCAGGCTACACTTAATTCTTCTCTCATTCCTTACTGCCTGGCACAATACCTGTTCTACAATAAATGCTTACAACTGGTGCAAATGTGTTAGTGGATGGGATAAGCTTGTGATAGCCCTACCTCTGCCATTCATTTGACGTGTGACTTTAGGGAAAATTACTTTGCCTCTCTGAGCCATGGCTTGTCCATCTTGAGGTGGAGATGCCAGTTTAGTATGGTTATTTGGAGGATAAAATATGTCACCTGTGAATTTTAAAGAACTGTAATGACTCTTAACCTTGGCTATACATTAGAATAAAGTAGAAAGCTTTAAATATGTATAAAATACCTGGACATCATTTAAAAAATAGTTCTGGTCATTTTCCAGGCAATTATAATGAGTAAATAGGGTATGAAATACTAGGCTATGAAAAAGTAACTAATGAGAGACTAGAAAGGATCCTCTATGCTGCTAATTCTCAAATATGCCGAAATAACAAATAAATGTGTTAGTAACTAAGGAAACAGGTTACTTTTTTAATTGACATTTTTTAATTCAATATAGTAGGGAATCTAAAAATGTCTTTTCCATATGCCTTTTAAATTTGTTTTTGAGTGTAAAAACAGGAGGCCATTGTATTTTCCCCAAAATTGACACTTCATGTACCAGGGGGGAAAAAATCCCCCAAACCTCCCTTATCAATGGCCTAGAGTCTGCTATGCCTCTGAATAGCCACTACAGTTTCAAGCCCACCTTCAAGTTCAAATTAATTGTTTATTCATGGTGATAATTCCCAAATTGGTAATATCTCATTTGTCTTTTTGAAATACTTTCCACTGTGAAACACAACAGAAAAGTACATAAAACACATATGTACCATTAAATAAAAAAGTAAACATCTACATGGCCACCACCAAGTAAAGAATGTCAACTCCCCCTGAAGGTCCCCAGCACACACATTGCTGCTCTCTCTCATGTCTCTCCCCCTGCCCACCACCATTAGGAACCAGTGCTAATGTGCTCAATATGTGCACTTCAACACACTCATATCCCTCATATCCTTGTAAAATATGTAGTGTTGTCATGAGCATCGTGTGCTTTTCACTGTACCAAAGTGCTGTGTGGTGGCTGCTCCTTCCACCTGCACTGCTGTACTCTGAGCATGCGTCACTGTGTTTTGCTGCTCCCCTGCTGACGGACACTGGATTTGCCTCCATCTTCCCTCTACCACAGATCATTCTAGGATGATCATTTTCACACCTATCCTTTTATGAACCTTTGCAAAGATTTAGGTATTAGCTGCACTCCCCCACTTTCTTGAAGATTCAGGGATCTGTTTTCTAGTTCATCTTTCTACCTCAGGGGGTGCCACACATGGATGTGATTTAAACTTCCAAGTGCACTGCCTGTCTCGCATCCCAGTCCAGAAATCCCTTAAATCTCCTGTCACTCCATTTGCACAGCCTCACCTGTGTTCACACTAGGGCACCTTTTGGAGCCGCTGCTCCTCTGAAATCTTAAGACTCTATAGTACCAGTCAGGTTCTTACATCAGATCCTACCCTCCAGCTCTCTCAGGTGTTCACCTTCACTGTTACTGGTTTTACACTTCCAGTAACTCGAGCCCTTTTCCTTTCTCCCAGCCCTTTAGCACTTTTCTGTCAGCAATACAGCCTCGTGCCTTCTACACTGCTATAAGCAGGCTGCTGAGTACTATGGAGAAAATGACACCATGGTCCAAGTTGGCATAGCCGCAGGTTTATTATCTCCAACCTCAGCTGACCCTCGGTAGTTCTTGGCAATTCTCTTGCATGCCTCTCATCAGCATGATTTTCCATAATCTACAGTGGCCCTTCAGCTGTCACCACTCTCTTCCATCTCCTGTCTCTCCTCTTGCCCCCTCCTTCTGCAGATAACCTTCACTCCCAATCTGCTGGAAACACAAGGTGGTCATGTGGGGCCTCTCTCGGTTCCATGCTAACCCTCTTCCAAACCATCTGTATTTGCACCTCTTTTCGCCTCCTGTTTACTCTCTCAGAGAAGGCGGGATCCTCAGCCTCTGCAGCTGTATCATTTCTTTGAGCGTGAACTGCCATTTAGGCACGATCTCTGAAACCCCTGTCCCAGCCACCTTTATTATTTTCACAATATGTTTCATAGTTTTCTCATCCTGCACCTATTCTTATTGTAGTTCCTTACCCAGATATGCCTTCATTGAAATTCAATATCTTTTCCAAAACTAGTTAAAAGGCCTCCTTTTCCGCAGAGTTTATTTTTTACCCATTTCAGACATAAATGATTTTCTTTCTGAACTGCTGTTGCACTTACTGTCTGTTTGCCCCGTCTGCTTATTACTTCGCCCATACTGTCTTGTATAGCACTTATGCCCATGGTTTCTTTTTTCAATCCTCACCCGAGGATATGTTTATTGAATTTTTTTTTTTTTTTTTTTTTTAGACAGAGGAATGGAGAGAGACAGAGAAAGAGAGGGAGAGAGAGAGAGAAACATCTATGTGAGAGAATTATCAATTGGTTGCCCCCCATACACGCCCCCACCAAGAATCAAACCTGCAACATAGGTATGTGCCCTGACTGGGAATCAAATCCACAACCTTTTGGTGTATGGGATGATGCTTCAATCAGCTGAGCCACCCAGCCAGGGCTGTCCATGTTTTTCTTTACCCATCTGATAACAAGCTCCATAGAGGTAGGGAGGCTGCATTACACCTTCTTTGTAGCCTACTTCAATCCCAACACAGCACCTCACACAGAATGTGTGCTCTGCAAATATTGTAAAGCAATCAATAATTTAGCCCTTCCCTGCCACCCTCTTTTCAGGACTAATTTCACGCATATCTATGTGATGGCTATTTCATGCATGAACGCCACACATTTTGCAAGCTGGAGAAAACAATCTAGCCTTTTCAAAGAACTTTTTCACTTTTTAAGTTGTTTCATGAAGATGTTTTTAGGGCTATATTTAGTAACAATTTAGGCATCACCCATCTATTCTGCAAAGTTTAGAAAAATATTG
Organism: Tadarida brasiliensis; assembly: GCA_030848825.1. Taxonomy (NCBI): domain Eukaryota; kingdom Metazoa; phylum Chordata; class Mammalia; order Chiroptera; family Molossidae; genus Tadarida; species Tadarida brasiliensis. Next base: position 35,240,689 of record CM061263.1, on the reverse strand, counting down.
TGCTTAGAAATGTCATTGTTTGTGGTTTTGAAACAAAATATTAATTTATAAGCAAGGTGTATCTTTAATTTCCTTTAATTGTTTGGACACTTTCCCTCCCCTCATCTGTCTCTATTCACCTTCCCAATGTTTGGGTTCTGTTATGCCTCTTTCGTTTTCTATCATTCTAACTATGAAAACTACCAAGTCTACTTGATGCCTGCTATGAGAAATAGATTTCAAGAATAAAATAATAACAAAAATAAAAGAGGTAGATTGCTTTGGATGATCCTAAGGTCTTGTGATCTTTCCTGTTGGTTGAGGTTTACAAACCCAGGCAGTCTTGCCTCATTTCTGTGCTTTATTCCTCTGTCCTCTTCAGTCTTCTTTGAAGTCCAGTGAATAACAATGACTTCATATAGTTCAAGGAACTCAACTATTACAAAACCTTCTTCCTCAGGAACAGAATCATTTGGTTGGAATAATTTGTAGTTATTTTTGTTCTTTAATTTGTATCACCAGGATTCTAGGAATTGCCTAGGTGTGAGGGAAAAAAACAATAATTGAAGGAGGTTACTTGGAAAATATTTGGGATGATTGCTTTTTAAGATTGCTCACATGAAAATGGCTCAGTAATCCCAAATTTTCAGCATTCTTTGTAATGTCACTAATTCAAAGGCCCTCCTTCCACTCACTTCCATTCTCTTTTGTTTTTCACTTATAGCTCTTAAATAGTTATGACTCCAAATTAGAATTTTACCACTTTACCACTGTGTGTTCTACCTTGTATTGAAAGTCTGTGAATGCTTTAAAAAGAAAATTTGTTTTCATTGGAAATATTTTTAACACCACATATTTGCATAATTTTAAAATTTAATTTTTGTATTCTTACTTTCTAGGTCACAAATGGGTACTTTTCATGGGGCAGTGGTTTAGCTACATTGTCCAATATAAATATTCGAATTCCAACAGGTAAGAATCATTTCTTACTAATTTTTAAAATTGTTAATGGTCACAACCATGGCTTTCCAAGATAATTGATCCTAACAAAAGAAATACTTTTAAAAGCCAGACGTTATTTGTACTTATTCATTTGTTCGACAGAGCTCACGAGTCACTGTATCACTGTGGAAATGATAAGACTTGCCTTTCACTACTGAGTATAGATAGATCTTTGGACAAGTTATTTATTGTCCAAATTAACTGTGATCAGTTCATTTGTTGATTTGTCCTATTTAAATAATGGGGCTGTTGATTTCTCATTTTGTTTAAGAAAGGATTTAAAGAAAGAGTATATGAGAAAATTATTTTTTTATCCCTAAGGAAGACTGATGAAGTGTTCAAGGCATTCAAGGCTGAAATATCCAATAATTTCTATTTAAAATGTCTGGATAGTTAAATAGAAATATTTTTTGACATCACCTGATGGTCAGTAGCTTGGGGTTTTTCTATCATACATGCAAATCAATGTAAGACATTGGAGAAGACATCTTAGTAACAGCCCAAATCATTAATCCCAACTATCAATTTTAGTCAAAACTGCCTTTTCCTTCTGAATGAATTGAATAATGAAGTTAAACTAATCTAGATGATTTAGGCAACTATTTCAATGCTCTGTTCACTAATGTTAGCTATTCTTATAGTCTGAAAAATAATAAATCAAGACCTATATCTTTTCATCTTTCTTTCCTTTTTCAAAATCTTACATATCAGAGAAAGGAACTGTTAGAATACCTTATTTCTGGAGACCAAAACTGGGTCATTGATGGTGAAACATCAACCTTTTCTAAATGTATTTTGGTTTTATTTTACCAAGAGAATTCCATCTCATTCTGTTATTATCCTTTGTTAATTTCTCTAGGTCAGTTAACCATGATTGTGGGCCAGGTGGGATGTGGGAAGTCCTCTCTTCTCCTTGCCATCCTAGGCGAGATGCAGGCACTGGAAGGAAAAGTTCACTGGAGCAAGTACGTGCATTTTAAATTGGGTTCTGTTGCTCTGTCACACATCTGATGATCTTCCACAGGAAGAAATTAGAGCAATAGAGTCCCATGTTAGCAGTCTGAAGACTGCCTTAGAAATAAGCACAGTTATTTGTTTGTTTGTTTGTTTGTTTATTTAAATTTGTAGAAACCTTAAATGTCATAAATTAAGAATTACAAAGCAATTCTATAGAGGTTTATAATAGTATAAACTTGTATGTTGTTGAGAGAAATGTAAGATTGAGATTTTCAAGACAGATTTTTAAAATTAAATTGATAACAAAGAAGTAATTTAAAAGTTCATCTTGTAATAAAAGAAGGTATGGGAAACTTGCATTATGTATAAAGCTTAAATGCAAACAGGGCCTTAATAGTTCAATATTCAGAGAAGAAATATGAAATAAACTTTTCCAGAATCTTCATAAGGGGTTGAGAAATCAGCCACTTCTCTTCACACCCAATTTAAAGTATACACTAGAAGTACCTAGTTAGAGATATGAATTGGTCTGACCAGTGTGTTGTGCACCCCTAGAGACATGAAAAAGGTGGTATATAGCATGGTACTTCTTCTGAATATTTGAATGGTTGGCTCGACATCTTCAAAGCACATTGTGGTAATGAAGTGCCTTAGAACCATAGTATTATCTACCTAGTAGAATCCCCATAAACAGTTATGAACAAATTGGTTACAGCTTATCTAAGAAATTGGATTGTATACCAGTTCTAAACCAGGTGTAACTTTGGGGACGTTAGGTAATGTCTGGAGATGTTTTTGGCTGTCACAAAGGGAAATTAGGCTGCTACTGATCTAGTTGGTAGAGGCCAGGGATGCTGCCAAACAACCAAAATGCACAGGACAACCCTATCCTCACCCCCCAAGAGGAATTATCTAGCCCCAAATGTCAGTTGTGCCAACATTGGGAAACCTTGCTATACCCATAGAAGTTCTTTAATATCATTTTGTACCCATCACTGTGAATTCTATTGTGGCTTAGTCTGCTGTTCACATACACAGACATCTCTCAAGAATAAGTAAAGACTATTTAAGGGCATTTTAAGAATAGATTCTATTTTAAACTCCAATTTAGAGAAGGAAGTGCTTGGATGTGAAATTCAAACTGGAAACCATAGAGCTATAAATCCTATTTTTGGTATCATTGGCGAAAGGTGGCTGAGAAATGAGTGTACATTTTTTTTCTATTGGGCAAATGTAACAGATAGTAGACATGAAACTTTTTTGTGCACATTCAGCAGAGAGCTTGGTAAATAATTGCTACCTGGAGTTTGCTTCATGACAAGCTCCTGTGGATGACTGAGGTCGGGCACAGGCATGCTTTCCCTGCCACCATCACCTGCTACCTGGCATGGTGTAGGTTTTGAGAAACAAATCTTCGTGGATTAAATTATATCATGTGGTGTGTACAGCCATAATCAAGTTACGTGGGTTTGCTTTTTACCTTGTTTCACTATCATTGAAACAGAGAGAAAAAATGGGAGACAGTGACAGAAACAGTTTGAGATTCTATGTTCATACCGCTAAGCTGTTCTTATCTAGTGTTCTCTAGCGTTAAAAGGATTCCTTCCAGCTCCATTTGGGTCAGATTGACTCCCACTGTCATCATTAAGAATTATTACAATTTTGTTAATGGATAAATAAATGATATGGGAATTAGGAAAGTATTTTACACAATCTAGTTATTTATTTTCTGCATTCCTAAGTAAGATATCCTATCTCGTTGCATAAGGGTTGTGAATTATTTTATTTAAAATTACATAGTACAATCAGTCTTGAAAAAAGATAAAGATATCAAAAAGAAAATAAGGTTTAAATATAAATCTGAGAAATTAATATATAGAAATGCATGTACTAGAGTCCTTTATAATACGTGGGCCACAAATTCCACTCCGAGCTTCATGAAATCTAGGCCAAGAGGGAAATAAGAGATAAAAACATACTTTTACCCAATAGAGGTTAAGATTTTTTGGGGAAAAGAAATCGCTCCCATGGATTCTAGTTTAAAAAGCTAATAAAAGTTTATATCCTAGAGAAAGAGCCAATGTGATGAGGTGTAATAAAGGATTTAAGATAATTCTAAGTATTTATAAAATTCCCATAATTTACAAATCATCGTTTTATGAAAACTTAATAAACAATAATCCCATTTCTTAATGGCTAAAGGACAAAGATTTTCTTTTAAAAAAATGTTTGTGTTGGCTCAGATACACACACAACTTAAAAACTAAACCTTTAGGTGTTTGGATAAGCTAACACTAGTTCCATTTTTCTCTAATTACAGGAATTATTTAATTCTCCTCCATGCTATCCTTAAGAACTGATAAAACATTTTCAATCAGGCATATTCAGAGAATACTGACCTTTTTTTTAAAAAAGAGTTATTTGTAATTACTATTCATTTCAGGAAAAAAGCTATCATGCCCCATCCAATAAGGAAAGGCATATAACTATTATTAGAACAAAGCTAATTTAGAAATGATCAATACTGATAGGCTGATGATATGCAAATGCTAAGAAATGCTTTATTTCAACACACTGGATTGTTTGATATTTTTTAAAGCTCAAAATATAAAAAAGCAAAACAATAAACTAAATGCTATGATAAGGCACCAGGTGCCTTGCTATCATAGTTACATCATTGCGTGTATCTCTGGTTGCATGAATTAAATGTGTCCTCATAGGCTGGCATGAGCAAAGAGCAGTAAAGTACTCTGCCCTCTTGTAGCGCTAAATATTTACTTTGGGCAGGAGAGAAGGCACTGCTGCTCATGGAGGACACACCTACATAGGTAGAACCTGGAACACAGCAAAGACATCTGTAGATGTTTCCTTGGAAATTGCTACCTTTGACCTAGTCTGGCATCTTGTAGCCCCAGAAGAGAAAGGTGAGAGGGAGGAAGGACTGACTAAAACATTCTCCAAAACGGCCAGAATGCCAGGGTTCTTATTCCTGTATCGAGGTGTGCTCTCCATTTGTTTCAAAGCAAATGTTCTGCCTGACTGAAGTTGTGCTTTCCTAAATGTCATGATAAACACAAATTCCTACCTATGTCTTAGGAGCTAGAACTAAAGCTTCACCTATGGATGGCTCCAGTAAGGGAGTCCAGAACGTGTAATAATTGTGGTAATCATGTGAGACAGAGCATCATTCATCTCTGCTTTCTCTTTCTTTTCCTTTTCCTCTCGTCATGCCAGCAGCTAGCTTGTTATCAGACCCCATCTGTCCTGATTCCATCTTCTTGTATCTTCATGTAATCCCTTTGTAACGGTGGCTCAGTTTTTCTAAGACTGGTGAATTGAGGAGTTACTCCTTTCCATGTGACTCTACCTGATATGAAGGAATAATAATAAAACATTGAGTCAGCTTTCCTGGATCAGATAGAATACAGCATCTTTGTGTCCACATCTAGCTCCCCTTCTTCCAAATATTGTTTCTGTTTTCGGCTTGCAGAAGTCACTCTTTCCCTTCCATAAGGTATCAGCCATGATACTTGGAATTTTCTAGAACACCAAGTTTAACTTTTACTCTTGAAGGGAAATACATACAAATTCTGCATGTAGAAGAAAAATCTTATGCCATTTTTTCAGAAGAGGATTTTCCATCTGACTTTTATTCTTTGTCTTGTTGCCTTCAGTGATGGTAACAACCACACCGAATGGTGGAAGATGAGTCTGGACATGTACCCAGTCATTTTAATGGAATCACATATGATCTGATGTTGGAATCCACAGCTAACTCTAGTTTTTTTGGGGGAAGAGAAAAAATAAACTTCCACAACGGAATTTGATTAAACATGTTGCTATGCAAGAGTTACAGTAGGTGGTCTCTAGATGTTAAGGACTATATCATTATTCTGGAAAATGTCAGTGAAAGAATAGGATAATTTTTATTTGTTTATGTAAGAGGACTACCAACAAATGGACATATATTGACCTTTTCTTTCTTCCTCTGAAACTGGTATATGATATTTAACTTTTATGCTTAAAGGGAAATAAACATAAATCCTGCAAGGGGAGGTCTTCAGAAGTGAAGATCCACTCTGTGCTGCCTTGCCTAATTCAGGACACTACTACATTAATTAATCCTTTCTTCTTATATATCTTTAATTTCTTGCTAATGACATTCCATTATGCTCCATTAAAAAGGAAAAAAGGTCTTGATGATCTCTTAAACAACTGGGGCATTTCTCTTTCTAAGAGAGGAGTCTGCCCATATTTAGCCTCCTTATTTTCCTTTTATTCAGTGCATTGCAGTCGGGCTGAAAAGTTCTCACCTATGCCTGCCAGAATGCTGAATGGTCATAATTTGTTCTCAATCCTTCTTAACTTCTCCATAGATTTTGAAACTGTTCACCACTGATGACTCCTTGAAACCAACTAGTTTATTGGTTTCCATGACCCCTTAACTTCTTCATTTATTAAAAATGTGTATGGTACCCCTATAAAATGTTGTTGAAGGTGAATAACTGAACAAGGGAAGCCCGTCCCTATTCTCATAAAGCTTACTGTTTAGCAGCAGAGGCCATAAGGAAGTAAGAAAATAATTTCATAATTAATTATTTGGTTCAATTTTTATAAACGCCAAGAAAAAGATGTGCAAGGCGTTATAAGAAAAAAATAATAGCTGATCTGACTGAGTCAAGTCTGTGGGGTCAACAAACAGTTTTTTAGGGGAATGAATAAATGAACGATACTTGAACTTACATTTTAAGGGTAAGCCAAAATTAATGTGTCAAAAAGTCAGGAGCTGCAATAGAAATGGAGATGAAAGTTGAGAAAAACATTCTAATTCTTCTTCAATTTGTCTGCAGTCTACTGTAGGGTCCTCTTCCTTTTCTTGGGCCTTAAATTATTTCCTTGACTTCACTTATTCTGAAAGTACTAATAACATACCAATGTACATTTCTGGCCAAGATCTTTCTTCCGATGACCTAATAACAGCTCCAAAAAGTCTTATATGAGCTGAAAATTCAACACATTCGAACTGAACCCTATCTCTCATATCTCCAAAACCTATTTATCATATACCTTGGTAGGTATATGTGTCCCCACCCCCTGAAATTAGTTGGAGGGTGCCCAAGTCAGAGCTCAAAGATTCAACCTAGATTCTTCTCTCTCTCTCCACAGCCTGAAGAATCCAACCAGTCACTTTTTTTATGTCTGTCCTTACATTTCTGTCTGTTTTAATATCCCTAGTGTAAGTAGTTATTAGTTATAGGAACTACTCACTCTAATGTAACTCCTTCAGCTTTCTTCGTACCGTTGCAAGATTTACCTTTTTGAGATGCCAATCTAATTACTTACCTTTTGTTTATAATTTATTTTATCATATTTTTAGTTTATATTCCAAAGACCTTTGCATACTATATTAGGATCTTTCATGATCTGGTTCCTGTCTAACTTTTGTTGTTGTTAATCCTCACCCAAGGATATTTTTCCATTGATTTTTAGATAGAGATAGAGTGAATGGGAGAGAAGGAGGGAAGGAGGGAGAAACATGGCTGGTTGCCTCCTGCATGACCCTGCCTGGGGCTGGGTACCAAACCTGCAACCTAAGTACATGTCCTTGACTGGGAATCAAACCTGTGACCCTTCGGTCTGTGGGCTGACACTCTAACCACTGAACAAAATCGGCCAGGGCTGGTTCTTTTCTAATGTTTTAAGCTCATATCCTGCCATTCCACCCACCTTCATTGAGCTCTGAACTGCAGGTAGTTCTCAAATGCACATACTGTGTATGAAATACCCTGCCCCAGATTGTGGCCTCATCCTTGTTTCTAGTGTCAACTTAGATTTTATCTCTCTGACAAAGCCTCTTATTTTCCCAGGTGGATTGAAATGTACCTTCTCTTCTTGTTCCTCTGTATCTTGTTCAAATCACTAAGGTGAATTATAGTCTTCTCACTAGGATGAGACATTCTACAGCCAAAATATGTTGTCTTTTTTTCTTTATCTGCTTCACATCTTGCCCAGCCCTTAGCTGGTTCTCCCATTTCTATTTGTAGAAAAACAGAATTCTCTGTTCCTCTCTCTCTCTCTCTATTTGTCTTTCTCCCTCTCTCTTCCTTTCCCTCTCCCTCTCTCTTCCTTTCCCTCTCCCTCTCTTTTTCTAATGTGAGCCAACAGCTACCACCCTTTTCCCTTCTTTTTGTAGATGAAAGAGTAACTGCACTCATTCTCTCCAATTCCTCTTATTCTGCTCTCACCTCAGTCCACTGCAGTCTGGTTCCTACCTCTACCACCCCACTGAAATTATTCTTATCAGACCCATCAGTTGCATCTTAGTTGTTAAATTCACTGGGCACCTTTATGATCATTATCTTACTTGACATCGGCCACTTGACATTGTTGTCTACACTTTCTTCTTCTTCAGAAAGTCTCTTGCTTAGTTTCCAGTAAAACTCATGGTTTAGTTTACCTCTTATAACTTTAACCTGCTCCTCTTGGTCTCTTCTGAAGAATTCTCTTCCTTACCCATTTGTTAAATAGTAATGTTTTTCAGGGTTCTGTCTTTGTGCCCTTCTTTTCTGCCTCTACACACGCTCTCTGGGCAATCACATAGCTTCCCATGACTTTCATTTTCTCTGTCTATTCCTGTTTCTTTGTTTGTTTATTAAACAAACTAGAATTGTTGGAGTCATTTATTGACTTTTCACTAATAAAGGATGGAATCCAAAGTCCTTATGATCTAAGGCATATATTATAAGGTCAGATTACCCCAATATCTTGATTTGTTTACCAGATCTCTCCGAGCTTCAAATTCTGTTTCCTGGCCATGAACATTTGGCTATCCCTTACGTACCTCAAACTTAATGTGTCTGTAGCTAAATTCACTATCTTCTCCCACCATATGTAATTCCTGTTTCATGTTCCCGGTCTTTGACTCCTTTTTTTCTTCCATCCCCTCCCATCTTGTCAACCACACAATCCTTGGTATCTTGAAATATGTCCACTTCCTTTCCTTCATTCACCATTACTCTAATTGAGGGCACCAACTTCTTATCCCCATAACTGACAGTCTCCAGTGGTCTGCATTACCTCCAACCTTGCTCCCTGCAATTCATTTGTTCCATTCTGCAAACAGAGTATATTTCTAAACTGAACCGATCTCTCTCTCTTGTTTAAACCCTTTCAGTGGTTTTCTATTACTCTGAAGAATGGAAAGCATCCATCTCCATAAAACAGTTTAAGAGCCCCTTCATTATCTGGGCTGTGCAACACTTTTTAAGTTCACCACGTATTTTTCTCCTCTTACGATTTATACTCACATTTCAGCCATGCTGAATTTTTATCAGCTCCTTTTATGACTACAGGTATTACCTCAAGGCTTTCCAATATGTATTTTATCTAGTGTGATATATTCTTCACCTTTTTTCATCTAGCCCACCCTTACTTATCCCTCTGGCATCAACTCTGTTGTTTACTCTTAATTGGGGGTCCTTTATCTGTATTCTAATATCACTCTTTGCTTCACCTATCATAGTGTTTATTCCCTTATCACACTCCCATAAAACATAAAGCAGCATGAAAGAATTAATTAATTTTCCTCATTAATTTCTGCCACATACCTGCTCTTCCTTTTCCGTTTCTCTATCTTCCTCAAATGAATTAAAATCATTGGGATAATTTATTGGCATTTTTCCACCAAAAAAATAAAATCCAAATTTCTTGGCATCTAAAACATATTGTGTGGAAAATATCACTTGGTGAATTGTGTTTTATTAGTTTATTTTCTGTAAGCAACTTAAGTCGGGAAATAACCGTTATTGAGAGGGAATATTTAGTCTGAGATTGCTTTTTTCTGCCTCTCTTAACCATCCCCAGATGTCATTAGCAATATACATTTGTGAAAATCTTATTATTGGTAACTCCAAGCCAAAATCACTAGGTATTGTACTTAGGTAAATTTTCTCCACAAAAGTTTATGTTTTTCAAAGTCAAATGGGATCATTTTTGGAGCTCCTATAGACTTTAATATGTGTGTGGTTTTGGAATTCAGTTATTTCAGAATGATGAAATTCAACTGAATTATTAAAATATAGTAAAAAAAAAAAAGTCTAGGTGTTTCCCCCCATATATAGCTATAACTACATTTAATTAGTCAAACACCTCTTTTTACAATAACTATCTATCGGTAATTAATTATACCCAAATGTTTCATTCTGACCTGCTGCGAATATCTATCTTACCAGTTCCTTAGGGGCCAAGCTCTTTCTAAACGTTTCAAGTTTAGAGCCCCAAAAGTTTTTCTTTCTCTCATACCTTAGGGTAACTAGTTAGGAATTTAAATACCTTAAATTTGAATTTAAAGGTAAAGAAAACTTGGAGATATTGAATCTTTATACAGATTAGGAAACTATTCTAGAGAAATTACCTGAATTTGTAGAACTAGTGGGAGCAGAGTTGGGGCCAGAATCCAGATCATTGTATGAATCCAAATTTTGTATGAAAGAGAACTGTGCTGTCTATCTTTTGGAAGCTTACTAAGTAATTATTTTCTAACTAATTATGACATTTAAAAAATATTACTTATCTGATCTGTTTTTGAAACTAATATCAAAACCATTTGGGAAATGTAGCCATTTAGTATGTCCAATGTTTATTTTATCTTTTACCTGATATGTACAAACAGTCATTCTTTATTTACTTTTCATAATTAATGAACATTGTTTGCCATACTTACAGTGTAAATGAATCTGAACCTTCTTTTGAAGCAACCAGAAGGTATTATTTTTATTTTAACCTGCATTTAATAAGAATAACTTCCTTCGTCAGATTTTACTTAATAATCTCTTGCTCCTATTTATTCTGTTCATTCTGATGATGTATAAAGTTATTTATTAAAATGTGCTAGAATATCTCCAATAGCAGTGGTTCCCAACATTGGCAGGCTGCTGAAAGAATTAATTTGCCAAGCTGGCCCATTGTGTCACCTGTTTTCCTTCAGTGAGGCATATATGTCTCAATGTTGGCTGAAACTCAGTCTTTCCTTAGCAATCTGGGTTTGGGATTTCATAAAATGAGAAAGGGGGTAGGGGAAGGTAAGAGAGAGTAAAGGGGGGATAAATGGTGATGGAACAAGACTTGACTTTGGGTGGTGAACACACAATACAATATACAGGTGATGTATTATAGAATTGTGCGTCTGAAACCTTTATAATTTTATTAACCAACATCACTCCAATGAAATCAATAAAAGTGCAGGAATTAATATGCATATTGTTTATGAGTTAAACAGTGATAGAATCTGTAAATAAGGTAGAGATGGAGAGCTAAGTGATTCATGTGTTTCAAAAAGAGAAAAACACTTAGAGGTCTTGAGGGAAGGGGAAGCAGACATGTCAGAAGTTGGGAACCACTGTTTTACCACACATATGGTTATCTAAGGGGCCACTGGCATACTGTATATTATTATGTCTCCTAAACTAGACAGGAGATTATCCTAGTTTCAGGATAATCACTGAGCCTTTCTAACTACTCTTTTACTTAACCTTACTCTCTTTTAACCTTAATTCCTTTATTAGTACTTACAGACCATGAACTAACTGTGGACAAGTGACCCTTTCCCTGCCCCAATCTCATCATCTTCCTTATCTTTAGCTCACATGCATTTTCCTAATTATTTCAAATTAAAGTCTAAGTTATAGATCTGGTAGAATTTGCAAGCCAAAAAAAAAAAAAATGGGAAGAGGGGGTTATCTTTTTTTTTTAATAAGCTATTTCAGTATGCATTGAAATACATAGTTTTCAGATGATATGTATTTCAATATTGAAATGGAATTCTCAGGATATTATTCTTTGTTTTAAAATATATACATTATCTATTGCCTTAAAATATGTTAATGTGATTAAGCTACAAACACATACTATAATTATAGAATCAATTCACATATTTTTAAGACCTACATATAAAATGTATAGTCATGTAAAGTGTTTAATACAAATGAAAACATCTGTGGCTGTAAGAAAGTAAATTGTTATTCATCTTTATTTTTAAAAGTATACTCATTTTAGGAAATAAAATTTTAACTAATAATTTCTACTTTAAAACACTTTCTTAGCATAGCAAAATCAAAGTTTGCACATTGTGTGACATTTTGATAAAATTCGGATCCCTTGAATTCAAGTGAAATCTTTAACCTTTAACTAATAAAGTTGGTGGTTGGTTGTTAAAACGTTCTCTTTTAGGAGTTTTCCATTTCTGTGTTTCAGATATTTTATCGACTTTTATTTTACTTAATTACACTAAAATGCACCTACAGCACAGCACTCTGGCATGATTTAGCTGTTTTGTTTTTCTTTTCCATTTTCCAGTAGGAGCAGGTATTCTGTGGCTTATGCAGCCCAAAAGCCTTGGTTATTAAACGCAACAGTAGAAGAAAACATTACCTTTGGGAGTCCTTTCATCAAACAGAGGTAATTTTGAGTGTATAAAATCTAGAACTAAAACAAGCAACTATTTTGAATCCTTATGTGTGTTCCCTGTTGTCTGTAATCTTTACACGGGGAGTTCCTTTCCTCCCTGCTTGCCCTCCTTCCACCCTCATCACCAGGTCTTTTGAACCAACTCTTTTAAGAGAAGCCTCATTGGGAGTTTCAGCCCATTCTGTACACTTACTGAGAACAATTTGTACACCAAAACTAAACAACCGAATGAAGTGATGAAGTGTGTATGCATGTGAGGTGGGGAGGGGTGGTGGTGGTGGAGGTGAGATTATTGATAAGCAGAAGGAAAACTCCATATAAGCAACAGAAGGAAGGTTAACTTTGGAAATAAGAGGAAGACCATGGAACTGAAAGGCAGTGTCTGGGAGCAGCCAGAATGTGCCATTTTTCACCCATCTTTTAAATACCACTGGAGTGTTGAAAGGTATGACCCTTTCCTTAAGCCACGCTCACGAGGTGAGTCTTAAGACTGCAAACTGGGTCTTGAAAGTTAAGAAGAATTAGGTCAGGGCAGAAGCATGAGGAAGGGGGCAGGAAGAGGAAATAGACAGTGTGGAAGGAAGAACTTAAATGGTATGGGGTCTGCTTGGGGCCTGGGAACAGACCAGGCAGAAAGGGATTTGAGGACTCTGACTGGAAAACTAGATTGTAAGGAAGGCTGAGACAAGGTCGTGGTGGGCCATACAATCCAATTGGATTAATTGTGTGCCTTCTGGGGAGGCACAGCATGTTTTAGAAAGGGAAATAATAAGGTGAATGTGATGTGTAATCTGACAGTACAATGACAGATATATGGGATGACTCTGGATTAGGATCAAGGAAACATTTAGAAGTTTGTTAGAATAATTACTCAGGCATGCAGTGTTTGTGGCCTGCACCTGGGGGGTGACTAGAAAAGGGGAAAAGAGGTGGTTGACAGAAAACCACTCTAGAATAAGCATGGGCACATATGAGCAGAGGGAAGAATTAAGAATGACTTGAATATTTTAAGACTAGGTGATTGAGAAAATGAAACCATGGATATTTTTCCCAGTGCTTGCAGACTATGTGCTTCCCTATACTTCCAACACATTCAATCTCTAGTCCCAGCCATGATCAGTTTGAGTACTGTCCATCCTCTTCATCTTCTGTTTGCTCTTCCCTCAGCATGCAGATTAGTATGCACAGTCACCACCCAAAACCTACGCTTTAGTCCTCGTGGCCCCCTGCTGTCTCTCTTTTTCCACCATTTATTGATTAGAGAGAGAGAGAGGAAGGGAGAGGGAGAGAGATAAAAACATCGATGAGAGAGAACATAGATTGGCTGCCTCCTGCATGCCCCCCACTGGGGATTTGGTCCACAACCTGGGCATGTGCCCTGACCAGGAATCGAACCAGCAACCTCTTGGTGCATGGGTCGACGCTCAACCACTGAGCCACACTGGCCAGGCTCCTGTAGTCTCTCATATACACCATAAAACTCTCATCTTTATGCAGTTTTTTAAGCTTCCTTTCTCTCATTTCTTGACAAATTATGACTCACCTTTCTAGACATTATTTACACCTTGCTTCCTCTGCAAGGATGTCACTAACTGCTCAGAATGGTCAGCCATTTCCTTCTATGTATTCTAGGAGCAGTTTATACCTACCTCTGCTAGAGCACCTAATAAGTCACATTTTTATTGTATGTTTCTGTGTCAGTCTTGTGCTCTACTTACTAGCTTTGTAACAGTGAGAACCAATACCTATTTATCTTTGTATCCACAAACTTAGACTAGAAGCTAATATATTCAATTGTTTCAAAAAAGGTGCATTTCAGCTTCTAAGATAGTGAACTTGGGACTTAATTTATGGGCAGCATATTAATAGTGTTCTAAAAATTCAAAATCATTTCTTCTAAAGGTATAAAGCTGTCACAGATGCCTGTTCTCTTCAGCCAGATATTGACTTACTACCATTTGGAGACCAAACTGAAATTGGAGAGAGGGTGAGTTATGTATAGTTTAATTAAATGATGAACAAAAATCTAGAAAAGTCCTCTGGTTGCCATTAGCCTTTGATGGGGCATAATAGAAATTGGAGAGTTTAATATTTGTGTGTTGTCCTAGAGACTAGTTCCAGAAACAGGACGACAGGAGCTCTCTGATACTGCTCTCTCTTGAGCGTTTGTTGTGTAACCACCATATATTTAACATTGTGCTGGCCACTTGAGCATTCTCAAGGAAAATAGAGCAGTTCCTGCCTTTGATCAAATGTATTTTTACTTACTTGAAGTTTACTTGAAATTGATTTGGAAACTGAGATTGCTTTCGACAATTTCTTCCACTCTTGTCAACATCAATTTATTCTTCAAGTGTTTCTTGTGTGTGTGTGTGTGTTTGTAAACATGTTTCTCATTGACGTTATACAATTCTGACTGGCTGAAAAATACGTATACCTCTATGTAATGTTTATAACAATGTTAGCTAAAATGTTTAACCCTTATAGTACTGTGCAAAAGTTATGTATGCTACCTGTGTATGGAAGCTGAGAAAGCAGGCTTGCCCAATCACAGATCCGGTGGTGCAGCTGGAATTGGTCTGACTCTGTAGTCTGCATTCTTTTTCTTTCTTTCTTTCTTTCTTTTTTTTTTTTTTGAAAAACAAAAGCCAAGCTTATTTGTTCATTTCTTGCATTTGAAGTACTCTTCAATGACATCTTTGCCATAGTCCTCAACCACCACACAACTGCAGCCAACCACTCTACGGAGTTTTCCCTCTCTGTCGATTTTGCAGAGGCCTACCCATTCCTGAAGTTTGCCGTTGTTGTCAACCTTAATAAGGCTGACTTGGTGTCCAGCACAAAGGGCCTTCACCAACTTGACATACTTAAGCTCATCACAGTGGGATGCAAGCACACAAAGGTGGGCCTGGCACTTGTCTAAGGCTTTGGCATGCGAAATCTGCGTGCTGGGCCATGGAGGATAAGGGTGGTCTTCAGCACCTCCTATAAAGCAGAATTAACATCCACTACACCTCCAGCACTGTTGCCTCCCTTGGCCATGGTGGCGGGTTATGGAGGAGTCATATCTTGAAATGCACCCAAGACTCACCTGCCTGCAACTCCATGGTGGCAGGGAAAGAGCTGTAGTGTGCATTCTTAATGACTACTTACTGCACCATAGTATAGTATTTAAGAGCATGAACTTAACTTCTCAGAGCCTTAGTTTTTATGTTTATAAAATGAGAACAATACTACATATTGAAATTACTATGAGGAATAAAAGAAATAAGGAATGTAAAGCCATTCATGCAACTATGACCCATAACTAAGTGCTCAATAAATATAGCAGGTCTTCGAATAATGTCATTCCGTCATTTGTTCAAAGTCGTTTTGTTGTAACATTGAAATGCCTTTGGAACTTAACTCTTGTTTATATCAATTAGCCTATGGTAAAACTGGTTTTGTTATATGTCGTTTACCGTGGTTCCAAGAACCTGTAGACAATGTTAAGTGAGGACTTACTGTACTAGGTTTTAAAAATATTATAATTAACACTTGGTTATAAAAGCATATTGCTTCACAGTTCTGTTAAACCAACTTTTAATATAAAATTTAAGAGGTATATGTTAAGTACACTACAGATACAATTCACAAAATGAGAAAAAAAAATTGGAATTGTTTGCTGAGTTCAGCACTCACCAGTGTTTTAGTTAATTGTGCTGTTGTACTGCAGATGTCTATCAGAGTGAAAGGGGGTTAATGTTATCAGTCAAAAATTACTTTAATATAATTCAGGTATTGAACACAGTTTCCATATTATCTTATTAATGTTATCACAATTTAATTAGTAAATTGCCACTATTTAAAGATTTTTTAAAGGAGAAATTTGTATTTGAAAAGGAATTTTAAACCAACAGATCATTTACTCATGAAAAAGGTAGGTATTTATGGATATTTCTTCTCTAGGGCATCAACCTGAGTGGGGGTCAGAGGCAAAGAATCTGTGTGGCACGAGCTCTCTATCAAAATACCAACATTGTCTTCTTGGTGAGAATACTGCCTTTACTTATATTTCTACTTCATTTTTTTCCCTCCGGAAAAAAAAAAAAAAAAGAGTCTTTAAAGGACAAGTCAAATATCTTAAGGAAAGATGGCTTAACTTGTGAAATCATAGAAAATGTAGGAGAAATGAATCCTCACAGTACAAATCACATCAACACATAAGGTTAAGAGTTGAGGGAGCAAGAATGAGGTCTTAAGAGACTGAGGTACCCACATCGTTGCTTAGATGAGTCTCTTAACCATGAAGATCATTCATGAGGGAGTGTGAATGGTGCTTGATCAACTGAACAAGATCATAGGTCTTCTCATTCATATTTGCTGGCAAAGAAAGAAGGTCTGGAAAATACATTTTTGCTGGACATAGAAGTAAATAAGCATGGTATTCCATTCCAGTGGAATGGAATCTTATCAGGCTGTGGATAAGATTCATCTGTGAAACTTCCTAAAACTATAGAATATTATTACCACCCTAGACCTATTGAATCATAACCTGTAAGGGCAGATATAGAGTCTGTGTCTTGAAAAAAGCTCCATCCATGGATGTTTATCATATGTATCCTGGGTTATTAACTTGGTTCTATCTGTGGATCCACAAATAAAATTAGATGATTACGTTGATTATGAATTTGTTCTAGTTTGATTCTTCCAGCAGGAGGAAGTCAAAATAATTTAGCTTATAAATAGATAATGTATTTCAGAGACCAGAAGACTATATAAATGCATCCTTCCCTGCCTTTTCCTTCTGTACAATTATTAACTATTTATAACTCTGTTTCCAGACCTCCTTTAGCATTTTCACTTCATCCAATCTTGAGAATCTCTTCATAAAGTAGGTTGGTTTCTGAGTTTCCCACTAAGTTTGGATCTATTACTGGGAATGGAAGTAGAATTTGGACATACTGTAAATTCACTTCAGGTTAATCAAGAATACCAGTCCCCAAATTTTTCCAGAAAAAAAAAACCACACTCTAAAAACCATAGCAGGTTCTAACAATAACCTGTTTAATTGTATATCATTTTTATAATGGATGGACCCACAACTGGAAATGACTTCTTGAACTTTGGGGTCAATTAATGACTAAACCACCTGAGGACCAAGTGTCTTGGAAATCTGAAAGAGACCAAGGTCCCCTGGGTATGGTATTCTATTCCACTTCATTGCACTGCCTTCAATTTAGAGACCTTTACTTACCTCAACTGTAGAACCATGGAACTCAAGTCATAGGGTTAACTTACTATGGATTCCTAGCCATTTTTATAGGATTATTTTTTGCATCGTCTCTAATAGCTTCTTGATGACTCTCTCTGAAGACAGATTGCTTACCTTTGAGGCAACCTTTTCCTTCTTGGTCAGTGTGTAAGTTTCCTTTCACTGATATAACAACTTGCCATAATTAGTGACTTAAAAAATAAAAATGTATTATCTTACAGTTCTGTAGGTTAGAAGTCCAACATGAATCTCACTGGGCTAAAATCAAAGTGTCAGCAGGGCTGTGTTTTCTTCTGGAGGCTCTAGGGGAGAATCAGTTTCCTTGACTTTTCCAGCTTCTAGAGGCTGTGCACATTCTTAGGCTCATGGCTGCCTTTCTTCATCTTCAAAAATTATTACTGTCAAGTTACTACCTGTATTTTCCTTTTCCTTCCCGTCCTTTGGCTTTTTCTCCATCTTCTCTCCCCATTTCAGACCTTTCTTTCTTCCTTCCTTCCTTCCTTCCTTCCTTCCTTCCTTCCTTCCTTCCTTCCTTCCTTCCTTCCTTCCTTCCTTCCCTCCTTCCTCCCATCAAAATTTAGTTAATCTCCTCCGTTCCATCTTCTATGTTGGGTAGAGGAAACAAAGAAGAGAAAGACATTACTCTTATCTTTAAGGATCTTACTTTTACAAATACTTACGTGAATGGTTTTACATTTTGCTTTCATTAAACTTTATCACATTAGCTTTTACACAATATCAAACCCGATGAAAACATCCTAATGATGTATCAAGCATGCTTGTTATTTTTGAAGCTTTATGGTATCTATAAATGTTCTGTGTGTATCATTAAATATATTTATAAGAAATTATGTCCAAAAATATATCCATACAAAAAGTATTACTTGAACATATTCACTGAATATAGGAAAAATATATTAATGAGAACTGTATATATGTATATAAAAATAAATAGTATATTCTTGAAAATGAAGACTTGGCCATTCATTGAATTGATGATTTGGCAAATTGTCTTGCTTTCTTTAAAGGAAGCATCACCCCCTAATGTTAACATGCAAACTGAATATCAAGGAATGATTCCCAATCCATCAAGCCTAGATTTTTATTAAGTTGTATCAGAGGTTACATTTGACTATAACATCAAGATGCCCCATAATGAAACCATGACATATAAATGGTAACAACCAACATTAAGAGATTTCTATCACCTAGGAATGATTCTAAGTACTTTATACACATTAGCTCATTTAATTCTCACAATAACACTGTTAGGTTTGGCATTGTTGTTGTTATTGTTATTATAACTACTACTGCTGCTATTTAGAGGATATCAAGACTATGGGGAATCATTTATCCAAGGTCACACAGAGAATAATAGTGAAGCAAGAATGCAGACCCAGGTGGCCTAATTCCATAGCCTGTGCTCTTAATCACCACATTCTTCCTTATTCAGAGATTCTTGAAAGTCACTAAACTCTCACTGTGATGCTTTAAAGGGATTAGTATTAATCCACTACACCTTTTTAAATAAGAAAATAATTATAAAATAACACTTTTCAGAGACTTACAACATTATTGTACTTGACCTTTGCAACAGTCCTATGTGTTCTCTGACAGGTCTCATCGTTCTCCACATTTTACAAATGAAGTGACTGAGTTTGAAAACTTGACCAGTGTCAGAGTGGTGGAGTCATGACTAAAATTTGGATCTCCTAATTTAGAGATAATGAACTTTTCATTATGCCTTACTATCTTACAACATTTAAAGTCAGAATTTTATAGAAATCTTCTCTTCCTCTTGATATTTTCAGCTATTAAAATCCTCTATTGAATTTTTTAGTTTTTGTATTCTTCAACTCTATGATTTCTGTTTGGTATTCTTCTTTGTTGAAATTCTCACTGTGTTTATATATTGTCCTTCTGACCTCAATGAGCATCTTTATGACCCTTATCTTAAACTCTCTACCAGGTAAATCACTTGTTTCTATTTCATTAAAATTGGTTTATGAAGATTTATCTTATTGGAATATGGTCCCTTGTTCTTCATTTCCCTTGACTCTTCTGTGTTAGTTTCTGCTCATTATATAAAACAACCACCTCTCCCAGTCTTGACAGACTAGTCTTGTAGGAGATGAACCTCTTCAATTAGCCTACCCCAAGCTTCTGGTTGCCTCTTAAACCTTTGTGAATGTCCAAGCTGCCATTTTGGTTTTTATCGACTCCAAGTAGTTGGTGGTGTGCTAAGACCCATCAATGTCCCTAAGGAGATGATCAGAGTCAACACCTAGATGCAGGTTGATTAGAAGTTGGACCCTTAGGTAGCAAGCATCTGGGAAAGTATTTAGTCAAATCTCTTGTAGGGAGATGGGCATTTTTGCATGCTCTGTCTATGCTGAGCCAGGGTGTACATATAGCCAAGAGCAGAGGGAGGTGGTTGGTATACTCCTGCACCTGTTTAAAAGCTGCTTCTTTGTTTGCTATGAGATTCATGAATGAAAGTCCTATTGGCTATCAGAGCTAGGTGATTTGGGGGCCCATCCCTTGGGTGACAGCCATACAAGTTGGGGTACCAGATGGGTGAAGGGACTCTTTCTAAGGAGATATTGTTGACTCTGCTTTATTGTTGGAGTGAGCTGGAGAGAGAAGGCAGGGGAACTGCCTAATAGGTCTTTAAGGCTCTAAGAAGGATCAGATGTCAAACATTTACATTCATACCAATTAGAAGCTGGACCCTCAGTAAGTTCATAAAGTATATAGTCAAAGTTCCTCCAGGGAAAGACTGGGAGATGCATGTGTTTTCCTGTTCTCTCTGTGCTGAGCCCTGAAGGGATAGCGATGGCAGGTTCTCATGTGCCTATTAACAACTGCTTCTTTGTCTGTTACAGTCCTCTGACTCATAAATGCAATCTCTGTTGGCTTTCAGAGCTAGGTGATTTGGGAGACTGTTCCTTGGGTGGCAGCCCTAAAAGTGTGGTTCCAGCCCTCCCCTCTTCAGGAGAAGCTGGGACTTGGGTGTTCCCTCTCAATTGTATGGTGCTGTGCCAGGACAGGGTTTCTGGTGAGAGTGTATCTCAGCCATTCCTACCCATTTAGATGTTATTTGCTCAGTTGCCCAATGTATAGAAGTCACTCAACTAGTTCCTGGATTTCACTCACGGTGAATTGCTGTGTGTAGCTGTATATTTGGTGCTTCAGTGGGAGGGGGACATTCAGGAGCCTCCTATGTTGCCATCTTGGTCAGACTATATGCCTGTTGTTGTCATAGAAAATTCAGCTACTCCAACAATTACTTTATTCTTTGTTTAGTCTATTGTTAAAGGTTGTCAAAAATGTTGGTTTTTTGAACTTGAAAATTTTATATATATAATTTCACTTTTAATATAGAAAAACCACTTTTAATATTGTTATTTACTTAAAAGTTTTTAAGGTAAAAGAAAATAAAAGCTTCATTTTAAATTTAATTTTAATTAATTTAATTTAAAATTTTAAGATTTTTTTCCTGACAATATAAAGTTATATGGAGTCTATTTTTATAAATTAGATTTGAGGGATAATTTGTCCTTTGTTATTTGTGTTTCTACTTTCTAGAGGAATTAAGTTACATAAAGGGTATAGAGAAATTTTACCTTCTCTATTTTACTGGTTGTAGGATGATCCATTCTCCGCCCTGGACATTCACTTGAGTGATCACTTAATGCAAGAAGGGATTTTGAAATTTCTCCAAGATGACAAGAGGACACTCGTTCTTGTGACTCACAAATTACAGTATCTAACACATGCTGACTGGGTGAGAGTTCAGAGGAAGTTTCATTAGTTTTCATATTATAGTCCTTTTAATAAATAGGGACATTAAGAAGTGCTTTCTGAGATAAAGGTAATTCATTTGGCCAATAAGGCTTTTTGTGCTAATATGTGCTTTCCTTAGATCATAGCCATGAAGGATGGAAGTGTTCTAAGAGAAGGAACTTTGAAGGACATTCAAACCAAAGACGTTGAGCTTTATGAACACTGGAAAACACTTATGAACCGGCAAGATCAAGAATTAGAAAAGGTAATTGCTTATAGTTTGGAAGAGTTCAGAATCTAGTTCAGAAGAGTCAGAAATATACTGTTTAATTACTAAAAATATTTTAAAGAAGTATTTAAATTTAGTGTTTGATCATTGTCCTCATTTGAAATCCAAAGTACTTGTATATTTATGTCATTAACAAATGGGCTATTTTGGAACTATAAAATTCTAATGATATCTTTTGGTTGAAGTGCTATCAGGTTTTTAGATTTTTACTTGAATTTGGATCATATTGTAATTCTGTGTGTGATTAAAACTTAAACTACTTGCTGAAGCATGGTATAGCCTTATGTTATCTTATTTTTTCTTATGTATACCTGATTTTTCTCATCTGTAATGTGGGAATATTTTCATTCACCACCTACAAGTGGAGAGTCATGGGCAAAACAAAATCCAAGATAATTTTGAAAAAAAAGATCTCTGAGCTGTGAGTGAAGTTGTAAAGCATGTTTTGGATAGGGTTAGGAATGAAGGAAGATGATCAGAAAGAAATAACAATAATGGACAACAAAGCTGGGGACAGGGTAGGGGGATGGGGAGGAGGGTGTCAATGGGGAAAAAAGGAGAAACATCTGTAACAAAAATAAATTAATAAAAAATAAATAAAAACTAAAAAAAAAAAAAATAACAATAAAATTTTTATTTGTTTAGCTATTAGAGGCCAGAAAGCCTCTTTTACACAATCTCATTTAACTAGCATAAAACCTTAGAAATCAGAAAAAAAAAAGAGAGAGAGGCAGAGAGAAATAAGTGAAGAAAATACCGTCTCATGTTTATGTAGGGGGAAACAAGCTCAGAGAGGCTAACTTGCCCAAAGTTGTACAGTACTTATAATAAGTGGTCCTAGTTGGACTTAAACCCAGGCCCATGTCCAGTGTAACTACAGTAGAATGTTATATATGATTTAAATATAACATTGAATGAAGTAATAATAGAGTTGAAAATCAGATTGAGTACCATTAAAGAAAAACTTGTGATTGAGAGGTGTAAATTGAATGAGTAAATTTTTGAATTGTTCTCCTGATTTGGGACTAAGAAGTGTCCAGAATTTGGTACCTCTGGCCAGGAATGAGCATTATAAAATGAAATCTTTATACCAGCAAATTTCTGAGAATATCAAGAAATTAAAATGTATTATTTTGTAAAGGAATAAAAGGATCTATGTTTCGATAGAGAGGGAAAGATAAAAAGTCAGATAGACCCTGGGATTGCTCTGTCTTCTGTGGATTTGCAAAAAATATCAAAAGCAAACTACATAAGGAAGAAATGATATATGTAAAAACCCTTAAGTAAAATAGGAGAAATCATAGAACCATTGAAAAGAGGACATTCGTCAAAACAAAACAAAACAAAACAAAAAATATTACAAGGTATAATCGGCAAATGCCCACTTAGAAATTATACTGTGAGAAGCTTGATTATGAACTTACTAAGGATGACTCTAAATCAATTGATATTTTTTCAGGTACCAGGGAGACTATAATATGATGTAAGCTTAAGGAGTGAGACCATTTATGGTTTACTTTGGAAAGGAGATCTGGAGAGAAAGAGAGAGACAGACAGAGAGAGGTGATGGATTGATTTTATAGTAATATTGTTAAGCAAGCCAGGAAGAAAATCCGTTAAGTTGTATTTAGAAATGAAGCGATCACCTGAGATAACATAGCTCTATAATTAAAGACACATTACAGGCTTCTAAATCAGCTGAGGGAGATATGGAGCACAGTAGGGTGTAGACAGAGTGAATCCCATTGTGAGGTGGATCAGTGGCCAGTAGGAGCCAGAATGACCCATGTGCCTAACCTAGAATCCTCACCTGGGAATGGAGAGAGGGTACTGTCACCTAGGGAAGGGCAGGCACCTGAATTCATCTGAAGCCAGGGGAGAGTCGCACGTGGGAACTAGACCACTAGAACACCTCAGGGAAGTATTTGTAAAAATAGCTTCTTGTTTAATTTGCTGTGTGAGGATAGAGTGTTTGCCTAGAGCACTGGTTGGCAGCCAGGGCTGATCTTGCCCTCTAGGAGACATTTGGCAACATCAAGAGACATTTTTGGTTGCAACGTCTGGGGGGCAGGTGCTACTGGCATCTAGTGGGTAGAAGACAGGGACAGTGCTGAACATCTACAATGCGCAGAGAGTCCTCACCACAGAGAGTCACCTGGCCCCAAATGGCGCTAGTGCCAAGGCTGAGAAAGGCTGACTACAGCCAGAACAGGTTGAGCAAGCAGAGTGGGAAGGTGCAATTACAGGACCCACAGAACATCCTGCTCAGGACTTTAGACAGAGCTGTCAGTTTAAGGGTTAAAGGGTTAATAGAAAAGAATATGTTAAAAGAATAGCAATGAAGCCCTGGCTGGTTTGGCTCAGCAGTTAGAGCATTGGCCTGCGGACCAAGGAGTCGCAGGTTCGATTCCGGTCAAGGGCACGTACCTCCGTTGCGGTTTGGTCCAGGCCCTGGTCAGGGTGGAGTGGGAGGCAACCAGTCGATGTCTCTCTCTCTCTCTCTCTCTCTCTCTCTCTCTCTCTCTCTCTCTCTCTCTCTCCCTCCCTTTCACCTACTGTACCTGAAGATAAATGGAAAATATCCTCGGGTGAGGATTTAAAAAAAGAAGAAAGAAAGAATAGCAATGAAACTACAAGAAGGAACTAACCTTTTAGCTGATTTGAATATTATTAAAAATTCTAGCTTGGATGACATCAACCATTATCTTCATATTGTTATTAAGCAAAATAAACTAGCATTATTGGATGTTTCCTCCCCTAGCCTCCAGCTCTCACCTTGACCTGACCCATAATAGGCATTCCAATAAATATTTACTGGATAAATGAAACTAAATTCATATTCACCTGAGCCACATATCAACACTATTAAAAATATTTAACCTGTAATGAGCCTAATATGAGCCTTTACTAATAAGAAACATGATTTTAAAGGTTTTTTTAAAAAAAAAATGTCTATGAGAGGTTAAATTTTTGGCTCACACAATGTGGAGGTTGAACAAGACCCAAATCTTCTATTTTTCAATGTGCAGGTTCATTTTATTTCATTACTCTATTCCCAAAGGACTGGGTCCTCTTTCATTTTGTGTTTTACCTAATCTCATGTCTAAGTGTTGGTTTTCATATCATTAGACAAAATTAAAAGCTAATGTTAAATTGTCTCTCAGAAAAATACTGTTCAGGAGACACTTTCACTCTTTTTCACCAAGAATCTGGAAGCAATAGAGCCGTCTAGAATAGCAGATCTCCTAAATCACACATGTCGCATGAGGCTAAATAAATAAATAAAGCCCTAACCAAAATCACTACCTAGAGACTGATCACTTCTAAAGTTTATTGGTTTATCGATGTAACAAGCTACGATTATTTTTCTGTATCAGCATACACAGGAAACCCTTAAATTACCATAGGTTCCAAAAGTGTGTGGGTCAGTTGTTTGGAACTCGGAATGCATTTCCCCAGAAACCGGGGATATGGTTAGTTTCCCAGAATGTCCAGCAGAAGCTGATTTAATCCACAGTGTAACGCAACGCTGCTACTCCGTTTCTGAAGCAGGGGTGAGGGTGGGGGGCAGGGGTGTTGGAAGCAGAGGAGAGGAGAAAACAAAAGGCTCTCCCTTCTTGAGCCCAAGACAAGTCTGGAGCAACCCTTAAACATTCAGGGTTTTTTTTGGTACCTCTTCCCTTCTCTTTCTGTATATATCCCCCTCCTAGGTTTTTCTCCTAAACTGCTAGGCACCCAAGTACCCTCATTTCCCATTTCCTTCCAAATGACCTATGTTCCTTTAATCCTATGAAAGTCCCTATCTTTCATGCAGCTATCTTTGTGAGATGCTAAAGAAACTCATCCTGATTTAATAATTCATAATAACATGAGTGACAGATAGTACTTAACCAGTCTAGAACGACATGTATTTTAAAAGAAGTTAATAACAAAAGTAAACCTTTAGTTAGTGAAATGACAAGGATATATGTAAGCAGTGTAAAAAGGGCTAGTGTCCCCTGCCCCTGGGGCCAGCTCCATCATGCTGTTACTACCTTTCCGGGCTTCTTCCTGCTCTGTGCCTCTTAGTTCCGAAGCACTTCCTACCAACCTCAGGCACTCCCCACAACTGCTCCTATGACAGGAGTTATGGATCTCCAGAGAGAGCAGAGAGCCCAGACTGGTGAAGGTAGTTTAAGATGGGCACTGTGGGTCACTGATCGACAAGTCAAAACCTTCCTGCGGCCGTGAGCTCCTTGAGTGATAGCACATGTTTCCTGTAGGATATGGAAGCTGACCAAACAACTTTAGAGAGGAAGACTCTCCGAAGAGCCATGTATTCGAGAGAGGCCAAAGCCCAAATGGAGGATGAAGATGAAGGTAGGTTTTTTCCTTAGGTCAGAAATACTCCATACAAGTAATAGGATGTGAGGGTTTTTCTACCTTGGCAACTGATGCGTGAGTGTGCCACTGAGGAATAAGCCACTTTGCAGGGGGAATAGAGCTAAATCAAATGCGTAATAGTGAAAATGAAGAGTAGGAGTGAAGGAAAGTTGTATATAATCAATCAACAGGCATCTTGAGGAAGTTCCCATAGTGTCTCTTAGTACATCTGTGCTGTGTGTGAGAAAGCTGAAATGAAAGGCAGTGGTTTGTAAACAGATCTAGATCCTTGCTCAGAAAAATTGGAAAGGTCTGGTATAACAACTCGATGAAGTTATTAATGACTGCCAGCCCTTCAGAAATAAACAATAAATGGGGAATATGGAGATAATACTCATCAGAAATATTTCTGTTGAATCATGGGGTCCCTCATGGGGTTTTCATGACAAGATAGCAATGAAGAAAAAGAGAATTAGAAAGCCACTTGTTATATTTCAATTTTCTGGATCTAATAAGGAATAGTGGGGAAAAAGATTTACTGGGAATGTGAGGAATGAGATGAAATAATTACATTGCCTTGACATTTATTGCCAAGAAGTTTGTAAGCTAAATCACACTTAAGTCCATAGACTGTGTGCACTGTACTTCATTTTTGCTGTATAGGTTTTGCTCAAGACTGCATTTCTACAAGTTAATTAAGAAACAGAAAACTATTTCAAGCCAAACAACACGAAAATGTGCTGCTTTTATGTTTCAGATGATAACTATTGAGTGTTTCAACAAATACTTATTGTTGAGTGAATGAATGAATGAATGAATGAATGAATGAATGAATGAATAGATTTTCATTTCAATATGTTTGATTTAAAATGTTTTTAAAGAAAGTTTGTTGCCTGGCTGGTGTGGCTCAGTGGACTGAGCATCATCCCATGGACCAAGAGGTCCCAGTTCGATTCCCAGTCAGGGTACAATCCTGGGTTGCAGGCTCGATCCCCAGTAGGGGGCATTCAGAAGGCAGCCGATTGATGTTTCTCATGTTGATGTTTCTATCTCTCTCTCCCTTCTTCTCTCTCTAAAAAATCAATAAAAACATTTTTTTTTTTAAAGAAAGAATGGCCCTGGCCAGTCTGGCTCAGCGGTTAGAGCGTTGGCCCACAGACCAGAGAGTCCCGGTTCAGTTCCCACTAAGAGCATGTACCTCAGTTGCAGTTTGTCCCCGGCCCTGGTTGGGGTCTTGTGGGTGGCGACCACTCGATGTGTCTCTCTCGCATCAATGTTTCTCTATCTCTCTTCCTCCCTCTCTCCCTCCCGCTCTATCTGAAATGCAAGTGTCCTCGGGTGAGGATAAAAAAATTAAAAAATAAAAATAAAAAAATAAAAAAAGAAAGAATGTTTGGTGACGCCTCCAGAATTCTAAACCGTTATTTCTAATGCACTCTAAAAGTGGAGTCTTGCCCAACTACTCTCTCCAGTGTTCCTGTGGTGAATATGCTACTTGAGATGCTGCTGACTCTGCCCTGGGCTTGCTGTGTTAATCCATTTTCCAAGTATAAAATACAATAAAAACACTTTTCTCACAGGGTGAAATGAGGTAATGTATATGAAAGAGCCTGCTGTGGTACATATTACCTACTAAGTTGCTGTTTCTGGTCTAGCAGTGTGTCTGTTCAAGCCACCGGGAAGGGAAGATGGAAAGTAGTTGCACATGTTTCTACTACTTAGCATTGGCCAGGTCATCACATGGACAGATTAGGTACAAGGAAAGTGAAGGACTGTTGTCTTTAGCTGGGCAGTCACAAGCAAGTTGAAATTTCAATTACCATGGAAACAGAACATGGATATTGGGGAGACAGCTAGCAGTCTGCAAGTGTCCACCTCGTTGATGATGCAAATTTCAAACCCTGTCCTTTTTCATGCATTGAACCCACCCTTAAGAGAAATTATTTGAGACCTGTTTATTGACTGCATCCAGCTCACATATTAGCACCCTTGGTGATGTTCAGTCTTCCCGTCTTATCCATATTTCAATCTGTGTGGGCTGATAACCTGTAAACCAAAGACAAGTTGTCCGTCCTTCCTACCACAACCTGTTTGGTAGTGGAGTACATACAGGATAACTGCAATCAAAGTGCCTTTGGAAAAGGAAAGGATGGGAAATATATAACAGTTATGGGACCAAACAAATGATCAAATTTTGCTGGTCAGAAAATGCCCAAATTCCCTGTCCTCATAATACAGTGTGTTCTTAGGACAGCCATCTTGGAGTTTCCAGATAGTTTAAACATCTGAGAGGAACTCCCTGCCCATTGTCCTCTGTGGCTCCTAGCTTTGCCCTCTGGACGGTTTCTCTTCGCATGACCACATCTAAAATGGGCCATACAGAGCATGGAGTATGCCCTTAGGGGCCATAGACAAATTTCAGATCCTATTTCTTCCTGGTGCAGCTTTACAAATTCAGACATTTAGAGTCCAAATAATTCCATCTAAATATTTGTAGGCCAGATGTGTGGTTTTACTGGCAACACAATTCCTTCAGTAACTTAATAAACTTCTAGTCTATATTTCCAGTAAATTTTATGTGTAATAAATCAGAAAGTTACCTCATCCAGACATAGACTTTATGTTTAGCTTTTTTACTCAATCATTCATTTATCCATTTTCACTCATGTTTTAAAAATGAGGTTCTCCCTGATAAAAACATTTAAATTTTCTAAGACTAATACCTGTAGTTCTATACATTTGAGGGAGATTTTTATATGCTTTTCTGTGGGATAATACAAATCCTCTCTACCTGTTGCCCATCTGAAGCTTAAACAAGTGTTTTGCCTGCAGAGGAAGAAGAGGAGGAAGATGAGGATGACAACATGTCCACAGTAATGAGGCTCAGGACTAAAATGCCATGGAAAACCTGTTGGCGCTACCTCACTTCTGGAGGATTCTTCTTGCTCTTTCTGATGATTTTCTCTAAGCTTTTGAAGCATTCAGTCATTGTAGGTATAGACTACTGGCTGGCTACGTGGACATCGGAGGCCATTGCAAACGATACTGATCGTCAGGTACAGTGGGTATGTTTTTAAATGATCAGGGAAAGGTTGAGATGAACAGTGGTACCTTTTTGTCTAGTTAGATACTAATAGCCCAAATGTCATAGGACTTTTGTAGTGATCCAATAAGTTAATTAGAACTGGACCTGTCCAAATGGGATCTGTTATCATCATTTTTGTTTTTAAACTGATCATAAGAAAAATGTAAAGACAATGTTTGGATTTGGATTCAAAGGAATTGTATACACATGGTATGTGTGTGTGTGTGTGTGTGTGTGTGTGTGTGTGTGTGTGTAACATACATACGGGACTTTTGTTGTTATTCTGATGATATTTGATTTTAACTACCTGTTACCAGTGAATTAGTTGTTCATTCTGAGATTAGGGATAGAAAGAATAAATGCTACAATATAGAAACCAGGAATATTTCAAACCTGAAAACAGACTCACGCTTCATCTGCCCTTAGGCAAACCTTGAAAGAGAGTAAAAAAAGCAAGTGGAGACTTGGCCTTAGGATTATGGTGGGGATATTGCCCAAAGTCTCAAAAACTGCATTCCTTCAGCTGTCTCAGTTGATGCCAGATAATGAAGTTGGCTACATTGTCTGACTTTGGAATTGGTGATCTAGCAAGAAAAAAGTCAATTCATAATTTCATATGTGTTTTTGTGTGTTGGTTGCTTCTTAGACCTTCTATGTGGCTGGATTTAGCATCCTCTGTGGAGCAGGCATTTTCCTCTGCCTTGTTACATCTCTCACTGTAGAGTGGATGGGCCTCACAGCCGCCAAGAATCTTCACCACAATCTCCTCAATAAGATAATTCTTGGACCAATAAGGTAAAAAGAAATTATTTTTTACTCCACATACAAAATCTACCTGCATTTTAAAATTTAAGTGAAATGTGAAATGTTAAAAAGAATTTTTTCAGTCCTTGAGCAAATGAATAGGGACCTTCTCATTTTCATGACTCCAAGATGTCTATTCACAGTGCTCAGATTCTAAGTAGTTTGGCATTATCATACATTTCAATCTGTTTGTTGCCTAGATTCTTTGATACCACACCCCTGGGACTGATTCTCAATCGATTTTCAGCTGATACAAATATCATTGATCAGGTGAGTGCCTGAGTCAGTTCCAAGTTCAAGAATACATTTCTTAGTGTAAGCTAAGTAACATTTTAAGATAAACTATGATTCCTCTTAACAGTAGAGGATTTCTAAAACTTAAATGAAAGCCTATTTACATTTATATCAACATTACATGCATAAATGATTTCTAGAATAAAATCTTTAATAAAAACCTTAATTCAAAACAATTTATGCATGTAGAAGAGAATACTTAAAGAATCAGCATGAAATAAATAGAAATAGCAAAGAATAAACTAACATGTAAACTCTTTGTTACAACCTTTTGATCAATGTTGTATCTCCATTCTTAGTAGAGTTCTTAAAAGTTCAGTGGCTGCAATGTGTCTCCAGAGGTAAAGAGTGGAATGCCAAGCTGTCTTATTTTTCCTTTGGTTGTATTAGGTGGGCTCTTGAATGAGAGAAGCTTTAGATGGTGTGCTATTTTAGTGATATTCCAAGGATAATCAGTTTAGTCTTAAATCCTTAGGCTTCTACAAGTTTGTCCAGATGTTAAAGACGTCAGACTCTGAGTTTAGATAACTCCAAGAACAGACCCCTTTGGATGATTGAGAAAAGAATCCACCAAATTCAGCCTTTGCCTTTTCTGATTTTACAGAGTGGCCTTAGGAACACCTGAGTTAGCCTCAAGTTAGAAAAAGTGCTTGATGCATGCAGCTGACTAAAAACTATGCTGAAAAGTCTTGGTGTTTTCACGACATTGGTGTCAGGTCACATTGTACCTAAAAGACTTCATAAGGAATATATATAGCAGAAAAAAGACAAAGCACTCCTTATTTAGAAGATGGAATGATTGCCATCTTGAGTTCAAAACAATTAGTACAATAAAGAACCAATTAGGAAGTTCAACAGAGTATCAGCATAATACATATAAAAAAGAAATCTTTCCCTACACCAATCAAAAATTAAGTAAAAAATAAATTCCATTTATAAAAACAACAGAAACTGCCAAGATGGAAATAAAAGTAACATAAAGAAAAGAGATTTTTAAAATCCTGGAAATTATAAAAATCCTATTTAGACAGAGAGAATTTCCCTATTAGATACTCCCAAAATATTATTGAATTTAAACACTCTGGTGATCACAGAAAACAACTAGATCAAAAGAACAAAATGAAGAATTCAATAACACCAGCACATATAGAGGTTTAAGATAAGATAAATGTGGTAATTTGAATCAGTAAGAAAATGATTATTTTTTTCAATAATAGTGTTGGGACAATTAGCTAGCTATAAAACACAAAGCAAATACATATGGAATAAAGATGGCCATATGAAAACAAAATTATAAAATAAAATGTAAGAGTAAATTTCATTTTAGAATTTGGGGGGTAGCAAAGTTTTTTAAAGTAAGACTCAAAACTCAGAAAGAATAAGAATAAGGATAAAGGTCAACAGAAATGACTATATAAATTTTTAAACTTCTATTGAGCTAAGAGCATCAAAGACAGATTTAAAATATAACAGATTAACTGGGAGAAAATCAGGCAACATATATAAAGGAAGAGGATAAACATCCATAATATATAAAGAACATCTAAAAATCAATAAGGAAGATAAAACATGTAATCAAAAACATGCAAAGGATATGAGCAAGCAATTACAGAAAGTTAAATGTCTTACAGTAGAGGAATAGCTTAATACATTTTTAATACTATGCAACCATTAAAAATAGATTTGTATATAGTGGCATGGGAAGACTTATAATCTATCTTGTTCAGTAAAAGAAAACAAGCACATGGACAAATAAGGCTGATAGTATAGTGCTATTTATATAAAATCCTCAAGATAAATAGGTAGGTATGTAATAAGTGACCAATGATAATGTAGGTAGGTAGATAGATAAATATACTAAACTGTGGGAAATGAGTGAAGTTGAAATGAAGAATTGCTTACAATGAAAATGTTTATATACTACTTTTGTAACTAACAGTATGTCACATCAATATAAAATGAATATGACATTGCTTCATAACCAATGTGTATTTGAGCTAAAACATTTTTCTTTCAAACTACTTTCATAATAGCACATCCCTCCAACTCTGGAATCTCTCACTCGCTCAACACTGCTCTGCCTGTCTGCCATTGGTATGATTTCTTACGCTACCCGTGTGTTCCTGGTTGCTATAGTGCCTCTTGGAGTCGCCTTTTATTTTATCCAGAAATATTTCAGAGTGGCCTCTAAGTAAGTTAACCAATGTTCTATTCATCCTCGAAAGCCTATGTACTTGATTTACTGTGATCCAGATTTGCTGTAGTATTTGTCAAGATAAAGTATGGAATTTGGAAATGCAACCTACTTTTAGCATGATGAAACCTATCCTGACATTGGAGATCTATTATAATTGTTCCTGTAATTGGTTGTCCAAGCCTTATGTAACCAATATATTAACACATGGATTGATCTATTGAGTTTTGAGTTCACGACTGCTAAATGTTTTATCACATGGTCCTTTTAATGAACGTGACATTGGAAAAAAATCTTACAAAATCCAACATAGTCCCAAATTATAAGTGATGTAGTATTGTTATTATCCCAAGTGGGGAAAAAGGGTAAAATATTTTTAAATGCTTAAAATATAATCTATAAAAAAAAAATACAGTACAAATAATAAAGGTTAAAAAGATAAAACAGAATGATGACTGTAAAAGTAGAAAATCTTGAATGCTATAACTTTAAGAGATTAGAAATTTTATGACTGGATTATTTAACATGCACTTGAGTATCTAGCCAAATAAATAAAAGATAGCCATCACTCAACCAGTGTGGCTCAGTGGTTGAGCATTGATCCATGGACCAATAGGTTGCCGGTTCAATTTCTGGTCAGGGCACATGCCTGGATTTGGGGCTCAATCCCCAGCAGGAGGCAGCCAATCAATGTTAATGTTTCTTTCTCATCGACGTTTCTATCTCTCTTCCCTCTCCTTTCCTCTCTTTCTAAAAATTAATAAAAACTTTAAAAAAAGATAACCATGGATTTTAAGTTATTTAATTAATATAGGATTTATCATTTGCTGAGATGTTGAATAGTTAAATAAAATATAGTACCAGTTGTTTTGAAATTTCCGGTTTAACTTTGAAGCTCTGCTATAAATAGTACAGTAAATGTTATATCATTGCAATAACCACATTATTAAAAAAACTATTAATCATTTATTGTGTTGCAAATAATTGTGTGAGCCAGAGGAAGAGATCAACATGACAAGAACCTGTCATGAAACAGGTTTTTTTTTTTTAAAGATAAAACATATTAAGTGCTGGAATAGGAAGGAAGACATTGAGTTTATAAAGTAAACTAAAAAATACTTGATAGGACTTGAGGCAGGGAAGTTAAGAAAAAATCAGGGAAGGTAACAAGAAAAGGCAAGAATATAGTTGGGAACCTCTGAAAATATACAATATTTCTTAATTCAAAAAATATAGTTTTTCTCTCAGGGGTATGAATTAGGGTCCTTTAAGTGTTAGGGATCTATATTAAATTTAGAGTGTTTTTTCATCCCTAACCTCATTCCCTTTTCTTATAGCAAATTCAGAACAAAAGGGAGAGGCTAGTTATCAAATTCACTCTTCCTGTTTTTTTCTGGTGTTATTGAGGGGCAAAAAAGTTTGGTTACTTCATTTCTGCTGGCTGTTTCCAAATCTATCCTTGACTTCTCACCACTAAATTAAACAGACATGACTTACTTCAGTCACGGACTTATTTGGGCCTATTTTCACCCCGTAGCAATACAAATTGAGTGCAAAGTCTAGGTAAATGGTTCTAGTCCTGTTAACTTGAATCGCGAATTCTGTTCATTGTAAGTAGGAATAATCTGTTAGCATTGTTAGTGACTAAAATACAGAAGGGATGATCATTTTTATTTATTTTTTTAATTTTATTTTTTATTTTTTTTATCCTCACCTAGGACATATTTGCATTTATCTTGAGATAGAGCGGGACGGAGAGAGGGAAGAGAGAGAGAGAAACATTGATGTGAGAGAGACACATTGAGTGGTTGCCACCCACATGACCCTAACTGGAGCTGGGGACAAACTGCAACTGAGGTACATGCCCTTAGCGGGAACCGAACCTGGGCCTCTCTGGTCCACGGGCTGACGCTCTAACCACTGAGCCAAACCAACCAGGGCAGGATGATCATTTTTAAAGAATTAACATTGAGCCCTACTGGTGTGGCTCAGTTGGTGGAGGGTCGTCGCATGCACCAAGAGGTTGCCAGTTCAATTCTGGTTAGGGTATATGCCTGGGTTTTGGGCTTGATCCCCAGTTGGGTTGTGCAGTAGGCAGCCAATAGATGTTTCTCTCTCACTGATGTTTCTTTCTCATCCTCTCACTTCTCCTCTCTCTAATAAAAATACATATTTAAAAAACTAACATTGATAATGAGTTATAAATCATTCTTATTTGAAATTCTCTGAAAGCTAGCAAATATGACCACATGATTTTAAGTCTCACAGATAAAAAAGACCCTTCTTGGTGTTGAGGCTGTGCAGGACTCACCATGTTGAAAAGCTCAGGCAGCATAGCAAACTATTTTGTAAACACCAAGGAGAATTCAAATAAGGGATGTACTACAAGAAATGCCACAAAACTTGTAATGTCTAAAATCAAAGACCTCACGTGTAGTTAGCTCTGTAAGTGTTCCTCCTTGCAAGATTACAAGATCAAACTGTACTCTCACCTTTATTCACAAAATGCGGTCCTATAAACAAAAGTTCCTGTTTCCTAATTTTTTTACTTCACTACTAACCTCGATGTAGTGACCACCTGTTGCTTGTGTCAGAATGAAAAATAGCCACTTAGTTTTATGTTTAAAAATAGCAGATTATTCACATTCCCTTATATTCATTTTCCTCCCCTCTTACTTTCCCTCCCCTCATCTGCAGTATCTGAAGTGAGCAAATCCATTTTAGAAACTCAAAAAGAGACTTTTTGTTTATGGAACTAAACAGACAGCCCAGATTGGTATACATTGATTGTTGTAGATTGTGTGACAGTGTAATCAGTTCAGTTGACTCTGGCATGTGAATGTCAATGCTGCTACTCTAATTCCCTCCATCCCAAAGACCTAGAGAAGTGCAGAAAAAGAGACTGAAAGAAAAGAAGAATGTTTTGAAACATGTGGCATGACTCTTAGCCTATCTTGTAGAAATTCCAGCTTATGTGGTTTAAAGAAAAGTTGCCATGAGTGTCCATCCTTATGAAAAGGGTCAAATTCAGTCATTTGTCCACCAAACATTCATTGAATGCCAACTGTATCTTAGGTATATAGATATATAGATATATCCACATATCCACATACATGTCCACATATATATGGATATATATAAAACTAGTAGACTGACTTACAGTCCTCCTCCTATTTTCAATCTAACCAACATCTCACTAATTCAGAACTTCAAAAACATCTTATATAGACAACCTAACTCACTCATTGTCTTTCATCCTTTACACTGTCTCTCAAGTTCCGTTGATTAATCACAGCTCTGATTATTTTATTTCTAGTCATCAGTTATTTTTTCCCCACCTACCCAGGCTCCTCTACAATCTCACCCCGCTCATTTTTTATACAGCCCTTTCCCACAACAACACCCCCAAAGGATTCTGGCCATCAGCCAGATTGAACTTGCCAGGTTCTTTAGTCTTCTGTGCTTGCTCTTTTGTTCCTTTAGCTGGAACGCATTACTTATGTGTTTGGTTGAAGCCCTCCTTATGCTTAAGATTTGGCCAAAATTCCACCTCCCGAAAAAGAAATTACCTCTCCTCTATGCATGGATTAATTGCTCATTCCTCTGACATATATACTTTATATATGTCAAAAAGTTTACTTTAGCAGTTATACAAAGCTGATATTTTTGTACAACACATTATATTTAGCTTGGACCCGTATTCATTATATACCCATCTTTCTCTTCTTCTTTAGACTGTAAGCTGTTGAAGTTTTGTTAATTGGGTGATAGAGGAAAATAGTTACAATGACAAATAATAACCTTAATTTAGAATGAACATGGTGGTCTTCGAGCCTGAAGACATGTGGAGTTTGTTTTTTCACTTCTCTCTGTTCTAGGGACCTTCAGGAACTTGACGATAGTACCCAGCTCCCTCTGCTTTGCCACTTCTCAGAAACAGCTGAAGGACTCACCACCATTCGGGCATTTAGGTGAGTAAATATGTTTTTGTTTTGTTAATTAGGCAATTACATCATCACAAATATATATCTACAAATAACTGATACTTGCTACCAATTTTGGATGCCAACTGTGTGCATGGCAGTGTCTTAAATTAGAAGAAATGAAGCAATAAATGATCAGAGTTAGAATTTAAGCATCTGAAATTTTAACAAGAATAAAGAAAGAGCCCAGCTGGTGTGGCTCAGTGGTTAAGCATCAACCCATGCACCAAGAGGTCGCCAGTTTCATTCCCAGTCAGGGCACAAGCCCAGGTTGTGGGCCTGACCCCCAGTGAGGGGCATACAGGAGGCAGCCAATCGATATTCTCTCTCATTGATGTTTCTATTTCTCTCTCCCTCTCCCTTCCTCTCTCTCTCACATCAATAAAGAAAAAATAAATAAATTTTTAAAAAATCCTTAAAAAAAAAAAAAAAGAATAAAGAAAGAATGAAGCACCACATTGGAAAGGTATTATCTGTGTGATTTAGACCAGGCTTTTAAATTCCCTAACCTAGGTTTCCTCATTTGTAAAGTGAGGAAATCAATTTAATTTCTTAGGATCATTGAACTAACTGATATAATGCATGTAAAGCATTAACCAATGATTAGCAAAGAAGCACCCAACAAGCAAGTTAAAATAAATGTATTAATAATAATAAAGAAATATTATTACATCAGTTATTTTAAGACTTAATTCATTTTTTTAAGGTTGGTAAACAGAATAATAATCCAAGCTTTTGATCAAGTGTGTTTACTTACCACTAACAAAAATCTAAAAGTACAAAAAAACCTGTCTCTGTTTTCCCTGTTCAAGTAGATCAGAAAAGAAGGTGGCATCATTGAATTTTTCATTTAATCTAGAAAATTGACATCTAAACATATTATATCTTTCTGAAACCCTAAATGCAAATGTGTATTGATTTCAATCAGAGATTTTTCTAACTTAAGAAATACTTTATATATTTGTAAAGTATTTGTACGTATACTTTATATATGTCAGAAAGTAGAATATAAAGATACAACCATCCTCAACATGTACCATAGAATTTCCACATAAATCTACATAGGGTTCATCATGAAGCATTAATATTTTCTGCAGTTATGTGTTCTCCCTTCAGAGTATGCAATGACTTTTACTGGAGATGGCAAAACTATTTATTGACATTGACTGTAGATGTTAAGACAAATTTATGTTCTAATAGTAGCCAACAATGACTAACGGTATTCATAAGTATACCATATTAAAGATTACATTTTTCACCAAACAAGTGCTTTTGAGCTAATTTATTTGAGTGTTGAATACAGGCTAGAAACTGCTCTTGTTGTGGATATAGAAAGACTGCAAAGACATGGCCTTTCACTTCCACCCCAGAGAAATACCACAAAGAAAAAGGACAGGATGATATGGTAGGTGGGGGCAAGCAGTGACTGGATTCACGCAATCTGATAGCTGGATCAGCAAGAAGCTGATGGATTTAACATATAACAGTCTCTATTTTCTCCCTGAAGAACAAGGTGAGGTTATTTTCTGAGAGTGATGAGGACTAGAATCAGGTTAAACATCTTGAAGGTTTAGAATGAAAGATAAACTTGACCAAGAGTCAAGGTTTAGATTTTTCATTTACCTTCTTCGCTAGATACACAAGCAGAATCGAGCATGACTATTCCTAATTTTACATCAGGAAAATTCCAGGTAGCTGTTAGAGGAACAAAGCATAGTACCTGTTAACCTTCAAGGCTTGAATTATGACTGGAAAAAAACAAAGACGACCCAACTTTTGTGTGAAACTACCTGCGTCCTACTCGTCGAGATTTAAATCTCCCAGAGTTCATTTTTAAAGGAAATATTGAATACTGCAAATATCAGCATTGTTAAACCAAAAGAAGTTTTAAAATGTGGGGATGGTCCTGTTGCCATGAATACAATGCTAGAATCTTTACGTTTTGGCACTTGTGGCGAAGAATCAAACACATTCTTTTCCAGCCATTTCTTTCTTTCAAGCTACTCTGAGTCCCCAGAGTCTCCAGCTCTTCTGGAAAGTTAGTATTTACTGATTAGACTGCTTCTCCTCCCCTGCATTCGGAGTTCATGGTGTACTCACATGCAGCAGTCAACTCCCTCAAGAAGTTTCACCACGAAAGTATCACAGTTAAATTAGACTGAGATTTCAGTGACCTTTCCTATTATTTTTTGTCTGACAGAATAAAGGTCTAAGAATGTTCAGAAGATGAGCTGGATGTGGATGAAAAGATGCAGACTGAGTGTGTCAAAGTTTCCATTAGGAAAACAGAAAGTTTCTTGCCAAATAGAAACACACAGAAAGAATGTTCACTGCATTTCCACCCCTCCCCTCTCACTGCTGCTCCAGGCTGTTGCCAACTCCATTTACAAACTCTCTAGGAGTGTATCTGAAACAATATCCCCAAACTAAAGGAAGAGAAGGGTCCCAGACAAAACACTTTGTCAGAATGAAGTGTTTGATGTTCATCTCAAATGTAGTCCACTGGCACTGGTCCAGCTGGCCCCACCTCCCATCTCTCCATCACCACAGTGCTCCAGGGAGAGAACCCTGCCTCGAGCCCCTGAAAATTTTGAGTTTTCTTGTTTCTGTGCCTTTATCCACGTTGTTCTCCCTAATTCCAGTGCTTTGTCCTCCCTTGTTCACCTGAAAAATTCAGCTCATCCCTTAAAACCTCACTCAGCTCATCCTCCCAGTCTCTGTGAAAACTTGCTTAATTCTTCTTGCCCACCCTCCACCCCATTCCCTGTCATCCCAATCTTCTGGACAGTGTGAATCATCCCCTTTTATGTTCACGTAGCACTTTGAATGTAGGGCCCTTAGAACTAGCTTCTGTGCTGCACCGTCCTCACTTGTTGATGCCCAGTTTACCTCCTTCACAAACAGTGGGCTCATCAAGGGCAGAAGCCATCTCTTGCTCATATGTATATTCGAATGTGTCACTTAGAGTTGGTGCTTGCTAAATGTTTCTAAACAAAGGGATGCAAATCTGTACACCACTGCAAGTACTGAAAGAGTGGCCCTTATGTGGATATATCTCTGTACAGTTCATATTCACTATCTCAGTAAATGCTGTGATCCTATGAACCATCCTCCCTTTGAAGTATTCACTCTGTTCATCTCTAAAAGGGTCATCACGAGGGTAGGCATGTTCCTAGGACTGCTCGATCCTGTCCCAGTGTGTTGATGTTCAGCACAGGTCCTCTGTGCCTGGCATTTGGGTCAAGGCTACATAACTCAAAGTGAGGTAATTATTTGGCTCTGATTGCAGAATCCTTTGATTATTTTAGATCAGATGTTACTGTCTGACTCAATTATCTGATTTATCTGGTTTGGCATATTGGAATGATCAGGTCAATTGGACAGATATCAAGTATCTGCTTTATATTGGCCTGTATGGATGGTTTCATGGGCCAAGTGAACACCCCACCCAGGCTTCTTCATTCTTCGACATAGTGATGGTTTATTATAGTTTTACAAATTGGTTTGAACATGAGGGGGGACTTGGGGCAGGCAGTCTTTTATCAATCAGGAATCACTGCCGAGCTGTCAGATGAAATTTGGCTATGCCTTGCAACCATGATGCGCAGACAGGAGATCTATGAACGACCAGCATGGCCGCAGAGAGTGAATAAACCACATTTTGATTTGGCATTTCCTCCAACCTTCAAAACAGTTATTTTGATTATATTATCCAGCTTTCCATTGTTTCTGTTTTTCAGGGGAAATAATTTAAAAATGAAAAGAGACTGTTTTTGTGATTTAGAAAAGATTTATCACCATGTAGTGCAAGTTGCTGTAAGAGTAGCTCGTATGTCCAAATGGATAAAATTGTTATTAGAAGTTTCCTTTGTAACACAAATTACACAGAATTTGGTCTGATTATGTTGTTCACCAGGAATGACCTTAATTTGGTCAGGGATTAACATCTAAGCTGTATGTGTTATAGAACCCTATGAGTAGCACAGAGTAAGGGTTCCTTCCATGCAGTGACCATCCTTACAAATAGTTTAGAACTTTGAGGTGTAAGGTATCTTACTTAAATTGTATAATTCTTCTAAGAACATCAGCCATCTCCAAAGACACCATTTGTTTTTCATGTCACTTCACTTTTCTCTTTTGGTTCCCAGAAACACCAGGCAAAAAGAGAAATTTAAAAGTGTATGTTTGCACCATTGCCAGTGTGGCTCAATTGGTTGAGCATTGTCCCGTGCACCAAGAGGTCACCAGTTCCATTCCCATTCAGGGCACATGCTCTGTTGCTGGCTCCATCTCTGGTTGGTGCAGAAGGCAGCTGGTCAATGTTTCTCTCTCATATTGATATTTCTCTCTCTCTCTCCCTCTCTCTTCCTCTCTTTCTAAAATCAATACTTTTTTTTTTTTTAAGTATATATTTGTGTCCAGCCAGTGTGGCTCAGTGGTTGAGCATCAGCCCATGCACCAAGAGGTCACAGGTTCAATTCCTGGTCAGGGCACATACCCAGGTTGTGGGCCAAATCCCCAGTGGGGGGCATGCAGGAGGCAGTCAATCAATGTTCTCTCTCATCAATGTTTCTATCTCTCTCTCCCTCTTCCTTCCTCTCTCTCTAAAATCAATAAAGAAAAAAAATTAAAAGTATATATTTGCTTGCTACAAATGCATAGATTACTGCCTTCCCTGATTCTTATCCAGCACCTCCCACCCAACTATGCTATTTGGAAAAGTAAAATAAACTCAATAAAAAGTAGTTAGGGTATTTTGCATTTTTTGTACAATTTATTCTGGTTTGTGTAAAGTCCTTGCAACACAGGCCATACCTTGTTTTTATGGCTACAACAATGATGTGGAAATTTATGAAATGATCATTAATAGGACTTTGTCATAAGAAAGATTCCTTTTCATAGCAGAGGTCAGAGAAATGAAGGAAACACTGGACCACAGCATCTCTACTGAGAATATCACAGAGCAGTAGCAGCTGGCCTTGATTTTGAAGTAGGAGTCACTTACTAATCATTTCATCCCATTGGTTTGTCACTCTGTTAAGTAAATAGTGTAGTAGTAAGTGTGACTGGTTTTTCTGTTTTTTATTATTTCTCCTGTTGTGTGGCTACCATTATAATATTTTTGTTTTCTGCAGACATGAAACAAGATTTAAGCAACGTATGCTGGAACTGACGGACACAAACAACATTGCCTACTTATTTCTCTCAGCTGCCAACAGATGGCTAGAGGTCAGAACGGTACGTTCATTCCATGATTTCGAAAGGGAAAACCAAACAGAGAAGAGGCCTGATGCAAAGAGGGAGACAGTTGTAAAAATTAGTCTGCCACTGAGATTCAGCACTAACTTCACTTCACATTTTCTGGACTTTAAAAATAACTCAGGTTTGTTTATGTTGCAGAGGAAATTTGTCATAATGTTTTAGCTAATGGCAAGACAAATAGCCCAAAAAGCAAAAATTCATTCTGTGTTCATTAGTCTCTAGATTACATAAGTTAATGGAATGGCAAATATTTGTATAACTACAATTTTTTTTTCCAAAAGAGCAAATTTGACAAGTGAACAACTGTACTTATTTCCTTCATTCAGCTTGACAGACCTGGAAGACATGGCGATTTTTTGTTTTAAGTCAGTAAAGATCATGTTAGTACAAAATTTAAAAAAACTTCAATTAATCACCTATTGCCTCCTTCTGCCGTATGAAGTGGGAGAACAGGCACAAGCATTGGCATTTACAGACTTGGTCTGGCAAGTTAATTCATTTATTTGAGTCCTAGTTCCTCATCTATAAAATAGGAATAAGAATATGTACCCCCTGAGGATATTAGGATTAAAATAATAATATAAATCCCATAGTTCACTGATTAGCAAATGCAGTCAACAAATGTATTTTAAATGGATGGAAGGGTGGATGGATGGAAGGGTGGATGAAAAAATGAATGGAAACAGTACCTGCCCTGGTAAGTGATTCATAAGCTGGAGTATGGAGTAGGAAATAGAAGAGACACAAGTTTTAGAAGGGAAGGGATATACAGTTGACATTTGAACAACACACGATTGAACTGCACGAGTCCACTATGCTTGGATTGTTTTCAATAAATACTGTAAATGTATTTTCCTTATGATTTTCTTTTTTTTAAAATTTTTTTGGTTTTTTCCTTTATTGATTTTAGAGAGAGAGGAAGGGTGAAGGAGAGAGAGAGAGAAACATCAATGAGAGAGAACATTGATTGGCCGCCTCCTGCATGCCCTCCACTGGGGATGGGTCCCACAACCTGGGCATGTGTCCTGACCGGGAATCAAACTGGTGACCTCTTGATGCATGGGTCAACACTCAACCACTGAGCCACACCGGCCGGACCCTTATAATTTTCTTAATCACATTTTTTTCTTTAACTTATTTTATTATAAGAATACAGCATATAATACATATACAAAATAAGTGTTAACTGACTTTATGTTATCGGTACAACTTCCTCCAGTCAATAGTAGGCTATTAGTAGTGATGTTTTGGGGGAGTCAAAAGTTATACATAGTTTTTCAGCTGTGTGGAGGGTTGGTGCCCCTAACCTTGTGATGTTCAATGTTCGACTTCAGTTTGCAGATTGGTCTGTGTATCTGCAGTACAGATAAGCTACTTTGGTGGTAATGATGAGTTGTCTATAATATTTTTAAAAAGTAATTATCTCCCTGCCCGGTTTGGCTCATGGTTAGAGCATGGGCCCACGGACCAAAGAGTGACAGGTTTGATTCCGGTCAAGGGCACGAACCTGGTCCCCGGCCCTGGTTGGGGTCGTGCAGGAGGCAACCAATCGATGTGTCTCTGTCACATCGATGTTTCTCTCTCTCTCCCTCCCTCCCTTCCCCTCTTTCTGAAACTCAATGGAAAAATATCCTTGGGTGAGAATTAAAATATAATAATAATAAAATAAAAAAGTAATTATCTAGCTCTAGCTGGTTTGGCTCAGTGGTAGAGCATCTGCCTGCGGACCAATGAGTATCGGGTTCAATTCTGGCCAGGGACACATACCTCCGTTGCGGTTCGTCCCTGGCCGGTCCTGGTTGGGGCTCTGCGGGAGGCAGCCAGTCGATGTGTCCCTCTCACATTGATGTTTTTCTCTCTCTCCCTTTCTCCCTTTATCTCCTTCCCACTCTATCAGCAGATAAATAGAAAAATATCCTCGGGTGAGGATTATAAAAAAAAAAGTAATTCTCTATTAGTTTGTAAAAAGGAAAAGGAAGTTTATCTGTACTATTGTAAGAATCTCACTTCCGTTAATCAAGCATCCCTATCATATGCAGGCTTTCTTTCAAAACTCAACAAGACCAGAGAGGACAGATGGTAAAGGGAATTTGATAAGGTTGAAATGAAGGAGCCCAAGTTAAAATCTAAGTTGTTGACGGATGGATACGGACTGATATGAAATCTTGGACTCCCCCACCCTCCACCCCCCAGCCCACCCCGTGAGATGTGGTGGTCATGATTTCTTACTAGTTTACAGAAAACAACACAATTATATTTCATAAATTTTAGATAGAATCATTGGTTGTTGATAAGAAATTACTTCCATGTAGCTGTGGGAGCTAGGCAAAATGCCTTCTGAATTACCTATAGATAACATAAAGGCAGATAAAGTGTTGCTTAGGATTTATAACAAAACCAAAACATTATTTGTAGGTCCAGATAACTACTTCTTTGTTTAAAACTTCTGTTTATTTGTTTAAATCTGTTTTCTCTAAGGAAAAAACTCCTATCTGAATAACAGAATTAATGATGAAATAGCTTAATGAAAGAAGGTCCCTCATTCATAAAGGAAAATGTTAATTGTTACCTTTGTATGTGATTTTCCTAAACTTGAAGATCAAGTATGTATTTTAGGGGCAAGTGTGTTTGCTTTGGACTTGAGGGGAGTGTCTGACTTGACTCCT
The DNA here is from genome assembly GCA_030848825.1 of Tadarida brasiliensis. NCBI lineage: Eukaryota > Metazoa > Chordata > Mammalia > Chiroptera > Molossidae > Tadarida > Tadarida brasiliensis. Next base: position 35,196,308 of record CM061263.1, on the reverse strand, counting down.
GTGTCTGCTCTTTAGCACTTCCTACTGTCAGGTTAGTGGACAAGTGTTCAACAAGAATCTTCACGCAAACCATATGTTCTGCTCGCATGGCCAGCATGCAAGATATTAGAGCCTTCAGACTGCCAAGAAAGGGAAGGTCAGGAAAAATTAGAAAGGAACGGCAGCCAGATTCAAGATGAGTTAGTTTAGTTTGACTCACAACCCACTGCTTTAACCCCCACAGGAAAAAGCAGTCAGACCTACCTGAATATAAAAGAATTCTAGTTCTTCTTGTGAAACCTAAAGAAAATATTGATATTTCAAGAGGAAGTGCACCGTCTGCCATTCATTCTATTACCTTATAATACCTTTGTTTTTATGCCTTTTCTTCGTTTTCTGTGTTTTATAATATTTTCAAGATTTGCTGTGTAGTCTCATTACAAGAACTGTCCTTTAAACCAATACCAAAAACAATGAAGAAATCATTTGCTTCTGTTTCTAATGCGTACAGGTAAATTTTGGTAAAAAACTTATTGATTTATTGCAAAGTTTCAGGCATATCAGCTGACAGAGTCAAAGTCCAAAGTCCTTTGTATATCATTTATCTTCTTTGTCAATTGTATTTATGTGTCAATAAGTTGATGTGGGCATGCACATGCATGTGCATGTGTGTACATGCACACACACACACACACACACACACACACACACACCTCCAGACAATCCCGGAGATACAACTTAAAACCAGTCAGGTTCACTCTCTTTCTGTGCTTCTGAGTACATTGAGAGTTTCGTTAGAACTATAATCATTGGAATATTATAATATTAAAATAGTTATTTGAATATAAATGCTACAATCCAAGAACATGTGCCATGGTAGGAGTGCTGAATAAATTAAGTAGATGACTCCTATTAGGAAATAACCTTTCTCCCAATTGTACACATATAAATGACCTCATTGCTACTGTGCTCCTGTGGACGTGTTCATATCACCAGAGACACCATTTCAGTTTGAAATAAATAAATCTTGTGCAGAAATATGAATTTTGCAGTACAGGACCTTAGAGACTAGGGTGTGAACTGCCCTCTGAACCCAACAGATGGACACGTTCTGCCTTGTAAGTCATTGTAAAAAATAAGTAATGAAATCTTTTATTTGGCCCAATGAATTTGCATTGATCTTATCCACAGTATTCACACAACCCTTTGCCCTATTACTCAGTAAATTAAGAAAAAGATCTTCTTATAGCAAATATTCTTGGAGTTTCCAGAGCAGAAACTCAACTAAAGTGGTATGAGGAGGGTTGAGGCATTGGGCATAAACCAGAAGAGGTTTATCTGTGTCAGGATTTCCTGACACAGATCTGGGCATTTCACTAATTCTAATAGACATATTACCTTAATGGAGAAAAAGAGGAAAAAACTCATTATAGCTTTCTATGGCTATTTTTCTCTTTTGTTTCTCTTCATTCCTAGTTCTAACTTTCCAAAGTGATGCCACTTGGATTCTATGGACAGAAAATCTCAAGGAGAAGGGAGGGAAAGCAGAGTAAAAACACCTTTTATTGAATTTGAGAAGACCCCTGAGCCCCATCCAATTTTTGTTTATCATCTAATTTATTTATTTATTTTTAAACACATGGCTTTCACTTTTTCTCCTGGTCCAGTGAAGTAAGAGTTAAGATAATCACACATTACTCCCTTACTCTGGGTAAACAGTGTTCCCTATGGAAGATTTAGCCCTGCCCACCATATTCATTTTGAATTGGAAAATAAAAATAACAAGGGTCAAAACACACTCAAATAAAAAACGGACAAGAGTCAAAAAGAATAAAATAATCTGGCGGGTGAGAAAGTAGCTAAACTGTGACCACCCAGGTTGCTTTGGCAACAGAAGGGAGTGTTTTTCTTCTGGGTGCCAAGTGAAGTGGGCCACAGTTGTGTGCAGTGTGTCACTACGTCCTAACCTTTGGAAGCTGCTTACGTTCTTTTGGTCGGCACAGCGCTTTCTCCTCAGCCCTCTGCACTAAACAGTTCCAGTTCTTTGGCATCGGTGTTTCCATTTGCAAAAATTGTGTAACTCTATCTAAAGGCTGTCTTTCCAAGGCTTTGTCCTGCTGTGTGGTGAGAGGATAAAAGAAAATTCACATCAGGAAGCCAAAAAAAAAAAAAAAATAGGTTTCAAAATCAACAGGCTAAAGTGAAAATAGTCTTCAGGGTGAGCTTGCACTTTGTAAAACAGCACAGAGCCTTTGCGTGGGTTCCTCCCACCATGATCAACAGGTGTGCCCTGACCTTGTAATTGGGAATATATTCTCCCACTCAACGGCATCATAGTCTTCTGAGGGCTTCGTGAAGGAAAGAGATGATGTAGTTATTAACTGTCTACAAGTCTGTTTCATAGGAAATCACAATTTTTACTATAATTTCACATATAGATAGATGTCATGGAATCACTAGAAATCTGACAAGAGGCCTTACTTTTGACATGGGAATCAAAGGCTCCCCTTCTGGAGGAGAGTGTCGAATTCAATGGAAGTTATAATTTATCACCATACAGATAAAATGTTCTGCAATTGGGCCCTTATTGACAGTGGGTAATTCACATAGGTAGTAACTTCTATTTTCTAAACTGAATCTCTCATTCGACTGTACTGTTTTGACCACATGTGTGTTTTTCGTTGAATTGATTGGTTAGGATGCGTGAAGCCTTAGCAGTAGAATAAATGCTGCTAGTGATTCCTGAGTATTTGCTCTCCGGTACGTGAGTTATTCAGACTATCTGCTTACCTTTTTTAAGTTTATTGACTTTAAGTCATTTTACTGTTGACATATTTGTGAAGAAAGGAAAAGAGGTGTAATTATAGTCACCTGGTAATTCATTAAACTTGTTAAGTTCAATGGTAAAGAAATAGAAAATGGAAAGCTAACATAAGTTCTTACATTGTCTATCAATTTCACACTTCGACACTCCTATTCTATTTGAAGAGAAGCGATTCGAATTTAGTGATTTTGCTATGAAATTTTTGGATAAATATTGTACACAAAAGAGCTTCCTTTCTTATACAGATTAAGGTAAAATTCTTATTAAATGCCTACAAAAATTTCCATTGCCTTAGGAAGAGGGTTTTAAAGCAGTGGTAATAATCCAGGAGTTAGTGGGAAAGTATCTAGGTGGCATAAATAAAAGCCAACGTGAATAGCATTTTCTAAAAAAAAAAAAAAAGATAATATTTTTTAATAAAATAATTTTGTTATACATACTACACTGCAGACATATTGGCTTTTAAGCTCTCATATCTATTTAGTAGATTGTAGATTTTGAAAATGGGTGTTTCCCCTGAAAACAAAAATTGCTATAATGTACATATTTCAAAAAACTAAGCCTTATTGTTGAAGTATCAAAAACTATCTCTACACGGAATCTTTATATATAAAATTTGGCATATTTTATATACTGGACTAATAATTAAAACAATAATGTCTGATTATCATATTGAAAACTTTGCAAGTAGTTTTGAAAACATTAGCCATGTGGAAGAGACCCAGAAAGTGTACATTGACTACCTATTGATCAGCCTTCTCCTTTTCCTTCTCTCTGTTTTCACTTCTCTTACTGATTCTACTGCCATGATAAGGCTACCTACCTATTACCACTTTAATTCAATAGAAAATAGTTAAAATTATCATCTAATTGTATCTATGATTTAGTTCTATATAATGGAGAAATCCAGGATACAAACATCCCATAGTAAACTAAATTTAACAGGGAGAGAGAGAAAGAGATTGAGTACATAATGTCTTTCATTTCCTTTATATTTATATTAGACCTGTAGTCTAATTTTCATTTATTTAGACTCAATGATTATTTTATTGTTTAATATCTCAAATGTGGTCTTGTTCTACTCTAGTCCTATTCAGATCTGTTCTTTGTAACACAGAACAGAGAGTTTTATTTATTTTTGCTCTACAATTGAAACAGTAAAAAATAGTAATAATTAGGAACTGAATGATGAAATTCATGGCTTAAAGTAAGAGTGCTTTTCACATTTAGAAAGCAAAGAACCTCTAACACTTATGCATAGCAAACCATTCAGGAGACAATCATATTACAGTTCAAAATGGGGAATTAAAATACCATAAAACTTTGTATTGAACTTCCCACCATATCAATGTTTTTACATATTCACTCTTAAAGTATGGAAAAGGGATTGGTGGAAAATTAAATAATTTATAAGAGTTCTAACAAAATGCAGACATCTTGATTTAGAAGATATTTGGCACATATAAAATTTCAGTGAATGATTTACAAAGGGATGAATTGCTCTGGTCATTTATTCTATAAAGAATTACTGAACCTTTACAATGCATTTAGCATTATTACTGTTGCTGGAGATGATAGTGGTTAAAAATTGCAGCTTAATTTCTGGCAAGCTATTTAACTTCTCTGAACCCATATCTGCATGGATATAATGAAAACATTGCATCATTCCCATTTCAGCCCGAGTATTGTGAGTTGCAATTTTTTATAACTTAGGTAGCCTTCTTCTTAACAGAAGAGTGATGTGTATTCTCTTGGTGATCACCTAAGTTGATTGGGATCTTTGGTTTAAGAACTTGGGACAAATATTTTAACTTTATTTGTTATTTATTTATTTATTTATTTATTTATTTATTTATTTATTTATTTATTTATTTTTGCTCCTTTTAAGGATTATCTGGGAGCTTGCATTGTCCTCACTGCATCTATTGCATGCATTAGCATGTCTTCCAATTCTGGAATGGTGGGATTAGGTCTTCTGTATGCACTTACGGTAGGTATGGATGAAAATCTCTCTATGCAGTGTTAGAGGTACTTTCTATAGTTATTATTAACTCTTATTCATGGATGTTAGAGGATAAGGTTGAAATTCATAACAAGATGACATCCTGCAAATATTAGTAGATTTGGACCCAAACCAGTGTTTTACAACAGCATGGATTTATTTCTGATATTGTCAATCAATTTTTAGAACCTCCTCAAATCCTATGATCAGAGCACCCCAAGGCTCCTTGGGATCCCTGTCCTGAGTTGCTCACAACCCATTTAGGGACACTCAAGTGAGTGTGAATATAAATAAGTGCAAAGAGAAGTACATATCACTATCCATTGTTTAGGGAAATCGGGATTTCACAAAACAGACACATATGAAGACCCATGAAGAACAAACACCTTCTTGACAACTTTATCCCATGACATCCTCTCTGGTCTCTAATATTCTGAAGCACTTATGAATTGTACCACATAATATACGCTAGCTGTCCCAGTCATTCTATCTCCAAATATTCAGTGATTGCAAAAATTGGTACTTTATTTTAAATGTTTTGTTGTTGTTGTTGTTTTTGTCATCTAACACAGATAACCAATTATTTGAATTGGGTTGTAAGGAACTTGGCTGACCTGGAGGTACAGATGGGGGCAGTGAAGAAAGTAAACAGTTTCTTGACTATGGAGTCTGAGAACTATGAAGGCACCATGGGTATTGTTCGGAATATTATTTTGTTTCACTTAAATATGTATTTTATTCAAATATTGTGTGGCAGACACATTGTCATTTTTGCTTTTGTTTTCTACTTCAGTATCCAGAGAATCCCCTCTCATCTTGTCTTTGCTTGATTAGGTGCTCCTGAGATGATAAGACTTTTTAGGCCTGAAAATTCTTGGGTACAACCAGAATCCAAACAGATATTATTTAGTAATATTGAAAGAGAATCATACAAATGTTTAGACTTCATTGCATTAATTACCACCCCAAACCATGCACTATCATGTTTTCTTGTGTAAGACCTTATTAACTGAGATGTAAAGAAACTGGGATCTTAAAATGCTGACAGATTCTTAGCTTTGTTGGAATTAAATTGGCAGGAAATTCAATACTGAGGACAGAATAATCTTTCTTAAGTGCAAATCTCATGCTTAAAATGCATTACTTTGCCTAAATCCTCCAGTAGCTATTCAGGTCTTCAAGGACAAAATCCAGATAACTTGGTTGTATAGACCACTAGACCCTTCATTAGGCAACCTTGTCCACCTACCTGGTCTCATCTCTCATCCTCCATCCATACACATTTTACTCTGGCCATGCCAACAGGCTATGCTTTCTTTTCATTTTTGTTCTTCTCTACTTATATACATTTAAAACAAATTTCCCCATCACATATCTTTTATGGTTCATCTCAGACCCTATCTCCTCTCGAAACCCTCCTGAATGGGATACCACCCTCTGTGCTCCCAGAACACCTTGAATTGGCCTCCCTCATGTGTCTCTCCATGTGGTCCTGTAGACCTGTAGATGCTGACTTACTTGCATGCTTCCCTCAGGACACAGTGAGCATCTTGAGGAGTGTCTTTCATCTTCACTTCCCCAAACCTTGCACAACATCCCTCACATTTTAAGCACAAAATGTTTGATGACCAGTGGACTAACAAATGAATCAATTCACAGATAGAATTAAATTATGGCATGCTGAAGAGACATGATGCTGTTGAATGCTCCAAAAACAAACAAACAAACAAATACTATTTAAAAAGTTATTAATCCAGAAGCTTTTACTGTATTATAATTTTAATTTAAAAAACACAGAATTTGGGTCAGTATTACTTTAAATTTAGAAAAATAATTTATGTTCATATGTATAAATATATATGTCTCTCCTGTCCTCTGCTCTGTCTCCCCCCCCTCCTCTCCCACAACCTCACCTTTAATCTCTCCCTCTCTCTCTTCCCCTACCCCACAGATCCTTCTCAAGTTCCAGAACATTGGCCACAGGAAGGGGAGATCAAGATTCATGATCTGTGTGTCAGATATGAAAATAATCTGAAACCTGTTCTTAAACATGTCAAGGCTTATATCAAACCTGGGCAAAAGGTATGAAATTCACTGACATTTGATTTATTTCATACAAACCCTCTGAGGACACTCTATTACCGCCTAAGCTCTTCCGACATTCTAGCCAAGTATATTCTCACTTACTCAAATAATATTCTCTACACTTTACAGGTCAAATTATCTACATAACAACAACAACAAAAAACAGGAGAGATAGAATCAGGATAAAATATATATTCTTTAAGTTATATTGCCATTCATTAGTCTCCCATGAGATCAGGAAAGTCAACAATGGGCATGTTTTCCAAAATTTCTGTCTCTGGCTCATAGGCATACTAGATATCCCCTTGAGAACTTTTGCATTTTTACTAGCCCTAGTCCCAAATGATTTGTTTTAGTTATTTTAAAAAGAGCAAATATGCAGACAAAAAATGGACTTGTTCTACTTTTTGTGTTATAAAATCATCACTTCTAAGAAAAAAAGAAATATTTATTAGACCAACATATACCTATGCAAAAATTAAGCCACCAAGGAAAACAACATAATCACAGAGAAATAAAAAGATTTGGAATGGAATTACTGAAGATTTGGTGAGGACTCCATGTTTATATCTTTTTGTTTTGGGTTTTTTTTTTAATCCTCACCTGAGGACATTTTTCTATTTATCTTAAGATAGAGTGGGAGGGAGGGAGAGAGAGAGAGAAACATCGATGTGAGGAGACACATCGACTGGTTGCCTCCCGCATGACCCCGACCAAAGCTGAGGATGAACCGCAACTGAGGTACATGCCCTTGACCGGAATCAAACCTGCAACTCTTTAGTCCTCGGGCTGACGCTCTTAACTGCTAAGCCAAACTGGCCAGGGCACCATGTTTATATCTTAATAGTGATCATTCATAAAGATCTGAAAAGAAAATGATAATATTAAACAGAATTGCGGTTTCACTGTAGTATATTGTCTAAGTTAAAAAATACTTTTTCCCCACCTTGGCCGGTTTGCCTTAGCAATTAGAGGGTTGTTGGGTGGACCAAAGAGTCTTGGGTTGGATTCCTGGTCAAGCAAGGGCTTGTACCTAGGTTGCAGGTGGGAGACAACCAATTGTGTCTCTCTCACATTGATGTTTTTTTTTCTCTCTCTATCTCTATCTCTCTCTCCCTCCCTCCCACTCTATCTAAAAAAAATAATAAAATAATAATGGAAAAATATCCTCAGGTGAGGATTTAAAAACTTGGGAGGAGGGGATCAATGGAGGAAAAGGGGGAACATCTGTAATACTTTCAACAATAAAGAAACAACTTTTTCTCATTTTCTGTCCTTTGTCTGAGTCCTCTTCTCTCTGAGTGACAGTTGCTTTTTTAGGTGGGCATATGTGGTCGCACTGGCAGTGGGAAGTCATCATTATCTCTGGCTTTCTTCAGAATGGTTGATATATTTGATGGTGAGTAACTAACTAAATCTTTTTCATTGGCTGTGTGGCTCTTTCTCTTTAAAAAATGCAGCATCAGATTGGCATTACAACAAATTCAATGATTTTCAAAATGCATGCCTCTACAAAGAATGCACTATTATTCTGTCTAGACTCCATGGCACAGTATAATAAATAAAGACTGACAGCATCAAAAAAAAAAAAAAATGCAGCATCAACTTACTCAATCTTACAGAAATAAAATCCAAACATTTATAAGGATTTTGTGTCCTACAGCCCATGTTTTCAGGCAGGTATCCTAAACAACCCGAAAGTAAAGAACAGATGTAGAATAGGGGAAGTAAAGCTGTTGGCCCAAAACTCAACTCTAGATATAGTTGTTAAAAAATCCTAGTAATCTCATCAAATGAAAGCAAGGCCACCCGTTTTGAATAACAGTAGACAGAGGTGGTGTTCCAAGAGGAAGGAAGAGAGGGGAAGGCTGTCTTGTTTCCCATAGACTAAAAATACGTCTCTTTCCATCAACAGAAAAAAAGTACAAGGAGATAAGTACTCTGCGTTTTTAAATTTTGGTGCATAATTCTTATTATTGTCTTCTTAATAATATTGTTTAATAATGTTGAACAGGTTGTGAAGAAGCAACTTTTGCTATAAAGTGCCAAGCCTATGTTGACAGTATACAAAAATATGTATTCATCCACAAGATTATTTATAATATGATACATGGAAATAATTTAATCTTTAAAAAATATTATTTAGTCTATCAATTGGCTTATAAATAGGCCAGCACATCAACCATCTTGAATAAAAGGGGATCCAATAATGTGCTTGACTGTTGGCTCAAGAGAGTGCTTACTGTTATTATCTGTAATGATTATGATGATGATGATAGCACTTCAAATTTTTATTATACTTGACAGTTTATATTATTTAATTTAATCTACACAGCAGCTCTATGAGATAAAGAGGTCAGTTTATGAACACAAAATTGAACTGTGGTAATTGCTGTCTATTTGGGGTTTAGATTCAGGAATAGATTAAGTATCTGCCACGAAGTTAGCAGCTTTCTCTTTCCATGTCTAGTAACAATACAGATACTTTAAAGATTTTCAGTAAGGATTTGCAGTGTAAGTCAATTGCATGATCCAGAGACAATTGATTGACACTTTTCATTAAAAAACTATGGCTATGACTGAACATATTAGATTATGAAACATTATTTCAGGCCCCATATGGACTATCAGTGACTAATTCTCTTTTTAATATCATTAGACTATTAGGATTTCAATAGATACTATATTATTTCTGAAAGAACGTTTAAGCTGTTCATGTTTCCTGCTCTTGAATCTCAAGCCAACTGGAAAAGGGACGCCAGTTGCCATGCTTCACCTGGCCTGTTCATCCCATAGGGCCATATTGTTCTTGCACAAAGTGATAAGATAAAATAAATCTATCACGTTTGAGGAAAGGACATAACAATTGTACAAGTGTCTATAAGTCTATGTATGCTATGGAGAAATTTGATATCTATGTCATAGAACTTACTTTTTTATTTGTAACACACTGAACTGTTCAATCAATACAAGAATGAAAACGACAGGCAAAAATCCCTGTCTTCAAGGAGACTATATTCTAGTCAGGAGTGAAAGACAATAAAAAAGACCAGTAAATGTATGTAGAATGTCCTATGAAAGAAAATAAAGCAGGGAGCCAGGATACAGGAATTTTAGGAATTTCAACCCTGAACTAGGAAAGTACTTCCAATTTGTAAAACAAGTAAATGTTATTTTGCTTGTGATTTTACTACATGCCTGTCATTTTTGTTTCTCTTAACAGGAAAGATTGTCATTGATGGGATAGACATTTCAAAACTACCATTGCATACACTACGTTCCAGACTTTCAATCATTCTGCAAGATCCAATACTATTTAGTGGTTCTATTAGGTGGGTGACCTGTTCAGCAGAAAACTGTGTGCCTCAGGATTTATCCCTTGGCTCATAGGAGAGTTTTGCTTAGAATTGCTTTTTACGTAGGTGTGAAATGACGTTATCAAGACACTAAGATCAAATATCTGTCCAACAATTTGAATTAGGGAACCCTAGAGTAGCTAAATTAGTCTATAGAAGCCAATCTTTTTGTCTCTAGTTCTCCTGTTTGATTTTACAAAAATCACTTTTTCCTCTGGACTTGGGGTCAGTGATTCTTGGCAGACATTTCTTAAGTGTTCCACCCTGTAGATATCCTGCCTCTCTATCTTCTGTATCTGGCCTGACCTTAGCAGATGCTGAGTTTGGTTGGTACCTTGATTTCCCTCCCCACCCCCATCCCTCACAACTTTTCTTTCAGCCAAAATTGCTTTTAAGAAGCTGCTACAATCTTCTTTATTCTTAGTTCTGTGGTTTCCCACCTGGGGGGTTGGGCGGGGGGGGGGGTAGGGCGGAGTGGAAGTTGAATGTATCTATTATCTGCTAGGTGCTTTAAATATGTTACGTCATTAAATTCTCAAAATATTGCTCTAGTATATACAGGGTGGGGCAAAAGTAGGTTTACAATTGTGAGTACACGAAACAGAATTTATTCTTGCATTACTATTTATTATCGTATTATTTTCCATACAAAAAACTATAAACCTTCTTTTGCCCCACCCTGAATATTATTATCCCCATTTTACAGATGAGTATTTTGAACCTCAGAGAAGCTGTAACTTTCCCAAATTTATACACTTAGTAAGTAAGTGGTAGAACTGTGATTCCAAATAAAATTTGTGTGACTCCAAAGTTTGCCATGGCATCATTCGCAACATTATGTCTCTCATTCCATCTATCCTTAGTTCTCTCTTGCTCCCCTTCTCTATCTATTTAATTACAAAGAAGTAATTTGTCACTTCCTTTTACTAATTACTCCTTGTCTTAAAGAAAATATGTATGCAAGATTGCTCAGTATTCAGTTGTTAGCATGAATTAAAAGTTCTGGATGTATCAATTTATTCAGCAATACCATAGTAAATGTATATCTCTGAATATATTTATTCTGAATAAATATACTACTACGGTGGTTGGTATAGCACAATGAGTTGGTAAAGCTAATAGCTTTATATGTTTACAGATAGATTTATGTATTTAGCATTAGTTCTGTAGGAATATTTTGCTAGATACTATTCAGGTCACATGAAACATAATATGAAAGTCGATGGATTCAAATGATGAATTTTATTATATCTTACCATGCATATAAACTTACTAATTATATCATCAAAAATCTTTTGTCCTAACATTAAGGTCATTCATTCGTTCATCAAACCCAGGTTGAATGCCTGCTCTATCCTATGCACTGTTGTACGTACTGGGGATACAGTCACAACCAAAACAAATAGAACTTACATTTTAAGGAAAGAACAGGACTACACAAACACATACAAAATTTTCTTTATTTTTATTTATTGACTAATTAACTGATTCCTCCCCCCCCCCCCCCCCACAGATTTAATTTAGATCCAGAGTGCAAATGCACGGATGACAGACTCTGGGAAGCTCTAGAAATTGCTCAGTTGAAGAACATGGTCAAATCCCTACCAGGAGGTCTAGGTAAATTTTCTAAATTATACCTTTATTTTTTAAAGTGTGTAGTTAACATACTACATTCCTCTATCTACAATTTATGCTAAAATAACATAATTCTAGTGTTAAATCCCCTTATATTGAAAATAATCTTCTCAAGGTCATTAGGACACTTCAGACTCTAATGATTTTGCAGGGAGTACAAGAGGACGAACCTTATAACATTCTGTTCCATGTGACACTCCAAAGTATTCCATCTAATACACTTACTGCCTTTTCACCATTGATGGGCACAGGCCACTTCAGTCCGCGTATTTCCTTTTGGTCTTTCTGTTCACAGGATCTATCCAATCACTTACCCTCAGCAAAGAGATAAGAGGACTGAACAGACTGTTAGGTTCAAAGAGTGCTCGGTGCCATTTAGGAGCAGGCAGTTTCTCCACATTGGCTGCCATTTTCTTTGCTGCCAAGAGGGCATATTCCTTTTATTTATATGTTTTTTGACAACATTTTTTCTATTACCTTACTCTAGTATCAGTTTGGGTCACTTATGAAAAGGATGAAGCATGTATTCAAACAATCATTTATGCACATTTGGCCCAAAAAGTAGTATAATTTCTGGCAAATAACTGATGACAGAACAATAGAACAGCGTGGATAATGAAAGAACAACATGATCAATGAAACAACAGAGAGTTCACGATATAGTATTTAATTCATAAAAATGAACATCGATAGTTTTGGACTTGTGCTTCCTAAAAATCTGAACTCATTTAAGAAAGCAGTCAGAAAGATAACAGTTGGTTGATATTCTAATTTTAATACATAATATATAATTGACTGTGTAGTTTGAGCATTGAATTTTAATAAAATCAACCTACAAAATAAAACTATATTTATTTGTTTGTTTATTTGGGTAGGTGGACCTAGTCAAAAACAATACCTTTTATGATTCTATGTCCCAAGGAGAAGGCATCCCACAAACAAAAATTGGGACAGCATGTCTTTAAGGATATTTTCATTGACCTTGCCAGTGCCAGACTGTGGTAGTAATTCCATGAGTCTGGATGAACTTTCCTTAATCTTTGATGTCTCTTTGGGAGAGCCCAGCAAGTCTGCTTGAGAAATTGATAATGCATATAGACCCTTCTCCCTTGGTATTTAGAGACCACCCCTTTTGCCATTCATAGTCAGAAAGACAAGTAATTATATCTTTATTATAGTCCTCTTCACTAACATGAAAGCTGTATAGTGTTTGCGGGCGATGGTACAGTGTAAGCAATGGGATTGTATTTATAGTATTTAATTAAATGTTGTTTATGCAGATTGACTTAATAAAGAATACCTCAGTTGCTTGATAAAGATCTGCTTCAAGCCACCTCTGGTGAAGAACATTCATCATCTCCAGTTTCCTCCTTATTTATTGTGTTAATTAAAATTTGGAGAATAAATTCATAACCCCCAAGCATGATAAATTATAAGAATTTGATGCAAAGAGAATATATCAATAGAACTTGCCACCCCCTGCTCCATACACAACTCTACTAAAAAGTGTTTGAATTGTAATAAAAGATATTTTGGAAATAATTTATTTTAAACTCACAATAGTACATTTTATGAAATGTGGATGGTAAAAATAATGAGGATATAACATTCACTTACCTGTGCAATAATGTTTTATTCAGCTACTGTGTCAGGTACCATGGTAAATGCTGGGGATACACTGATGAACAAAAACAAACCCAGTCACTATCCACTTGGAACTTACAGTTTAATGGGATGGTATAATGGAAAAAGAATGGGTATGGAGTTGAGAGTATTCTTGCCAAGGTCTTCAACAATTAAGCTCTGTGATCTTGGGCAAGCCACTTCATCTCTCTAGGCCTTAGATAATTGTATTAAATAATCTCCTTAGATAATTATATTACATAATTAAATAATCTCCAAGATCTACCATTCTTCAGAATATTTAACAGTATTTTATATCCTACTCTACGGAGGTAACTTACCATCTATTTTCAAAAATAGGATGGCCCAGGATTCTATTCATTTTTCCAATGTAAAATTCCTCTTCACTTTTCACAAATGAAATCCTTGCACCAGTATAAAGTAAAATCCAGCTCACTACTATAGGACAAAACCGGTTTTATTACCTTACCCAAGGAATACGATAGTAGCATTTCTTCAATGAAATCCTTGATTCTTCCTCTAATTTAGATGCGGTTGTCACTGAAGGTGGGGAGAATTTTAGTGTTGGACAAAGGCAGCTGTTTTGCCTCGCTAGGGCCTTTGTCCGAAAGAGCAGCATTCTCATCATGGATGAAGCGACGGCTTCCATCGACATGGCCACAGTGAGTGTTCTGTCTAAGCTTTTTAAGCTGATGACGGAGAAATGCACATGAAATTACAATTTGTTTTCTCCTGACTGGGTTCTGAATCCTTAGTCCTATTATTTTGAGTGACATTTCATCCATCTGCTTGATCAACGGATGATAGCACATGGAGAATTACAGTAAAGGAGACAGATGCCAGTTTTAAGGGTGTCCCTATTGCCAATAAACACAAAACAAATTTGCCACTAATTTTTGTTAAATTCTCTAAACAGTAAAATTCCAGGGCTCAGTAGATGAAAGTACTGTACTATATTCAAGTATTATAATGGAAGTTCTAAAATAAAGTATGCAAGTCTCTATTTAATAGAATCTTTTGATGACCAAAGCCAATTGTTAATTTGTAAAGTAATTTGAAGAAGGATTCACTAGAATCAATAATGGCTACAATTAATACTGGTCGTCTCAATGTGTTTATACTAACAAACCAGAAACTTTGACTTTAGAAAGAAATCATTTAAAAATGTCAATTATGTATAAAAAAGATCTGTCCAGAAGGCTATTATTAAGTGGAGAAAAGTCATATTAAACCACAAACTGAATGATCTAGCAATCAATTTTTTTATAAAAGTCAACTTAATATTAAAAGTTTAGCCCCGGCCAGTGTGTCTCAGCTGTTAGAGCATTGGCCCAGGGACCAGAAGGGTCAGAGATTCGATACTTGGTCAAGGGCACATACCTGGGTTGCAGGTTCGACCTCCAGTCAGGGTCATACGGGAAGCAACCAATCAATGTCTCTCTCTCACATTGATGTGTTTTGTTTTTTTGTTTCTCTCTCTCTCTCTCTCTCTCTCTCTCTCTCTCTCTCTCTCTTCCTCCCTCCCTGCCACTCTATCTAAAAATCAATGGAGGAATATCCTGAGGTGAGGATTAACAACATTAAAGAAAAAGTTTGGCATCAGAAAGGACAAAAATTTAAAAAAAATCCACAACCTCATGTTATTTTCTTGTTGAACACATTAGATTGGGTAAAACTACCCACAAAAGTGAAACAGTTTCAGGATTAAGAGCCAATTATATATGAAGATGCTAATTTGACATCATTTCCTTCCAGTAAGTAAGACTAATCAATTAGAGTAACTATACAAAGATGTAGGATACCTTCTCAAAATTAACATAATTTGAGGCAATAAAATAGTTTCTAATCAAGCCATTTCACTAAATAAGCATAACTACATCAAAGTTAGTATTAATTACTGAGGTTTTACAATATTGGGGGTTATTAATAGGATAATACTGCTTCAATAGAGATGAGAGAGAGAGAGCAAGAGGGAGAGAGAGAGAGAGAGACAGAGAGAGACACAGAGAGAGAGAGAGACAGAGAGAGAGAGAGAGAGAGAGACAGAGAGAGAGAGAGAGAGAGAGAGAGAGAGAGAGAGAGAGAGAATGTGAATGAGAATGAATTGACAATAAGCCATCTGATTAGAAGAAAGAACTCCACATTAAGACTGGGGGAATCAGGCCTCTAGGAGAGAGGTAGAAATTTTACCCAGAACATTGTTTAAAATATAACGATAACAGCAGTTTGTGGTGGAAATAAAAATGTTTCCTGCCTGGAATGTTTTTTTATGGATCAAATTTCAACTTTGGGGCATGTATTTTTTTGCCTTTTTCTGAACCAAAAGGTAACATCTTTTTAAGATTTTATTAGTTTTGAAATACATACTGTTTTTTTGTTTTGTTTTGCTTTTTTCTTTATTGATTTTAGAGAGAGAGGAAGGGAGAGGGAGAGAGAGATAGAAACATTGATGAGAGAGAACATCGATTGGCTGCCTCCTGCATGCCCCTCACTGGGGATTGGGCCCACACCTGGGCATGTGCCCTGAACAGGAATCAAACCAGCAACCTCTTGGTGAATGGCCAACACTCAACCACTGAGCCACACTGGCTGGGCCATACTGTTTTGATTTTTTTTCTTTTTTGGAAGATTTTTACATTGATTTTTAGAGAGAGAGGAAGGGAGAGGGAGAGAGAGAGACACACATCAATGCGAGAGTGAAGCATAGATCAGCTGCTGCCTCCTGCATGCCCCCTGCCAGGAATCGAGCACACAACCTGGGCAGGTGCCCTGACCAGGAATCAAACCCTCAACCCTTCAGTGCACTGGACGATGTGTATCCAACTGAGCCACACCAGCCAGGGCTTAAATAAATACTATTTGTGGTGTATTTCCATGCCCATTTGCTTTCATTTTCCTCTTTCAGTTCCCTGGTTATAGACCCATCAGTCATTCTCATTGATCAAATGAGTTTCATTTACATTTTGAAGACACCTACAGAGCTCAGCATGAACTTGCTGCCTGGGCCTGCTCCCTGTTATACCTTCTGCAGCTGACAAGAGAGGGAGTTCTTAGAAGGGCTTGGGCATGTGGAATCATTGTTCTTGGGGACAAAATATCATAGCGAGAGGAAGTAGTCCACATAAAATTCAGACTTAATTTGTTTATTTTTTGCAGGAAAACATTTTGCAGAAAGTGGTAATGACAGCTTTTGCAGACCGCACTGTTGTTACAATAGCTGTAAGTATAGGAGACGGAGTTGATTTATTTCTCTTGGGTTTTCATTCCAAGATTCAATCATCTTTATTTTTCAGCAGTTAAAGTATACTTATATTGAATTACATATTTCTGTGCTAATGTTTCTGTTTCTGTGCAAAAAAGAAAAAAAAAGTATTTGCTCTACTCTGGAAGCCTTTACATTGTATTTTCCAGCTTGTCTGCTCTACCCACCTCCCCTAAGTTACAATGATGATAGGACGTCCAAAATCTAAGGTTCCAGCAGGTCATGGCCTGTGCCTTTTCACCAATTACAGGTGGTAGTTCATATGGGATAATTCTCTTTTCAACATCTGATGTTCTGATGAGCAGTTTCAGAAGCAAAATTCTTCAATTTGACTGCCAGGTCTGCCACTATTTATACTTAATTTCTATGTCTCTATTTACTTAACTGTTTTTGGTTTTGTTTTGAAAAGAAGGCAATGAGTAATTGCTGAAACAATACTTTCTCTGAGCACCAATCAAATTGAAGAATTGCTTCCTTACAATAGACCATGGTTTTCTTTCTTCCTCTTTGCAGATGGGTGGATTTTTGCTCACATCTAGACTTCATGTTTAACAAAAACTATTTTGTAGATGAATCATCTAGACATTTTCTCTCTTGCTGATTCTCTTTCTTCTTTCCACTTTTCTTTTCTCTCCAGCATCGTGTCTCTTCTATTTTGGATGCAGGCCTTGTTTTAGTCTTTTCTGAGGGTATCTTAGTGGAGTGTGGTACGGTTCCAGACTTGCTTGCCCACAAGAATGGCCTCTTTTCCACTTTGGTGATGACCAACAAGTAGACCATCATGAGCTACTGCCGAGTATCTCATTCTCTGGTAGCTATCTTAGCAGCATCCCTTCAGTAAGGCAAGGCTAATGCAGCGATTCCAAGGGGAGGGATGTGGCCAGGGAACTCACTACAGGGTACTATCACACAGATCAGCCCAACCAGGTGCTTCAGTTATGTTCTGTTCGAATGTATATGTATTGAAATGTAAACATGCAAGAGAGTGTTTACGAAAACCCGAGAACCAGATTTACTTCTGTCTTAAGGACCAATTTGTCTATTCCTTGGGGAATGTTCTGTAAGTGTCCTTAAAAATACCCGGCATGTTCCGTACTTGCCCTGAAGATGCATTAATTTAAATAACTACATGTTTAACTGGTGAGTAATGGAGCTGTGTATGGAGTGCTTGCTTAGGCTATCATTTTTGTGAACGATGCATGGGAGAAAGAGCACCCTTTGAAGCATGGCTTTTTCAAGGTGGCAGGAAATGACTCCCCATCAGGGCCCACCTTCTGAAAACTAGGCCTCAGTAAAGAAAAACCCATTTTCTCTCACTTCCCCAGTGAATTTGTGTGAACAATTTAATTGGTGAGAGAATTGGCTAACTTGAAAAATGGTTCTATATATAATATTTTCAAGAATTTTCTCACTGGAGAGATAGGAGGAAAGAACTTCCTGTTCTCTCCAAATGGGCAGGTGAAGGGGGAGAAACAGACCCTTGGCTACCTCAAAGGCTAGTTTTCTCTATTCTGCATGAAGCATGGTATTTTTGGATGGTCCCTTTTAATCTATACCTGGAAGATACTTGAGCATTGTTTGTATTTTTCACCAAAAAATTGTGTTCTTACCTCATTTCTGTTCTGCTACATTCACTGAACACTTTGTTTTTATTAATTTATTTTTGTTACAGATGTTTCTCCTTTTTTCCCCATTGACACCCTCCTCCCCATCCCCCCACCCCGTCCCCAGCTTTGTTGTCCATGTCCATCAGTTATGCATACATGCGCATAAGTTCTGTGGTTTATCTCTTCCCTCCTCCCCACCCCCTCTTCTGAGGGGTGTCAGTCTATACCCTACCTCCACATCTCTGGGTCTACCCTGTTCCTCAGACTGTTATCTGAACACTTTTTTATGTGCTTATAACTTTCATCCATTCTTCATTTCAAGACAACTAGTGTGGAGGTGGCTACCAGAATACCTAGAGTTCTCCCCACTGGACGACAGAAAGCTGTGGAGAAGAACAAATTACTGTGGGACTAACTCCTCTTAACAGGCTCATAGGAGACAGAGCACCACACACTTGTGGGGACCCCTTGTAGAATGATCCTCAGCTCTATTATAAGCAACTATTTTTCCTCCCCTGCTAAAAGTTGTTCTGTTAATTTTGTTACCTGCCAATGAAAATTATAAAATAACTTAAGATAATTTTCTCTGACTTCTGAAAAGAAGCCCTCATCCACCAAAACAGTGCATGGCATTATTAACGAAAGTCATTTGTTCTTCACTCTCAATTAGATTAGTTTCTTTGAAGCATTTTGAAAATTTCATCAGCACTTTTGCAATGGACACTACACTTTGTCAAGCAAAAAATAATTTGGATTAATGGAATAAAAACCAGATATATTTATTTCCACTGGCCAAGTTTTTCAACGTTTTCATTTTTTAAAGATAAACATTATTTAGAATATCAAGGCAGTGTTTATAATATTCTATTTATGGATTTAGAAGCCAAATTCTTTTTTTAACATCTGTGATATGGTAATTGAAGAGCTAATTTTTTTTTAGGGAAAATACACAGCATATATTAAATAGTCATTCAGTTTAAGTGCATTTTTAAAAATATGTGGGTATGCAAATGGCTTTGTTCCTTTCACAAAGATAAATAGACATTCTCTTCCAACTAGTGATATTCCCTAAATATATATTATTAGCTACCAATATTCAGTGAATGGTTGGTTTGTCTATGGAGATTGAAAATAGTGATGCATGTTTTAAGCCGTCATCTTTATCCATCTACGTGTTTTTCCCCCCTCTAGTTGTGAGTCCCAACTATGCTTGCTTTTCTGAAAGCATGAACATTGAAATGGTCCCATCTAAGTGGCCTAGAGCAGAAGATAGGCCTTTGCCCCTGGAGACGGCTTTAGGTTGGACGTAGGGGTGTTAAGAGAACGGAATTTGGAAGCCTATGTATCAGCTAAACAGATGGTATTTCTAGGTTTAGCACTCCATTCAGCATGCTGATGTTTTGACCTGCATGGTGCAGGCCCAATATGGTAGCACCCACCCACATGTGGCCATGGAGCACTTGAAACATGGGTAGTTCAAGCTGAGAGATGTTATAAGTGTGAAATATTCACTGGATTTCAAAGTCTTAGTACTAACAGAAGAATGTAAAGACTTCATTAATAATTATTATATTGGTTACATGTCGAAATAACATTTTGAATATATTGAGTTAAAGTATATGATTAAATTGTATTTTACCTATTTATTTTTGCTTTTAAAATGTGGCTCCTAAGATTTTTAAAATTACGTCTCACATTTGTAGCCTACCTTATATTTCTCTTGTACAGCACTTATCTTAGCAGGAATATTGAAAAGACCTATGCATAGATTTTTCCCCTGTAAATCTTAAAAATAAAAAATAACAGTAGCTGACATTTATTATTTGCTTGTACATGTAAGACAAGGTGCTGAGTTTTTTTACATGGATGATCTCATTTGATCCTTACCACCGTTCTCCACGACCATCATTTTACAGATAGGAAACCTGAACACACAAAAATCAAGTTTGTTGCTCAACATGGCACAACTAACAAGTGGTGAAACCAAAATATGAGCCTCATCTGACTTCAGAGCCTGTGCTCTTAACCATAATGTTAACAATGGCAGGTGAACGATCCTCTAACTTAGAGGATCTGACTAAAGCCTAAAGTACCAGAGGCTCCCTATGAAGCAGTTTGGTGGTAGGTTGGAAATATCTCACACTTTGAAATTAATCCTGGTTTTGACGCTGGTTCTGCTGATAACTATCTATGTGATCTCCTGATTTTGCTTTAACTCCAATGGTCTGCTCTATAAAGTGAAGAGAGATAATACCCACATTTGAGGAATGTTCTGGTGATTAAAAAGTATGTGTGTGCAACACTTAGTGTGTAATATATGCTCATTATTATAATTATTACTAACACCAAAGCTTCTCTCCAAAGGGTGCCATGTGGAAAGACAAAACAAGTGAGTGGCAGTGATCGCTAAAGACTCAGAAACAGCATGTCTGAAATCATGAATAATTCATTATAATACTGCATGGCAGAATGGACTTACCCATATTGTCTTCCCAGAATTGACCACCTTCCAGGGTTCTTCAAATTGTGTGTTAGCCCACAGAATTAGTTGACTCCACACAAGAGATAATTTTGATCTAGACTAAGCTATAGCCTGACTGGTTCATGATGGCTCTTCTTATTTAATTATTTGACAAAACATTTATTAGCCTACTTACAATTCCATGAAAATGATAAAACTACTGTCTTAGTTGCAATCAATTTAATACAACCTATACAAGACCCAGCCATACTGGCCAGTGTTTTAAAATTTCACCCCAGGGTAAATAAATGTCCCTGAATAATTGGTGAAATATTCATATGCATTGCTTTGACTTGTGCCCTAAAATTGGTAACAAATACGTGTATTCTTTTCACTCACAGCATCGGGTTCACACTATTCTGACGGCAGATCTAGTGATTGTGATGAAACGAGGAAATATTTTAGAATATGACACTCCAGAAAGCCTCTTGGCTCGGGAAGATGGAGTATTTGCTTCTTTTGTTCGTGCAGACATGTGAAAGGATGTCTTAAAATGATACATGTACTTAAAGTAATGCAGTCATAACCTACTCAATGGATCGTCAGCTTTGCAAAATGCTATCTTAAATTTTTACACATTTTTATAAAGCTTATTTGTAATGTTATAGAACTTTGTAGTTAGTAACAATGTTACTTTACCAATGAATATTGTATTTCCTATGTTGACTTTTCTTCTGCCCAGTTTTTGTTTTTGTTCCAAGATATTACTGCTTAATATATTCATTACTGATGTTTTTTTTTAATGATTAAGCCACTTCACCTTTAAAGTTGTATTAAAACATGTAAGTTGCTTTAAGTGTTAAATCAACAGGTATGTTTTCTCATAATTTTAAGTCTGGTAAATATCTCTCAGGCATAGAAGTTACAATGAATATTCAGTATTAGTTTACTCTTTTTGTAAGAATATATTTTCCTTTTTGTTGGTGTCTCCAGATGTTACTGGAAGAGAATAAAAGGACAAGTTTTCTAAAGTTAGAAAATGAAACATTCAAATTCATTATCTACTGTATGAGAATATTTTCTGTATTCATTAACATTAGAAATACTGATGTCTCCTTTAGCAGTCTCTTTTTTTCATCTAAATTGTTTCCTTTCACCAAGAAATTATCACACTTGCCAAAGCCTCAACTAGGAAGCTCTTGAAAAGTTTGAATATTTGAAAAATTATACTCAAGGTTTCATTTTTCTGTCTAGTAAGGAGAGCGTTAGTAAGTAGCAGGCATTATGTGCCTTTTCCAGACTGAAGTTCAGACTAATTAGGTCCAATCCTTCATTGGCAGGCCACCTAAAGCTTTCTATGGTTTAAGTCATCATGCAATATGCTTATGATCCTGAGATCTAAAATTTCACATTATTCAAGATTCGGGAGCATAGGCCTTACTTGCACAGGAGATATATATATATATAAATATCTAAAAAAGTGTACTTCTTTCAGATGTTTATACCCAATGGTGTCACATGTATCTATTTGCTCCTGCTCTAACTTAATGTGCATGTACAAACAGTATAAAAATGTTTTTTCATTTTAATGTGCAATTTAAGACTGCATCAAAAGTCGATAGGATATTGACCTTATGTTTCCTTAAATGTGAATTAATAAATTCAAAAATTCTAAAAGTTACCTTCATTGTCATGCTAGCAGCCAAAGCTTTCTACTATAATTCTGTGCTGCTCTAGTATATCATTGATTGTCATATGAAGATCTGCATACATTGTAAAATTTTGAAAAATTATGATTGATTGAAAAAGAGAACTTATGTTCCCTTCCTTTCGTTCTTATATTCACTGTATTGGACTGTGTATCCACTCTTGGAAAATCTGTAATAATTATCTATCCACAATATATGACTGGGGTTCACCTGAATATAGAGGCCTGATATTTACCTAAAATAAGTTCCGCAAGGATGAACAAAGGTGTTCTATGATATTTAGCTTACATTGTCACCATTTTTTGATGTATACAAAACTTCATTTAGAGAAAAATCCTCTTATTGTTTCCAGAAAGGTAAGCAGAACAGAAGCAGTAACTATTAATTTGATCTTGAAAATACTTTCTAAGATTTCCACCAATCTCTTCTAAGTATTTCTGGTGTGCAGTGTTTTATAAGGCTGAATTTACCTGATGTTTGTTAAACCTCATTCTCACAGAGAAATGGGGATTTAGCCATAGAAGTAATCCCTCATAATACTTGTAAATTACACTGCATACAAGTAATGTCAGTAGAAGCATATCTAATTATACTAACTGAGAATCATGTTTTCCATTCTTTCACCCTAGTGGTCTCTGGTTCCCTCATTAATCACCTAAGTTGAGAAAGTGTTTATTTACAAAAGTAAATTGACTGAATAAAGTCAAGGATGACTTTTCAAAATTGTTTAATCATTTACTATATTATAAGTATGATCAATTGAATATAGAAAAAATTCATCTTGAAATAACTTTTCACTAAATAGATATGTATCTATTAAAAAAAAACAACCTTAACCAAATCAAATTTTACACTCACAAATTTTACATTTAATTAACCAAATCAATTTTATAAATTCATTCCTTAATATTGGTTAAAAGCAATAAATGCATAAAGCTTTATATGAAAATAGCAAGATTACTGATATAATTGAGAGAGGATTCTCTTGGATTGTATGTCCTCTACCTTTATGCTACTAGTCATGACCCATTTAAAATGAATTTAGGTCTATATTAGATACCAAAAGACCCTTCTAAGTAACTCATACTTGAGACCTGGGACCATGTCTCATTTGTCTTTGTGCCCTTGGTATGTAACACAAGTGCCTGGCCCATAGTAGGCTCTAACAGACATAGTTAATTGATCCACTGATTGTTTTCACAACAAGCTATGTGCCTGGAACTATGGGTTATTCTCTTCACTTTCTGTGTTGTGCTTATCCTATTGTGAAAATATATTGGCTTGGTATTATAGAATAAATTTTTTGTTTGTTTTCTTGATTAAAGAGGATGATTATTCTCTCACTTATAAGACCATTGGGTATCAACCAGGACTGATTAATATATATAAATCAACAGCAGTTGCTGAGACAATACCTACACTTGCTTTGACAATTTTGTTTCACATTTGCCACTGTCATGCACTTTGTTATTTTATATGTAGGCTTCATGGAAGTTTGAATTAAGTGGAACAGCTATATCAATAAATTTTATTACATCTCTAATTAAATAACTGGATGTGTGGACTTTTCGCCAAGGTTTATTGATCAGTTCTATGGTTGTCTTCCAATCTATCTTTTATCACTTACTCTGTACTACATTCTTTGGAGTTCTGTGATTTATAGTACTATGATCATTCATTTATTGACCCATTATCCAAAGTTAAATGCCATCTTTTAGTCTTTGCCTCACAGCATAAAACACAGTAGCCAAGAGGATGAACCCTGTCACTTAGATTTAATTTTTTCTTTAGTAACGACACATCATTTACGACAGGTTTCCTCAAGCATTAGTTAGAGTTGCCTGTCTCAAACTGCAATGAAAGGGTAGTATCTACTTCTAGCAAGTGCCAGATAAGTTTTCTAGTTAGCCAAGTTTAGGAATCACTGATCTACCTAAGTCACCACCCTTGTTTCTCTTTATTATGCATAACATGGAGCCATAAAATACTGAAGGTGATGCTTCCTATCATTCCTGAGGTCCCTGTACCCTGAAATGCTAAAACAAGCCTCTCAATGTCATTGCATAAACTGCCTTAGTTCCAGCGCAAAGGAAACATAGTTAAATGAACTGAATCTCAACTGAGAAAATATAAACAGGGACGCTGAATGCTATTTTGTTTTGTGGGTTAATCAGAAATAATGTGATCTAGGGGAAATGTTTTCACAAAGATGCAAAGCTTCTTTTCCCCCTCATTTGAATGAGCTATTGAATCATTTGCACATATTCTACTGAATTTGAATTTATATTTCCAAATGTTCATAGTCTATAAATGTGATCAGTTTGGGTAGGCTCCATATTGATGTTTCACAATATAGAAAGAGAAGGTAAATTATCTGTGATGATTATTCCTTTTTCCACCTTCACATTTTTTTCTGCAAGTATTGCCATAATCATTGATATATTCATCTACACATCTACTACATAGGATTTAAATTATTTCCTTTTATGTGAGCAGTAGCAAATTTCCCTTAGCTATTCACACTGTGGTCATCCATGCCCTCTTTCCAGATTGACAGAGATCAAAGGTCCATCATTGGCTAAGTTAATTGGCTGTAAGAAGGATGCCTCTGTGACCTTAGTGCCACCAACCATCACACACCATCTCCAGTTATACACTACATGTTAATGACAAAGAGCCTTGTTTTCAGACCATTATTTTTATCATTTAATCTTCTCACTGCATAAAAAAGTACCTTGGTCATTTGCAGCAACAGTGCAACACTGCTTAATGCTGACGTATTCTCATTTTTCTCTTAGAACAGGCTATAATATGTACTGTTTATACAGAAGATCAGTTATTAAGTGAAAGACAACTGACCTTTAATATTATTAGAGCCAAGTGGATTTAGACCAGCTCTTCCATATCTTTAGCTCATCATAGTTGGGGCTTTGTTCCAACACTAGCTAAGTAAAGAGCAATTTTTAAAAATTCTTAGTCTCTTTCTTTCAGATACCTAAATGTTTCTCGGTTCTTTGAATATAGACATAAACTGAATCCTCAACTGTTTGAATCCATCAAAAGGCACTGCTAACCCTCTTTCACAAGTTATAATCTATCCTCCAACCCCTCAGTGTGTGTGTGTGTGCTCCCCAACACACACACACGTGCGTTCACATTCACATTTTAACTTGCTGCCTTAAAGAAGAGTATAGTGCTATGAGTCTTTATATCACATATTAATACAATGCATAGAGACATCAAATACAGGTGCTTAGAATGGATGGCATACAGAGAAGGAGTCTTACAATCATAATAATCTGTAAGTGCATCCTCTAGACCTATTGTCACCTTAGGAAGAAGTTTCAGTCCTAGGTAGACCATAAAATGTATTTCCAGTGATATGAGGTCCAACCCACTTTTTCTATCAGTTTTTAAGATAACGGCAACTCATTGCTGGGTTATCGTGAGCAGGCTCTTTTTAGTTCAACTAGGGAATGATAATGGTTGTCAAGAAAGGTAGTGAACTGGGCACCTGTGAAAGATGGCTGTTTCTCTACTAAGGGATGCTACATGAAATTAAACTTTGTTGATGTCATCTTGATTGATACTTTGTTGAATATCTACTCTGTGTTCACCTTTGAGTAATAAGGTGTGATTCAAGGAGGTTGTCAGGGTAGTAAAAAGCTTTAAGTACATTAAAAATAATATAAAATCTAAAATATATTAATTATACTTATTTTACAGGTAAGAAAACCAAGGTTGGATTGAAATGAATTACCCCCAAATCATTTAAATTCTGTCTGACCCCAGAGATGGCACCAGGGGAAGTGAGGGGAGATGGGGGTAATATTGAAAGGGTACCTCTGCACTGGAATCTAGAAAAAGCAGAATTATCAGTTCTCAGGAAAAGTGAGTACTGGACTTGGTCCAGGGACCTGTCTAGGGACAGTCTGCTCCTTCAGTTCCATCTCTCTGTCTCAGGGTTCTCATCTTCCTTCTGCCTTCTGTGCCATTCTATTCTGTCCACTTCTTTCTCTTTCTGCTTGTAACCTTTATGAACCACTCTGATCACAGATGAAATCCTCTAATGCCTGGGCCCATAACTGTCTCCACTCCTCAGATTATCTATTTCAAAGTATCAAACAAGGAATCTAATTTGTCCAGGTCATCTTTTTGTCTTATGAGTGAGGGGACAACTTTGTATTACTTCACTTTTGGTCAGGGATCGACCTCTGGCCTTAAAAGCTGTGGCCAGATAGTATGTGCCAATTGGAAGTGATGTCTTATACTGAGGAAAACTTAACATAGTCTGGCGAGTGACATGAAAGCCAGAATACAAACCCAAATCACAACTAGTAGTTCCAGAAACAGAGTGATGAGACTGGGCTGGCTACTGTATCTTTTCCTTTAGGGGGAAAAATCAGAAGGACGTCGACCATTCTTCAGTCACATGAGCACTAAATTGGGCTGGTTGACTAAACCCCTTGGACATTCTTCACATGTTTCCACGCCCTACCTTTGCTCCAGAGAGAGGGAAAGTCCAAAGAAGGATGTAATTTTCTTTTAAACACGAAAACACAACAAAATATCTTGCCATATGTAATTATCTCCAAAATATTGACTTTTTAAGCCCAAGTTTTATTTCCCTGTGGGAATGACTGCATAACACACAGCCTGTGAGACACTTTCTCACAACCACCCATTCAAAACAAACAGTAACACCCACCTAGAATTGCACTATCCCACCCATTTTAGGATCTCCAATACATACACTAATTATAAGCATACTCTACATTGAGGAACCAGTTTCTCCCGGTGACCTATCACTTTTAGATATTTACAAGTGCCAAGCAGTTGCCCAGGCACTGAATTTTTAGTGACCTTGGCAAATAGGAAAGAGAAGGTAGCAAAAGGAAGTGATTTGGGGTGACAAGTATTCACCTGAAAATAGGAGTTTCTCTTCTTTATTCCCACTTGACAACGTCTAGCATATATTAAATGCAGTCAAATTATATTGGAAACATAAGACATAAAGGCTTTTGGCCAGAAATGTAGGAAAAATTTAGCAAGCCTAATATTTCATGGCAAATTCTTGGCTTAAATGATATTTTAATAAAGATTATCTACATGTGCCAATAAAGCATAGTGATGACATAATAATTTATGATGTAAATATCATATCATCTCTTTAATGTTTAGTGCCATCTTATATCAAGCAACATGAGAGAAACAAAACCACTGGGGAACAGAAGAAAGGAGCAATGTGAAATTAATTCAGACATCAGTAGAATACATATTGCAGAAACCATCTCACTAAAAAGTTGATGAAAGGATAATAATAGCTAATATATATTGACCAGATATGATATAAGCCTTAGAAGTATAATCCCATTTAATCTTGACAAAATTCTATGAGGTAAGCATTGTTTTCCCCAGTTTTACATTGACGTCTGAGTCTAACTTGCCCAAGTTTTAATGGAGCTGAGATACAAACTCAGGCAATCTGACTTCAAGACCTACACTTGTAGCCATGTGCAGTGCTAGACTAATGATAAATTAGTGAGTCAGTTAACTTCTCTTGGGAATAAATGAGTTATATGATATGTGATATATAATAAATAATAATGATGTGAGTCTCAGAAGGCAGAAAAAAATAATTCATTTGAAACATATTGTTGGAGGAGAGTTCTACAGATACCCTGGACTGCCAGAAAGACGAACAGTGGTCCTAGAGTAAATTAAGCCTGAAAAGTCTCTGGAAGCAAAAATGACAGAACTTGCCCAGCCAGTGTGGCCCAGTGGATTGAGCATTGTCCCATGGACTGAGAGGTCCCTGTTCGATTCCAGATCAGGGCACATGCCCAAGTTGTAGGCTCAATCCCCAG
Source organism: Tadarida brasiliensis (assembly GCA_030848825.1). Classification (NCBI taxonomy): domain Eukaryota; kingdom Metazoa; phylum Chordata; class Mammalia; order Chiroptera; family Molossidae; genus Tadarida; species Tadarida brasiliensis. Next base: position 35,167,877 of record CM061263.1, on the reverse strand, counting down.
TAGAGGGCATGCAGGAGGCAGCCTATCAATGTTTCTCTCTCACATCAATGTTTCTATCTCTCTCTCCCTCTCACTCTAAAAAAAGTCAATAAAAACATATTTTTTTTAAAAAAAATGACAGAACTGAAGGTAAAGCTGTCCTACTTCAGGCGCATCATGAGAAGACTGGGTTTTGGTGGTGGGGGGGAGAGACAATAATGCTGGGGAAAATTGAAGGCAGCAGGAAAAAGAGGAAGACCAAATGTGATATGGACTGACTCCCATAAAAGAAGCCATAGGCATGGGTGTACAGGAGCTGAGTAGGGCTTTCCAAGACAGGACATTGTGGATATCTCTCATTCATACAGTCGTCAGAAGTTGAAGCTGACTCATAGCATGTAACACACATGTGAGTCTATGTACAATATACTAAAAAAGGAACTGGACAGAAATTAGTCCTAAATTCTAGTCTTGGTTCGATCATATATTGGATGTAAGGTCTTGGATTTATTATTTAGTCTGTTTTCATTTCCTCATTTACAAAAAAGGAAAACAAAAAGACATGATAACAATAATCCTACTGACCTCACTGAGTTTTTGTGAATCTCAAATTAAATGATGGTGAAAGGATTTTATGGTTTAAAAAGCACATTCTTATATAAAATATTAGCATTGTCAATCCACTACATATACCACATATTAATAGTATTATATGAGATTTTCTTAAAGTCACAAATAAGCTTTTTTTCTCTTAAAATATTTTGATATGATTCCAATTTTACAATGGTGAAGTGATATATTCAAGCTGAGATGACATATAAAATAGTTCCAGAATATTGATATCCCTGGGGTTCTGGAAAGGGCAAATGCAAAATCAGTCAGTTTAATTGGGTACAATCTACATCTCCTGGGGAGAAAAACAAGTAAGATTTACTCACATTCAAAATTAAAACCACATGAAAGAATGAACCACCATAATTGGAATCAAGAGACGCAACAAATAAGAATATTAGCACAAGAACTAGAAATAATAAAACAATCTAGAAGAGATTTTAAAATATATGTTTGTTAACAAGCATGTGAAAGTGTGCTCAACATTATTCTTCATTAGAAATGCAAATAAAAGAGGTGCCTATGCACTAAAATGACTAAAACTACAAAAATTGACAATACCAAGTGTTGGTGAAGCTGGAATTCTCATACACTGCTGAAAGGAGTGTAAATGGCACAACCAGGACGGAAAACTGGCAGTTTCTACTAACACCGTGTGTCTGCCTCCACAAGGACTCAACAATTCCATTCCTGGGCATGTATCCAAGAGAAATGAATGCACAAAAACTTGTACAGAAATGTTCAGAACAGCTTAATTTGTAATACTAAACACACACAGAGACACACACACATACACACACAATCCAAATGCCCATCAATAGGAGGATGGATAAATAAATGATGGCTCATTCACACAATGAAATACTATTACTGAAATAGAAAACAACCTGGCCAAATCTCACAGATACTAATGTTGAGTGAAAGAGGCAAACACTAAAGAGTACCCACTAGATGACTCCATGTATCCAAAGCTCAATAACAAGCAGACAAACTGATGATGAAATGAATCATATTAAAGTTAGCTCTGGTAAGGAGCAAATACAGTCTGAAAAGGGCCAGGAAGAAATATTCCAGGGTGATAGCCATAGTTTATATCTTGATCTGTGATTTGTGTGGTAGTTATATAATTGCATACACAAGCTTTTTAAAAGTGGAAAAAGAGCTAATTTAAAATCACAAAAAGAACTTCTAGAATGTAAAAAAGTTACTAAAATGAAACTTAAAAATTCAGTGGACATATTAAACAGCAATTAAGCTTAGATGATGAGAGAATTCTTTTCAGTGGAAGCAGATCTAGAACGTACCTAGGTAGCAGTGCAGAACAAGCCGATAGAAAACATGAAGAATTATTAGAAATAAAATAAGGAGATAGTATTATAAGGTCTGAAATAGGGATTCCAGAGGGGCAAATAGAATGAAGAGAATTCAAAGTGCCAAGAACTACTCCTAAAAAATTTTCACTCAGATGATTTCAAAATTATTGCATTTCCAAGGAGTAAATTGATCCATATTCTATTTGAAGTATTCCAATCCATAGAGAAAGAATATGCATCAACTCTTTTCACAAAGACTAATAACATTTATCCAAAATCAGGCACAGATAATGTAGAAAGATTAATACAGACCAATCTCACTTATAAATATTTATGCAAAAATCTTAAATAAATATGAGCAAAAGCAATCCAGCATTATATGAAAATAATAATTCACCATGACCAAATGAAGTTCATCTCAGGAATGTAACAATAAATTCAACATTTTAAAAAAATCTAGTGACTTAATTCACCACATTAAATTGGCTAAGAAAGAAGAAAAAAAAAGATCATTTTGATATATGCTAAAGAGGCATTTTATGTAGTTCATCATCCATCATTGATTTAAAAAATAGAAAAGTAGAAAAAGCACACTACTTTAAAATAATAACCATGTAAATTATGTATTCTGGGAGTATTTTCTCAAAATCACTAAGAAGAAAAGCATGCTTGTTATCACCATTATTATTTATTATTGATCCAAAAATACTAACAAATGCAGGCTAAGAAAATTTCAAAGTAATAAACAATAAATTTATTAAATACTAGTTTAAAAAGTTGTGGACAAAGTTATAATTGTTTTAGAAAATATTATGTTTTAAGTGTCATTGGTCTGTGCTAAAACCTCTACATACCTCACTTAATCTCTACAACTCTGAGAGTTGCGTCTCCATTTTACAGATTTGGAAATTGAGGCTGAAAGTAATTAAGTATATTGTTCAAAGCCACCAACCAAGTAAATGGCAGAACTGGTCATTGATCCCATATCTTTCTAGCTCTAAAACTCTCTGTGAACTTGAACAAAAGGCTCTATATATTTCATGTATCTTCCATGCTACCTCAATAATTAAAAAAAGAGCAACTCAAATGCATAAAATTCTGCTGGTTTATAGAGAGGAGATCATTTTATTACTCCATCTATTCTAACAATAAATGAGGTAAATTAACATTTTAAATTAGCAACAAATAGCAAATATTTAATTCTAGTATGAACTTGTTTAGAAAAATGACCTTGTGAAAGCTTTTCTGGCACAGATAATTTTTACCTAAAGGAAAATCCAAGTCATTTAACAGCCAAAAAAAAAAAAAAAAAAATCCTGGCAAATGATCGTTGGGACCAATGAGTCTAAATATCACTTTAAAACTTCCAACCTCTATAATCCCTTCTGCAGCTGGCATTTTTGAAAGGTAGCAATAAGGAGTCACCCTACAGAGAGTTCTGGAAAATGTCAAGTTTCTCTTTCCAAGCACCGCATGAGTCACTGATTTTTCAAAGCATAGTGACGTGAAAGCTTAGTAATAGATTAGGACGTTGTTGGGAATTGCTCTGAAGGACTTCAGAAAAGCCTGTGAAGAGTTTCTATAGCAAGACGGATCCCAGGCTCATGAGAACTTGCCTTTCTTTGGCACAAGAATATCAAGGCATACTTTCAAGAACTGGAAAAATGAACACTGACCACTGCTATTCCTCATCTTGTCTTGAAAAAGACCCTCTCAGCTTTATTTAGTACTAGCATTTTGTACCCCACTGGCAGAAAATAATTACGAGGGGTACACTCTACTTGACCGAAGAAACCACTTTTCTCTTGGAGACACTATTCCAGTAAAACAGACTTGTTGATTTCCTGGGTCCTTATTTTTATGACCAGTATCTTAGCTGGCTCCACTTCAGTTCCCAGTGTATTGATTAAATTCCAGAGTTGAGGAGATGCCGGTACAAGTGTTGGTTGGCACTCTGAAGGTTGGTGAGTTTTCAAAAATAATACCCACATCTATAAAGTGACATTATGTTTTATTTTCTTAGTCTTAGATTAGGAAAGATAGTTAAATTATAAAGGAGTCTGGGAATCTATATCTTCCCCCCTTCCCACCTCCACACCCAGCTCTGAGGTCTTGTTGACCATCACCAAGCCAAAATCCACCCTAATGTATGAAGAACTGACATTTTTCAAGTACTGAACACAGACCAATCTCTATCCTAAGCACGTATAGGGATTGTGTCATCATGTCCTCATAACAATTCTATGAGCTCCTTATACCTGGATGGGCAAGAGCAATTGAAGGGAGACTTTTAAATGGGCTTCATTTTATTAGAAGTATTTATACCTTATCTTTAAAGATATTTTAATTTGGGGGCCAAGGATTTTCTATCTTATTGTATTCTTGCTCAATAAAAGTCTGGAAGAGCATCAAATAATGCTGCCAGGTGTTTCTCATGTAGCTGGACCATAGATTAACAATCATTCTTTTGAGGTATTTTTCAGTGAGAAAAGCATAGGATTTGGGATCAGATGTTTTGAGTCTGTTGTAACTTTTCACTTACATGGTATTTGATTTTAGGTAAGTCATTTAGTTATACTCTGATTGACTGTTGTGTAAAATGAAAATAACTGAACATACAGCTGCCTCATGGATTAGGTCAGTGCTTTTCATAGCCTGGTATATGCAGGCACTCAATCTTACTCACTGGGTACATGTGAATACACTTCCCACTTTTCCTCTCTCATCTCCTGCTTTTCCTCTTTTCCATCTGACTGACATATTGTACTTGTAACTGTTCTTCAAACATTCCAAGCTATTTCCTGCCTCAGAGACTTTATACTTGCTCTTGAGCTACCTGAACCACTCTTTCTCCAGCTTATCACCTGGCTAATTCTTTGTTCAAATGTCACCTTTTAAAAGAGGCCTTTTCTCAACTCCATGTAACATTACTGAGCGCTGGCCCAAGTTACTTTCAATCATTACCCTGCCTTATTCTCTTTATAAATCTTAACACCATTGGTAATTATATAATGTATTAGTTGTCCACCTGCTTGCTAACAGCTTCCTCCCCAAAAATGCACTGGAGCAGGGACTTTGTTTGGTTCACTAGATGTGTATTAAAAGGTGGTGATCGTTATTGAAGTCCCCTTCCTGACTTGCTGATTCAGGCCTAATATTGAAGAATTGAGCATGCAAGCTGGATGGAGGTCTTTTTCATGAATGGTTCTGATGGATAGCTTTCAAAAAATGGGGTGACCTAATTTAAAGGAGAGTGAAGCTTTTTGCACATAAATAATTATATATCTCAAAAAGATATGTTCTCTGAATTCACTGGAACAGATAAGTATGAAGAGTTACATTGTCATTCCCATTTCATGATAACTCCAAAAAAAAGTGAGTTTATAACATGCTGTTTTGATTACTAGTTTATGTAACAGTTTTATTAAGATGATTCCAAAGCAATATGTTCCAATATGTGGTTTATATGAGGACACTAATAAAGCAGCATACCAAGCAAATAGACCAACCTTTATTTGGGCTGCTAACATGAATTGTTTCCATTGTCATTCTGAAGACTAACCAAATTCTTATGTCCAATATGGCTCAGGAAATCCAAGAGTTCAAAATTCACAAGTCGAGTCAAAGGCAAGGTCATCATAGGCAAGGACTTCACCCTTTATCTCAAGAGTACTTTCAAGGACTTTACTGATTTGTATTTGCTAATCACAGCAGCACACAATTGGGTAAAGCAGCAACCTAATACTTTTTCCAATTTTTTGAAGGCCCCTGACAAACTTGGTTTCTTTGGGGAATGAGACTTGAAGACACTTCTTTATCCACAAATAAAATACTCATAGGGTCTAAAAGGAACCTAACGATATTTACTTACAAGTGAACAGATATTCTTGAATTGCTTTCCAATTGCATAAATTTCTCTGGTATGCAACATAAACAGATTCTACCAGATTCCTAAATAGTCAAGAAAATCCTAAAATTTTAAATGTTTACTCTGTTCTAAACTTATTACTGGTCTCCCCTAGGAGTAGTGAGCAAATAAGTCTTCACTCCTAAAAGAACAATCAGAATTGTAGAACTGTTAAGGAAATGCATGTATTTTAGTGGATGACAGCAAAATAGTAATTAAATAAGTAAGCCAATAAAATAAGCCTGAAGTAGTATATGAATTCTTGAAAGATTAATTGATTTCCTCCACAAATTTTTCAGAGGAAAATTTAAATGTTCACTATTGGACCATAACATGAGAAGAGAGAAGGCCCAATGGGGAGGACCTAGATCAATCAATAACTAATATTTCGAGCAGCTGCTGTTTGTCCACAAAGACCTTTGGGGGTTACAGATATGTCTCCATTAAGCTCAAAATCAAGTTATAAAGAGAAACATAGCCAGCAAATGCCAAGCAAGTTTAAGTATTGCCGACCTGGAGCGGTTTAGGGGATTTGCTGAGGAAGGAGGAAGTGGAGAGTTTGAAGGGAGGAAAACAATGAGGTAAAGAGAGAAGGCACAGGTGATGAAAAAGGCATCTTTGGAGACAGGTAAGGCCATAAACTTCAAAGAGATCTCCAAACTTCAGGTTACCTATGTGGACTGTGAGAAATGGTTGCAAAACCATGAAGGGAAGAGAGATGAGAGATGCAGGAAAGAGAGAACCACTGTCTTTGGAGCACTGTTGCTTCTTTCTTTCATTTGACAAATATTTATTGAGGACCCACTCTTTGGAGCTAGGAACAATTCCAGATCCTGGGTGTGTGGTGGTAACAACGAACAGCTCGTGCTCAGGCAGCTTCCACCTGGTGCAGAAAAACTAGTTACCTGAAAAAGACATAAAGGGTTGGTTTAATAAAATGTTAGGAAGGGAATGGAAAAAGAAAATCTGGGAGGGGTTCCGGTCAAGATGGCGGCCTAGGTGGACGCAGAAACGCGTCCTCCCACAACCACATCAAAGTTACAACTAAATCACAGAATAACTATCACTTAAAGACCGCATGAAATCAAGCTGAATGGAGGCCCTGCAACTATGAAATTAAAGAAGCAGCAGAATGGAGATGGCATACTGCCCTCCAGGACCCTCCTTGTCGCCTGAAAGGAAACGAGATCCTGCAGCCAGGGGCGCCTATGGAAACTGAGCGACCCCCCCACCACGGGGGAACCCAGGAGTGAGGGAGCCGGGCGACCCCCCCACCACGGAGGAACCCAGGCGGAGTGAGGGAGCTGAGCGACCCCCACACCAACAGAAGCCGGTAACACACAGGAGAACTGAGCAAACTGAACAACGAAATTGACCCAGAGACATGGAGGTGGAGTACGGGATGACGGGCCTCAGAGGAGGGGGGAGGCGGGGGAAAGAGATAAATCACAGAGCCTATGTGCATGGGTGCATAACCAATGGACATGGACAACAGGGATGGGGACGAGGAGAAGGGGAGGGGGAGGAGGGTGTCAATGGGGGAAAAAAAGGAAAAACATCTGTAACAAAAACAAATTAATAATAAAATAAATTATAAAGAAAAAAAGAAAAAAAAGAAAAAGAAAATCTGTAATATTTTTATAGTACACATTCATACCTTTTCTATATGATTATTTCTTTTTAGGCATTCTATTGTCAAAATTTATTTTATTCATATCTTAAATTTTGACTTTTATTATGTATGTATTAGTGCCCTTATTTTGAATTAATCAACTTAAAGTACTAATAAAAAGAATGATGTAGCTTGTCACTTTATAACAAGTCCAAATGACTTAAAAAGGCACACTTGGGAGCGTATATCTCATTGGAAAAAATACTGAGTCTTGAGTATGCATTATAGCAAAATTTTCATAGAATTCAGATATGGATTTATTTGTTGCAAATCTCCTCAGCAGTTCATCTCTTCTCATTTCAGTTTTCCTATTATTTTTGTCACCCAATAAATATCTACATTCACCTTTGACTTTTCCCTTTCCCAATATTGACTATATATAGCATTTCTTTTGTATCTATTTGTGTGTGTGTGTATATATATATACACTTCATTCCTTCTCTAATTAGTACAGTAGTTTCCAGTGTGTCCTTCTGCCTGCCAATTGCAGAATTTTGGAGACTGAAGGGAGGGGCAACGCCATCATAGTCTTTGCTTCCTAATCAGTCCTCCTAAAGCAGGCACTTACTGTGTTTTCTCTAATCCAAATCTTTCTATGGCTTATCACTACCTGCTGAAGACTGTCGAGACTCCTTTACTGAGCATTTAAGGTTGTCCGCATTTTTTCAAGGTCCCAGCATACTTTTCAACCTTATCTTTCCAATCATTGATTTAAAAAGGATTCTTTGAATACCTCTGTAATTTCAGCTGTGCTAGAGGCCTGTGATACAAAGATAAGCAAGTCACAGCCCTGCTCTTCAGCAGCCCTTAGTTTCATGGGTTGTGTGTATGGAGGTGAAGGGACAAGTACATGAATAACCCATCATATGTTGAGAGAGGGAGTGATAGAAACTGCTCAGGGAGGACTGGACTCAAAAATCCTGCTATCCTGCTGACTTTGCTCCATCAATGCAGATTAAATTGGTTTGTTACTAAAACATGGACCACTCTTGTCAATACTCCCTACCTTTTTCCATGATGTTCCCTCTCTTTGGAATGTATTTTCTCTGCTTTTCTATGTACCACAAATATATCTGGTCCTTCAAAGACTAGATCAGATGCAAAATAATCCATGAAGCTTTTCTTAGTCTCTTTAGTCTCAATATCTCTCATTTAAATTTTCATGGCACTTCTTTCTAATCACATTCTAGCTTGTATTAGAGTTTATTGTCAAAGTTTTGTCTCATTTTACTATAAACTGTCTGCCTCCTAAGAACAAAAACTATGATATATATAAACCTAACAAAAACCTTCACAAAACAGATGTTCAATGGATGTTAACCGAGCTAAAATAATAGGGCATATACGTAGTAGTACCAAACTCAATTATAAAACAGAACGAGGGGATTAACTATACAAATCAATCCCCACACACTTGTAGTAAAACTACCACATAATTTTCTGTGAAAATTAACAAGAGTAGAGAGCAGAGCTACCATTATCAGAATAGGATCCCCAGGCTTGAAGGGGTTAAGCAGATCTATCCACCAGGGGGAAAAATTTTGTTCTTTGCCTTCATTAAAGACTAATTTTAGGTCTTTTGATAACTAAATGAACACATTGTTTATGCTCCATATACTTTCTGCCCTCAGTCTTGGAAAATACATGAAATTTCCAAGAATTAAAGTTTCCATTAAGACGAGTGCCAAACCAGGAGGTTTGACCTGTGGAGAAAGTCATTTGTCTTTGCTGGCTCCTTTTCAAAATGCTATAGAAAGATATTTACTGTATAACCTTTCTCCTGTGTAATTGCTGTGTTTAACCATTTATACCATCTCGACAATATGGAAACGCTGCAACATTTCGGAAAGTAACCATGTACTGAAGAATGATCGTTTGCGTTCTAAAGTGTTCACAGCGGTCCCTGTTTGGGGTAAAATTTCTGCTTGGAAGACACTTCTTTTCTTTCTTTCTTCAACTTGGTGTGTGTGTGTGTGTGTGTGTGTGTGTGTGTGTGTGTGTGTAATTTCCTGAGAACTAGATGATTTGGCTGGTGAAAAAAAACAGTTTGCTATGATGGTTTTCAGAACATCTTCCACCTGTATCGTCCTTACTCGACTGAAATTTAATATAAATATATATGTGTGCACACAGCTTGAAAGCCTCAAAAGACTATTTTTCTTATCTCTATATCTGGTTTTATTCAATCTTAAGTAGTCCAGTTATTTACCAAGTTACCAAAAAAAAAAAATCTCTTTACGTCAGTGAACTTAGACTCATAAAGTTCTCTCCCCTGAGCAGGGAGCCTTTTAAAGATGAGCGTGTCAAGCTGACGGCAGGGGTCACAGCTACTGGAAAATGAGCTAGTCTACAGGTCCCGCCCTCCCACCTTTGCCCCTCCCTCTGGCCGGCTCCCTACCTACCCGGGATGCGCCCCTCACCCCCACCCCGACCGCCCCACTACTTCTCCAGCCCCCACTCGGCAACCCCGGCGGCCTCAGAGGTCTGGCGCGCGTCAAAGCCCGAACTGGGAGGCTGATTTGTGGAGCATCATCCCGGAGCTCCTCTCCCCCCAGCCCCTCCTCCTCCCACGGCAGAGGCCAAGGGAGTAGAGCTGAGCAGGGGGAGGGGAAGATCTACACCCATCCCCCTTCCTCCAGCCCTTTCCGCGTTCAGATTCAATTGCACCTTTTATTATTTTAACTTTTCTTCCTAGGACTCGCGGCCCCGGGATCTGTCCCTCCGGCATTCGCGATCCCGGCTCCCGCGCGCTGGGATGGGAGCGCGAGGGACCTGCCCACAGTCAGCCGCGGTAGGCGGGAAGGTGCAGTCGCCGCACCAGCTGTCCAGAGTCTGTAAGTTTCAACGCTCCTTCTGGGGAGTGGACAGGGAGGCAGTCTGCATCTCCGCAAAAGATTTAAAATGCAAAACACAGCAGAGGTTTTCAGTGTTGAACGGACTTTTCGGGTACGCTCTTTTAACTCTATCTGCAGCCCGCAGGCTATTTTCCGGGTTTTTTGCCTGCAACTTGTATGTTTGCTTCCTTCGTTGCAAAGAAGTTTTCAATTTATAATATTTTGAGTTCCATTGGGAGGTATTTTTAAGTGCAACTCATACTTTTTTCAAATTTAAAATACTTGTGCATGATTTTCATGTTACATGACTCTGCTTATTATTTTGTCGAATTACAGTAAACGTTATTTATACAGCGCAAGAGGCCACGGCCCCTTCTTTGCCTAAGTCTAAAAATAACGAAGGAAGAATTTCCCCTCTCAACTTTTTATATTGCTGTATCATGTAAATACTTTAGTAAATAGATCGCGATGCCCAGCTGGTCTTAATTTTCGTCGTAGACGCCGCCACGTGCTTGCATGCTTGCACTAATCTACAGACGCGGTTCATCTCGGAGAATTATCATTGAGCCTGCTGTTTACAAGAAGTGTTTTGCAGAAGTAGGGCTATACCCATATATGTTCATAATGATAAGGATAATTGAAACAGTTCTGGTTCAAACCAAATAATTTCTCTGGGATCCCAGAACTGAAGCACAAGCTGAATTCGTGTTTATATTAATAGAATTCTGCCGTTAGCTTTGCATGTCACCTCGAATGTGTAGACATAGCCCTAAATGCAAGGACTGAAGAGGTGAGAAAATGGGGGGTGGGGGTTATTAATCATCGTTTTCCTTGTGCAGGAGGACGGGTCTCCAGAGAAGGAGAGACAGATCAGAGACAGGTGGATAGGCTGGCTATGGTGACGGGACGATGTTGGCCAGAAAGAGCATCATCCCAGAGGAGTATGTGCTGGCGCGCATCGCGGCGGAGAACCTGCGCAAGCCGCGCATCCGAGACCGCCTCCCGAAAGCCCGCTTCATCGCCAAGAGCGGGGCCTGCAATCTGGCGCACAAGAACATCCGTGAGCAAGGCCGATTCCTTCAGGACATCTTCACTACCTTGGTAGACCTGAAATGGCGCCACACGCTGGTCATCTTTACCATGTCGTTCCTCTGCAGTTGGCTGCTCTTCGCCATCATGTGGTGGCTGGTGGCCTTTGCCCATGGGGATATCTATGCTTACATGGAGAAAAATGGAACCGAGAAAAGTGGTTTGGAGTCCACTGTATGCGTGACTAATGTCAGGTAAGAATGCAATGGGATGAAGCAGGGGTCAAAAACAGTACAGATAAAAATATTAAACTGTTCTCTTATCATTCCATTTTGTTGAAAGTGAAATAAAGTGTTTGCTTTAGTACCTTAAGGAACAAAACAAAAGCTAATCTAACATATTAAAAAATCATTTTTTTAATGCATCTTTATGGATGAGGCATCTCTGAAAATGTGAAGATTCAATCCCTTGGGCTAGCCTCGAAAATCCTATACCAGTTATTAAAAAATTGTTGTGGCTCAAAGGATTCCACAGAGTGCCTTACTCAAAAAAAAAAAAAAAGAAAAGAAAAGAAAAAGAAAAGCACACATTTAGTTTTCAGTATGAAAAAGCTGCTGTCCATATTTCCAATGTTCACAGGTAGACATCTTTGATCAGCAGAAAATATTATGCAAATGCTAGTAATATATTTCCATGACTTCTCTTACCCATGGCATTTTCAGAAATAATGAGAAAACACTGGTGGAGAGGTGTCCTAGATTTAAAATCCATAAAATGAAATAAATGTTGAGTCCCTCTTTTACAAGAATATTTTAAGTAGCTGACTGCTTGCACTGGATTCCAAAATTAAAAGTTATGCTAAGATTCAGAACTACAAAAAAAATAATTTTTAATGGAAATTAGTCCAAATTTTTCATGAAAGAGTATATATAGAAGTGACTTTATGTTGTGGTTTTCTTCAAAAATTTTAATAGGATAGGAACAAGACACTTTTTAGACGGCCCAGCTTTTGCTTCTTTCTCTTATAAGTATTTCAAAGATAAGTACAGGGAACTGAATTTCAGTGATTCTTCTCTCATACTTGGGATGATTTGTCTCTTAATTTTTGTTGTTGTTGGAAGATGGAAAGATAACATTTCTATCAATTTCAAAAATATTCACCCTGAAGCAAAACACTAGTAATAATACTAGAAACTCTCCCAGGACATTTTATGAATAATATTTAAGATTCACATAATGCATCAAGCAAAGCAACTTGAGCAAGCATCATTCTACCAGGAAGCTAAAGAATAAGACCTTTACTGACCCTGAAATCCTGTGAAATTAGCATATCACTGCAAGAAGTAGAAACCTAGACTGTGAATTTGTCCATCCTCCCATTTCCTAAGTATCTGCAATGCCAGCATGCCAAGGAGGGATTTGTGTGCAGAGATTACATACCACATATTTCAGCTTGGATTTTGAGGAAAGAAAACTAAACGGAATTGATCCATTGCCTTTACTGTCAAGTCGTTATTTTCTTGTCTTAAACTTGTCACAAACTTGTTTCAAAGAAAATAAAGATGAAAAATATAGGAGACCATCAGTACATCAGATATAAAGGAAACAATGAAAACATTGTGTTTAGCAGGTATCTGTAGGTTAAATATCATTATATTTCTCTTTGAGAGATTTATTGGCATTATATTGGTGAATCATTTTTATATTAAGATACATTTTTAATAAATATGCAGTAGACACTCATAAAAGATAAAAGAAATGAAAATGATAAACCTTGAAAATAAATGATAGGTTTTATTTATAAGACAAATATATTGGTGTTTCCTATGGGGGAAAAAGTCATTAAGCAATTGGGGGAGGGTCATCAAAAGTGATATCCTTTCAATTCTTTTTAAAAAAACAACTTTATAGAGTGCACTGGTTGTTAAAAGCTGTTTTACTGCTAGCTCCCATTTTTCAACAAGATGTGTTCTAAAGCATGGTTATTCCCCTGATGCATTCCTGCTGGTGTGAATGTTAAGTTCAGTATGAGAAATGGTGTCAAAATACAATGAGTCAGCTGACTTTATCAGCATAACAATTTTAGCATTTTAAATTGCCCTTTTTTATCTAAAAAAATGTGACATCTTTAAGGTTACAAATCTTACAAGTTTTATTTTAATGTTATGATGCTATTTACACTTTAATCTCAACATACAGTTTAATCATAACAAACCATACATAATAAAATCTTTTTCCCCAAAATATAGTAACAGAAAAATTTCTATTCCCTCTCAAAGAGGGTTTAAAAGATGACTAATAACATTTATAATTCTTTGCATTTCCTTTCTTTCATAAGTCTATTGTCTCACAGTATCGTCATAATTGGAAACAGCTTATTTTGATGAATACTCACAAGTATGTCCAAATAATATTTTACCATTCCCGTTTTAGAATGGCTCACTTTCCCTTTTATGTGGGATAACTCTCTAACATGAGTCAGAAAATAAATCAACATATTTCCTCAATTAAGCAACGTAACTTCCTCTGTAGTAGAACAAACAAGCCGCTAAACACTTTCATCTCTGAGGTTGTTTAGCGTGACAGGTGTCCATAAAAGGCTGGGTCTTGCACCATACAATGTTTAGAATTAAATTATTTCAAAATATAAATAGTATACAGAATTAGCCCCTGAATAGCCTCTAAAGACATTATAACCAAACATTTAAAGATGGTCAGCATTAGACTTCTCCACGAAGTGTTGTATACATTATTAGAAATCAACGTTGTGTCCGTGCCCTTTCTTTGGGGTCCATTCTTCTACGTTGCCATCTTTTTGGATCATATAACATATTTTGTGTGCAGTTGGTGCAAAAATCAACTATTAGGTTTTCCATAAATCTTTTTAGCAACAAAAAGGGTGAAAGGGTCATTTACATATTCCACTTAAAAGCTAAGCAAAAGTATCTGTGTATGCTTGCTTCCTCCTCATGGTGTCCCACCAAAATGCAGTGTGTGTACTCAGCATTCAAAGGTTTAAACATTTTTCTCACTCTTTGTGTGTGGCAGTAGCAGAGAGATAATACTTTGACAGGTGGCTTATTTTCTATAAAATTAAAGAACTTTGAAATTGGGGTTGAGGGAAATACAGGGCTAATGTCGTTTCTATTAAGAAGCCACAGCAGTAATGGATATGTAGTTAAGTGAATAAATTAACGATAAGAATAATGAAATTTGGTGCTTCTTAACCAGGGGGATTAATCAGAATTGCCTGAGAGCTTTTCAAAAGTCTTACCCAGGTCCACCCTGAACCTTCCAAATCAGTGTTTAATTCACAGAGATACAGAAGAAATACGAAATTTGCAAAAGCTCCTCAAGAAAACCCTGACTGGCACTTGTTGATCCCTTCCCTCTGCGTCTTTTAGAACACTAGGCCAGAACTGAGAGGATTTAAATTCTTATTAATTATATGATCTTGATACAGTCATTTATTCATCTCTGCTTCAAATTTTACCTCTAATAGCTTCAGCATTCTCTAGATCACTTACAGAACAAAATAAGAAAATCAGCAAGAAGACATTTTTCTTTTCACATGGCAAAACATTTTTTTTATTAAAAATACCAGTGTTTCATATCACTTTTTAGCACTGTGCTTTCTGTATATGAGGTACAAAATAAGTGTTAGCTAATGAATATAAGTTAAAGGTTATGAATGATAAATACACTCATTACTCAGTACCTTCTTTAGGACTCAAATCACTTAAACACAGTCATGCAATAAATAATAAACATCTACCTGATAAAAATATTTTTAATGTGTTTTTATTGATTTTTTTAGAGAGAGAGGAAGGGAGAGAGAGAGAGAAGCATCTATGTCAGAGAAATATCAGTTGGCCGCCTCCTGCACACCCCCTGACGGAATTGAACCAGGACCTCTCAAGTCCATGGGCCTACACTCAGTCCACTGAGCCACACTGGTTGGGCCCTGGTAGAAATTTTCATCAAGTAAAATATGCCTTTGTGAAAGTAAACTATTTCACAACATAAAATATGCCTATAAACATAAATATGTATATTTATTATTTTAAAGCTTTCACACAAGTTGGCCCTTATTACATGACCTAGAAAACATTAATAGTGCTGTATCCTAGAAGTCTGAAGTAGATGCATGCACAAATGAGAGAGAACACAAGTGCTTGTGTTTAGAATGAGGCATTTGACAAGTTAAGTTGGCTAGTCCTCCCAAAGGCATGTAATAGCCTTTGGAGGACGAAAATAACAAATTCAGTTTGGACATTTCATCCTAGAAAAATATTGTTTTTGACACTGAAAAAAAAAATGTAGCCTGGTATGTTATTTAATTATTCAAAATTTGATCTGATGACATTTTCTGATATTATTTCTTTCAGGTCTTTTGCCTCTGCTTTTCTCTTCTCCATCGAGGTTCAAGTGACAATTGGATTTGGAGGGAGAATGATGACTGAGGAATGCCCTCTGGCCATCACAGTTTTGATTCTTCAGAATATCGTGGGGTTGATCATCAATGCAGTGATGTTGGGCTGCATTTTTATGAAAACAGCTCAGGCTCACAGAAGGGCAGAAACTTTGATTTTCAGTCGCCATGCTGTGATTGCTGTCCGAAATGGCAAGCTGTGCTTCATGTTCCGAGTGGGTGACCTAAGGAAAAGCATGATCATTAGTGCCTCGGTGCGCATCCAGGTGGTCAAGAAAACAACTACCCCCGAAGGGGAGGTGGTGCCTATTCACCAACTCGATATCCCTGTTGATAACCCGATTGAGAGTAACAACATTTTTCTAGTGGCCCCTTTAATCGTCTGCCATGTGATTGACAAGCGCAGCCCCTTGTATGATATCTCAGCTACTGACCTCGCCAACCAAGACCTGGAGGTCATAGTGATTCTAGAAGGAGTGGTCGAAACTACCGGCATTACCACGCAAGCAAGAACCTCCTACATTGCGGAGGAGATCCAATGGGGCCATCGCTTTGTGTCTATTGTAACCGAGGAGGAAGGAGTGTATTCTGTGGATTACTCCAAATTTGGCAACACTGTTAAAGTAGCTGCTCCGAGGTGCAGTGCCCGAGAGCTGGATGAGAAGCCTTCCATCCTTATTCAGACCCTCCAGAAGAGTGAACTGTCCCATCAGAATTCTCTGAGGAAGCGCAATTCCATGAGAAGAAATAATTCCATGAGGAGGAACAACTCTATCCGAAGGAACAACTCGTCCCTCATCGTGCCAAAGGTGCAATTTATGACTCCAGAAGGAAACCAAAATGCACCAGAATCATGACAGCAAGAAAATCTTTTTATCAAGCGTTGACACTTTATGCAGGGCACTATTGGACTGTACATCTTAATGCACTAAATGATATTCATATTCCAACAACAGCACTTTATCAATAAAACTGTAACACACAAGGCAGAGAATTCATGGCTTACACTTGTTTCATACATGTAGTATTTGCAGTGATATGCTTAAGTTATGTTTAGAAAATAGTATGCTCTCATTTCTCTCCATTTGAAACACAATTACATTAATAGTAATGTAATTACTAGGACATTAATAGGATGCAATGCAAAAGGTGGCTAAGGAATGATGATATTTGAAGTGCTTAGTGGGTGAAACCATGGATCTCTCCGTTTCTATTGTTCACTCTGGAAATACAAATAGAATAGGAGAGGGAAAAAACAAAATTGCATTAACATCTTTTGTATATCAACCAATATTTTGCCTTTTCCATAATACTGCACCTGGGAAAGAGCACGAGGCAACAACTGCTTAGCTCTCTCTGCTTCTAAGCAGCTCCTGTTCATCCCCTTGGTCCTTCACAATGACCTCCAGAGGTTTCCTGGTCCTCCTGGCAACCTGTTGCAGAACTGGGCAAGGAGCTTAGGAGAAAAGCTGAGAACATTCCTGTCTCATTTTAGGACTGGACTCCCAACACTGACAGTCATCTCCTTCATCTTCTCACTTCTTAAGAACCCTCACAGGGAAATGCTGTATTGTATATTTTATTAAAATATTTTATTTGTATTCACTGTGGCTTTGTGATTCCTCTTTCACAAAATTATCCCTGGTTAAAGCTCAAGGAAAAACAACAACAACACATTTTTAGAGACGTGAAAGAGATATCATCCAGTGATGACACCACTGAGATCTTGCTCTCTCAGGTTCCCTCTCCTAGAGATTGTTGTCCTAAGAAAACTACACTTTTTGTTTCATATTGATTTCATTCCATTCCAAGTTTTAAGATGTTCTCTAGGCTTTTCTGTGTAGCCTGATGTGTCGTGGGAATCCTGTAAATTTATTCTTTGACTCTCCTACCTCCCATCTTAAAACTACACCCCTTTCCCAGTAATATCTGAATTCGGGCCTGGCATATAAAGATTTAGCTTTATCTCAGTTGCTAAAATGAGATTTTCTTTCAAAGCTGTATTTAATCATCCTCGGCTCCTGCATCTTCAAGGGAAGTACAAGAGCACAGAGGAAAATACTAGGCTAATATACTCTGGGTTTATTCTTAATTCTTATATTTCACATGAGTACACATCAGAAAGCTGAGCTCTTGAGTAGTTTTTAATACAAATTTTTAATTTTGTATTTCTCTTACTTCATTATGGACATTGAAATAGCAGGGTATACAAACATAATATTCAAATCCTATCTTAAACAAAAGACTTGTGATTCTAACTTGAGGAATGGAAATTCTTTATCAAGTTAATGAGTTCATCATTTCTGAATACTTCTAACCACTCCTTGGAACTTCAGACTTATACATCAAAACAAGTACTTGAAGCTTCACTTGGATACCTAATGAGCATTTAAAACTGATTGTGTCTACAATCAAATGTTTCATTTTCAGTAACAAAGCCTTCTTCCTCTTACCAGCCTTTCTCCCAATCACTCAGGCCAAAATCTGGGAGTCATATATGACACCTTTCTTTCACACCTCACCTGCCAACCATTAGCAAAATCTGTTAGGTCTAGCTACATATATCCAGAGTATGACCTATTCTCTCTACCTCTGCCACTTCTTCCTTAGACCACGCTGGGTGCTCATCACCCATATATATATGAAAGCAGCTGTATCAATTGTTAAAATATTGAAACACTTCTGTATAGGTTGCCAAGGAAAAATCTGTCTTAATAAAACTTCACCCAACAGTGACTACAGAGGTGGATGTCAGACTCTCCTGTCATTATTGTCTCTGCTCAAGTGCTATCTCGTGAAAAGTATAGTATAGTGGTTAAGAAAATAGACTCTGCAGCCAGACTCACTCGGTTTACAATTCAATTTCAACACTTAGCATCTGTGAGGTCTTGACAAATTTAATTAATTTCTTTTGTTGTTGTTTTTTCTGGCTAAGAAGGAATTCAGAGTCAAGACTCAAATTATAAGAGAAAGTTCATTTAGAAAGTCACAGAGGCAGAATAAGTGAGCTGTAGAAGAAATGGGCCCAGGAAACAAGTTACAGAGGCAAAGGATGCCCTTGGAGCTTAGGAAAGAGAGAGAGAGAGGCAAGAAAAATACACCTGGGGGAGGGAGGTGGGGAAAGGCGCGGGCGTGCTTCATAGAGAGAGCTGACAATTCATTTCTTTGCTCCTCAGTTTCCCCACACATAAAATCAGAATGATTATAGTACCTATCTCATAAGTTGTAAAAATTTGAGTTAATGTGTGTAAAGGGCTCAAAAATGTTTCATTCATTTGCCCAGTACAAAAGCTTGAAATGAGGGGCTGCCTTGAAATTAATTGTATTCTTAGTAAATGACTAATTCAATGCATTACATTTGTTTTCTAGGACAGAAAAAAAGAGCTTTTTCTAATGTCTTAAAAACTCTACAGCAGAGACCTTTTATCCTCCCATTCTGATTGCTTTTTCTGATTCCCTGACACCTGCCATTTGATTGTTGGTAAATTGTGCAATGTGTAAAATATTACAATGTGTAAAGGGAAACGTTTTAAATACAGAAGATAATTTTTAGTTTTTCATGTCTATCATTTATTTGTTCTTCCAGTAATATATATTGAACATCTACTATGTATAACATATACCATCTGGCAAAAATAACTAGGTATGTTTCTTTTCTTTAAGAAGAAGCAGAACTTCATAGGCAATGTGGGTTCTGATTCTGCTCCCAAGTAATCTGAAATGGAAAATATAAGGAAAGAAAATTTTTGCCAAATGCAGAAGACACACTTTCATCTCAAAGTCAAAATCAAGATCTATTCCTAGCTACTGAGCAGGAATGGGAAGACTATAAGACCCAGAGCTGTTGCACATACAACTTTCCAGAAAACTGGGTAAGAGACTAGAACACTGTTCATCCTCAGAATTTTCTTTTTTTCCCCTGATTTACCTTCTCCCAATACCACAGATTCATTTTATAATTCTTCATCCTTTTCCACATGGCTCAAGACTTTCTCTGAGTAAAAATCCTGTTGCTTCTGCCTCCAGACACTTCTAAATACACGTCACCAAGTGTTCTGACACATCAGTGTCTCTGACCACGGTAACAAAGAAATGACCTCAGTTCCCAAAGAGTCTACTTCCCAGAGAAGTTGTTAGCCACTTAGTAAACATGGAGCAGCATTTCTCCCCCTCCATTGGTTGGAATAATTTTTTGTTGTTGTTTAAAGATTTGGCGTTTATGGAGCAAGGAGTTCCCTCTTTGATAGTAAATCAATTATAGATAAAGAAGAAAGAATGAAAAGATATCTATATCTCTTGGGGTTCCCACCCCCAACTTTTGTCATTTTTAGCATGTTGAAGGTAGAAGCAGAACTGAAATTAGTGTCTCTAAGGACCAGTGTGTTAAAATAACCATAACAAATTCTACAGGCTGTTTAAGAGGAAACCCAAGGGCCATGCTCTTCCCATGATCTTTATGCACAATTCTCATCAATGGTGATGGGAATTTCCTCACAGATCTCCGAAGGAAGTGACTCTAATTACACCCCTTTGATAATTTACTGAACAGATTCAAATTTAAGTTTACAAAATTCTTAATCAGTCTTTAACTTCAGATCAAAATATCACATTGGAGGTCAATTTCATTTTAGATTATTTATGACTTCATTAGTACTCTTTTGCAATTGTCACAGTTCTCAGGAAGATTTTCTTGTCTGCATTATATGATACTCCTTCACCAACTCTAATATCCTCTGGGGTAATTAAATGAAACTGTTACTTCACACAGTGTTTATTTTAATCGCTTGAGAAAACATAAAACTATTAAGGCTGGATTTTCACATATTATTGGATTACTTCAGTTTGTATTGAATGAGAAAGTACAGGATAAAATAGTTACATGTAAAATCAAATTTAAATATACTTTTCACTGAAATGGTACATATATATTAATAGATTTTTCGGAAGGCTTTAATTATTTTCCATTGACTTTTGGAAAAAGTCTACACTCTTCAAACATGTAGTCAAGGCTCTTTGTGGTTTGACTGCAACACACCTATCCCGCTTTTGTGATTATTCAAAATAAAATCATTCTGTCCCTGATTTTCTTTTTCAAATCACCATTAAAGTCAATTGTATTGCCCGGCCTGTGTGGCTCACTGGTTGAGCATTGACCCATGCATCAAGAGGTCACTGGTTTGATTTCTGGTCAGGGCACATGCCCAGGTTGTGGGCCAAATCCCCAGTGGGGGGCGTGCAGGAGGCGGCCAATCAATGTTCTCTCTCATCAATGTTTCTATCTCTCTCCCTTTCCCTTTCTCTCTCTCTCAAACCAATAAAGAAAAAAAATTTAAAAATAAAATAAAGTCAATTGTATTTCTTTGGAGGGAAATGTGAACTTTTTATATTTTTTACCCTTTTATCAGAGAATATTTCAAACATATGCAGAAGTAGAGAGAATAACATAATGAACTCCATGTATTCATCACCCATCTAAATAATGACCAACTCATGACCAATCTTTTTTCCTCGTTTACTTCCTTTTTTCCTTCTCTGATT
Organism: Tadarida brasiliensis; assembly: GCA_030848825.1. NCBI lineage: Eukaryota > Metazoa > Chordata > Mammalia > Chiroptera > Molossidae > Tadarida > Tadarida brasiliensis. The sequence continues at coordinate 35,146,561 of CM061263.1, read as the reverse complement.
GTTTTGAAGAAATCCCAGGCTTCATCTGCAAATATTTTACTGCATATATAAAAAATATATAAAATCTTTTTAAAAAGTACCACACTCAAAACAACATCAACCTATTAATGTTATCGGTATGTTCCAAAAATTGTTATTTTCACAGCCAGGGAAATGCTTATCCTTGGTGGTAATTAGAAATACTGATAGAAAAGTTTATATATATTTGATAAAACGATAAGGTAGCAACTAAGAAATTAGAATAAAAGCATGCTGTAGAAAGTCCAGACCACCAAGAAACTATAAGGTGTGAAAACTAGTCAATGAATCCAGATAAAGTCAAGAATACTAGATAAAATAAAACAAATACCTAAAACAGAGAGTGGGAAATGTCAGAAGTAAAATGAAATATATCAACATAAGAGAAATGCCTTTGAAAACAGGCACTAAATGGGATTCTGACAAATAATATTTGAATATAGTTTTGGTATTTTGTCCATTTTTAGTAAGGTAGTCAAATACTATTTGTACATCTATTTTTAAAATTTATCGTTTACATTATGGTTCCTTTAGACCTATTGGATGCTCATATGCATAGAAACACATTTCACTCTGAAAACAAAAAGGGAAAAATAAACTTCTATTTTTTAAATTAAAAATCATCAATTTTAATTTAAAAATGTTTTGATTGTTCCTTAAAATGATGTGATTTACATTATCTGCCTTTTACAACTATTCACTGGTACCACTAAACATTGTAAATATATTCCTATATCAAATTAACTCCAGAGACAACAACATCCTTGAACTCTAAAACAAACAGAACAATAAAATGATCTGTGAAAACATAGCATTATTTGCTTTGGTATTTCTTGTCTTTTAATTCAATATATCAACTATGTATATACTTAAAATTGTTTTGGCATAGCAATTAGAATTGAAGATGAACACAACAAGAACTCATTGCTAAAGAAAATTATAGTCTGATGAAGAAATGATGGAAAATTTAAAATAACAAAGCAGAACCTGGCAAGGACCAAAGAGGTGTGTAAACAAAAGACAATGTACAAATTTAAGTGTATGAATAACATTCAGATATCATGACCAAAGAAGGGAAAACTTCAGGATGGGTCTTGAATGATGGACAACTGATAGACAACTCAAGAGGCAGAGATGGCAAGGAGGATAACCAATACAGAGTAAAAATTGCCATTGATTTGTTAATTCATTCAATATATGTTTATTAAGGAAGGCACTTTGTTAAATGTTGAGGACACAGCTGTGAACAAGAAAGACGAGTTCCTTGGTCTCATAAAGTTTATAATGTTGTGAAGGAGAACAAGCAACAGAAAGGTAACCCCCACTCTCCCCCACCCCGAAAAAAAAGAAAATTAAACCACAAGATAGCTTCAGCTAAAGACTGAAAGTGTTGAAGGAAATAAACAGGGTGGTGTGATTGACTGGATGGGGCATGGGCAATCCTTTAGGTGTGATGATGTAGGAAAGGCTGTCTGAAAAGTGTAATTTCAATTGAGGCCCTCAGGCTAAGAAGTTGCCAGAGAAAAGAAAATGAAAAGTGCAGAAGCCCTGTAGAGGCTTGTTCAAAGGAATAGGACAGAGGCCAGGTGCCCGAGGGGAAAAGCATTTGGAGAGTGAGAGCAAATAAAGCTTCCACTTTTACTCCAGAAGCAATGGAGAGATACTTAACGGAATTAAGCAGGGGTTGCCACCACCTAAATTATCTATCTATATTGAATTTTTATTAAATAAAATAAATTTATATATATATATATATATATATATATATATATATATATATTCTGGTAGCTGTGAGCAAAGTGAAAAAGACGGACTTGCTAGAGAAAAGCAAGAAGAGGAAAGATGAAGTCTTATGGAAGAAATATATGAGAAAAAGGAGAGAAATGAATTTTGAAAGTAGACTAGGGTCATCTAACAGGAGGCATTGAGTGTTGGGATAGGGAGTATGAATTTATTTAGAAGACAAAAGAAAGTCTTTGAGCTTTTAAAGCCAAGGACATGATCATAATTTCACTTTATGAAAACTATTTCATTAACAATATATTGGATGGTTCAGAGAAAGGAGAGGCATGAAGTTCAGATCGGAGGTAACTGTAGTAGCCTAGGCAACAGGTAATGGCAGTTTAGATCAGGATTAGAATAAAAAGAGTGTAAAGAAACAGATGCACAAAATGTTGTGGGAGAAAAAAAATCTGTGAAATTCAGAAACGTATTTATTGAGGAGTAGGCAAGAGATGACAAGGGATCAAAGAAGAGTAACTATGATTTATGCTGTTGGGTTTTCTCATCATTCAAGATTCCGGATGAGGAGCATACGTGTGTGTGAGTGTGTGTGTGTGTGTGTGTGTGTGTGTGTGTGTGTGTATGTCCGGGAGGCATCTACATAGACAACTCAGTTGAGACCACAGAAATGGATATTCCTGCCAGGAAAGAGAAGAAAGAACGCTAAATAGAGGCAAGAAGAAGATTTGTTAAACTTTAGAAAGACAAAAAGAGAGAAAACTCTGGTAAGAAGATGAGAGAAAGAAGAGAAAGACCTGGGAAATGTATTACAGAAGCCCTCAAATAGAAGAACTCCCCAAAGGATAGAAATAATTAATAATATTGAAGTGGCACTGGTCAGTTTGGCTCAGTGGTTACAGCATCAGCCCTTGAACGAAGGGTGTCAGGTTTGATTCCCTGTCAAGGCCACGTACCTGGGTTGCAGGTTTGATCCCTGGCCCTGGTTGGGGTCATGCAGGAGGAAAACAGTCAAAGTGTTTTTCTCATATAGATGTTTCCTCTCTCCCCCCACCCTTGCACTCTAAAAATTAATGGAAAAATATCCTCAGGTGAGGATTAAAAATAATAATAATAATAATGAAATGACAGGGAAAGTTAGAAAAATAAATTTCTTTGAGTTATAGTCATTTTCAAATCATATATATATATATATATATATATATATATTTTTTTTTTTTTTTTTTTTTGGTCAGTGTCCTGGTTTGACCCAGGTATGGATGACTCAGAGCTGTTCTAGGCAGGTTTCAACAGAGGCTACATACAGGTATTGACAAAGTGCTGTTCAACATTTGGAAATGTCCATGTTAAGCAATTGGTTGCCATAATAGTTGACAAAGATAGTTCTTGGTGCCCTTCAGGTATTGAAGCATTTTCTCACAGTTCAGAGCCTAACACCCCTTTCCTAAGGCTTCATCCATTTTCCAGAGCCTCAGGCTCCTTCTAGGCTATAGTCATGTGTTACCCATTTAATGAAGAGTCTGAACTTGGTGGAGGTATATACATGAAACTTTAATTTTTCTCCTAACACTGCCCTTGTGCGTTTGTCAATTTTCCCTTTTTGAATGGGTAGAAAATGTCTTAGTGAATTTTGGGGCAACTTTCAAAAACTTTATCTACTTAAAATTGCAATCACATGTCAGGTTAAAAACTTTTTTTTTCTTCTTTTTTTTAAATCCTCACCCGAGGACACTTTTGCATTTACCTTCAGATAGAGCGGGAGGAAGAGAGAGAGAGAAACATGGATGTGAGAGAGACACATCGAGTGGTTGCCACCCACACGACCCCAACCGGGGCCGGGGACAAACTGCAACCGAGGTACATGCCCTTAGCGAGAACTGAACCCGGGCTTCTCTGGTCCACAGGCCAATGCTCTAACCGCTGACCATACCGGCCAGGGCTAAAAACTTTTACTTTACTATCACTGGAAAGTCTTATGTCCTAGGGGATTTTTTTTTATCCCTGTTGTTGCAAGTATTAGAGATGTCCCTCCTTTTTTTCTCCATTGACACCCCTCACACCCTGCCTTCACCACCACTGATTTGGTGGCTGGAAGGAAATGTAAATCTCCAAGCTGGCAACACAGTGATAACTTTTAGGGAATTGAAAAAAAGCTATATTTGTTGTGTTCTTGACCATTGCATGCTTATTGAGTAATTTTACAACTCTGGGCACAGATGGAATAGGAGAATTTTTGAAGCACTGACCTTATTTTATTTTATTTATTTGAGAGAGAGAGAGAGAGAGAGAGAGAGATCAATTGGTTGCTCCTGCACAGCCCCAACCAGGGCTGGTAATTGAACCTGCAACCCAGGTAGGTGCCCTTGACCGGGAATCGAACCTACGAACCTTTGGTCTGCGGATCAGCACTCTAACCGCTGAGCCAAACTGGCCAGGGCTTAAAGCACTGGCTTTATAAAGGGCTAATGAAAAATACCTCTTCGGAAAATATAATGCAATGTTTTGGTTCTTAAAATTTGCAAATAATATATATTTTTGAAGACATCATTTTTTTTCTTTATTTTATTTTTTTTCCGTCACTATTTATCGACCTATACCCTCTTCCACCACAAATGAATTGATGGATGTGGCTTGCTATTTTCATCCTCCTCCCCTCCCTCACTGTGGAAGATACCTCCTTCCTCTTCCTTTTTGATATCACTTGTATTAGGGAGACAAGAGGGAATAAGAGAGATGGTAGAAAAATACCTTATGTAACTGGTGCCCAGTATGTTTCCACGTTCCCAATGTCATGGTCTCCACCAATGTGATGTGTGTGTATTTTTCTTTGGGTGATTTTAGCTTCACCATTATGTTACTGAGCATCCCCCCCAGTGAGGGGCTTCCCCCACTCTTCATTCATCCTTTGCCAGTGCCCATGCCTCCTCTTTCTCTATATTATCTATTGCTATGTAACAAATTACCACAAATTTAATGTCTTAAAACAATATTAACTTTATTAACTCACAGTTTCTGAGGTTTAGAAATCCAGGCATGGCTTAGCTAGGTCCTCTGCTTCAAGGTCTCTCATAAGGCTTAAATGAGTCTCATCTGAACCTTGACTGAGAAAGAATTTGCTTCTGAGCTCATGTGGTTGAGGGCAGAATCCAGATCCTTGTGACATATTAGACTGACGCTCTCAGCTGATTGTTGACCAGTGACCACCCTTAGTTCCCTGTCACATGGGACTCTTAACTTGGAAGCATGCTTCATCAAAGCATTCAAGCCAGGAAGGCAATGGAGAGAGTAATCAAGAACGATGCAAATTACAATCTTAGTGACAAAATCCTGGAAGTGACATTCCATCATTTTTGCTATATTCTGTTGGTTAGAAGAGAGTCACAAGGTATAAATAATAGAAAGCTGAAATCATTGATGGCCATCTTTGAGCCAACCTACTATAGTTTCCTTTGGGTAAGTCTGGACCACCCCTTCTTCCTGTACCACCCTTTATCCTGTCTTCTTCACTTGGAACCTCAGAAACAACTGAAGTCCTCTTCAGCATCCGTCAAAGGCCACAGAGAATCTGTCTAGGGTGAGCGGTTGCCCTCATTTTCCCAGGGACATTATAGCACAGTATCTTCACTCTGTTGTCACAATCATACCTTCAGACTTCTCCAAATGACTAGACTTCATATTTATATAGTCCTTTCAAGTTCCAGAAGACACAAGTAAAACTTTGTCAGAAAGCCACCCACCCACTCCATACTGAGAAGACCTGTGAGATTTACAGTTTAGTCAACACCCATTAAGAGAATAAGATGGCAGTCCTTATATTTTGCACGTACATCTAAACTGTATGAATGACTCTTTTGGAGCCCTACCTCATAGAGAATGGGAGGAAAAGCCACGGAACTCCCCACAAAGCTGATGACACCTGACTTTAACCATTATGCCTCCTCCCGCAATCTTCTTATACAGGCACAGAACATGCAGGAAGGTTTGAGGCCATGGCTGATGGTAGGAGGCAGAGTCCGTCATCTTTTATAAATGGTGGGAACAGGGGAGTGAAGAGGCTCTTAGGTTCCCTCACTCAAAAAGACATGAAGGTATGTAGCACTCTTTGACCCCCAGGTTGAGCCTCAGTTGCCAGTTCTGGGAAAGAGAAGGTCCCCCTAAACATCCTCTTACATGTGCATTTTCTAAAGCCTTCCCCACACCATCAGTCTGTAATCCAGGACACTGACACTGATCCAACTACTGGTTCCATTTCATCTGCATCCTCCCACATTCCATCTTTACTTCATATTTTTAAAAATGTGGTCTTGGGCTTTACATTCTCAGTCATACCCTCTCTATCCTGTGTCTATTCATCCCCCTAAAGTATCAGTTTCCAAAGCCACAATTATTTGATGACTTTGGAATCTAAGCCTGGATCACACCTTCATTTTTATATACTTATATTTAAATATCTACTAGCAGGACCAGTATAGGAGAGCCGAGGCTCTTTAGAAAAGGTGAATTACTTCTCATTTTCAGAGAATAAAAAATTATAGATTCTTTGAATATTAAGATCAAAAGGAAATTCTGAGGTTATATATGGCAACTCTCCTCATTTTGTAGATAAGCATCCTAAAGGTCAAGTTGTTTAGGAGATGATCAAACCAATAAGTCTGGTTCCCAGTATACTGACTTTTCCATTGTAAAATATAGTTGTTTTGGGGAGAAGGCAGAAATATTAAAATCACACCATACTTATCACAATTACATATATTACACTATTTAAATCATGCATGTATATGGCTTGATTATAACTGAATAGCTATATTTTTTTTAACCTGCTTGAAAGGCTGTGCTGATTTTACATATTATAAATGAATTGTGATCCTTTGTTTTATGAGCATTGAAATCAGACCACTTATACAACATTTCCCGAAAGTACTTGCTTCTCCTGTTATGATGTTTAGTAACCCTTGTTGGGGGTAAGAGGGCAATTGAGTCTTCCAGAATCTGCGAAAAAAGGCTTTTCTAGTGTATCTGCCAAATGAGACTCCATTTTAGTTAATAAAAAGTTTGCATTATTACAACGTTTGGACAAGGTTCAAAGTCAGTTGCAGTAAATCTCGATAAATACTGCTCATTTCAAGCCAGAGCCAGGCAGTTTGTTTATTTTAAACGCTTGCTCCATGGGTTACTCCCCTGGGAAAGTGACCTTGTTTTCATCTGAGGCCCAAGGGAAGTTTCTTACACTGTGGAATCTTATTCTAGAACCTGCCTGGAAACACAAACGTTACAGCCCATACTCAGCTAGCATCAGAGTATTCACTTCATTAAGAAATTTCTAACAAAATAAAGGTAAAAAAACTGAGAAATTTTAACCTTTTCTCTCCCAACCCACCCCCATCACCAGTTCCAAATCACAGTTGCAAACTGCTGAATGTACATATCTTACTGCATTTGCTTTCACTTTCAGCAACCCAGATGTGATAGAGGTAACAATCCCCTACAAAGTGAAAAGGGAGACTTCCGGTTAACATGGCGGCATAGGTAAACGCGGTATCGCGTCCTCCCACAACCACATCAAAGTTACAACTAAACTACAGAACAATCATCATTCAAAACCGCCTGAAATCAAGCTGAATGGAAGTCCTACAACTACGAAATTAAAGAAGAAGCCCCATCGAGACTGGTAGGAGGGGCAGAGGCACGACGGGTTGGCCCCACACCCACGTGTGGCAGATAAAAATTAGGAGGATACCTCAGCTGGGAAGGTCCTCCCTGAGGACTGAGGGGTTCCTGTCCCACACCAGGCGCCCAGCTCAGGGTTCCAGTGCCAGGAAGAGAAGCCCCCATCACTTCTGCCTGGAAAAACCAGCAGGAACTGAGGTTGAGGCTGCTGGAGCCCCTGGCAGCTCCCCTTAAAGGGCCCACACACGGACTTACTCAGACTCCCACCCTCCAGGCTCCAGTGGGACGCAGCTTGAAAGGCACCAGAATCATATGGGGAAGAACTGAGTTGTTTGGCATTGGAGCAGGGCTGGAGAGGCAGCTTTCTCCTTGACAGACGTGCTATCAGAGGCTTTTGTTCCTTTGGTGAGCCCTTCCCTGGGCCGGCAGATGCCGCCATATCTGGGATTCCAGATACCTGGCTCACACTGTTTGCCCTGCCCTGGTGACTCCATGAGGCCCCGCCCCACCCAACTTTCAGGCCCACCCAAGCTGTTGCCAGTTGCTTTACCATAGGATTGGCCTGTCTTGGATCCTGCTTCAACTTTTCCTAAATTCTTTCAAACAAGCAGCATCTGGTCTCAGCTAGCCCCATACCTCTCGCTAAGTAATATATAGAAACAAACACAGGGAGGCAGCCAAAATGAGGAGACAAAGAAATAGGTCTCAAATGAAAGAACAGAACAAAACTCCAGGAAAAGAACTAAGTGAAATGGAGTTAAGCAACCTAACAGATGCAGAGTTCAAAATACTGCTTATAAGGATGCTCCATGGACTTAGTGAGAACCTCAGTGAACTTAGTGAGGGCCTCAAGAGCATAAAAAAGGACCAGTCAGAAATGAAGGAGGCACTAACTGAAATAAAGAATAATTTACACAGATTCAATAGTAGAGTAAGTAAAGCCAAGAAGCAAACCATCGATTTGGAATATAAGAAAGCAGAAAACACCCAATCAGAACAGCAAAAAGAAAAAAGAATCCAAAATAATGAGGATAGTGTAAGGAGCCTCTGGGACAACTTCAAGGGTGTCAACATTCGCATCTTGGGGGTGCCAGGAGAAGAGAGAGAACAAGAAATCGAAAACCTATTTGAAACAATAATGGCAGAAAACTTCCCTAACTTGGTGAAGGAAACAGACATACAAGTCCAGGAAGCACAGAGAGTGCCAAACAAGATGAACCCCAAGAGGCCCACACCAAGACATATCATCATCAAAATGCAAAAGGTTCAAGACAAAGAGAGAATCTTAAAAGCAGCAAGAGAAAAGCAGTTAGTTACCTACAAGGGAGTTCCCATAAGACTGTCAGCTGATTTCTCAAAAGAAACTTTGCAGGCCAGAAGGTAGTGGCAGGAAATATTCAGAGTGATGAAAAGCAAGAAGCTACAACCAAGATTACTCTATCCTGCCAAGCTGTCATTTAGAATCGATGGCCATATAAAGAGTTTCCCAGACAAGGAAAAGCTAAAGGAGTTCATCACCACCAAACCATTATTATATGAAATGTTGAAGGATCCTCTTGAAGAAAACGATAAAAAAATATGAACAAACAAAATGGCAATAAATACATATCTATCAACAATTGAATCTACAATCAAAATGAACAAGCAGAACAGAAACATTCTCATAGATACAGAGAACTTTTGTTGGTTACCAGATGGGTGGGGGCTGGGGGGATGAGTGAAAAAGGTGAAGGGATTAAGAAGTACAAATTGCTTATTAGACTGACAAACCTCAAAGGGAAGGGGGGTTGGGGGGTGGGAAGAAATAAACCAAAGAACTTATATATATATGCATAACCAATGGACACAGACAACAGTGTGAGGAAAGGCAGGAGGGGGGCAGCAATGGGGAGGAGGGGGACAATGGGGGAAAAATTAGGAACATCTGTAATATATTCAACAATAAAGATAAGTTAAAAAAAAAAAAGTGAAAAGGGAGTTCAGGTGGTTCTGTGGACCCTGCATGGGTATGAAGAATGTAAGAGGTAAGCCTACTGCAAACTACATGGGCACCAGGGATGGGCAGGAAGTCAGTTTCCATTGACCTTACGTAAATGTGAACCTGTTAACACTCTAGAACACCATTCTTCTTCATCTCCCTCCTCAACATATTAACAGCTAAGCAGGTCTTTGTAATTCATGCCTTTGGTTAGGAACCAAGCCTCTCACGCACACACTTCTAATTTGTATATATCCCTTTTGTGGTAGTGCCTTGTGCTGTCTCAGTCACTAACACAATTCTCTACATTAGTTAATTTTTTTTACAACAAAATTGGTCACTTTTATTTAAAAGAAACAGTAAAAATAAGTGTGCAAAATTAAATGTCATGATTAATACACATAGAAGTAACAAACATATTTTACATTGATACCCACATACAAAGTTAGTTGATTACATGACAATAAAATGATTTGCAAATCAAAGAACTTGATTTCCGGTTGGATCAGTTCATTTTTAAACTTTTTTTTCTTTGACTCCCTAGCTGAGGAACAAAAACTGAAGAAAAAGAGCTTTGTATCTAGAAGGGAAACACCAGAGAGATAATTTTGAAGCATCTGGTTTCACCTCCTTAAAAGGCTTAGTAGGTGGGTTATAAAACACAAGGATGGCTCAGCGGTTGGAGCATCGGCCTGAGGTACAGAGAGACCCGGGTTTGGTTCCCGCTAGGGGCATGTACCTCGGTTGCAGTTTGTCCCCGGCCCTGGTTGGTCGAGCAGGTGGCAGCCACTTGATGTGTCCCTTTCACGTCGATGTTTCTCTCTCTCTCTTCCTCTCTCTCCCTCCCACTCTATCTGAACAAAAAATGAAAAAAATGTCCTCAGGTGAGGATAAAAACAAAAAACAAAAAAACACAAGGATGTAAGCTGTGATCTCACCATCCCCAGAAGTTCTTGTGTCTGTAGAGTAGGGGAGAGGAAGGAAAAGACTAGATGAGAAAAGAAAAAGGGAGAAGGGTGAATAATAAAATAGTGAAAACAAAATAGACCAAGTTACTATCTTACCTAAAGCACACCCACCAAGCCATTGAATGTACATATTGTAAATGGTCACTCTATTTCTGGAGTCAGCCTTTCAAAGGTTAGTCTCTGCAAATTCAGTCTTGTCCTCCATCTGGGGTCATGTAAAAATCATTTTGACTAGGACGCTTATCAAAGATACATTAAGACTGCAACAGCTTGTCTGGAAACAGCAGCTTGCAGCTTGTATGAGAACAGGTTCCATAGTGAAAATCTCAAGATGACTCAACGTGGTGTCAGCTGAGGCAGCCTAAGCTGAAGAACAGCAACTTGTGCAAGACAGACTCTGTCAGGGACGCAGGCCAGCTTTGCTGCTTCAGCTGGTGTCAGTGATAGGGCAGAAGTAAAAAAGAGAAAATGGAGAACGAGAGGCAACGCCACAGTGCTCCATGCCCAGATTCATAGATTAACCTCCCTGATTAGTCTTTAGATACCCCAGATACAACTCTAAACAAACAAACACCCCCAATACTAAATAGGAAAAGGATAATCTAGTGTTCGATTCTCCTGGAAAATGTACTTGTCTTGGAAAAAAAAAAGTTCTGGCTGGAATAATAACTAGGGGGACAAAAACAAGTAGAAATCACATTCTCTCATGATCAAAAAGAAAAATGAAGTGGTTTACCCAGTCAAAAAGTGCAACACCTCCCCACTACATTGGAGGGAGCTGATGTTTTCTTGGTAGAACAGATTTTTCAAAAGTAAGTGTTATCCTATTTCATGTTCTACATTCACAGCATTCAGTGTTTATTAATGTTAGGCACTAATAAAAACAGTATGTTATAAAAATAGCTTCTTTAGTAAGCTACCCAAATTCTTTCAGGGTCTGGGCAAACCATTCAATGCCCTATGATTTGCCAACTGGTAGCTGAGATACCAAATAAGTTTGAAAAGGACCTAAACAGGAATCTATCACTTAAGCCATGTTTATATCTACTTATAAAGTAATAGTAGAACACAACAGACTGTCTTTCATAAACTTTGAAAACCAAAAGCTCAATAAGAAAAGTTTGCATTTAAGCAATTGTTTAAAAACATATTTTGCAGTTGTAACTTTAATGCAAGAGAGAATTTCCTAATGGGTAGAACATACAGCTTGATATAGAAGATATCAGCTAGCAAGTTCACCTGTAGTTTACAATATGTAAAGACAGCCGGTAATTGTACTGGGAAGGTACTATGCTAAGATGCTACTATTAATACAGGTGCAGATTCTCCAGAGAGAGACAAAGAGCAGGAGGCAATGAGACACTCAGGGTACTATATTCAATTTTATGAAAAATTAACATAAAAATAGGGATTTACAAAACCAATGAAATTAGGGTGGTCATTCACTTCGCAAAATATAATCACATATAATGACATAAGCAAGATGGCAGACTAGGAAGCTCCAAACCCTTTCTTCATAAAGACACCGAGTTAACAATGCACTGAGTAAAATACTTCTGTGAGAACTCTAGATACCCATTGAGAAGCTATAGCAATGTAAAATCAAGAAGAGATTCCATTAAAAATGGGTAGAAATTTTTGTGAGATTTGCACATCAGTCCATGTACCACCCTTTATATGACATAATACTAGTGCAGCACAACTGGGAGGAAGTCCCCCATAATGTGGTTTCTTCCTCTGGACAGAAACAAAAGAATGGGCTATTCACCCATGGTTCTGGCTTGCCTGGGGGCTGCCTCAGGGACTTTTCTGTCTCTCCTGACTCAGGTTAACACATAGGCACATTAGAGCTGCAGTTCCACATGCAAATTCTTACATGAGCATGAGATCAGAAAATGTTTAAAAGGTCCTGATATGTCTATCCAGGTTCACTGGTGAAGGTATTCTCTTGTAGGAATCCAGTATACAAAATAAGAGAGGTGTCTATTTTTTTCAAAGGTCCAAATCTCAGCAAGGTATAAGAGGCATACAAAGAAATAGGAAAACATGGTTCAATCAATGGGGCAAAATAAATCTCTAGAAACTGACTCTAAAGACATGCAGATCTATGAGCTGCCTGTCAAAGAATGTAAAATAACTGCCAAAACAATGTTCAAATGAGCTAGAGGAGAATGTAGACAACCAAAAGAAATCAAGGAGCCCTGGCCGGTTTGGTTCAGTGGTTAGAGCGTCAGCCCGTGGACCAGACAGACCCGGGTTCAGTTCCCGCTAAGGGCACGTAGTGTGGTTGCAGTTTGTCCCTGGCCCCGATTGGGGTTGTGTGGGTGGCAACCAGTTGATGTGTCTCTCTCACATCGATGTTTCTCTCTCTCTCTCTCTCCTTCCCGCTCTATCTAAAGATGAATGCAAAAGTGTCCTTGGGTGAGGATTAAAGAAAAAAAAAAGAAATCAAGGAAATGATATATGAACAAAATGAGGATGTCAACAAAGATATAGACACTATTTAAAAGTACCAAACATAAATATTCTGGGGCTGAAAATCACAACTGAAGTGAAAATTTCACTAGAGAGATTCAACCTCAAACTTACCAAGCAGAAGAAATAATCAATGAACTCTAAGAGAAATCATCCGAAGTCACTGAGCCAAGTGCAAAGAACAAGACAAAGGAGAAGGAGGAGGAGGAGGAGCAGGAGGAGGAGGGAGAGGAAGTGGAGGGGGAGAAGGAGGAAGAGGGGGAGAGGGAGGAGGAGGAGAAAAAGAAGGAGGAGGAGGAAGAGGAGAAGAAGAAGAAGGAGGAGAAGGAGAAGGAGGAGAAGGAGAAGGAGAAGAAGGAAAAGGAGAAGAAGGTGAAAAGTGAAGAAAGCCTACATGACACCATCAAGTGGGCCAATATATGAATTGTTGGAATCCCAGAAGGATAAGAAAGAGAGAAAGGGCAGAAAGCTTATTTGATGAAATAATAGTTGAAAACTTGCCAAATTTGAGGAAAGAAATGGACAAATTCAAAAAGCTAAAAAAAAAAAAAAAAAACTCCAATGAAGATAAACCCAAGAGAACCACACTGAGACTGAACCACACATGATCAAACTGCCGTAAGTCAAAGACAAAGAATCTTGAAAGCAGCAAGACACAACCACTTCTCATATACAAAGGGGTGCCAGAAGATTATCAGTGGATTTCTCAACAGAAAACCTGTAGACCAGAGGAAGTAGGATGATACCTACAAAGTGCTGGAAAACAACAACAAAAAACCTGTCATCCAAGAATACTCTATCCATAAAAACTATATTTCAAAAGTTTTTTTTAATTAAGATTTTTGCACTAAAACAAATGCTGAAGGAATTCCTTACCACTAGAACTGCTTTACAAGAAATGCTAAAGGGAGGCCTTCAAGTTGAAACACAGATTGTTAGACAGCAACATGGAGCCATATGAAAATATAAAGTTCTCTGTAAAAGTAAATATGTGGACAAATATAGGAACCTGTATTTTGGTAATTTGGGTGAATACAATTTAAATGGTAAAAGATATATAGAAAAATAACTATAAATATAAAAACTTATATTTATGGGCATACAATATATTAAGATGTAATTTGTCACATCAGTAACAAAGTCAGAGAGTGGAGCTATAAAAGAGTAGGAATCTTTGTATACAATTGAAGTTATTTGTTATTGATTTAAAATAGAATTTTAAAACGTTAAGATATTTTATGCCTTTTCAATGGGAATCACAAAGAAACTATCTATGTAAAAAACACAAAAAGGAAATGAGAAGAGAATCAAGGCATGTAACTACAAAAAATAACAAAAGCAAAGGGAAGACAGTAAAAAAAGAAAGGAGGGACAAAAAAAAACAAAACTGCAAGTCATGCAGACAACAAAATAACAATAGTAAGTCTTTCCTTATTAGTAATTACTTTAAATAAAAATAAATATATTTTAATATGTAATAATGTAAAATGTTTAAATATAAATCAGAAGACATAGATTGGCTCAGTGGATTTAAAAAACAGGATTCAGGATACTGTCTACAAAAGACTCACTTTAGACCTAAGGACAGACTCAAACTGAAAGTAAAAGGGTGGGAAAATATGTTTCATAACACATGGCAAGCAAAAGAGGGAAGGGGTGGCCATACTAATATTAGACAAAATAGACTTTTACAAGAGACAAAGAAGAACATTATATAACAACAATGAAAGGGTCAATTCACTATGAAGATATAATAACTATAAATATTTATGCACCAAACCTCAGAGATTCTAAATTATGTATATGAAGCAAACTATGACAGAATTAAAGGAGAAATAGACAACAATACAATAACTATAAAAGGCTTAAAGGTCCCATTTTCAGTAACAGGCAAAAAAATAAATAAGAAAATAGAAAACTTTAACAATTCTATAGACCAGATATATATATAAAATCTTACCCAACAGCAGCAGAATATACATTCTTCTTAAGTGTACATGGGATATTCTTCAGGACAGACGTGTCTGGCCAAATCAAGTCTCAAAAACTTCAAGATTGAAATCATACAAAGTGTCTTTTTTGAAAACAATGGAATGAAATTATAAACCAAATAGTAGAAGGAAAACTAAAATTTCTACATATTTGTGGAAACTAAACAACACATTCTTGAACAGCCAATAGATAAAAAAAAAGAAACCATAGGGAAATTAGAAATACCTTGAGACAAGTGAAAATGAAAACATAATATACCAAAGCCTATAATATGCAGCAAAAGCAGTACCAAGAAGGACCTTCATGGCTATAACATTAAAAACAAGATCTAAAATCAACAACCTAACTTTACACCTCAAAAAGCTAGAGAAAGAAGAACATACTAAACTCAAAGTTAGCAGAAGCAAGGAAATAATAAAATTACAGCAGAGATCAATGAAATAGAGAATAGAAAAACAATAAAAAATCAATGAAACTAATCAAGTTTTTTTGAAAAAAAAAACAAACCTACAAAATAGATGTGTGTAGATTATATATGCATAAGTTATATGCAAATACCATGCAATTTTATGTAACGGACTTGAGCATTCACAAATTTTGGTATCCACAGGATTTCCTGGAATGAAGTCTCCAAGGATACTGAAGAATGACTCGACTCATTCAATTCAAGGAAACGAGATTAAAAAATTCGTCTGACATGGAAATGGATACATACAATAGCAGTTTAGAACCCAATGAGTTACACAACAAAGTATAGCAGCAGGTGAGAAAAAGCAGAAAACTGTTGAACAGAAAGAGTGATCAGAAGAAAACATCCATACATCCATAATGAAGTACGAAAAGACAAATGAAAGGAAAGCCTGAAACAGAAGATATTAGACATGGAGGATAAAGTAAGAGTTTAACAAGTAATAATAATTGTATTGGCAGCTCTCGAGAGAGAGGAAAGAGAAAATGATCAAAAGCAATATTTGAAAAGATAATGGCTGAGAGCATCTCAAAACTAATAAAACCATAGATTCTAGAATTCCTTACAAATTCAACCAAAGAAGTAATTAAGCAACTTTCTAAGGACAAATTTGTGAAATGTAAACATACGTTTTGAAATATCTGGAGCATTGAAGTGATATTACTTCACAGCATTGTTGTACGATCATATGTGGTAATATATGGACACTATATAGAGATTAATTGTGATGCCAAGTGTTTTATTTTAATGATAATTCTAAATTCTTTTATTTACTAGGAGCTAAAAGTAAAAGCCTTTACTTTATACAACAATCAGTTTTGAAAATGTTAGATTAAAAAGATAATTAAGATATAACTCATAACAAACAATTGTTATAATATATGAGCTATAGTTTATTCATCATTATCCCTCTTAGCCTTTAGAGTTTTTTTAGTGTAATATTTATCAACCTTAAGAAGTTGCTGGAGCCCTGGCCGGTTTGGCTCAGCGGTTAGAGCGTCGCCCTGCGGTACAGAAAGAAGTTGCTGGAATAATTTGGAATTACTGGAGCCAATTGGGGTTTTTCTGGCATCAAGGAAGGAATGTGGAAGAAAACCAACAAACCAACCCTATGAGTGAAATTTGATAGTCCTTAAGTGACTGTGCTATGGAATCGATATTTGTTTATATGCTTGTGAAGATAGAGATCATGAAAGTCAGGGCTTGTAATTTCCAAGTAAGTCATTTTTAAAAATCCATATTCTATTTTTAAAAACCACTATTAGATAATTACTAAATCTTTATAATTCCAGGAAGTTGGAAAAGTAGAAAACTTGAAACTAGCTCATAAATATTTTAATGACCCAATAAGAGTTATTTTCACCTACAGATATTGATCAAACTCCAGAGAAGGAGAAATATTCAGCCAAGTTTGCTGTCCTCACATGACCTATCTTGGCTGTTTATCTTTTTTGCCCTCTGCTGAAGTTCAAATCAAGACTTTCATGTTAAAATAGAATGATAATTTACTAAGTGAATTAAGGGAACTGGCTTCTAGAGACAAATGAGCAAGGAAGTACCAAAAACATTTTTTTCCCTGGAATGTTTACTCCCCAAATTATGAATGTATGCATTTGGATCAGAAATTCTTGCACCGATAGAAAAGTCTACCCATAGTTCCACTGTCATAGCAGCTTCTATTCAGTACAATAGGAGAGCCTTTTCTTTCACATCAGATTTCATGAACAATATTTTCAGTTGGGGCCAAGTTGGAAAACTACAACCTAGAAAGCATACAACTATAACTATATTAAATAAACAAATTTTAATCGGGGTCAAAAAATTTTAAATTAATTTGTTTACTAAATATGTAGTCAGTGATCAACTACAGAGAGACAAGGACCAGAGGTAAAATCAAAAGATACAGAGCTAACTTACAGGAGGTTATGGATATATAACCCCCAGGGTGGGCATCCATACAATCCACAAGTACAGCATTGTGCAATAACTACTAAGATACATGATATATACTATGGAACCATAAATACAGGTACTTCTATGTATTCTTGGGGAAATTAGGATAGGCTTCAGAGAGGTATGTCAAAGTTGGGAGAGAGGAAAGAATAAAAAAGAGGGGTAGGCATTCTAGTCTGTAAGAATAGCTTGTGCAAATGAATTACAACATGAAATATCACAATGGGTCCCAGAAATTACAATATTCGTGTTGTGCAAGCATAAAAAACAACAAGGGAGAAGTGGGAAGAGAGATTAAGTAGGCAGAGTCTAGATAATGGAGGAGTTGAGAATTCATCCACTAGGACAGTAATTTTCAAAAGAAACATATTGATCATTAAACACTACTGCAATGTCCAAGTGGAGATCAAGTGAGTGGGCCAATCAACCTACTTCGAGAAACCAGATGTCATTTTACATACTGGAGATTTATTGAAAATCACTGCTATGAGCAATGGGAGCTACCAAGTAATGTTATCCAAGTTTTCTCAAGAATGAATTAATCAGAATATATGTCACAAAATCAGTTTCAAGTTGTTTCAATATATTTCTATTTTGAAAGCCACATCATCAGTTTAAGAAGACAAGGCAAAATGAAAGTAAAACACAGACAGGAACTCAGAAGATAACTGAGGGCACTGGCTGAATTCTAATAAATAGTATAGCAGGTCCTTGAATAACGTCATTTCATTATAACACCGATGAGATTCCTTAGGAATTTAACCCGTGTTTATATCAATTAGCCTGTGTTAGAATTGGTTTCATTATACATCACTTCTGCTTAGAGTCGCAGAACATATCAATGACATTAAGTGAGGACCTATACTCTATCTAGGTCGGATCATCTTTAAGTGGTCAGCACCATGCTTTATATGGCTGGCATGCATAATACTGCTCCTCTTAAAGTTGCCATGTCTTGTTTGACAGTGACAGCTATAAATGATAGCTGTGTTTTAATGAATTATATTTTTATATCTCATAGTTCTTCTTACATACACTTCAACATATAGGAATAAAGAAGTTATTAGTAACAGAGCTCCTTGCCTTTGGAAAAATAAATCAATAATTCTGAAATTCAAAGTTTGCATAAAACTGATTGGCGTGGCTTTTAATGAAACTAAATTCTTGTTTAAACAACAGAAGATAGTGACTTGGGGGTAGCCCCAGCATTAATCATTGAACATAATTAATAGGGAGAAGCAGCAACTGCTTATCCCCAGATTTCTGTACCTCTATGTGTTAAAACCTTGTTGGTATGAAAATGACTCTTAGAGGGGAGGGGGTTTGGGGGACTGGGTGAAAAAGGCGAAGAGATTAAAAAGTACAAATTGGTAGTTACAAAATAGTTATGGGGAAGTAAAGTACAGCATAGGTCAATAATATTATGATAACTATGTATGGTGCCAGGTGGGTACTGGAAATATCAGGGGGAACACTTCGTAAAGTATATGATCATCTAACTACTTCACTGGACATCTGAAATGAATA
The DNA here is from genome assembly GCA_030848825.1 of Tadarida brasiliensis. Taxonomy (NCBI): domain Eukaryota; kingdom Metazoa; phylum Chordata; class Mammalia; order Chiroptera; family Molossidae; genus Tadarida; species Tadarida brasiliensis. Next base: position 35,127,774 of record CM061263.1, on the reverse strand, counting down.
CAAAATAATATTGAATATAAACTGTATGTGAAAAGTAAAATTAAAAAAAGAATGACTATTGCAACCCTCTAAACTAATTAGGGATTTTTCTAAAATGTTTTTTGTTATACAATATGGTGCCCAGAATGGTTCATACTTGGTTATTTTAAGAAGCTGTAATTTTTTTAAATCTGCATATAAACCTCAAAATTCATTCTGCTATTATTGACGAAAAGATGAGAAAAGAATAACTGCACCACATGGAAGACTGTCTAGACAAGAATGTTAGGGCTTATGACTAAAATAATTTATTGTTTGCTGAGAGCCAACAGTACGCGTAGCATTAGGCAACACATCCAGAGAATAGGATCCTGGCCATTGGACTCACAATTTAAGCCAGACACACAAACAACCAAATCATAAATCACAACAGCTAAGAAAATGGTGTGAATTTCACAGGCATGACTTTTGGTGTTGATTTACTTTCTTAGCAATAAAAAATTAAGAGATACCAGAAATAATCGTCATAAAGATTGTCAATGCATGTTATTAATCCAGTCCAGAATTAGCCGCTGACTGAATTTTAAAGCAGATTTTTGATATTTAGCAATCATGGGAATGCATATTTTTATCAGCAGTATTTATAAAACATTTTATTGCATGATGTAATGAAAAGCAAATCATGCCTTGTGTCTCGTCTCATTCTTCTTGCCTTCATGATCACTGTTCTTGTTTTATGAATAGGAATAGTAAGACAGTAAGATGATTTTTTTCTTTCTTTTTCTCTTAGTGTAAATTTTTATGTGCAATCATATGGATGTAAATTTCACCCTGGCTCAAGAAACCAGAAAACCAAGAAACACAAATATTTTTTGCGTTGTCATCTTTTCAAAGAATGTTAAAAGTCTTAATAAGTAGTCAACTTTGAGATTAGAAGCCTGTACTGGGGTACAATACACAAATTTTCTGTCTTTACCTTGGTAGAAATTTGGTGATATTTAGGCTTTGACTAACATATAACATCCTCGTGTTGCCAGAGAAATGAGTGGACCAGATTTCCCTCGTGGGGGTGGGGTGGCTCTTGCCATATCTTCAGAAAATAAATTTTTTTAAGACTCACACAGGAGAATGAAATCTGGTTAAAAGCTTTATTTGTGTGGAGTTATATTCCTGGGGTTGAAAAATCCCATGTCCCTTAACCCAGCCTTGGAAAAGGGGCAACTGTGGATTCAGCAGAGCTAGAAACAGCGCCAGTGTCCAGATTTTCTTCTGCACATTGTAGCTGGGTCCAGGCTACATTCAGTCCATCAGTCCATTGTATGGATCCCACATGGCCATAAGCCATGTGGGCAAATGCAGGGCTTGGGAACACCACAAGCCAGAGTCCAGACCACAAGGGGAAGGCCAAGAGAGGAGAGAGGGAACTTCCTTTGTCTAGATTAGATATTCAGGTTGGTGTGCTTGCAGTGGCCATGCCTATTCTGGTCACTGACTTGCTCCCAGGTGTGACTGACAGGTAAACACATTTCCACATCACTCAGACCTTACTGGGTTTGCATCTAAATTGTCTTTGTCCAGTCCCTTCCCCCATCAATCTGCAGGGGAATAGACCTGGAGAGTGTTAACTTACAGCTTTCTGGCAAAGCTGTACAAATGGCATGCCTATATTATCTGGTCTTTCCCTTTGCTCCTTTCCTGTTAAATAATAACCAGATTATTATAACAGTATCACTTGGACCTTTGTTTTCTCACCTGTAAAATGTAGATAATGCACAGAGTTGTCCTGAGAATTCAACTACTTAATGTATATAAATGCAAAAGACAAGGACCTTAGTAAACATTCCATAAGAGTCAGTGAGCATTATTATCCAACACCATATTTATTTAAATAATGTGGTAATTATCAAGTTTCCACATTGTCCAAGTTTACTACACTAGAAAAACATAATGAAAAAATAGAACTAACAGATGATATGTTTTAGAATTATGTATAATGAAATCCCAATGAAAGAAAAATATTTGTTTTATTTATCATTTCTTAAAAATAAAGTGTGAGAATTAAGTGGAACTCCATGATATCCAAATTCTTCATTTAGGAGCCATTCAATAAAAAGGGCAGAAGTCGATGCAGGTTTTGTGGGTCTGGAAGCTTATGTAATTTGAGGTCCTCTTTAACGTAAAATGTATATTTAATACAAAATTGAGTACTGTGATTTTGATGGGATCCATGTACATATGGATCACAGAAACTTAAATTTCATTGGCCTCAGCCCTGGCTGGGTAGCTCAGTTGGTTAGAGCATTGTCCCGATATGCCAAGGGTGCGGGTTCGATCCCCAGTCGGTCAGGGCACATACAAGAATCAACCAATGAATACATAAGTGGGACAACAAATCTCTCTCTCTCTAAAAATCAATTTAAAAATTTTTTTCATTAGCTTCATGGTGGTTCTGCTCTGGCTGGTGAGATGAGGTGACAACAGAGGGTAGAAATGAGAAATAAGGGCTAAGGATAGTGTTTTGAAAGTGAGTTGTAGAAACCAATTAATATGTTATCTCTTTTAACAAAGGACAGGGAAGCAGACTCTTTTGCCGTGGAAGTCATGTGGTTTCTCAGCACCAGGTGCCACCACAGCCACTCAAGGCTGCTATAGCATTTACTTGAAATGGATCCCCTGAGCTCCTGGTCCTATTCTGCCCACTCAGTATGGCTTTGACTCTGTCCTCTTCAATACCAAACTCTTGGCCTCAACAATGAACTCCTTTAGTTCCCCCAGTCCCAGCAGCTCTGAGAGCCCGTGAGCTCTGAAACAGGGCATTCCCGCCAGTCACTTTGGTTCAACGCAGTTACTTCACAAGACTAGTTCTACAAGGTCCACAATGATGGTGCTGCCATTTTATCATGGCAACGGGCACAGATCAGTCAGTCTACACTCCCAGTCTACAACATCAAGTCAATATAACACTTACTTTTCACAATATCAAGTAAGAGTCAGAAAGCAGGTTCTATAGGCAATTCAGTGAATTGAATCAGGAGGAGCATCTGTGTTTCACAAGGAAGAGAACACAGTGGAGAGAAAAGCCCAGCGGTTTGCTGCACTCCAGTTACCACAAGCATACTAACCCTCTTCTACTTATACTTCCTGAGTGGCAGTTCACTCTCATTGGCTCACATGAACACTCAAGTCTATAAATTTTAGTAGTGTGAACAGTGCCAGGCTAAAGGAGGCTGGAAAGAATTTGCTCATGTATACAATTCTAATAATCTGAGAGACTGTAATGAGCTATGGGTTACCCTATCATTTATTCCTGCATCTCACCGTGATCCCTTTTTACAGCCATTCTGGAGATTTTCATTGTTTTGCTTCCCCGGGACATATCTCAGCAACTAAAACTGTAAGTTTCTAATCTAGTAGCAGTCACCACGTGCCAGGTTGTAAAGGAAGGGTGCCACAGACAGTGCTTCATTTAAAATCACCAGAACCCCAGGAGTGAGGGTAATATGATCCTTGTTTTACAGTTATGAAAATTTAAGCTTACCATCCATGAAAGGCTTAAATGCTACACAACTGCAGAATCAAGGTTCAGCTGGGTACTTTGAGTCAGCTATCTCCTCATCTGTATAAATGCAATGTTTTCCTTTCTATAAGTTGTTCACTCTCTTTTGTTTTCTGTGTACATGTTTGTTTCGCCTGTAAATTTTGTGTTTCCTTCCAGGACATGTACATGATCTACATATATTAGGAATTGACAAATCCTTGTTAAATAAAGTATAGTAAATCAAAGTGTAACTTGAACACTGAGAGACATTTTTGGTGCCTTTTGCTATGTTCAACACTAGCTTTCAGGCTTTTTGTTTAAATAAAAGTATACATATGGTTTATATAAAATAGTAGTCAGTACTAATAATTGGCAGAGTAATATTAAAAACTATGTAATGGTCTCCAATCCATTGCTATCTTCTCTCAATTCTCACATAACTAACTAAATCAAGGAGTATGCTATGATTTGGTTTTATGAAAGTTTCAATTAGAAAAGGACACATGCCCTGATGCAATATTTTCAGGATAGCCAGAGTAGACAACTAAATCAATCTAGTGAAAAGAGACATTCTTTCCCGAAGTTACTAAGGCTGTTGTTCTGAAACCATCCATCTACACCTGTCCTTATGATATCAATAGAGAAATGAAATTACTTGAAAATTAAAATGTTCATCACAGATATGTTGTGTTATACCCTAGAGCATGATACTTAACGTGTGGTCCCCAGGCCAGCAGCATCAGCATCATCTGGGAACTTGTTAGAAATCAGAACTCTCAGACCCCTGAAATCTGTGTTTTAACAAACCCTCTAGGGGATTATAATAATGCTAATATTTGAGAACTGCTTTTTTTTTTTTTTTTTTACAAGATAAAGAGTGATAGAAGGAAATAATTAAAGCGGCTGGGAGGAATCTGGAAGGAAAAAAGAGATAAGAAATGAGGAGAAAGAAGGGAGAGGAAGGTAAATGGTGGCTGATTGCTATCGTAGGACACTTTTTTATATTCCTCCACACCACCTTAACAACATTTTCTGTAGAGTTTATAAAAGGTATGACAAGATTTTTGTAAATGGCTTTCTCAAGAAACTGATGTGATTGAATTTGTCTGTGTGTGTGTATGTGTGCGTGTGTGTGTAGAAACTGGTGAAGGAGTTGAGTTCTGGGTACAGACTGACGTGGAGGAAAAGATGTACTGCACGAACAGAAGGGACAGGGAAGGCCCCACTGGCAGCTGAGTTACACATGGAATTTCCCTAAAGAAGTCCTCCTTGATCACATTTGACACAGAATTTAAGTTGGCTGAAAATACTTTTCTTCTGTCCGTCTTGCATCCTGACACCACATAAGTGCACATCCTACTCTATACACATAAACACACAGTCCTTCCTAGATTTAGGGGAATATCCGTATTGCTTCAGCATTTCTTTTATTGGACACTTTTATCAACTTCATTTCTTGTTATCGGGTCTTGATGTCATATCCTGATATTGTTTTTCTCCCTGCTCACCCATCAGATTCCAGGTTCTTCTTGGAAGTGGATTTCCTGTTATCTTTAGGGAATCTTTGGGGGGAGATAGTCTTTAAAAATAGTTACTGAAATTGTTCTTCAAAAGTTTTGTCATTGCCCTGACCAGTGTTGCTCAGTGGTTAGAGAGTTGAGCTGCACACCAAAGGGTCACGGGTTTGATTCCTGGTCAAGGGCACATGCCTGGGTTGCAGGTTCGCCCTGGTTGGGGTGCATGCAAGAAGCAACCAATCGATCTCTCAAGCCCTGTCCCTCCCTCCCTTCCACTCTCTCTAAAAATCAATGGGAAAAAATATCCTCAGGTAGGGATTAACAAATGTTTTTTCATTTATTTAGAATTTTCACCTCTCACTACATGTAATTTTCACTCTTGCATTGATTTGTGATCCTCTCCATCTAACCTGTGAGTTCCTCTATTTAAGGGACTCAGTGTGATTCATCTTTGTGTTCTCAATGACTAGGAACAGAGCCTGACACACAGTAAACACTCAGTAAATGTCTGATGCAAAAATCACTGGTGTTTTCAATAGATACGAGCCTTTTGAAGGCCTCAGCTTTTTCCCCTCATACCTTCCCTTCGTTCCCTGGATTCACTCCCTGTGCACTCCACTCCCCTAAACTCGGATTTCTTGCTGGTTTTGGCCAATAGAGAGCTGTGACAGGAGACTGGAGGGAGAGAGGAGCATGAGATCAGAGTATATATTCCCTTGCAGCCCCTTCCCTGTGGGGGCACCTTAAAGGTTGTGTCCCTTGGCCTAAGGGCACTGCTCCTCTCCATGATCTTCGTCCCCATCCTAGTAACTTCTCCCTTCCCACATTCCTTTGGGATAAAGAATGGTAATAGCTCTGCTGACCGTAGTGGTTCCTCTGCACCCTGCTCACACCTATGTAAGCAGAACCTGTATTAAAACATCCTCACGTTATCCTAATCTGAATGTGCCATTTGTTTACGTTGGAACATTGACTCATATAACTGCCAAATACAGAAATATGGGAAAACCTTACACATCTTTAAACATTCACCAACAACTGGGTTGTTCTCAGTACATGTTGTTTTTGCATAAATATACTATTTTAAATATTTGGTAAGTGTAATATTTTACATTGGCACAGTTGTAAACGTTTGTCCTCTCGAGTCTCCTGTAGAAGCAGTGCAGAGGGGCACTGAGCCAATTTATGTCTGTCTGGAAAATGTTCCAGTAGAGCCAGAATTTCTGCAAATAACTTCATGCAAGCAAAGGATTTCAGAGAATGCACAAATATACATATAAAACACATTCCACTTGGTTTTTACATGCATAATGTAATTTTTCTTGTGAGTATAATATCATTGATTTATTACTTTTGCATTTTGATTTGTTAAGATAGTTACATTCTAAACCATTCTTTTCAGCAACAAAATCACTTATGAAACTTCAGAAAATATACTTTGAGCCTTGGCTAGTTTTGCTCAGTGGTTAGAGCGTTGGCCCATGGACAGAAGGGTCGTGGGTTTGATTCCCAGTCAAGGACATGTACCTGGGTTGCAGGTTGGATGCCCTGGTCGGCAGGAGGCAACCAGTCGATGTGTCCCTCCCTCTCACATTGATGTTTCTCTCTCTCCCCTCTTTCTCTTACTCTCCCTCTCTTCTTTCCACTCTATCTGAAAATCAATGGAAAAATATCCTCAGGTGAGAACTAACCAAAAGAAAATATACTTTGAAATATATGTTTTAAAAAACCCATCAGATGGTTCTCATTAGAACCCAGGGTATAGCCCCAATACATATTATAGTGGAACAGGGTTAGCATTAGATATTTGTACCTGTTTAATTTTTTAATATCTCTTTGTAGATGTGGTACCACAGTCTGATTTTGTAAATGACGCACATTCTTGCCTTTGCACCCAAGAGAAACGGTGAAGGAGTCAGAGGCCCTCACTTGTACTGCTCCACAGCTGCCATGAGCAACTTGCTAATGTCTCTGCACCTTGCTCTTCTCACTTGTAAAACAGAAGGGTAGAGAATCAGTGATCTCCAGAGCCATTTCCAAATCTGTCATTTTTTATCCTGGTGTCATTAGAAAAGTAAAGGGGAGGAATACATTTCTTTTCAAAACTCTATCTTCATAGCTACATGCTAACTGAACAGAACCCCAAACAATTAAAGCCTTATATATATACTTTATTTTCCAAGTAGGAAAAATTCAACTATGCCTCTTTAAGCAATCTCTAAATTCTTTCTGCCTATAACTTCTGCTCATTCACCATTATTACCACTGTTAATTTAACTTCTATGTGCCTTACTTGGCCTATGATACCCAGATACATTCCTCACAATCTCATGATCAAAGTGCTTCAACCAGTCACTCCCCACTACTTCTCTTCTTTTGTCATTTAAATCTCCAGGAGACCTTCCTCATGATCCCTTCAATCTCAGTCCTCTCAAATTTACATTCTTGTTTTGAACTTCTAGGCCAAATATATATCCAAAAACATACCCAAGATCAGCCCTTTTTATTGTAGCTACTGCTTCCTCCCTAAAGCTTCCCTGGCTAGAAGACCCATCAACTCCTCAATGTCACCTTCAGTAACAGTATGACCTCAGCAACTTCTCCCTCACTTGCAATTATTCATTCAAGAAATGTTGGCTGAGTACCTATTCAGTGGTAGTACTCTGTCCATTACTCACAAGTGCTTTGTCCTTCCACACATAAATATTAAATCTCATCTATTTCATCATTATTGATTACTCAGATGGATAAATATATGTTGGTGCTTGCTTGCATCAGAATAAACATATGTCCATAAGGAACCACATCTGCTCACCTTAGCACAGTCATGGCACCAACTCTCAGTCACACTGTTTGCTCCTTGAAAGCATTCCAGGCTTTCCAAACCCTCCTGGCACAGGCCCAGACCCTAGTGAATGCTGTAGTATGTCGCTCGATCCTCTTGCAATGATGAAGGTCTTATTACCCCTACTAACTGTAGACAGATTCTAGGGTCAGCCTCCTTCAAATCGTGCCTCAACTCAAGAGAGTAATTTTGTCCAAGTCAAGTTCTCTTTGAGGATGATCTATATCCAAAGACTGTTGGCATGAAACTAGAAAGCCTGATCTCTCTCATCTCAACTCAGGGTGGCTGTGAAGTGTCCTACAGAACTTCCCATGGGGTTGGCTGAGGCTTCTGCTGAAACTGCCTTGAAGCTTAAAATTTTCCTATACCCAGTCTTGCTTCCTTACTGTCTCTTCACAAACATTGATTCTAAGAACATCTAAAATCTCCCTGATCTTCATCTTGGAGTTTGTTTCTCAGGCACCCAACCTGCAACACACAATGGATTCGAAAAGGTTCCCATCATTAGATGAGTAGGAATCTAGAGGGAGAGCTCATCTACAGCAGACAAGTTCTTTCCTGCTTTTTGAAAAAAGAAATGGGATGCAGAGACCATATGTTAAATAACTGAGCAAACTGATTCAGCAAGGTGCCTGCACCACTCTAGTCATGGTCCATTGGAGGAATAAATGTTTATTGGAGTAACTATTGAGTCTTATGCATTTTACCCACATTATTTTAGTCAGTCTTTACAGTTACTCCAAAAAGGTTAACATGCTCAAAGTGTTAAGGTAATTTGCCAAGGATCATACCATTAATAAATTAGTTAGAAACAATAGGACTTGGAATAGTGCAAAGGATAAGCATATGTAAGTTTTTAGGTCTTAAAAAGAAGAGGCCAGGTAGGTCAGTTGGTTAATGTTGTTCCAATACGCCAAGGTTGCAGGTTTGATCTCTGGTCAGGGCACAGGTAAGAAACAACCAATGAATCATAAGTAAAGTGGAGCAACAAATTGATGCTTCTCTCTCTCTCTCTTTTTGTTTCTCTCTCTCTCAAATCAACCAAAAAAATTTTTTAAAAGAGTCAGAAATTTAACTTGTATTTCTCCTTTCTGCACGATTTAAAAAATAATTATCACTTTCTGATAATGACAATACATTAATCTACCAAGAATATGTTCACATTGGTGCATATCAAGTAATTTTGTGAAATGCAATGTTATGGTAATTTAAGAAAAAAATAAGAAAAGGCATTAAATCACTTTCCCCCCAGATCAACATAACACTTCTCAGGCTCATGTTGTCAAAGGCTACCCCCCAAATAAGCTATTTAAACTCCTGCAAGGGTCTGTTTAATTCACATCCCAGATAAATGTGTTAAGTCTTAGAGAACTATGCCAAGAGACTGCTTAATTGGGTTTTAATTGGGTTTTTGTCAGCTGATGTGAAAATTTCTGGGCCCTTGACAAGACTTGAGAATTTCAAAGTGAATTTATACATGCTTTTAATAGCCAGAAAAATCAAAGTGAAAGGGACCAAAGAGACCTTTGGAGTAAAGGTCTCTTTCTTATGTGGACAGTTTAATAGCTTCATGTGAAATAACACCATGCCTTTCAAGATAGTTTTGGAGAGCCTGTATCACCCATAAAAGCAGTGGGTTTCCTGCGAGTATTGCAGTATGTGGCCATTGGCCCATCACCCCTGAAAGGCTGCTTTTGGAATCCTGCAAAACTGGCTCACTGGGATTCCTCTTGAGCAAAGATCACAGTCAGCACATTGTAAGAAAGAACAATAGGTCATTGGCTCAAAAAAAAAAAAAAAACACTTCCCTAGATAGGTCTTTAGATAGTGGTGTTCATGTCTTAAATAACTTCTAGCCCTTTTGGAGCAATCCATCTTGTCCATTTTTTTCAACTTCCTGCCAGGTTTTTAACAGAGGAAATTAAATACCTGTCTTTGCAATCTTTATGTCCTGAGTAAACAAGGTGTCAGACAAATTGTCAAAATCATGAAATACTAATTTTTCTAATACTAATAATTTATCTATTTTCACACATTACTTTTAATTCTTCTAATAGTAATACTGACTTTGTAAATGGCCCCAATTAAAATGGCCCTAAATGATAAATAGTGATAGTGACCATTTATTAAACACATACTAACCCTCACCATGGGCCAGTTACTAATTTATGCAACTGTCACATGCATTATCTCAATAGCCCTAAAAGGAGATTCAGAGAGATTAAGTAAAAATCAATACAACTACAACTTAGTCCCATCCTGATTCACTACACACTGTGATTTTTGACCATTAAACACAGAGTAAAGCTGGAAAACAAGTGATGAATTCTTTCCTCTCTCTTTTCTTTAGAAATACCACTGACAATCCTGTCACAGCATAGGAGAAGATGAGGAGTCTGCTACAGTCATATTTTATCACACTATGACTTTGAGTAAAGAGCAATGAAACTGATTTCAGCCTGGAGAAATTCTTGTATGCACCGCACAGATGGGTTATTGTCATGTGATCTTATTTGGTAGATAGATGGACAGATACAGACATACATACACATACACACATATTACAAATTATATATAACAAATTATATACACATAAAAAGTACACAAAAAGTTATACAACAAAGGAACATTACATAAGCAATAATTTATGAAAAAGATACAAAAATGTTTTCAATGAATTTGCCAAATATCACAGCATTAATAAATTAGGAGGAATTTGTGTTTATTAAGGAAGCTCTGACAAGGACATTCATATTCTGTCAATGGTGCAAGGTATACTTTTTCCCCTTTCATAAATGAGGACCCTAAGGATAAATTTAAGTATTTGGCACAAGGCCCGATGAATATTAAAACTAATCATCTAAACTAGAGCACCCTCTCAAATTCTCAACTTTCTTATCAGAATAATCTCACCATTTCCGGCTGATTTCCAACAGCTGTTTCTGTTATTGTTCTTGATGTTGTTTTCATTTCCTGCTCTCCATTTACATAGAGATATTTTCAGAGTTAATCTGCCTTTAGCCAAGATCAATTTGTCCTACTTTAATTCTCACCAAATGATATCATATAGGGTTGACTCTTTTGCAGTGGTTGCCAAACTTTGCTGACAATGAAATTACCTAGGAATCTGGAACAACATATTCATGTTGTGTTCCTGCCCCAAATATTCGATTGAATTGGTATGGGCCACGATCAGAGAATCCACGGGTTTTAGAATCCCACATGATTCTAATGTGCAACAAAATGGGAATTTTGTTTTACGAATTTTTTAGTCTTCTCTGGGCTGGATCTACAAAACTCCCAGTTCATGTCATGGGACTATATTACTTACTACCTTTCTTATTGCAGTCATCTGTGGACCTCCAGGACCCCATTCCTTGAAGATATTAGCAATGGTCACCTCAAAACAATTACTGCCACAATTGGTGTTTTCCATATGTAGGTAGACAAAAAACAATCTTGTCTTTTTATAATGTCTTTTTTTAATTATAGATGTTTCTCGTTTTCCCCCTCCTGAACCCGCCCCCCCACACACACACCGTCCCCAGCATTGTTGTCTGTATCTATGGTTATGCATACATGCATATAAGTTCTGTGGTTTATCTCTTCCCTCCCCCCCGTCCCCCTCTTTTGAGATTTGTCAATCTTGTCTTTTCTGATTTTGGCTTCCTTCTTTGAATTGTAGTTGTTCTTTATACTGCTTAAGTCACTTCTGGTAAAATCATACCCCCTATATATTTTACCAATAATTACAGTATTTCCCAAGTTCAATTTCAAGTATACATCTCTCCAACAACCACATCTTATATTTTAAGATCATTTGTTTTTGTCCCTGACTCTAACAATTATTCAGCTCTATTTGGACCTGTCTTTGAATCTCCAGTTATTCTACAATCTCTTCACTGTCCCTTACCCACCTCATATTCTCACTTCGTCCTTACCCACCTTAGATTCTAGAATTCATCAATATCATTACTTCCTTACACACACTATCCCCCTTTTTTCCCTCCATAGTAGTCCTGTGGCAAAAGTCTAATATGGTGAAATACACATTAACTTCAAGTATGTCTTTAGTGCTGTCAGGTAATTCTACTCATTTTCCTAATTCATCCACTCAGCCTTTTTCCTAGTTCCTCACTCTGAACTGGTGACCTAGACTCATTCTCCTGAAAATATGTATCAAATTACAAGAAACCATCCACATGGGTCTACCACAAAACCTACCACCTATCATTTTATTGGCTCTTATATATTGATCTTTCCTCCTATTCTGTGGATGGACATTCTGTGCTCTTAAGTATGACCACCTCTTTCACTTATACACTAAATTCTACCCCTCTCACTTACTTGAGGACCTTATTTGGTAAAGTCCCTCATTTTTAGAGATCGTCTTCATTAGCATACAAACATAGTGTAATAATAGTTCCTATTTTTAAAAAATCCGAATGAACATAGGTGCCAAAATCCTCAACAAAATCCTAGCAAATTGGATCCAGCAATATATTTTAAAAAGTGTACACCACGACCAAGTGGGATTTATCCCAGGAATGCAAGGCTGGGAAAATATTTGTAAATCAATAAATGTGACACACCACATACACAAAATAAAAGATAAAAACCACATGATCATATCAATAGATGCTGAAAAAGCATTTGACAAAATCCAGCACCCATTTTTTTTTAAATTTTTTTTTGCATTTATTTTCAGATAGAGCAGGAGGGAGAGAGAGAGAGAGAAACAATGATGTGAGAGAGACACATCAAGTGGCTGTCACCCACATGACCCCAACTGGGGCCAAGGACAAACTGCAACTGAGGTACATGCCCTTAGCGGGAACCGAACCTGGGACTCTCTGGTCTGCGGGCCGTCGCTCCAACCACTGAGTCAAACTGGCCAGGGCCAGCACCCATTTTTTATAAAAACTCTCAGCAAAGTGGGAATAGAAGGATCATATCTCAATATAATAAAGATCATATATGACAAACCAACAACCAGCATCATATTCAATAGGCAAAAATTAAAAGCATTTCCCTTAAGAACAGGAACAAGGCAGGGATGCCCACTTTTGCTATTCTTATTCAACATAGTACTGGAAATCTTAGCTACAGCAATCAGACAAGAAGAAAAAGTAAAGGGGATCCAAATTGGAAAGGAAGAAGTGAAACTCATTTTTCACAGATGACATTATATTGTACATAGAAAACCCTAAAGACTCCATCAAAAAACTACTAGATTTAATAAATGAATTAGGCAAAGTAGCAGGATACAAAATCAATATCCAGAAACCGTTGGCATTTTTATACACCAATAGTGAACACACAAAAAGAGAAACTAAGAAAAAAAGAACAATCCCATTTACTATTACAAAAAAAAAAAGTAAGATACTTAGGAATAAACTTAACCAAAGAAGTAAAGGACTTGTTCACAGAAAACTACAGGATATTGAAAAAAAAATTAGAGGAAGATATGAAAAGTGGAAGCAGCCCTGGCCGGATTGGCTCAGGGGTTGGAGCATCTGTCTGCGGACCAAAGAGTCGCAAGTTCGATTCCGGTCAAAAGCACATACCTCAGTTGCAGTTCGGTTCCCGGCCCTGGTCAGGGTTGTGCCGGAGGCAACCAATCGATGTGTGTTTCTCACATGGATGTTTCTCTCTCTCTCTCTTTCTCTCTCTCTCCCCCCCACCTCCCACTCTATCTGAAGATAAATGGAGAAATATCCTCAGGTGAGGATTAAAAAAAAGAAATGAAAAGAAAATGTGGAAGCATATACCTTGTTCATGGATTGGAAGAATTAACATCATTAAAAAGTCCATATTACCCAAAGTAATCTATACATAATGCAATCCCCATTAAAATACCAACAACATATTTCACAGAACTAGAACAAATACTTCAAAAGTTTATATGGAACCAAAAAAGACCCTGAATAACCACAGCAATCTTGAAAAAGAAGAACAAAGTAGAAGGGATCACAATACTGGATATCAAGTTATACTACAAAGCCATTGTAATCAAAACAGCCTGGCACTCGCACAAGAACAGGCATATAGATCAATGGAACAGAAGAGAGAACCCAGAAACAGACCCAAGACATTATGCTCAACTAATATTTGACAAAGGTAGCAAAAGTATATAATGGAGTAAAGACAGTTTCTTTAATAAATGGTATTGGGAAAATTGGACAGCTACATGCAAAAAAAAAAAAAAAAGAAACTAGACCACCAACTTACACCATACACAAGAATATACTCAAAATGGATAAAAGACTTAAATGTCATTCATGAAATCATAAAAATCCTAGAAGAAAATGTAGGAAGAAAAATCTCAGACATCACACGCAGCAGAATTTTCACTGATACATCACCTAGGACAAGAGAAACAAAGGAAAAAATTAATACATGAGACTATATCAAACTAAAAAGCTTCTGCACAGCAAAAGAAACAAGCATCAAAATGGAAAGGGAACCCATTGTATGGGAGAACATAACTGCCAATGATACATCAGATAAGGGGTTAATTTCCAAAATATATAGAGTACCATACAACTCAACAAAAGGAAGACAAAGAATCCAATTTAAAAATGGGCAGAGGACCTAAATAGACACCTCTCCAAACAGGACATACAAATGGCCAAGAGACATATGAAAAAATGCTCAACGTCACTAATCATCAGAGAGACACAAATTAAACAACTATGAGGTATCACGTCACACCTTCCAGAGTGGCTGCCATCACAAATCATCAAACAACAAGTGCTGGCAAGGGTGTGGAGGAAAGGGGACTCTAGTACACTGCTAGTGGGAACGCAGACTGGTACAGTCACTATGGAAAACAATGTGGAGTTTCCTCAAAAAATTAAAAATTCACCCTGGCTGGTTTCGCTCAGCGGTTAGAGCGTCGGCCCACGGACCAGAGAGTCCTGGGTTCGGTTCCCACTAAGGGCACGTACCTCAGTTGCAGTTTGTCCCCTGCCCCGGTTGAGGTTGTGTGGGTGGCAACCACTCGATGTGTCTCTCTCACATCGACGTTTCTCTCTCTCTCTTCCCCCCTCTCTCCCTCCCGCTCTATCTAAAGATAAATGCAAAACTATCCTTGGGTGAGGAATAAATAAATAAATAAATAAATAAATAAATAAATAAATAAATAAAAATTGAACTGCCATTTGACCCAGTGATCCCACTTCTAGGAATATACCCTAAGAAGCCTGTAACACCAATCAGAAAGAATATACGCACCACCATGTTCATAGCAGCAGTATTTACAATAGCTAAGATCCAGAAACAGCCCAAGTGCCTATCAGTAGATGAGTAGATTAAAAAAGCTGTGGTACATATACACAATGGAATATTATGCAGCTATAAGGAAGAAAGATCTTTTATTCTTTGAGATGACATGGAGGGACCTGGGGAGTATTATGCTAAGTGAAATAAGCCAATCAGAGAAAGACAAATATCACATGATCTCACTTATTTGTGGAATATAATGAACAAAATAAGCTGATGAACAAAATAGACCCAGAGACATAAAAGTATGGTACAGACTGACAAATCTCAGAGGAGAGGGGTGGGGGGGTGAGGGAAGAAATAAATGAGAGAACTTATATGCATGTATGCATAACCAAAGAACATAGACAACAATACTGTGAAGGAGGGGATGGGAGCGAGGAGGAGGGTGTTAATGGGGGAAAAGGGAGAAACATCTGTAACAAAAATAAATTAATTAATTAAAAAATAAAAATAATCCTACCTTGACCCCATTTCTCCCTTTAGTTTCTGATTGACTTTACCAAAAAACTTATCACAGGTGTTCCCTATTCTCAGTCTTTCCATTTCCTCTAGTTACATTATTTCCCTGAATATCCCATTTTTTCTCTTGAACCCACTCTAATTGGGCTATCATCCTTATTCTGAAACAGCTTTTTACATTATCCCAAATGACCATCACATTTCTAAATCTAAAGGTCTCGATCCTCATCTTGACCTCCCAACATCTAAGGCAATGTACTACTTCTTCCCTCTTCAATCAACTTTTCCACTTGGCTTCTGGGACAGCACATTCTTTTGGTTTCCTTCTTACCTTTCCAGTGGCATACTTTCAGTTCTTCTTCACTATCTTACATATGAAATTTGGAATCCTTGAATATCTACACTTTCTCTCTTTCTACACTTACTCCCAAGTCATCGCTATAAGGCATATGGTTTTCCATCTCTGTGCCAAAATGATTCCCAATGTTTTGTCGTCAGCCTAGGCTACTTCGCTGAACTCACTTCAGATATATGTCTCTGCAATATGATTACTTTGATGCTAATAGCCATCTCAAAATCTGTGTATTCAAAAACAGACTCTTGGCAGCTGTGGATGTCATCCATGAGGCCCACCTTGTTGCAGCTGGAGTCATGAGGGGAATGGTCAGAAGAAGTTGATGAAGAAAGATGAGGCAGAGATGCAAGTAAAGAGTCTTGAAGCTGATTAGAAGCTATGGTGTGAGATATGGGTTAGCTATTAGCTACTGCTCTAGGAATTGCTTCTGAGGTTTTCACTATTTTTTCTATTAAAAAAAAAAACTCAACTTCCGGTCAAGATGGCGGTGTAGGTAAATACGGTCTTGCCTCCTCCCACAACCACATCAAAATTACAACTAAACTACAGAACAACTGTCATTCAGAACTGCCTGACATCGAGCTCAATGGGAGTCCTACAACTACGAAATTAAAGAAGAAAACACTTCAAGACTGGTAGGAGGGGCAGAGGCGCAGACGGGCTGGTCCTACACCCATGTGTGGTGGATAAAAATCAGGAGGACACCTCGGCTGGGAAGGTCCTTCCTGAGGAATGAGGGGTCTCCGTCCCACACCAGGCGCCCAGCTCAGGGTCCCAGTACCAGGAAGAAAAGTCCCTATAATTTCTGGCTGTAAAACCAGCGGGAACTGAGGCTGAGAGAGGCTGTGGCTTCTGGAGCCCCAGGCAGCTCCTCTTAAAGGGCCCGCACATGGACTTACATGGACTTGCTCCCTCTGAGCTCGGAGGGGAGGCAGCTTGAGGGCCACCAGAGAACAGGGAAGAACTGAGCTGTTTGGCTTCGGGACGAGGGCTGGAGAGGTGGCTTTCTCCTGGACATACGTGCTGGTGGAGGCCTTTGTTCCTTTGGTGAGCCCTTCCCCCACAGGGCAGGCAGACTGCCACCATATCTGGGACTCCAGCAAACTGGCTCACGCTGTTTGCCTTGCCCTGGTGATTCCCTGAGGCCCCGCCCACCCAACTTTCGGGCCCACTCAAGCTGTTTCCAAAGGCTTTACCATAGGATTGGCCTGTCTTGGGTCCTGCTTCAGAGTTTCCTAAAATCTCTCAAACATGCAGCATCTGCTCTCAGCGAGCCCCATACCTCTCATTAAGTAGCCCCAGGCCTGACACTAGAAGCAGCCAGCCTTGGTTCACAACCTGGCTTTGCCTGGGCACCTCCAAGCCCAGCACAAGAAGCAGCCATCTGCAGATCACTTTGTAGCTTATGCCAGGTGGACCTGGGTAGAACACAGGCAGTGGCTGACCTTGCCTCAGAGCTAGCACACCCAGTGCTCAGCTTCAGACCACATTGAAACACCACCACCCAACCACCTCCACAAGTGACACACTCAATGAGTGGACTCAGTGGGTACCAGAGCCCTGATGAAGTAAGTCTTGCTGTGTGGTGGGCCCCTACACAGCTGATCCTCCAAGGTAGTCAGAGGCCAGTGGCTAGTGGGCACAGCCAGTCCTTACAGCTGATCAGCCTGAGTAAATCCCTCTCATTGACGTGCCAACAACAATCAAGCCTCAAATATAACAGAAGGGTGTACAGTCCACACTAGGGGTGCACCTCAAGGGCCCAGCTGGGGTGATCAGGGAGACTGTGCCACTGAATCCTACAAGACATCTACAACAGTACGCTACCCTACGAAGCCTAGGAGACATAGCAACCCTGTCTAATACATAGAAACAATCACAGGGAAGCAGCCAGAATGAGGAGACAAAGAAACATGTCCCAAATGAAAGAAAAGAACAAAACTCCAGAAAAAGAACTAAACAAAATGGAGATAAGCAATCAATCAGATGCAGAGTTCAGAAAACAGGTTATAAGGTTGCTCAAGGAACTTGGTGAGACATTCAAGGAACTTAGTGAGACCTTCAAGGAACTTAAGAAGACCTCCGAGGAACTTCATGAGAACATCAACAACATAAAAAACTACCAGTCACAAATTAAGGAGGCACTAACTGAAATAAAGAATAATTTACAGGGAATCAATAGTAGATTATGTAAAGCCAAGAAGCAAACCATCGAGTTGGAATATTAGGAAGCAGAAAACACCCAACCAGAACAGCAAAAAGAAAAAAGAATCCAAGAAAATGAGGATAGTGTAAGGAGCCTCTGGGACAACTTCAAGCATGCCAACATTTGCACCTTGGGGGTGCCTGAAGGAGAAGAGAGAGAGCAAGAAATTAAAAACCTATTTGAAGCAATAATGACAGAAAACTTCCCTAACTTGGTGAAGGAAACAGACATACAAGTCCAGGAAGCACAGAGTCCCAAACAAGTTGAACCCAAAGAGGTCTACACCAAGACACATCATCATCAAGATGCCAAAGGTTAAATACAAAGAGAGAATCTTAAAAGCAGCGAGAGAAAAGCAGTTTGTTACCCACAAAGGAGCTCCCATAAGACTGTCAGCTGATTTCTCAAAAGATACTTTGTAGGCCAGAAAGAAGTGGCAAGAGATATTCAAGGTGATGTAAAGCAGTGACCTACAACCAAGATTACTCTATCCTGCAAAGCTATCATTTAGAATCGATGGACATATCAAGAGTTTCCCAGACAAGAAAAAGCTAAAGGAGTTCATCACCACCAAGCCAGTATTATATGAAATGTTGAAGGGTCTTCTTGAAGGAGAAGAACAAAAATATGAACAATAAAATGGCAATTAATACATATCTATCAACAATCGACTCTACAAACAAAACAAGAAAACAGAACAGAAACAGACTCATAGATACAGAGAACTTTTTGTTGCTTGCCAGATGGATGAAAAAGGTGAAGGAATTAAGATGTACAAATTGGTTGTTAGACTGACAAACCTCAAAGGGAAGGTGGAAGGGAAGACAGGGTGAGATGAACCAAAGAACTTCTATGCCTATATGCATAACCAATGGACACGGACAATAGTGTGGGGAAGGCAGGAGGGGGGCAGGACTGGGGAGGAGGGAGTCAATGGGGAAAAAAGGGAGAAACATCTGTAATACATTCAACAATAAAGATGAGTTAAAAAAAAAAAAAAACTCTACCCCTCGATTTATTAAACTAAAAGTAAGAGCTATGAAAAGATATAAATAAATAACTCTTGATTGATTCTTTCCAACACAGCCTGCTATTCCGTTAGTGGACCCCATCTCAGAAATTGCATTTTATTTATTTCGTTTGCTTGGAACAAAAACCTTAGAGTCATTCTTAGCTGTCCTTTGTTCTCACACATCACACTCAGTCCATCAGCAAATCCTGCTGACTACTCTTTAAATATGTACTTTAAATCCACTAACTGTTTACTTCCCCTACCACCATCACCCTGGTCTGAGCAACCATTGTCACCCCCTGGACTGTCACAATTTAGCCTTCTAAGTGAACTTACTGCTACTACCTCTGTTCCCCTCCAGTTTACCCTCTGCCTACAGCCGATGTTGCCTTTTAAAATATAAGACATATCATGTCATTCCTCCAGTGCCTCAGTGTCACTTAGATTAAAAGCAAAGTCACTATTATGAATTGACAAGGCCTTCCATTACCTGCCCCTTTGCTATCTCTGACAGCCCCTCTTACCCTCTCCCCCTTACTCTAGCCTCACTGGCCTCCTTGCTGTTCCTCAGCTATGACAAGCACACTCCCACTTCATTTGCACTTCCTGTTCTCTTTGTCTGGATTCTTTTCTCTCAAATCTGCAGGGCTATCATCCTTGCCTTCTCAGATCTACTCAGAAGAAGTACTATTACCTCCTCACAAACCACTTCCCTGATCACTCTATATGAAAATCTATCCTGCCTTTTTAAAATCACTTATTGCCACCAACACATTGTATCAAATGTCAACCA
Organism: Tadarida brasiliensis; assembly: GCA_030848825.1. NCBI lineage: Eukaryota > Metazoa > Chordata > Mammalia > Chiroptera > Molossidae > Tadarida > Tadarida brasiliensis. The sequence continues at coordinate 35,107,783 of CM061263.1, read as the reverse complement.
ATTGTTCAGTAAAAGGCCAGATAGTAAATATTTTAGGCTTTGGGAGCCAAAGGTCTCATCTCTGCCACACTACTTAATGTTGTCCTTGTAAGTGGAAAAGCAGCCACAGATGACATGCAAAAGAATGAGCATGATGGTGCTCTTGTAAAACCATATTTACACAAATACCCAGAGGGCCAAATTTGGTCTGTGAGTCGTGGTTTGTCAACATACGCCTCATATGGTACCTGTTTGTTTCCTGAGTCTACCGTCTAGAGTGTCAACTCCTTGTTGGCAAAAAAATTCTGTTTAATAGTAAGTGGTCAATTAACATTTTAAAGTAAATATTTAATGATTGCATAGTTCTATTTCTTTTTTTGTTTCGTCTCTTTCTGTGATATTCTGCCATGGGTAGATCAGTACAAAAACTGACAATATTTTCATCATTTAAGAGGTAATTCTTCATGTTTAGGTAGAATTTTCAACAGTGTCTACTATGGAAATGTTGAAAAAAAGAAAAAAACCAGCTAGTGGTCTTTGATAATTTTCTTTATAAAACTATAAAATCAATTCTTTATATGTTTTGTGGTTAGGCATATCATTATTTTGCTTTTTAGATTCCATATATAAGTGAAATCATATGGCATTTGTTTTTCTCTGTCTGACTTATTTCGCACAGCTCAATGCCCTGTAGGTCTATCCATGTTGTTGCAGATGACAAGATTTCATCCTTTTTTATGGCTGAGTCATATTCCATTGTATATTTGTACCACTTCTTTATCCATTCATCTATTGAAGGCCACTAAGTTTGCTTCCATATCTTGGCTATTGTAAATAATGCCTTAATGAACATATGGATGTATGTGTCTTTTCAATTTACTGTTTTGGTTTCTTCGGATAAATACCCAGAAGTGGAATTGCTGGGTCCTTATTTGTCTCTTGTTATAGCCTTTGTTGTAAAGTCTATTTTGTCTGGTATAAACATTGCTAACCCAGCTTTTCTCTTTTTCATTCCCATTTTCATGAAATATGTATTCCCATCCCTTTACTTTCAGTTGGTGTGTGTCTTTTTATCTGAAGTGAGCCTTCTGTAGACAGCATATGTAAGGGTTTTGTTTCCTTATCCATTCAACTACCCCATGTCTTTTGATTAGAGCATTTAATCCATTTACACTTAAAGTAATTATTGATAGGTATGTAATTATTGCCATTTTATTATTCATATTTTTTAATTTTCTTATTTCTTCTTAAAGAAGTCCCTTTGTCCTGGCAAGTTTGGCTCAGGGGTAGAGCATTGGCCCGCGGACCAATGAATCGCGGGTTCAATTCCAGCCAAGGGCATGTATCTCAGATTCGGATTGTCCTCGGCCCTGGTTGAGGTCATGCTGTAGGCAACCAGTTGATGTGTCCCTCTCACGTGGATGTTTCTCTCTCTCTCTCTCCCTTTCTCTCCCTCTCTCTCCCTCCCACTTTATCTGAAGATAAATAGAAACATATCCTTGGGTGAGGATTAAAAGAAAAAAAAAGAAGGAGTCCCTTTAACATTTCTTATAATTTTGGTGGTGATAAACATTTTCTTGTCTGGGATGAATAATATTTTCTTAAAAAAACAAAAATTAAATTGAATATAAATCAAATTTGAAATAATCTAATCCATGTTTAATATTTTAAAATAAAGTAATATTAAAATTAAATATTCAGAATAGCAATTCATTCATCTGAGGGAAGTTGTTTATGCTCTAAAGGAGAAAGGTCATTATTTGTTTCACATACCATAGAAGATGCACGTATCTCAGGCTCTCAAATATGCATCATGACTAGGAGTTCACATGGATCCTTATATAGAGGTTTCCAGTGGACTATCGCTCTGAATACCATCAACACCCCACTGTCATGAAACTCTAAAGGTTTTAGCTCAAAATAAAGGAAAAGTATATGCCTCTCAGCAATCCATCCTACTGCCGTGTTTCCGATGTCACTGATGGTGGTGTTGCTTCCAAAGACGTATTCACATTAAAACGTCAGGGTCTGTAACTTACTCAAGTTAAATTTTATACTAGCATAAAATTTTTAAATTTTACAGCTTGTCCTGAAACTAAAACAAAATGTTTTCTTACTGAAGTAATTTGATCTCATCTACGTGTTCCTAAATTATGTCTTAAAAGCATCCTCCTTGTGTTTCTGATAGAAGTTACTATGAGAAGATGTCAAGATTTTTATTTTCCTAATTGTCATAAAAAATGTAAAAATTTTCAGACGATGAGTTCCTAAAACATAAAATGCTTCTGCAAGTCAACACCTTATAACTATCCACAGCCACCATCACTTAAATATTTTTATTTGTTACTAGATTATTATTCTGATAAGAACATAAAAATTATTAAGAAAAATTCTCCTTAATAATAGATAGTCTTTGCTTCAAAATTGTTAATAAAAAGCCAAATTAAGAAATACATAGAATTATTCAAACTAACTGAATTTCTTTCTCATCTTAAGATGTTGTTCTTCAAGGACAGTTTTGGAAAATAAAGCTACTTTTCTTGCACTTACCATGAACATAAAAATTCTAGTCCTTGAATTATCACCTTGAACTTTCCTACAAACAAAAGTGCACTCAGTTTACAATTCATATTTCTAAAGGAAAACAAACGCATTTCATTCAGATGTTTGTGAAACCAAACACGAACACTGTCATCTGAGGAGCAGAATTTATGGGAAAACAAGAGAAAAGATGTTTCTGGGATAGTTCAAATCCCAAAGGAAGAGAAAGACACATCTCACTTAGCAAGAATTCCCACCGGAAACAAGGACACATGCATTTGAGACAAAGAAAAACTGAATGGAACCCAAAAACAATAGAGGTTTAGATGAATGAAAACTATTTTTTGTTGTTTATGATTACAGTGATACAACTGGCTTTTAAAGCAATTTTCCCATGATAAATTTTTAAACCTCATTTTAATAGAAAAGTTGTTTGAGATATTTATTTCAATATTTTAATAAACATTGGCTTAACGGGGGCCACTAATGTGCAAAAAAAAATAAAATCTCTGAATTAAAATAACTGGTTGAGATTTATCGATGAGAAAAAAACAAATGTCAGTGTTCTAAGGAAAAGCAGCCGATAAGTAAAATAAGAGCTATGAGAGCTACTTCGGAAAATCTCTTTATAAAATGTGCTTTGCAGATATACTAACATAAACACTCTAGTTCTTGTACCCTTGGACTAGGGTGCAGCCCGGCGGTTAGTTACCTTCCAGCATGGCAGGAATGTTAGTCCGACTTGAAAAAAGAACATACTGAATGCTATGAAGTGTTCTGTTGGGGCATCTCAAATAATGCTAAACCTTAGTTCAATTGTATGTAAAATCCCACAGATATTTTTAACTTGGCAAATAATTGTAAACTTCTGTAAGATCAAATGGGTAAGAACAACTAATGGATTTTTATAAAGAGCAAAATAGTAACATGAAAATTTTATCTTACCAGAAGTTAACATTTGTTATACAGCTATACTAATCAAAACCGTGGAACTAGAACAAGAATGAACAGACCAATGGAATATAATAAGGAGCCCCCAAAATACAGTTATATAAGAAATTGGTATATGATTCATTTGTGATCAGTAAGAAAACATATAATCAGTAAAAAATATGCAATAACTAAGAAACTGTATAACACATTTTTGAAAAGACTATTCAATAAATGGTTCTGGGAAATTGATCAGTTATTTGAGAGAAAAAAAACAAGTAATTCCAAGCTAATTATAAAGTTAAATATTTAAAAATCAAAGTTAGGAGAAAAGGTAAATATTTTCAATGCTTTATATGGAAAAACTCACAAAGAAAAAATTATTACATTTGATTATTTGCAAGTACTATCAAGAAATGCCATTATCAAAATTAAAAGGTAAACACTAAATGGAAAAATATTCACAGTATGTATGGATTCAGATAATGTTCTTAACATATAATGATTTCTTATGAACCTAAGAACAACATGTCACACACCAGATAAAATTTGGGAGAATCACAAATAGACAGTTCACAAATGAAAGAATTTAAATGTCCTATAAACTCAGGAAATTGCTGATCTCCCTAATAAACAAAAGATGTAATTAAAATAGTATGAAAATGGCTTCACTGTAATTTTTAATAAGTATGTATACATAATGACAATGCCTAGAGCTGCAAAAATGAAGTGAGTGAGCACTATGATAGGTTGTTTTATGAAAACATTTTAAAAAATCAAATGAAAACTAAAACAACTTAAATGTTCAATAGGTAAATGATTATATAAATGATGGTTAACACGATTGTGCATTTGGATAATATTCATAACAGAAAATTCATGATGGGTTATTAAAAAAAACAAGTATCAAAATAATATATAATATGATCCCAGTTAGTTCACACACACATTTCACAGAAAAACAAAACAAAAGACAATATACTACACGCATTTTTTTTTTACCATTTCAGATTTGCTTTATTATCTTGGCATTGCCCAAAATATCCACAAGGGGTATATATTGCTATTTTTAGAAACTATTATTTAAAGTAACTTGTTTGCAACCACCAGGCATATGTCTGGACGTCAGCAGAATTATATGAGATGGTTCTCCTGCCCTCAAGGAGCTAATAGTTTCATTCCATACAAGCTTGTACATAAAAGGAAATTCAAATATATATGACAGGTTATGTTCAAAATAAAAACAGAGAATAATTTGTATTTTGAAATTTAGAGGCTTTGTGGATGACAGTAGTCAAGGAAGGGTGCCAGGGCTGGGTCCTGAAGGATGATAAGAATTTCTCTAATGAGAAAAGGTAAGTGATGAAGACCTGAGAAGAAACAGTTAGGCCTGGACATGACATAACCAAGAGACGATGCCGACAAATGCCTGACAATATACTTCCTATTCTCTACCCTTCTAATGGTTATTCTAAAGTTATAAGGTGTCTGGAAAACTAACAAATATACTCCTAACATATCAGAAAGAGCATGTGAAAACTTTCATTTTCTGAGAGAGAGGTTCTATAAGAGTCTGTTTCTTTGAGAAAGAGGCAAAACTCATCTTAAAAACTGACAAATGAGTTATTTAAATGTACAAACCTTGTAAAAATTTTTTCACAAGGCAATCAGTTTGGCATTGTGAGTACATCTAAATTCCTTAGAGATAAGTGGAACTATTTACTACTGAAAGTGGCTGTGGTGAGCAGGACTTGTATATGTGCTGTGCAGGAAAGAGAAAACTTTCCCATGACCTAGAAAGACTCTGCGAAATGACCGCAGATGGTTTATACCAGAAAAGCTGGAAAAATTATATGAAGTCCTGTGAAAAATCTTAGTTGAGAAAAAAATAAGAAGAAACAAATAAATAAGAGATCACTAACAACCTCCAACTTAAAGGCGGTCACCCTGAATTAGTCTATCTGAGATTTTTGACATATGGACTTTCTAAATCACAAAGGTCTGGAGAGAAGAGGAGACTCAAAGTGAGTTCCAAACCCTGAATTTTATTATCCCATTGTTACACACCAGAGAGATTTATGGGAGCCTCTCCCATATATGTTTTGAGTGTACTACAGAAATGACTCGTTCTCATTGGACCTTTTTATAAGGAAGCAATGCAGTGTGCCAGGAGGAGTACTGTGTGAAGGGTTGGTGACCAGAACTCTAGCTATTCTGATAATTATCTTGGGGAAATGGCATCTTATACTTAATCTCACAGAGTTTTTACTTTTATTATCTTGCAACAAGAAAACAGTGAAGGCGGAATGACGCAATCGGTCCTAAGCGGGCTAAGAAGACATTCAAAAGCAATATTTAAAATGTTCCAACATAGGGGATTCCAGCTGAACTCATAAAAGTCTAAATAATATGAGATAGCCTGGCCGGTGTGGCTCAGTGGTTGAGCGTTGACCCATGCACCAAGAGGTCACTGGTTTGATTCCCAGTCAGGGCATATGCCCAGGTTGTAGGCCAAATCCTCAGTGGGGGGCATGCAGGAGGTAGCCAATTGATGTTCTCTCTCATCGATGTTTCTATCTCTCTCCCTCTCCCTTCTTCTTTCTTTAAAATCAATAAAGAAGAAATAGTTTTAAAAAATAAATGAATAAATAGTATGAGATTTTCTACAGACCACTGGGTGAAAGCCTATTGGTCTCCGGGGACACAGATTCTACAACATTAGATGTAGAAACCTCCTGGCCTGCCCCCTCATTTTATAACAGTACCGGACATTGATTGAATGCAATCTAAGGTCAAGCTTGAGTTAAACAGTACTTTATTTATAAGGTAAATAATAATTTGAGGTAAATGATATCTCTATGTGATATATAATATTATACAGATGAAAAAAATTGAGGAGTAACAGAAATTAAGTCACTTGTTAGAGATGAAACATCCAAGCGCCAGCTGGACAGACGGCCACCCATTCCAATCCCATGCTCTTAAGCAGTTTGCTCCAATAAGAAGGAGCTGGGATCCAGCTTGGGCCAAGAATGGTTAAGTGCTTTCCAAATAAGTGCTTGGAAAGATCTATCTAATATCATAAAAATAAAAAATCAGTACACTGAATTGCCCATTAGAAAGATAGTGTAGAAATTGAGACACAACTAATAACTTAGAAAAACAACACATTTTAACATCATTTCCAAGTTTCACCGAGATACTTTGAATAATTGAAGATGCAATCTCAAGATATCACTGTTCGTTACTTTTATGATGAATGTTGTTGTGCAAGCATCCACACAATTTTGTCCCTCAGTGTTAATGAAAAAACAATGAATGATAGTTTCATGTAGAGGAAGATTTTAAGAGGCAGTGGAAAGGAGCACACTCTAGAGTTAGCTGAGCTGAGTTGAATCCTGGTCCCAAGACTTCCTGGCTATGACATGTTGTCTTAGTCATCGCTGTATCCTGAATGGCTAGTAAAGGGTCTGACACCTAATAAACTGGTAATAAATTTTTATTGAATTTTTAGCACTTAATTCATTTTTCCAGAAAATTGAGACTTAGACTTGGGTGCTCTCTCTCTCTCTCTCTCTCTCTCTCTCTCTCTCTCTCTCTCTCTCTCCCTCCCTCTCTTTCTCTAACACAAAATCAAGACTTTTTATTTTTTTATTATTTTTTATCCTCACCCGAGGACATTTTTTCATTTTTTGTTCAGATAGAGTAGGAGGGAGAGAGAGGAAGAGAGAGAGAGAGAAACATCGATGTGAAAGTGACACATCGAGTGGCTGCCACCTGCACGACCAACCAGGGCCGGGGACAAACTGCAACCGAAGTACATGCCCTTAGCGGGAACTGAACCTGAGTCTCTCAGGACAGCAGGCCGACACTCTAACCGCTGAGCCAAACCGTCCAGGGCTTTTTTAATTTTTTTATTTTATTTTTTATTTTATTTTAAGACTTTTTAAAAAGGATAGTGCCGCATACCATTCTGCTCTTTTCTTTCTCTTTTTTGGTCTTGTTTGAGAATAGCTGCTCCTCTTAGGACAGGGACATTTGTAGAGCAACATTAAAGCTGTGTTATGAATATTTTATCCACAGGCTTAATGGGCACAAATGAGAAATCCATAGAGCCATACCTCCGAGATACTGCGATTTCAGTCCCAGACCACTGCAATCAAATGAGTATTGCAATGAAGCAAGTGGTAATCATTTTGCTGGTGGAGGGTCTTGTCTTCAATTTGTGAAAAACGAGACACCTGCGAAGCACAATAAAACAAAGTATGCCTGCATTTTGAAGTCTAAAATAGCCATTTTGTCTCTTTTGATTCCATTAAATGAAATAGTTCTCTCCACTTCATGCTCCATTAACCTGTCTGATTAGAATGTCTTTGGCTAGCATTTCTTTTTCTGAAAGAAGCAAGAAAAGTTGAGGAACTATTGGTATGGTATCTCAGACGACCTAAGAAAGAAAGTCCTTTAGCCAGGCTCTGATGTCTGCTCTTCTGAGCACTGGCAGCAATCAGTAAAAGATAAAAACTATGCAAAAAACTAAAAATGCATTTCAAAGTATCCATAACCATCAAAATGAATAACTAATAAAATGCCCTGAGTAATATGAAAGACAGAAAATGGGGAACAAGGTAGAGAGTTCTACTTACTGAAACATGTATTAACCTTAAGACTTCTGATTGCCTACTTTAAATTTGTATTTTCGTTTGATGGTAGGCCCAATTATAATTAAACTATTCAATGCCCCTCAAACAATACAGATTAAAAAACCTTTGGTTAAAATCCTAGCTTTATTACTAGCTAACTGGATAATTAGCACAAGTAATTTGACCTTCCTCAACCTTTCTTTCCTGATGTTTAACTGAGACTGTTGGAATAGATTATTCCTGAAGGCATTTTTAGGTCTAAAACACTATGGATTATCAGGTTAATGACAAAAATGAGATCTAGAAGATGAACTGTGTTATAAATACTAATTTAATATATTAATTCATTTATTCAATAATAATGTTCAATATTTATTGAGCCAAGCACTTTCCTAGCACTTCATATGTATAAAGATCTTTAATCCTTCCTGCATCCCCATGAGATAAGCACTCTTCTTGTACTGATTTTATAAATGAAAAAACAAAGCATAGTGATCACAAATCCAGTGGTCAAGCAATGCAGCTGGGATTCAAACCCAGGCCATCTGGCTCAGTCCTCATGTGTTGAAGCACTCTGCAATTCTGCTAGTGCAAATTTCAAAACATTTGTCCTGATCTAGAGGGGGAAAGACCCCACCCCTGAACATCACAGCAGTTGGTAATGATTCCAGTAGTGCAGAATGTCATGTCTTCTTAGAAATGCTTTTCCTGGAAGAGAAAAGCATTTTGGAAGTTAAAGATGACTTTTCCCCACAGAGAACTATGCACATATTCCTAGATCCTCCCACCTTTTTAATATTTTCTCTAGTTTTTAAATTACATAGTCTGATTGCTGGGATTTAAGAATAATGCAGATACATCGTTTTGTTTTTTGTGTCAAGACAAGTAGAAATGCATGCTGCATGATTACCTCAACCCTATAAAGACACCAAAAACAGATTTATTTAAAAATATTAGTATTAGCCCAGCCAGTGTGGCTCAGGGGTTGAATATTGACCCACGAACCAAGAGGTCGCCGGTTCAATTCCCGATCAGGGAACATGCCCAGGTTGTGGGACCGATCCCCAGTGGGGGGCATGTAGGAGGTGGCCGATCGATGTTCTCTTTCATTGATGTTTCAATCTCTCTCTCCCTCTCCCTTCCTCTCTCTTTAAAATCAATAAAGACAAGTAAATAAATAGAAAATATGAGTATTAGTTTTTTAAAATGTAATTGCTATTTGTTCTGAACAAAGCTATCATAAAATGTAGAATTAGTGGGGGGAAATTGTGCAAATGGTAACTTAGGTATGTCTGTAAGTATTGTGTGAATGTGCATGTGCATAAGTATGAATTACTAAAGATAGTAGAAATCAGCCTAAGTATTGCTTATTATCAACAATTACTGGAAAAAAAATAGATCAGCAAGGGTTTAGGTATCTATATATTTTGGTAAACTTGTATGTACTTACTAAGGCAAGTTTATAAGATCTAATTCATATTAAGTCAAAAACATGGTGAATTTGTTCTGTGACAGCGTATGTCAAAACAAAAACATATACATAGTGTTCATAGCATCTTAAGTGTAATAGCTACGAACTAGAAACAACTCAAATATGCATCAACAGTTGAATGGATGAACCAATTGTGGTAAATACATATTAAAACTACTCTGCCATAAAATTGAATGATTATTATACAATATAACATAGATAAATCACAAAATAATTATGCTGATTGAAACTACCCAAACCAACAAGAATACATACTGTATGATCCCATTTATCAAAAAGCCTAGAAAATACAAACTAATTTATAATAACAGAAAGCATATCAAGGCTTGCCTAAGAATAGAAGAAGTTGAGATGGAATTGGAGAGATAGATTACAAAATGGGATAAGGAATGTAAGGGGATGATAAATATGTTCATTATCTGGATTTTGTTTATGATTTCCTGTGTACATATGTCAAAATTTATCAAATTGTATTCTGTATTAGTTTTCTATTGCTGCATAACAAATTATCACAAACTTAGTGTCATATTACAACATAAATTTAACATCTTACCATTTCCGTGGGTCAGGAGTCCAAACACAGATTAAATAGGTGAGGATCTCATCAGGCTGAAATCAAGGTGTCAACCAGGACTGTGACGTCATCTGAGACTCCATGTCTTAAAACTCAGTGTCTTGTGGTTGTAGGACTAAGATCCCTACTCTCTTGCCAGTGGTCAGCCAGGGGTTCTCTTAGCAACTTGAGGCTGCTTTCAGGTTCTAGGTGTAGTAGTCATGTGGCCCTTTTACAACATGGAAGCTTACTTCTTCAAAGCAGGAGGATCACTCCAGTTTCTCTGATCAATTCTTATACAAGATAACCTAATCACAGGAGTGATGGTTCCTCTGTATTCACAGGTCCCACCCACACTCAAAGGAGGATGTCTTAGCTGAGCTACCAGAACAAAATACCAGAGGTTATATGGCTTAAACAACAGGAATTTATTCTGTCACAGTTCTAAAGGCTGGAAGTCTAAGATCAAGACATAGGCTGATTTGGTTCCTGGTGAGAGCTCCCTTCCTGGCTTACATATGGCCAGTCCTTGCTATGTCCTCACACAGCCTTTCCATTTGCTCTCTTCCTCTTCTTACAAGGCCACTAATCCTGTCATGAGGGCCCCATCTTCACGATGTAATCAAATCCTAATTACTCCCAAAAGCCCCTTCTCCAAATATGATCATATTATGGGTTAGAACTTCAACATATGAATTTTGTGCAGACACATTCAGCCCATAACAGAGGGGACTGTCCAGGGCATATACACCAGGTGTGGAAGCCTTGGGAGGCTTCAGAAGATTCTGCATACTACATATCCCTTAAATATGTGCAGTTTATTTTATGTCAGCAGAAAACATCAATGTGAAAAAAAGAAATAATATAAAAGAAAGAATATTAGATTATCATCAGACTTTTATTTTTTTACTTATTGATTTGAGAGAGAGAGTGAGAGGAATGTCAATTTGTTGTTCCACTTATTTATGCATTTATTGGTTGCTTATTGTATGTACCCTGACCAGATATCAAACTCACAACCTTAGCAAAATCAAGACATCGCTCTAATCAACTGAGCTACCTGGACAGGGCCTCATCAGACTTTTCAAAATAATTTTTTTGTGCTGGAAAAAATAAAGCAACATTTAACAGACTGAAAGAGTAGAATGTGTAAGCCATGTATTTTATATCCAGTAAACTCATTTTCAAATATTAAGGGCATAGGCAAATTTTTATCAACATGCAAGAACTCAGGGAATATTGTTCTTATTTTTTTTCTTAGGAATCTAAAGCAGAACGCACTTTCGGTAATCAAATGAGTGGAGAATTATCAGCATGAGCACTGACGTCAGTTGCGGAACTGACACTACGGGAAGAATAAAGGAAGAGAGTGTAGTATATAATGCCCTTATATTCAAACAAGGCAGTGAAGTTATAAAGAATTGGGTATAATGTATAGAACATATTAAAAATATTTTATCATTTCTCAATATTTAACCATGGTGGGTTTAGTATGATTATTTTAAGACAATTCTGTTTGTAACATTGGATAAAGTAATACAGCAATTATGAGAAATTCTAATTTTATTATCTCCTGTATTCATGAGAACTGGGATCCTTGATGTGGAAAATTGTGGTTACAGTTTAAGTGAAAACAAACAAATATAACCCACACCTATTTTATGTGAGTGTATGTATATAGTCATATGAATGTACACGTATATGTAAATTTCCTCCCTTCTCCAATCCTTCCCACAAGGGGTCTTCTGGCTACAGTGTCCTGACAAGAAATTACAGGACCCAAATGTACATAATTGCTTGTGGAGGATGAATATTCAGGCTCCTTTCCACTACCCACAGTTATCCCCTCATATGAAGTGACAATCAGGCTTTGCATTCCTCAGTGATAACACAGTCTCTGCTCCCCACCTCCTGTGAAGAAATTCTTGGGTAGGGAGCATCTACACATCTCCCGAAAACAGTATATTTCAGGCTTTATGCGGTCTATATTTAGGAAGAAAAAAATGTCTAACTCTGCAAAGACAGAGTTCAACTAACACATAAAATTTATATTACTAGATAAAATGATTAAGGCCTCAATGTGAAGGCACTGTATTTTGGCTCCTTCACTGGATTTCAGTGCTTCTCTAAGAATAATGGGAAAGTCCTGAGTGGAAGGGAAGATCTGACACAAAGGCAAATTCCTGTGTCACCACCAGAAGATTGAGAATCACAACTCCCCAAATGGAAAGTTTTCCAACGTCACTACATTGAGATCCAGAACATATTGACTACTCCGTATTTCAGAATAAGGCAACCCAAGGCTTCCCTTGAACAAATACAATTTGGCAGGTTTGCCAAACTGCCATGTGGCTTTTGAGTTCATAATACCTCAAATGTCCCCAAGTAAAATTTTAAAACACAAGTTATTCCTTCAGAATGCCAAGATTTCATGGGTCATTATCCTCTATTTCAAAAATACAGTTTAAAGCTATTCAAAAACAGAGTATCAATCAGTCAGTGCTGAAACTGTAGGAGGAACTGTGACTATTGCCTGCCTTTAGAAATCTGTGCCATTCCAGAATGTAAGGGCTGTGAAGCCAGATTCACAGTTCGCAGAAACATGTGATAGAGTTGGAAACTCTTCAGTGGAGGCAGATATTAGAGGTCCCTCTAAGACACTTGTAGTAAGCCTGTCATATTGAAGCATGCTCTTATGTCCCTCTGTCCCTCAGAACAGAACAATTCGGAGCACTGACTTGTTAATTATTTGAATTAATCTTTACTAAATTATTCTGATTAGTAGCATTACTTCTTGTTCAATAAGGGGGGGGGGGGAGTAATGTCTTTAGTCCTGCCTGCCATTTCTCCGTCTTCCCATTTCACAAATTCAGTTCAGTTCTGAGAATGCCCTGAATAGGGAGATGCCCATGGAAGTGTCTTAAAATGAAAACTAAAAATTCTTTTCCCACTTAGATTTCCATTAGGAAAATTCCAAACCAAAGGAAGAGTGTTTATTGAGTGAACTTCTGGGAACAACAAATGTGGAAGATAAAGTTCAGCCTCTTTGCAATTTAAGCTAGAATCAGCCTGCTTTTATTCTGAAGGTAAGTTGAGAAACAGAAACTACTTTGCTGAGTATTGCATGTGTGGAAACTCTGTATAGGTTTTGTCTTAACAAATCCCCATGTGGGCATTAATATCCCCATATTACATATGACAATAAAGAACATGCTTACAGCCCTGGCCGGTTTGGCTCAGCGGTTAGGGCGTCGGCCTGCGGTCCAGAGAGACCCGGGTTCGGTTCCCGCTAAGGGCATGTACTTCGGTTGCAGTTTGTCCCTGGCCCTGGTTGGTCGAGTGGGTGGCAGCCACTCGATGTGTCCCTTTCACGTCAATGTTTCTCTCTCTCTTTCTTCCTCTCTCTCCCTCCCACTCTATCTGAACAAAAAATGAGAGAATGTCCTCGGGTGAGGATAAAAAAAAAAAAAGAACATGCTTACATCCACATATCTGGAATGTGAAAGTACACAAATCAAACCCAGATCTATAGGTTATAATTTTTAAAGATAATTGTATCTCACTGATAAAACCTTTGTTCTCTGGTCTGTAGGAACATCCTGGGTAGCTGAAGAAGTCCTTAAAATTTCCCTTTTCTGCTGCAGCTAAAGTCAGATCAACTAATCCCTTCTAGCTATTGAAAATGGTCCAGATAATCCTCATTAACTAAAAATACAATGAACCAAAACTCCATCTATTTCAAGTTATTTTTCCAAGTGACTTGAATTTTGAGTGTGAATGTTTGGTTTAAAAACAGCCTCATCAAGCCAAGTTTAAAGAAATATATCCAAGAAGCCTTTTGATTCAGCACAATTTTAGGTTTGGTTTTTTATTTAATCATTAGAAGGTTTTCATAGATAGTTTTAAGTAATAAAAAAAAATGTTACACAAAATATTGTTGCTTCCCAAGCTGAAACATGGTCTTGTGAATCCAGGAGAGTTGAACAAGAAAATTATTCTTGGAGAAAAATATCTGGGAAAGGAAATATGCCATATTAAGTCAAAATGAGTAAGGAAGGTGAGAATTGAGTGGAATAAGACCAGGGTCATGTAAGGTCCCACTTCACCTCTGGATAACCTCACTCCCTCATTTTTAATGGAGTCATGCCTAAGATGTGACAAAGGTTTCTTATGACAGTTGTAACAAACCCAAAGGAGGCTCCTCTTTCTCTTTCTCTCTTTCTCAAGCTGACACATACACAGAGTTTTACATACTCTTTTTATTGTTATAATCTAAGATAATATTTTATTATTTACTAAAATCATTTGTTATTTAAGGATATTCGAACTCCCACATAAGATTATATTATTTCCAGACTTTCAAGATGGCAGCAGAGTAGTTGGATCTTGCACTCACCTCCTCCCAGGACCAAACTGGAAATACAACTAAATTAAGGAACAATAACCCTGAATAACCAACTGGAGACTAGCTGAAGAAGAGTCTTATAACCAAGGATTTGCAGAAGAAGCCATGTTGAAACTGCACCTACATAGCAACTTGCACGTTGTGGTCAAGGTTGAGTCTCACAGTCAGCCAGTCTAAGGGTCAATCCCATGCACAAATGGGCCAAGAGCAATCAAGACTCAATTACAAAAGGTGAGCCCACATAACCCACACAAGGGACATTCCTAGAGTACCCACCTCAGGAGATCAAGGAGACCACACCACTGGGTCCCACAGGACACCTACTACATAAGGCCAGCCCACAAAGACTGGGGGTCATAGCAGATCTAGCTGATACATAGAAACAAACACAAAGAGATAGCCAAATGGGGAGACAAAGAAACAGGCCCCAAATAATAGAAGAGGAGGAATCTCCAGAAAGAGAACTAAATGAAATGGAGGCAAGTAATTTATCAGATAGAGAATTCGAAGTAATGGTTATGAGGATGCTCAAGGAACTTAGTGAACACTCCACAGCATGAAAAAAGACATAGAAACCATGAAAAAGAACCAGTTAGAAATGAAGGATACCATATCTGACATCAAGAATATACTGGAAAGAATAAAAAGTAGGTTGCATGAAGCAGAGAATCAAATCAGCAATTTAGAAGACACCATAGTAGAAAGAAACCCCACTAAAAACAGAATTTAAACAATGAGGATAGTTTAAGGGGCCTTTGGGACCATATGAAGTGTAACAACATCTGGATCTTAGGGGTAGCAGAAGGAGAAGAGAGAAAGCATGATATCGAGAACCTACTTGAAAAAATAATGACTGAAAACTTCCTTAACATGCTGAAGGAACAAGACATACAAGTCCAGGAAGCACAGAGAGTATCATGTAAGATGAACCCAAGAGGCCCACACCAACCACATCATAACTAAAATGGCAAAGTTTAAAGACAAAGTGAGAATCTTAAAAGCAGCAAGAGAAAAACAGTTAATTACCTACAAGGGAGCTCCCCTAAAACTGTCAGTTGATCTGTCAACAGAAACATTTTAGGACAGAAGGGATTGGCATGAAATATTCGAAGTGATGAAAAACAAGGAGCTACAACCAAGACTACTTTACCCAGCAAGGATAGCATTTCAAATTGAAGGAGAAATAAAGAGCTTCCCAGACATGAAAAAGCTGAAGGAGTTTGTTACTACCAAACCAGTATTAGAAGAAATTTTAAAGGGCCTGCTTTAAGAAGTAGATTAAGAAGAAAAAAACAAGCAAACAAAAGGAACAAAGTTAAAAGAATAAAGTGTCAATAAATACATACCTAACAATAGTCACTTTAAATGGAAATGACTGAAATGCTCCAATCAAAAGACATAGGGTAAATGAGTGAATAAGAAAGCAAGACCCAGCCCTGGCCAGTTTTGCTCAGTGGTTAGAGCATTGGCCTGCGGACCAGAGAGTCCTGGGTTTGGTTCCCGCTAAGGGCACGTACCCCAGTTGCAGTTTGTCCCTGGCCCTGGTTGGGGTTATGTGGGTGGTGACCAGTCGATGAGTCTCTCTCACATCAATGTTTCTCTCTCTCTCTTCCCCCCTCTCTCCCTCCCACTCTATCTGAAGATAAAGGCCAAAAAAATATATATATATGTGCTTGGGTGAGGATTAAAAAAAAAAAAAAGCAAGACCCAGACCCATACATATACTGTCTACAAGAGACCCACCTCAGAATGAAAGATACATACAGACTAAGAGTAAAAGGATGGAAAAAGATATTTTATGTGGATGGAAATTTTTTAAAAGCTGGAGTAGCAATACTTATATCTGACAAAATAGATTTCAAAACAAAGGCTATAGAAAGAGACAAAGAAAATTACTACATAATGATAAAAGGAGCAATATAACTCTGGCCAACATTTATGCACCCAATATAGGAGCACCTAAATATATAAAGCAAATTATGATGGACATAAAGAGAGAGAGTGACAATAATACAATCATAGTAGGGGATTTTAACACCCCATTGACATCAATGGATAGACCTTCCAGCCAGAAAATCAACAAGGAAATGGTAGCCTTAAATGACACACTAGATCAGATGGATTTAATTGATAGCTTCAAAGCATTTCACCCCAAAGCAGCAGAATATACATTCTTTTCAAGCACATACGGAACATTTTCTAGGATAGACCACATGTTAGGTCACAAAACAAGTCTCAATAAATTTAAGAAGATTGAAATCATATCAAGTATCTTCTCTCGCCATAATGGCATGAAACTAGAAATCAACCACAGGAAAAAAACTGAAAAACACACAAAGTCATGGAGGCTAAACATGTTACTAAATAGTGAATGGGTTAACAATGAGATCAAAGAAGAAATAAAAAGTTACCTTGAAACAAGTGAAAATGAGAACACAACAACCCAATACCTATGGGACAGAGTGAAAACAGTCTTAATAGAAAAATTCGTAGCATTATAGGCCTACCTCAGGAAACAAGAAATAACTCAAATAAACAATCTAATTTTACACTTAAAGGAACTGAAAAAACAAACAAACAAACAAAGCCTAAAGTGAGTAGAAGGGAGAAAATAATAAAAATCAGAGCAGAAATAAACAAAACAGAGTCTAAAAAACAATACGAAAGATTAATGAAACCAAGAACTGGTTCTTTGAAAAAATAAACAAAATTGACAAACCTTTAACCAGGCTCATCAAGAAAAAAAAGAGAGAGGACCCAAATAATAAAATCAGAAATGAAAAGAAGAAATAACAACTGACACCAAACAAATACAAAAGATTATAAGAAAATATTACAAATAACTATATGCCGAAAAATTGCACAATCAAGAAGAATGGGATAAATTCTTAGAAACATTCAATCTTCAAAAACTGAATCAAGAAGAATCAGAGAATCTGAGTAGATAGATTATGACTAGTGAAACTGAAGCAGTAATAAAAAATAAACTCTCAACAAATAAAAGTCCTGGACCAGATGGCTTGACAGGTGAATTTTACCAAACATTCAAAGAAGAACTAACATCTGTCCTTCTCAAACTATTCCAAAAAATTCAAGAGCAAGGATAACCCTCAAGCTCATCTTACAAGGCCAGCATTATCCTAATTCAAAAACCAGATAAAGACACTACAAAGAAAGAAAATTATAGGCCAATATCCCTGAGGAACATAGATGCTAAAATCCTCAACAAAGTTTTAGCAAGCTGGATCCAGCAATAAGTTAAAAAGATCATACACCATAATCAAGTGAGGTTTATTCCAGTGACGTGAGGTTAGTACAATATCTGTAAATCAATAAACATAGTACCCCACATACAAAAATTGAAGGATAAAAACCACATGATCATATCAATAGATGCAGAAAAAGCATTTGACAAAATCCAGCACCCATTTATGATAAAATCTCTCAGTAAAGTGGGAATGGAGGGACCATACCTCATCTTAATAAAGCCCATATATGACAAGCCCACAGCCAACATCATACTCAATGGACAAAAAGTGAAAGTGTTTCCCTTAAGATCAGAAACAAGACAGGGATGTCTGCTTTCACCACTCTTATTCATCATAGTACTCGAAGTCCTAGCCACAGCAATTAAACAAGAAGAAGAAATGAAAGGCATCAAAATTGGAAAGGAGGAAGTAAAACTATATTTGTACATGACATGATATTGTACATAGAAAACCCTAAAGACTCCACCAAAAAGCTACTAAATCTAATATATGAATTTAGCAAAGTAGCAGGATACAAAATTAATATTCAAAAATCAGTGGCATTGTTATACATCAATAACTATCAGAAAGAGAAACAAAGGAAACAATTCCATTGACTATTGCAACAATAACAAAAAATAAGGTACCTAAAAAAAATTTTAACCAAGGAGGTAAAAGACCTGTACTCAGAAAACTATAGGACATTGGGAAAAGAATTGAGGAAGATACAAACAAGTGGAAGCATATACCTTGTTCATGGATTGGAAGAATTGGCATCATTAAAATGCCCATACTACCCAAAGCAACTAGATTAAATTCAAATCTTATTAAAATACCAATGGTATATTTCACAGATCAAGAACAAATATTTCAAAAAGTTATATGAAACCAAAAAAAAAAAAAAAAACAGATAGCCTCAGCAATCTTGAGAAAAAAGAACAAAGTTGGAGGTATCACAATAACTTATATCAAACTATACTATAAGACCACTGTAATCAAAACAGCCTGGTACTGGCATAAGAACAGGTGTATAGATCAATGAAACAGAACAGAGAGGCCAGAAATCAACCCACGCCTATATGGTCAATTAATATTTGACAAAGGAGGCAAGAGCATACAATGGGTAAAGACAGTCTCTTCAATAAATGGTGTTGGGATCATTGAACAGGTACATGCAAATAAATGAAACTAGACCACCAACTTACACCGTCAACTCAAACTGGATAAACTCAAAATGGATAAAATACTTAAATGTAATTTGTGAAACCATAAAAATCCTAGAAGAAAACATAGGCAGTAAAATCTCAGACATCTCTCATAGCAATATTTTTGCCAATATGTCTCCTAGGGCAAGGGAAATAAAGGACAAAATAAGTGTGACTATGTCAAACCAAAAAGCTTCTGTACAGCAAAGGAAACCATCAACAAAATGAAAAGGGAGCCCACTGTATGGGAGAACATATTCACCAGTGATACATCTGATAAGGGGTTAATTTCCAAAATATATAAAGAACTTATACAACTCAATACCAGGAAGACAAACAATCCAATGAATAAAATGGGCAAAAGACCTGAATAGACACTTCTCCAAGAGGACATACAGATGGCCAATAGACATATGAAAAAATGCTCAGTGTCACTAATCATCAGAGAAATGCAAATTAAAACCCCAATGAGATATCACTTCACACCTGCCAGAATGGGCAGTATCAATAAATCAACAAACAACAAGTACTGGTGAGAATGTGGAGAAAAGGAGACCCTAACACACCATTGGTGGGAATCAGATTGGTATAGCCACTGTGGAAAACAGTATGGAGTTTCCCCCAAAGTATAAAAATGGAACTGATCCAGTGATCCCACTTCTGGAAATATATCCTAAGAATCTCAAAACACCAATTCAAAAGAATATATGCACCCCTACGTTCATAGCAACATTATTTATAATAGCCAAGACTTGGAAACAGTCCAAGCGCCCATCAGTAGATGAGTAAATAAAAAAACTGTGGTACATTTACACAATGGAATACTACGTGGCTGTAAAAAAAAAAAAAAAAAAAAAAAGGAAATCTTACCTCTTGCGACAGCGTGGATGAACCTAGATTATTATGCTAAGTGAAATAAGCCAGTCAGAGAAAAACAAATACCATATGATATCACTTATATGTGAAATCTAATGAACAAAATAAACTGATGGGCAAAATAGAAACAGAGGAATGGGTACATGGAACAGACTGACAGCTGTCAGAGGGGAAAGATGAGGGGAGGACTGGATGAAGGAAGGAGAAGGGATTAGCCAAAAAACATATAGGCATAATCCATAGACACAGACAACAGTGTGGTGATAGTCAAAGGGAACGGAGGCCAGGGGCTGGATTGACGCAGGCAAAGGGTGGGGGAGGAAAGAGGGGACATCTGTAATAGTGTCGATAATAAAAATAAAGAAAAAAAGATTATATTATTTCCCATGCTTGCCCTAAGGTACACATTTCCACACTTTCTCTGGGGAACTATGACTCCAGCATGCTGACTTGTCATAGAAAATACAGTAGGAAATTTTTAGCTATCATTTTTAACTTAGTTCTATTGATTCATTTGTAGAATAACATTAGGCAGGAGAATGAGGAGGAGGAGGAGGAAACGGCGGGAGAAGCTGGAGGAAGAAGTGGATGCATGAATTATCACTGCCATCTGGTGACAAGGATACAAAACTACAGGAGATAACACTCATCAAAATAGAAATAGTTTGGGAAATCGTTTTATAGAATGTCAAGAAAATATTTAATTCCAAAATGATTACCAGATGTTTTATGTTACTTATTTGACCCAGAACAGTTGAAATTTGAGCTGTTCTAACTCACATTTTTTCCTCAATGTCCAGAAACATAAAGGTGTTCCCATTTTTCAGGTCTGTGGACCACAGAAATAGTCTAGTAATCATTGCATCCAACTCATCTCCTCATGGGACTCAGCCCCAAAAACTCTTAATCAGAACTAAAAGTTGACAGTAAGCTTTCAAAGGGAACACCTCATCACCTATTTGCATCTATCAGGTTCTTGTGGTATGTTTCCCAGGAAGTCGTCAACATGATAAAATCAGGTAAAATTCAGGAGACCACTGTTTAAACAGTGCAGACTTGTGAAGTGACTGATTATGACTGTAGAGAAATTACACTGTCCTATCATATCTAAACATCCCATTGTACCAAACCTTCTATTACACACTAAACGATATTATCTCCCATTAAGCATGCTACATTCTTACAGGAAATCAAACTTTCTTTCATTGTACACAGGCACCGAAAATAATTTAAAATGTTATTTTTAAGGGAAAGAGCAATTATCCTTTATCCTAGGAAATGACAAGAATTTTCCCAAATTGCTGTTTAAAGGGTAATAACTATAAAAGTTATAATATGTAGTGTGTGTGTGTGTGTGTGTGTGTGTGTGTGTGTTCCAAGGTGATGTTATTTTCTTAAACACTGCCCCAATGTCATGGACAATAAAGTCCTGGGAATCCCATCCCTGCCATGACCAGGGCAAGGGTTACAAACCTCAGAGACCACCCATTAATATTAGAAAAATAAATAAATACAAAATCCTTTAACTTTTAATCCAGCAATCCTTCTTCTAGGAATCAATCTCAGAGGTACACTAGCAAAAACAAAAAATACACTTTCTCAAGATTATTCATTACAACAGTATTTATAATATCAAAAAGGCTAGAAAAAACTCCAATGTCTATCAAAATAAAACTAGTTGGTTAAATAAACGTCTTTATATAATATTCTATAGAGTAAAAAAAGGTAATAAGAAATATCTCCGTGTGTTTCTATGGATTATGCAGAATATATTATTGATAAGAACAGTCAAAGTAGAGAAAAATTTGTATCATATGCTGTTATTTATCAAAAAACAGGATATATATGTGTGTGTATATATACATTATATGTGCGTGCATGGGTCTATGCACTTGCATATATATACTTATAGTAAACATCAACAGAAGAATAAATCACAAAGAATTTTAAATATTTACCAGTAGGCTAAGAGGGAATATAGAGTGGAAGGAACAGGGATAAAAGCTAGTCTTCTTTAAATATAGTTTGTTTTATAACTTTGTGTGGGGAATAATATGAATACTTTCAATTTTATACACACATAAAATATTTCTAAATTAGTTATATAAACATGTACCAGTAACTCTGAGACACAACACTCTTTCTGCAATCCTTAATGGCATATAATCCAAGGACAAAGAAAAACCTTTGGGAAAAAAACACTGTTTCAATAATTTATATTGTTGATGCCTCTTGAATTAAGTGCACAAAATCTGTCAAGCCTTCTTGCCTAAAAAAATTAAACCCAAATCTCATCAAGACTCTAAATCTAACTACCAATTTACTGAAATTACAGAAATACATAAAATGATCCCACAGAGATGCAATCAGCAAAATCCAATTTTTTCAACAAGTAAATTACGAGGCGGGTGGTGATAGAGCGAGGCCCTGGAGACTAAAAATGATTTGAGAAGCTTAAAAGCCAGTTGCGGTACAAGATTCTTATTTAGAACCTGATTCAAAACAGAAACAAATTTGAAATAAATTGAGACAATGGGGAAAAGTTGAACATCAACAAAATAGTTGACGATATTAAGAAATAATTGTTAATATTTTAGGTGTGATAATAGTATTGCGGTTGTGTTAAGAAGAGTTCCTATCTTTCAATGATACTGAAATGCTTATAAACAACACTGTGTCTGGATATTGCCATAAAATGATGTGGTGCATTGGAGGAAAGTAGGAGAGTAAAAGAGAAAGGGTTAAGCATGAATTGGTACTTGAAACTGGTGATGGGTCTACAAGAGACAGTTATACAGTTCTCTCTAGTTTTGTATACATTTAAATTTTTCCATAAGAAAAAGTAAAAATGAAATCCAAATTCTTACCATTAGCCAAATCAGGACTTGAATAACTTGGTCCATGTCCCCTTCTCCAGCCCTATCTCATCACTCTCCACTCAGTCATTTTGTGCCAGCGACCCTGGCTTGCTTTCTTTTCTGTGACTGAATCAAGCTCTCTGTCTGGAGGAAATGTAGCCAAAGAAAGTTTTGAAGATATAATGGTCCCAAATTTCTCAAAAATTATAAAAGACATTAAACATGGACATGAGAAGCTAAAGGAAGCAATAGCTTTCTATTTGTCCTTTTTTCTACGAATTCTAGAATTCTCAGCCTGTTACAGGCACTCTATTCTGTGGATATCGTACACCCCAAGGCCATCCTAGAACTACAGTTGAGCACCTAGTTGGGTTTCAACTGAGGAAATCTCCTCAGTCTCACCCTTACCTATACTTGCATCCTCTGAATGACCCCAGTCACCAGCATTAACAAGCCCCAGGTCTGAGGTTTATAGCAATTGTAGGTTCTATGTGATGCCTCTAAGGTGCATGATGGTGGAGGAAGAATTGCTCTTTCTCGTGAATTTGATGTGAAAATGAGAATGGAATATAATGCCATCAACAACATTTTAGAGATCTTCTAAAGACACGGTCTTCCCCCGTGGTTTTCATGGCAAAGCATGTGGTCTGAGGGAGACGGCAGGGGCGGCTGGCTTCTTCAGGAACAGGGACTGAACAGTGGGCTTTCTGAGATACTTTAGGGTGCAGACGTAAACGTGCTTGCATCAAATAGAAAAGGACAGAAAATGAGAAGATAATAGTCATAACTTCGGAATGTTGTTTGTCCCCAAGGATTCCTTTATAAGAACACAAAACCTATGCTACTTCTGTGTTCAGGGCCAGTTGTAGAAATCGGGTGTAAAATAAACAGGATCAGACAGAGGGCACATTGCAACAGGAAGGCAGATGAACGCAGGTAGTTACGCAACTTTGCAGCGGCTCCACACACCTTGGCAAGAGCTGTTGGTTCCAAAACCCAAGAATAGACTCACGTGTGCTCTCTGGCTGGGAAGGGAGAATGTACCTGCCCTGGCCAGGGGAGTCATGCTCAGAAAAGTGATGAGCAAGGAAATCATTTCCCCTGCCACAAATGGGTCAGAGAACCTTAGAGTGAAGACATTTAAGGATTCTGGGGGTACAGCATAGAGAATATAGTCAATAATACTGTAAACTATGTATGGTGCCAGGTGGGTACTGGATTTATCGGGATGATCACTTAGCAAGTTATATAAGTGTGTAATTACTATATTGTACAACTGGAACGAATATAATAATATATGTCAACTGTAATTGAAAAAAAATTTTTTTAAGCAGAGCTTCTGCAATTTTTAGAACAAAAAAAGGGGGAAATCAATCATGACCACCACTGTGCTGTTTTTTAAAAGGCAAGGGACGTTAACACCATTCACCATTCATCCCAGTTATCCCAAACAAATCCTGTTCTTTGAACACACACAGTTTCCCAAGCCCTGCACTAGGCACAGGGAATGCAACACTGAACAAAGCAGGCATGCTTTCTGAGGCTAGACAGAGAATCTCTTCCTTCTGTCTCAGCAAGTTGGTTGTCCAGAGATATTCATGGAGAAGCCAGCAGAGGACTTGCCGGGCTCACCCCTCCTTGTGTTTTGCACCAGAAATCCCTTCCCTGAAGCGCCTGTGAACCACATTTTAAAGTTGGCGGAGTCCAGAAGAGATTAGTCCACAAAGGGTATGAAGCAAAGTCCTCCAGAGGCCAGAACTCTTCACTTCACAGAATTTGTGACAGATGGCAATGAAAAAAACTTTATACTCAAAAATTTAGTTCTCCAAACAGGACAAAATATAAGTAAAACTCTCCACTTGACTATCACACAGTAATGATCTTATTCAACAGTAGACAAGTCAACGCTGGTATCACCTGTTTCTATTCTGTCTAGGGTAGAAGATAATTGGCACTGTGAAAACGATGGCAGCACCAAAAAAGTGAATTGAATTAAATCTGCTTTTTCATATACTAGGGTGGGCAAAAGTAGGTTTACAGTTGTAATACAATAATTAATAAATAATAATACAAAGATAAACTGTGTTTCATGTACTCACAGCTGTAAAGGTACTTTTGTCCATCCCTGTACATAAATTAATGCATATAAAGTAAATTGAATTATAGAAACTGAGAAACTTTTGTCCATGTAAAACTGGCATCAAAATTAAAGGAACTTCTAGACAAAATAGCCACAATATACAGGTAAGATGAAATAATCAGATTATGGCTATTACACGGGAACAGATACAAAAATCATCTTTTAAAAATTAATGAGTATTTAAAATATTAAAACAGAAAAGAGACTTCAAACATAATTTGAATGATTCTGTTATAAAACATGTGATTATGTATTATATATACTTTTCTTGTATAGCATAACTATTTTAATTTATTTTTGAATAGATAATAAACGTATTTGATTAAAATAAAGTGAACAGCCCTAGTCGATTTGGCTCAGCAGTACAGCGACGGCAGGTGGACCAATGAGTCGCGCTGGATTCCGGCCAAGGGCACGTACCTCGGTCGCAGTTCGTCCCTGACCCTGACTGGGTTGTACAGGAGGCAACCAGTCGATATGTCCCTCTCACATCAATGTTTCTCTCTCTCTGCCTCTCTCTCTTCTCTCTCTCTCTCTCTCTCTCTCTCTCTCTCTCTCTCTCTCTCTCTCTCTCTCTCTCCCCCCCCCTTCCACTCTATCTGAAGATAAATAGAAAAATATCCTTGGGTGAGGATAAAAATAAATGAATAAATAAATAAAATAAAGTGAACAGTAGAAAACTGGGTCTCTTCCTCACTTCTCGTCACCGAGGTCCCATCCCCAGAGGCAACCACTCCAACTGGTTGCTTGAATGTCTTTGGGAAACAGTGCGGGACACACAGCACTGACGGCAGCATAGGTGTTCATGCTGCTGCCCTACTGGCTGCTCGGTGCCAGCACCTGTTCTGATTGGTCAGTGAGCATCGCCTTGGCAGAGTGTGCACCTTACACGCGTTAACCTTGTTTCACAAATATAGCACACTGTCGTATCGATTTCTTTGTTGACTGAATTCATGTGTGATTTTCTACGTGCATTCATACAGAGCTACCTCGCCCTTTGATGGCTGAATGCTACTCCATTACGTGGCAGGTAATCCTTTATTCAACCAGTCCTCTAGTGATGCACTCCTTGGTTGTGTCTGAATCTTTGCACAATCTGTGCACGTATTAGAAGTGGAAATGCTGTCTCAAGTGATGCTCACATTTTGCACTTATGCCAGGGTTGCCAACCTGCCCTCTAAAGAGCCAACGTCCCCTCTGGTCAGTCATGAGTCCACCTCGTTCGCTTTGCCAACACACTGCAGTATCAAAGCTTTTAGTATTTCTCATTACAAAATGTGAAAAGCGCCACTTCACTGAACCTTTCATTTTACTTTCTCTTTCCATGAACCTATCTGGCATTTAAAAAGGAATATCAAAAGAGTTTACAACCATAAAAGGTTGTCATTGTCAATTTCCTTGAAACTGTGTCCATCAGAGAGCTGTTCAATCTTAGTCTGGGCCTTTGCCTGAGAGATGACTTGGTGAAACCTCCTTGCTTAGCAGATAAAGCAAACAAGGTAGAGCCAGGTGCAGGGGGCTGGCCTGGCAGACACAGGCAGTAACCGCAGCCTGGCTCTCGTCCTTACTCCTTGTTTTACATCATCGCTGCCAAGGAAATAAGTGCCAATACATAAAAGGCTTTATTTTAATTCTGACCTTAAATTTACTTTGTGTAACACTTGCTTTCTAGAATGTCCTGATTTTCTGATCATTTTATTATAAAGATCTGCATTATAAGGAAAGAAAAAAATGCCTTTATTAAAGTTATTTCCCTCAGAGTCAAATCAAGAGAATTTTTTTTTTTTTAAAGTGAACTTTAAATCCTGTTTTTCCCGTTTCACAATTCACCCTACCTCCATGTCTCTGTCAGGACTCACTGTGTTCTAGATTTTGTTACATCATTGAATAGGCAAAACTAAACCACCAAAGATCAATCATTTCTAATATTCCTGCCTAACTCCATGATAGAAAGTCAGATATGTCTCTGTATAAAATCAGGGTGAGAAATAATTTTAAATATTCAGACTGCTAACACAGACTACTCTCTCAGGAACATGAATACAATAGAGAGTCTGTAGTTAAGCAAGTTCGCTGGTATATCTGTGCCATAATTATTTTCCACTGTCCCCTCATAGGCTATGTTTACCAGAGAGGAGATTTTAAAACCAAATAAAAGACTTCACAATTGACAAAGGGCATTTCCTTACACGATCTAATTTATTCTCGCAACAAGTCTGGGAGGTCCTAGTGGTCATT
Organism: Tadarida brasiliensis; assembly: GCA_030848825.1. Classification (NCBI taxonomy): domain Eukaryota; kingdom Metazoa; phylum Chordata; class Mammalia; order Chiroptera; family Molossidae; genus Tadarida; species Tadarida brasiliensis. Next base: position 35,080,678 of record CM061263.1, on the reverse strand, counting down.
CCATGTTACTATGAGAAAACTGGGCACTCTAGAAATGTCCACCAAATGGCAATGGCAAAATTATGTAAAAAACCTGGACAATCAAAAAAGCAATTCAAGCTAAAACATATTTTCGTCCTGAAAAAAGACAGTACCAGGGACAAACTGTCATTTCATACTGTATTTAATTAAAGCTCCCACCTTACAGTTTTCAGCTTTTTACTATCTCTTCCTACATACCTTCATTTTTTTTTTTCCTTCACATGAATTCAAGTCAACCCCTCCTGATGACTAATCTGTTTGCTAAACACTGCAATTTTTTCTAAATCTTATCTTCAGTACTCATGCCATTTCCTCTGCAGGTAAAATGACCATGTTTATTATCTTCCTCAAGGTGGTTAATAAGGGTGACTTTTTCAGTTACCTACAGACTAATGACACTAATTTTCAGAATCAGTCTACCTCACTCTGTCCATGAATGAAGCTAGTCTGTTATCAGCAGCCATCACCCATCCCAGGAGCCAGAGGCTGTAACACAATGTCTCTGCATTGTTACAATTGTGTATTTTCTTAGATAGATGATCATTAAAGTCTGTCTTTTCAGAACAATTTTTACCCTTGAATACTTCTAGTATTTGGAGTCAGTTATGGACTTTAAAATGGGGGCGATAATAATGAAGATTACTGTATAAAAATATCCTTTGCATCCAGAGCTGATGGCCAAGCGTAGTCAGGCTGGTCAAGCAGTCCTGAGGTCCCCAGAACATATGGGGGTGGGAGGAGGCAGAATCCCCTCTGTAACTATGATAGCAAATGTGCTAACCAAGATCTTAGTTCCTAAAAGCCCGAATGCCTTTAGTGGCTTTATGACTTTGTTCCTGCAGCTGTGGCCTCCTCTTTGAGCCTGTACTTGCCTCAGACAAACTTCACCAATTATGCCTCTGATCGGATGAGCATTGCATAGGCAATAGGTGGTATGAGGTCTAGATGGTGCAGACTGAGAACCTGAGCACAGCTAGTCTGCAAAAGTGAAACTGAAGGGCTTAAAGGACATTCACTCTGTTGATAGCGTAAACATTCCCTTGTAGAAACTGAGAAGCCATCCCTCATACACAGGAATGTGGATAAACATTCTGAATCCTCACACCCTGTAGTTTCTGGTTTGTGTGGTTGGTTGGTTTTTTGACATTGAGATTGGGGAAGGGGGTAGAAGTTGGTGTTTAAATATATCACTTATCATTCCTCTGCATGTACAACGAACAGAAAACACAATTCTCTCTTGTGTCAGCAGTTGAGTGTTCTCTGAACACAGAGTGAAGAAAAGTCCTCTTTTTGCCCTGAACAAAATGTTGCCTGTGTTCGCTGCCTGTATCTGGTTCCTAGAAAAGAAGTCACCCCAAAGGTCTTTGCATGGCACTAGCAGCAGGCTTCTTGTACGTCATAACTGCTTCCTAGCTGCTTCTTCGGTGCTTTCTCCTTGGTGCTCGCCATTCAGTGTTCCCTTTCATGACTGTGTATTGGCCTTGCAGAAGCCATTTTTCTTAAAAAATCAACAATCTAAGAAACCTGGACTAGAATCTCAAGTGCATTCCTCAACCTAGCTGATATAAACCTCCAAACCATTGTTCTTACATATATTATTGTAATATAATATATTAAATTAATATATTGTTAATATAATATAATAATATATTATTATCACAGTTTCCATAAATAACTATAATCTGTTAAAGGCATACTATACAAGAGCGTTTTTACATGGATTAGCTCTAATGTTCAGAATGTTCCAATTTATGAATGAGTGAACTAAGGTTTAGAAAAATTGAGAAATTCACCTAAAACCACAAAATTAGCAAGTGGCAGAGATCTGGTTGAACCAGCTCTGTCTCAGTCCAAAACTCAGCCTCTTAACAACTCTAATGAGATGATAAGAAAAACATAAACAATTTTCAATTTATTAAGAGTGACAATAAATAAAGCATAAATTAACAGAAAAAATACAAATTGTCAGCATTACTGTTACATTTTCCTGCTCCCTTAGCTTCTAGCCATGGCTTATTTGAGGGAAAGGATAGAAAGAGATGAATGAGGTCAGACAATGAAATACAGCAAATATTGGGAGTTCTACTTTCATGTTGTGCAAAGCATTTCCAAAGAAGTTCCAGTAGGTGGCAGTGTTGAAGAACATTCCTGAGAGCCACAAGTTAACGCCCCTATTGCTGCTTAAGATTGGGTGTCAAACAAAAATCTTTAAACACTGGCCCACATTTGCAACTACAGTTATTTCATTTGTTATCCTTGGAAAGATTCAAGAGCTAAAGCATTACGATTTCCAGATAATTGTTTAATTTGGGCTTTACACTTCAACTTGCACATACAGAACATTGGTTTTAAAGCATTACAGTAAATTTGGTGAATCTTATTTGGGGAGTCCTTCAAATTGTTCCAAATACCAATTCCATCTTGGAAATTTTATGGGCCACATTACAGAGTTGTATTTAAGTGGTTATTATGTTGTATTGTGTCTCAAATTGCCAGGCAATATGTGAAACACAGGGTCAGGTTCTGTTGACGTTGCACAGGAGTAATTAAGAATGCTTATACTCTGCCTGGACACAAAAAGCTGTCACATCCCCCTAACAGCTAAGGCCTTTTACAAACTGCTCCACAGTCATCATTACTTCGCGACACCTCACCCAACCCCACCATCCAGTCTAACAAACCATTTGCCTTCCTGTGAACATTGTTGTGGTTCCCTCTTCCACACTTTACATGCATTCTCCCCATTAAAAAATGTCCTGTGTCATTCTTTCCCGGTCCATGTTCCTACCTTGCTTCAAGTGCTGTTCAAAAGCATTCTCCGAGCGTCATTTCTCGACTGATTCTGTTTCTCTTTTGCATCTTCACTGTGCATGTTCTCAGAACGTATCAAACCAATTTTCCATAATCTGCATTTTTATGTATGTTTATCCTGTCATTTTTCAATTTAATATTTATTCAATACATATCAAAAACTTTTCTGAGATTAATATACACAAAGAGTCACTGCAGCCATTTCCATTTCTCATGTTAAATATCTTTAGAATTGCATTCCTTTCAGAATTGGAATTTCTTCCTAAGAGAAGAATTTACAAGGCACTTTGAATGAAATGTGCATAATATTCACAACCTTTTTTTCTTTTTTTGCTGTTTTTGTGCACACATCACTATGATATAATATACACACTAAAGAGGGTGCAAATCACACAGTTGATGAATTCTCACAAAGTGAGCACACCTGTGTAGCCAAAACCTAGATCCAGAGACTAAAGATGATCAGAACCAGGAGCCCCCATCAAGACTCCTTCCAGTCACAATCCCCATCACCACTGTCTTGACTTCTAATACCCTAGATTCACATCTTAGTTTAAAAGGTATAAATCAGCCCAGCTGGTGTGGCTCAGCAGATTGAGTGTTGTCCCATGGACTGAGAGGTCCTGGTTGGACTGATGGGTCCAGGTTGGATTCCCTGTCAGGGCACATGTCCAAGTTGTGGGCTCGATCCCCAGTAGGGGGTCTACAGGAGGCAGCTGTCTCTCTCACGTGGATGTATCTCTCTCTCGACTTCCTCTCTCTCTAAAAAATCAATAAAAACATATATTTTTTAAAAAGTATAAATCACCTGCATACTGGTAATAGATGGAAGCAGAAAACTGTGTAGAATAAACATAACTAATGATTGTAATTCATCCCCATTTATTTATGTAATCCTCACAACAACCCTGAGTTTCATCCTCCCATTTCCCTAATTTTCAGATAAGAGAAACTGAATACTGGGATGAAAAAACATTTTCTTAAGGCCATAAGACAGTTAACCACAAAATTGAGATTTAAAATGTGGTCTCTCCTACTCTAGCAACCCAGTTCTTAATCACTTTATTTTACATAAAGGAATAAACCATTTCAAAAATCAGTATAATCAATAAAATGATCATTTATTCTTGGGGTTCTTTGGAGGAGGAAAGAAATTATATTGATAATAAGGTGTGTGTCATAAATATGGGCAAGCAAGGAGGAAATGAAGCTTTTACCAAAGAAAAGAAAGTGTTGGTTAATGAAGATGAAGTCCATTATATTTTCCTTATTATATATGGTATCTTTTCAAATTAAACCCATTGATTGTATTATTTTCTTTCTGTCTTTTTCATTGCAGGACAAACAGAATCATAATTATATTGAAGTGTTCTGACATAATTAACTGGCTGAGTAAAGGAAGAACATAATTAATTGCAGAAATAACCATCCTCACTATTTCTCTCAGATAACACATTCTCACTTCTCCTTCCCTGTAGGTACACCAGGTCAGGATGAAAAATACAAATTTCCATTAGAAATGGTTCTGTAATTTCTTCTTCAAACTAACAAAAAGACTAAAAAAAAAATAGCATTGTAAGAAACTAAGTTTGATCTAGACAGGAAGAAAAATAATTTCTGACCTAATTTATGTATTAGAGTTCTGCAAGATTACCTATTTGCTTTTTTTTATTCTTTATATTTTTAAATTTATCTTTATTGTTGAAAGTATCACAGATGTCCCTCCCTTTTTCCCTTATTGACCCCCTCTTCCTCGCTCCCACTCCTCTCCTGCCTTCCTCACACTATATTGTCTGTGTCCATTGATTATGCATATATGCATAGAAGTTCTTTGGCGTATCTCTTCCCGTCCCCATTACCCTCTTCCCTTTGAGGTTTGTCAGTCTGTTCCCTATTTCCATGTCTCTGGATCTATTTTGTTCATCAGCTTATGTTGTTCATTACATTCCACATATAAGTGAGACCAGGCAGTACCTGTCTTTCTTTGACTGGCTTATCTCACTTCACGTAATACTCTCTAGGTCCCTCCATGTCATCTCAAAGGGTAAGAGATCTTTCTTACAGCTGCATAGTATTCCATTGTGCAAATGTACCACAGCTTTTTTATCCACTCGTCTACTGATGGACACTTGGGCTATCTGCTTTGAAATGCATGCTAACAGGCTAAGTTTATACAGCCCACACATAACTAGACATGAAATAATTACAAAGAAACCCCCTCAGGTAGCTAGGAGGGTTGTGGCTCTGTGAAAATGACAGAGGGGTTCTGTGGGACAGTACAGCTCTCCACCTTCAACACCTTCAGATTTGTTGATTTACATGGATTTGTCAGTGGCTGCTAGGTATGAGAATAGTATAGTCTGTAACTCTGGAAGCCCTACCTCCCAATATGGAGTCATCAGAAATTTAATAGCTGGAGATGTCAGATGGGTGAACTAGTTTTCACCCATGGGCAGGTGCTGCCCAGTGTTCGGGCACTGCTGGAATAAATGTCTGAGAGTTCTTCAACTCTTCCAGAGTTATCTGCATTTTAAAAGCTTATAGCTAAAGAAGTATTCATGTTTTGAGTATGATGTGTGTGTGTGTGTGACAGAGAGAGAGGGAGGAAGACAGAGAGAGAGCTTTTTGGAAACTGCTGATGAGATACTTGGACTCTCTCCTTTGGAAGAATGCACATGTGCATTTACACACAATTTCATATAAAAATGTAGAGGTTTCATGGGTCTACTGAGAGGTTAAGACACCTTACATCAATAGACAGGATTTTAGGCGGTGTAGAGAGGTAAACTAAAACTTTGCAGGAAATGTGGAATGTTGGGAACAAAGAACAGTCTCTGGTTTAAACACAGACACATGGCCTGAATTCCTGAATTAAATTAAGGAAGATGATGTGTCTAAAACCTTATACTTCATACTCTGACAACTCAACATTACTCATTGCTCCGTAGCTTACCATCTGCCATTCGTGTCTCAGTGTCTTTCCTCTGAATTGCCCCTCTTCTTCTCCTCTCTCTTGTCCTCCTCTCCTAAGGTTGAGCTGAGGTTTATCAACTCAATCTTAGGAGTGTATACAGACTTCCATTTCTCAGGAAGCCTGAACTGACTGCCTAAACTCACTATATTCATAGGCATGGCCAGATGCCCCAAATATTTCCTGCTCATTAACACATCATTTCACGATCTCTAGACTTGGGAATCTGAGCCCAGGAACTATGAGTTATTTAACGTTGTGTCCTCAGGTCTTAACACAGTGCCTGGAACTCGAAGTGTTTTTGAATGAATGGATAAATGAATGAATGCTTAAAGTTCAGACACACTTAAACTTGTTCTTAGAGCTTGAAACCCTATCACCGCCTTTGACTGGGCTTGTTTAAAAGGAGCATGCACCCATGAATAAATTATCCCATCTTTGCTCTCACTTTCAGTGAAGCATACTGAAAGAAAATGGGGCAGCTCCTTCTGGGTTCAGTGAGGTCAGTTTTTGATAGGTGAATTTTTATAGCAAACATTTCCCATCTCCTTTCCTTACATGTTTCATTATTGTTGTTTAAACAAAGATACATGTTATAGTATAAAATTTAAAAAGCTACCAAAAGATATACAGTGAAAAGTAAAATTTCTTCTCACCCCAGATACTCAATTTCCTCCCCAAAAGCAACCACAATTGGCCATATTTATAGTTTAGGCACATAAAAATATTTTTCATTACATTTTAAGACATACATTCAAGAGCAAGTATTTGCTGTGGCTAAAATGTTCTCAATCTTTGACAGCTGCTGAAAGAAAGGAAAAGGATGCTCTGAAGGCATTTCCTCTTGGACAGTCTGAGTCTGAAATGCCCATAAGGGTTCCAGACAAATCTATCCAGGAGATGGCTGGAAATAGAGCACTGAGGCTCAGAGAGAGATCTGAACAGGAGATGGAGATAGAGGGTAAGAAATGATTGATGCCATTGGAATAGTGTTAATGGCCCAAGCAGCAGGGATAGAGGGAGGTGAGATTTTGGCATCACTCTGAATCTTGGGAAGCACCAACATTAAGAACAGATGCTAGAAGATGAGCTAAAAACCAAACCCAAAGAAGATCAATTAAGGATTGTCTTAGTCAGATTGGGCTACTGTAACAGAACAGTATAGACTGGGTAGTTCATAAATACCAGAAATGTATTACTCACAGTTCCGGAGGCTGATGAGTGCCCACTTCCTGGTTCACAGATGGCTACCATCTTCTCTCTGTGTCTTCACATGGCAGGAGGGGCAAGGGAGCTCTCTGGAGTGTCTTTTATCAAGACACAAATCGAATTCATGAGGCTCCATGCTCATGCTAATCACCTCCTAAAGTGCCATTTCTAAATGTCACCACATTGGGAATTAGGTTTCAACATATGAATTTCAGAGGAGCACAAACACTCAGTCTATAACAGAGATGAATTAATAATGGTAGATTTTGAAACATCAAAGTAAGAGCAAATTTTGCACTCTGGACACTTTAAATTACACTGATAGGCACCAGAAAGGCCAGCACTGTAATATACTAAAAAGAGAGGGATTCAAGAAAGTGTGAATAGCACAGTGAGAGATGCAAATTTTATCCATCAAATATTTATTGAATGGTTATTGCATGCCTGGGATGTGGGAATGTAGCAATGAACAATATAGATTCTTGCTCTGTCCTTCACAGATTTATATCTTGATGCAATTGTAACTCTAAGAGAACGCCCTAAGATGACCGTTCCTCCTCACCCTGGTGGAACATTCAAAGTAGAGACATCAGTCTCAGGTTGCCTTGATGTGTAAACCATCCTCTTGAGTTTAGGAGGATTTGGAAAGCCCTATAAACATCTAGTGTTCAAACCTTTTGCCTAAAAAAAGAACTTAGGAGGCAAAAGGGGAAGTTTTCTAAAACACATCAAAGAAGACAATAAAGATAAACGAGGAGGAGGATAAGGAAGGAAGAAAGAAAGAAAAAAGCAGCAGGAACAGCAAGAGGGTTCGAGGCTTCCATGTTTTTATACAATCTTCATTCATTCATCTATTTAAAAGTAAAAATAAATCAAGTCATTTCATGTAATATGCTTTACATTGTTTTAGGCACAGAGAATACAGAGATGAACGATGAGCCTCTAGAGTTTTGCAGCTCACAGATAAATGAACACACTCTCCCTGTTGGTCTAAGTAGATACAGAGTGTCACACAAGCCCAGGAGACCCCTTCCACATGCACAAGTGCCCCAACATTGTGGTTACATGGATATAAGCACAAGGTGCAAAGGAAGCAGTAAGAGAGAAACTTGGGTTAAGAAAAGACTTCAGGAATTTTAGACCAGGGATTATTAGTTGTCTCTTGATTGCAGCTATGGGGCATATCCTGCACATACGTCATCTAATTGAGCTTCACCAACAATCCAATGCCATTTTTATGCCCATTTTACAGATGAGGAAGATTCAGAAAGGTTGTATTTTCTATGCAACTTGTCATCGCTAATAATGGGAAAGCCTGGGTTCACACCCAGACAGTCTAACTGAGAATGTACACTTATGATCATCACCCTTACTGCCTTCTACATTTGCCTGTCACCTTGATCAAAGCATTTGACATTGGACAGTATGTGCCTTCTTTCAGAAGTAGAGTAAAAGAGGTAAGATTAAGGAGTCAAAGGTAAGCTTTTAGACGTTTTAGAGGTTTAGAACAGTTTTCCACAAGATGTATGCTTTGGAAAACTGTATCAGAGGCACTCAGATATATTTATTGAATATGCCAGCTCTTGAATTTGAACCCCTTAACCACTGAAATGGAAATTTTTTGTATGTGCTGTTTGAAAAAGATTGGTTTGAAGTATGACACTTAGTATATTTTTTTAAATCCCACTACTATAATTCCCAAATGATGAATGTGATATAGTTTTAAAGAAAAATTCAAAATCTCCCAAAACGCTTCTAAATATATCATGCTGTGAATGTCAGCTTAGATCTTAACCATTTGAACCACTTCTTTTATTCTGATATAATAAGAACTTGAGAATTTCTTTCAATACGTGCTATGAAAAGAGGATCTAAGCCACAACAGAGTAAATGATAGTGGACTTGCAAATGTAAACAATTAGAAAACTAAACAAAATAGGAGAAATAATAGTTTTTAGACATTGCAAAACAGGCATGACCATACCACAATCCCAGAAAAACAGGAAAGACAATGAGCTTTATCGTTGATCTGACTTTCTTCCTGGAAGCAAAGTAGAAGTAGAAGGCATCCAAGCAGAGAACTGAAGTCTCTCCGAGTGGAAGAGATAGGAATCGGCATTCAGGAAAAAGTTGAGGCAGCTGGAACATGTAGTCCACATAAGATATGAGGTCAGCAAAAAACAACTGCCTGGGACATGTAAACTGAATGATTCCCAGAACCTGATGAATTTGGTGATACTCGAATTCTGATCAGCCATGGTGCAGAAATTCTGTTGAAAACCCAGGGTCCCAGTACATTCCCCCAAAGTGTAACACCTTGTTAATACATGTAGAACGAACAGTGTAAAACTACTCTGGAACTGCTCTAACAGAGCTTTAGAACAAACATCAATAGGATCCACACAAGTAACTTAAATGGCTTCCAAACATACTTCAACACCATTGAATGCAGCAAAATGTCTAGCATCAAAAAGTATATATTGACTAGGTATGAGAAGAAGCAAGAAACTGTGACCAATAACCAGGAAAAAAATCAATACAAACAGAAAATAAATGACGAAGATCATTAAACTTTACACTCACACACATACATACACACAAAGATGCAAAGGAAAGTATTAATATAAACAAGAGAGCTACTGAAACTATAAAAATAACATAATAATGGACTGTCTAATGATGCAAATATAATTTCTAAAATTTAAAATATACTGAATGTGTTATAGGCACCCCAGAAAAACCAGAAAAGGTGTTATTAGACAGTCTCCTGAGAAGAAGGGAGAGGGCTGTTCCCTCCTTGGTTCTTGTCAGTCTCATAAGAAGGAATTCAAGTGAGTGACTCCAGAAGATTGCGTTGTAGTAAAGACAATTTATTAAAGAAATAAAGCAAGTAAGTCTATTAAACTACATCTGGCCGAGAGCACAGATGAGCTTCTCAGCTAACCTGAGAAGTAAGCCTGGTGGGAGTTCAAGGACTTATATACTCTTCGTCAATTGGTTTTAAAATTCTTCTGTTAGATAACTTGGTACAAATTAACGTTCAAGGTCTCGCTTTTACTTTGTTATGGCTTTCCCAGAATTTATGAGAAACGTGGTGATTTTATGTTGACAAGCCCCAAGACTTCTGGCTTCTCTGTTTAAACAGTGAGATAAAAACTCCCTCTTCTCTCCTTTCCCAAAACTGCTGACTTCTTTGAGATAAATCTCTCCCTTCTTTCCTTCCCTCTTCCCTGCTCCTGCCTTAGCAGTTCTAGGGTGATTTATACTATGTGTTCTCTGGTTAGGGAGAAGAGGTATTAAAACTCCCCCTTCTTTCCTGAATTCTTTGGTTAGTGAGGAGAGGTAAATAGCCATTTGTTCTCAAGCCTGCATGGTTGGTAAAGATAAGATCTTGCTGTAAACTAGCTGCAAGCTGCCTAAAATGTTTGGGCTTGCTTAATTTTCTTGTCTCCCTTTCCCTATCCCTCCTGCCCTGGAAGTTTCCTGGTTTCTCACTATCCTGTAACAAATGGACTTGAAAGCAGATTGGAAACTACAGAAGAAAATTTCAGTAAACTAAAAGACATAACAAAAACTATGCAAATAAGTATAGAGAGAACAAAAAAAGCTGACTTCTGGGACTATACTGACAGTCTAAATAATGTAAATGATCTCAAGCCCTCCTGGGTTTAATTCTTAGCATTACCACTTAGTATTTTTGTGGCCTTAGCCAATTGATTTGACCTCGATGTGCCTCAAATTCCCAACCTTCAAATAGGAGAGGAATGCCATGTGGATAGAAGGGGTCTCAGAGAATGAAATATGTTAATATATGCTAATGTAGGTAAAGTACCTGGCATACACAGTAATCACTCAGTGGATTTTAATAATTTTTATTAAATTCCATACTACTGAGAGAAAAAAATTGATTCTGAAAAATTATTCCTAACTGGTGATCTAAGAGTTTCAATACTTAAAACTAGAAAATATAACTGCTAAAAGTAAATCAATTATTATGAATAATAAATAATTTACTTCTGAAAATGAATAGAATGTATAAGAATCTTGTTGTATACTAATTAAGTTCAACTCTGTCTTTTACTTAAGATGTGGAGAGAGGATGTACATTAAATTATTAACAGTAATTACCTCTGAGAATTGGGAGATGGGGAAACCAAAGACTTTTGCTTCTATTTTGTATATTTTTTATATATTTTCAACTCTTTCTAAAATCATGGACTATTTAAAGAATAAAATTAAGAGAATTAAAATGAGATGGCCTGACAGTATGGTATCAATTAGCCAGAAATTAGTTAATGTTTTCTTTTGCCTCTGGCTTTACTATGATTCTTTTTGCCTCATTAGATTGTCATCCTTTATTAAGTACTATTAGACAATCATCTCAAGGCCAATAGCATCAGCATGCTATTAACTAAACTGCCAAAATTATATTGAGTCATTCAAAGCACCCAGTATGGCATCTAGCACATAGCAAGTCTCAATAAATATTAGTTCTCTATGTCCCATTACCAAACAGCACCCATTTTTTTTATTTAACAAACATCAAGATTCTGTATTTTAGGCATTGCTTTTGGTGCACCAGTTTTTGTTTTGTTTTGTTTTTTAAAAATGATTTTATTGATTTTTCAGAGAGAGAGGAAGGGAGAGAGAGATAAAAACATTGATATGAGAAAGCTACATCAATAGGCTGCCTCCTGCACAACCCCTACTGGGGACTGAGCCCAAAACCTGGACAACTCTCAGTCCATGGGCGGACGCTCAATCCACTGATCTACACTGGCCGGGCCATAAGTCTTTTCTTAAAGGACTCTCTAACAGCTTCAATAAAGTTGGAGGACTCTCATGTAACCAAAAAGGCTTTCCCAACATTTAGCATGTAAGTGAAAAAAAAAAAAAATCCTTCAAGATAACCTTTCACCTACTGAATATTCAGTTCCACTATGGATTTTTTTCTTCTTTTGTTCTAATTTTTTTATTAATTTATTTATTTTTGTTACAGATATTTCTTCTTTTTCTCCCACAGATACCCTCCTCCCTATCCCCCCATCCCTCCCACCAAGCATTGTTGTCTATGTCCATTGGTTATGCATGCATATAAATTCTTTGGTTTATCTCATCCCTCGCCCCCCACCCCACCTCCTCCTCTGAGTTTTGTCAGTCTGAACCATACTCTTTTCTATGTCTCTGGGTCTGTTTTGTTCATCAACATTTTTTGTTCATTATATTACATAAATAAGTGAGATCATGTGGTATTTGTCTTTCTCTGATTGGCTTATTTCGCTTAGCATAATACTCTCCAGGTCCCTCCATGTCATTTCAAAGGGTATGAGATCTTTTTTTCTTACACCTGCATAGTGTTCCATTGTGTATATGTACCATAACGTTTTTATCCACTCATTTATTGGTGGACACTTGGGCTGTTTTCAGATCTTAGCAATTGTAAATAGTGCTGCTATGAACATAAGGGTACATATATTCTTTCTGATTGGTGTTTCAGGCTACTTAGGATATATTCCTAGAAATAGAATCACTGGGTCAAATGGCAGTTCAATTTTTAATTTTTTGAGGAAACACTATATTGTTTTCCACAGTGACTGTACCAGTCTGCAATCCCACCAGCAGTGTACTAGAGTCCCCTTTTCTCCACACCCTTGCCAGCACTTGTTTGATGATTTGTTGATGGCAGCCATTCTGGCAGGTGTCAGGTGATACCTCATAGTCGTTTTAATTTGCATCTCTCTGATGATTAGTGATGAGCATTTTTTCATATCTCTTGGCCACTAGTATGTCCTGTTTGGAGAGGTGTCTATTTAGGTCCTCTGTTCATTTTATTTTATTTTTTTATTTTAGAGAGAGAGGAAGGGAGAGGGAGAGAGAGATAGAAACATCGATGAGAGAGAACATCGACTGGCTGCCTCCTGCATGCCCCGCACTGGGGATTGGGCCCACAACCTGGGCATGTGCCCTGACCGGGAATCAAACCGGTGACCTCTTGGTGCATGGGTCAATCAATGCTCAACCACTGAGCCACACCAGCTGAGCCTCTGTCCATATTTTAATTGGGTTCTTTGTCTTTCTTTTGTTGAGTTGTATGAGCACTCTATATATTTTGGAAATTAACCCCTTATCTGATGTATTATTGGCAATTATGCTCTCCCATATAGTGGGTTACCTTTCCATTTTGATGGTTGTTTCTTTTGTTGTGCAGAAGTTTTGCGTTTGATATAGTCCCATGTATTCATTTTTTCCTTTGTTTCTCTTGCCTTAGGCGTTGTATCAGTGAAAATTCTGCTGTGTATGATGTCTAAAATTTTGTTGCCTACATTTTCTTCTAGGATTCTTATGGATTCATGCCTCACATTTAAGTCTTTTATCCATTTTGAGTTTATTCTTGTGTATGGTGTAAGTTGGTGGTCTAGTTTCATTTTTTTTGCATGTAGCTGTCCAGTTTTCCCAACACCATTTATTAAAGAGGCTGTCTTTACTCCATTATATGTTCTTGCCACCTTTGTCACATATTAATTGAGCATAATGTTTTGGGTCAATTTCCGGATTCTCTGTTCTGTTCCATTGATCTATATGCCTGTTCTTGTGCCAGTACCAGGCTGTTTTGATTACAATGGCTTTGTAGTACAACCTAATATCCAGTATTGTGATCCCTCCTACTTTGTTCTTCTTTTTCAAGATTGCTGTGGTCATTCAGGGTCTTTTTTGGTTCCATGTGAACTTTTGAAGTATTTGTTCTAGTTCTGTGAAATATGTTGTTGGTATTTTGATGGGGATTGCATTGAATCCATAGATTGCTTTGGGTAATAATGGACATTTTAATGATGTTAATTCTTCCAATCCATGAACAAGGTATGTGCTTTCACTTTTTTATATCTTCCTCTATTTCTTTTTCCAATGTCCTGTAGTTTTCTGCAAATAGGTCTTTTACCTCTTTGGTTAAGTTTATTCCTAGGTATCTTAATTTTTTTGCCATGATGGTAAATGGGATTTTTTTTTAGTTTCCCTTTCTGTGAGTTCATTATTGGTGTATAAGAATGTCGTCGATTTCTTGAGGTTAATGTTGTATCCTGCTACTTTGCCGAATTCATGTATTAAATCTGGGAGATTTTTGATGAAGTCTTTAGGGTTTTCTATGTACAATATCATGTCATCTGCAAATAATGGCAGTTTCACTTCCTCCTTTCCAATTTGGATCCCTTTTATTTTTTCTTCATGTCCAATTGCTGTGGCTAAGACTTCACTTTCAACCTATGTGAGTCTTTTGTTATGAGGTGGTTCTCTTGTAAACACATATATACGAGTCATGCTATCTTATTCAGTCAGCTACTCTGTGTCTTTTGATAGGAGCTTTCAATCTATTTACATTTAAGGTTGTTATAGATATGTACTTATTTATTGCCATTTTTGTTTATTGGGGTTATATTTTTCTTCCTATTTCTTCTACTAATTACAGCAGTCCTTTTAATATTTCTTGCAGTGCTGGTTTGGTGCCAATATATTCCCTTAGCCTTTTTTGTCTGGGAAGCTCTATTTCACCTTCTATTTTGAATGATAGCCTTGCTGGATAGAGTAGTCTTGGATTCAGATCCTTGTTTTTCATTAACTTGATTACTTCATGGCATTCCCTTCTAGCCTGTACTGTTTCTGTTAAGAAGTCATCTTATAACCTTATGTGGGTTCCTTTGTATTTAACCTGTTGCTTATTTCTTGCTGCCTTTAGGATTCTCTCCCTGTCTTTTATTTTTGGCATTTTAGTTATTATGTGTCTTGGTGTGGGCTTGTTTGGGTTCTTCTTACTTAGGGCTCTTTGTGCTTCTTGATCTTGAATGCCTTCTTCCTTCACCAAGTTAGGGAAGTTTTCTGTCACTATTTCTTCAAATATATTCTCTAACCCTTGCTCATTTTCTTCTTCTTCTGGAACTCCTATGATACAGATGTTACATTTCATATTGTCCCACAGTTCTCTTAGGCTGTCTTCCTGTTTTTAATGTGTTTTTTTCATTTTGGTTCTCTGATTGGGCCATTTTTTCTACCCTGTCTTCTAATTCACTGATCCAATCCTCAGCCTTCTCTACTCTGCTGGTTATTCCTTCCAATGTGTTCTTTATTTCTGCTATGTCATTCTTTATTTAGAATTGGTTGGTTTTCAATGCTTCTATATCTTTAGTCATGCTGTTGAGTTTCCTTATGATTATTACTCTGAACTCTCCCTCTGATATCTTGCTCAATTCCCTTTCATTTATTTCATCTTCTGTCCAATTATCTTGTTCTTTCATTTGGGATTTGTTTCTTTGTTTCACCATTTTGGCTGTCTCAGTTAGTTTTGGAGCCTACCAGATTTTCCCTGTGGGTGTTGGTGTTCCACTGATTGTGGCTCCCTCTACTGGGTTTGGATAGTGTGGGAGGACCCACGTTAAACACCACTATCAAGTCTTACTTTCCTGGGTAGATTTGAAAGCCCAGGAAAGGTTCAGTTATCCTCTAGCTTTTTTCCTGGAGTCTATTAGTCTCATTTACTTGATGAGCCTTGGTTTGTAGCCCTCAGCTGAATGAAAAACTCCCTCAGGTGCTTAGGGTAAGAGGATTTCCAGAGGGTGGGGCAGATGCTTGCTGGCTGTTAATGATCCTTAATTTGCATTTCTCTGGCCTGGCCAAGTGGTGTTAAATTCCTGAGGGAGGGGCTGTTGCTTCTCCCCAGGGTTCTGGGAAGGGGCTCTTTGAGTAAAATGGCTATTGTCCTGTGAGGGGGTGACTCAGCACAAAACTCCCACTGCTGTCCCAGCTCTCCAAGCTCCTGAGTCTCTCTGCACAGTTCCAGTCCAGTCTGCCTTCCCTCTGCCAGAGCCCAAGGTGAGTGGCTGTAGCTAATTTAGTGCTCTGTCCCGGCCCTCTGCGCTGTAGAGCCAGCTTGGGATTTTAACTCCAAGGGAACTGCTCACAGCTAAAACAGCTGCTGTCCGGGGGCTCCCAGCCCACCCTCTTGAGACTCCACAGTTCCTACCAGGCTCGATTTAGTGTCCTCTTTCTGACCGTGGTTATATGGGTCCTCTCCAGCTGCTTTCCTGTTGCTTTTTCCCGATGATTTTTCTTTATTTTAGTTGTAATTCAGTTTGGTCCTGGGAGATGGTCTGTGTAGCTTCCATTCACTCAGCTGCCATTTTGGAATCCTCTTTTCTCTGTATTTTTCTCATTTAGTTTAGTTTTTTTGTTGTTGATGATTTTTTTTTCCTATAAGCTAAGATCACAGAAAGAAGAATGAGACACTAAAATGGAGGCTTTTTGTATTTCATTTATGTTTTCTTTATTGATTTTGGAGAGAAAGGAAGGGAGAAGAAGAGAGAGATAGAAACATCAATGAAAGAGCCAAACTGGTGGCCTCTTGGTGCATAGGTTGACCTTCAACCACTGAGCCATATTGGCAGAGCGGCTTTTTGTATTTTAATGCAGACCAGAAAAGCATTCCTTATCATATGTATTTTTGCTGAGAAAGTACCAATGAATGTTTGAAGTGAAGGGTAAACACAGCTTCAGGGAAATCACTTTCAGAAACCCATTAAGCAACCAATTTCAACCACTGGTGATGGATGAGTGGTCAAAATGAATTCCTTTGTGGTGCACAAGAACACTGCAGAAAGTTTCATTTTAACCTGCCTTCAATAATGAGCAAGACTCATAAGTTAGATAATAACTAAATTAAATACAATAAACACTCCACAGTCCAAATACCTAAGGCATATGTTTTCTGCAACATTTTCTACCCTAAAAGTGAAAGGAATTCCTTGAGTCCATTGACACTCCCTAAAAATCAAGGTAGTGCTTGATATATTTTTTAATATTTATGTTTATTTTCTAGATAGAAAATGATCTGTGTACATTGCCCATGTTCAATGTAAAGAAACATATATTTTAAAAAACACTCAGAGGCATATAAAACTGGTGAAATCTGAAAGAGGTCCATAGTTCAATTTCCAATCATGTACCAATGTCAGTGTCTTAGCTTTAATAATATATAATGGTTAAGTAAGGTGTTATTATTGGAGGAAGACGAGTGATGCGTACATGAGAGCTTTCCAAATAATTTTTACAACTTTATGTGAGCCAAATATTTCTAAATAAAAGGTTTTTAAAAATCACCTACACTTTTATTATTTCAGTGTTAAAAAAATTATGACATTGTGATTTTAAAATGGGCAATAGAATGTATTAATAAAGACCATGTCTGCGGTCAGTGTTTTCCTTACCTGAAAAAGTGCAGAGAAGAGGCTCAAAAGCCATCAGCTGGTTTCTCTTAGATACCGTCTTCCAGTTCTTATTTCCTTTTGGTTTCCAGACAGGTTCTTCCCTTGAGAAGCTACAATCTAAGGAGAGAAAGGGGTGAGAGAAGGTCAGAAAGCTCCTAGCTGTTTTCATAAGTAAGGTGATAGTTGCTAAGTAGAAAACAAAACAAATGTACTCTGGTAGATGAGCCGAAAAGGGAAAGTTAAAAAGAAAAAATAGCTAGTGTCTTATTAAAATTTGAAAGGTGTAAGGTGTATATCTTCACCAATAATCCAAGTTATGTAAATTTAGAACTAAATACCACTTTCATCTGACAAGCTGGCGAATATAAAATCTTAAGTAAGATAGACATGGCTGGGGAAGCATGAAAGGGTACAACCCTACTGGGAAACAATTTGCTCATACTTTTTGGCCCAGTAATTTCACTTTCAGGGATCTGAAGGAGGAATAAAAATGCAGATGATGACTCTGCACAAGGATATTTTTGCAATGTTATTTATCATTGTAAAAAGTCTGATGTCTAAAAACATAGGAATGGTTTTAAAAAACTCATGGCATTTCTGAATGATTGTTTAGAACCTTCCTGACTTCTTGTAATATTTAAAGTAATATTTTTAAAAAGGAAAGAGAGCCCTGGCTGGTTTGGCTCAGCGGTTAGAGCATTGGCTTGGGGTGTGGAGAAACCCGGGTTCGGTTCCTGCTAAGGGCACGTACCTCGGTTAAAGTTTGTCTCTGGCCCTGGTTGGGGTTGTGTGGGTGGCAACCAGTCGAAGTGTCTCTCTCACATCCATGTTTCTCTCTCTCTCTCTTCCTCCCTCTCTCCCTCTCGCTCTATGAATGCAAAAAGTGTCCTCAGGTGAGGATTAAAAATAAAAATAAAAAATAAAAAAAGGAAAGAGATATGTATAAATCTATTTTAAGAATGATCCTAAAATTTTAAAAGTTTGCTTTCAGCTGTGTTATCTTGGACAGAGTATTAACAGTCTGTGATTCAGTTTACTCATCTGTAAAATGAAGATAAGAGTGCTGTATAGGTTTGAGATGATAAGTGAGTTAATACAAGTAATATAATTCATGTAATTGCATGTATCACATGCTGTTGATGTATTATATGCCTGGTACATAGTACTTTTTACTATGTGCCAGACATGTAATACATGTAATAAATCCATGTGATACATAAAATAATATATAATATAAATATATGCAATTAATATATAATATATAATAAAATTAAGACATGTAATAAATGAAAGTTCTTTTATTATAAAAAAACAAGTTCCTAGACATGTATTGCTTTATAGAACTCTAAGAAAACTTTAGGCAAGTGAATTCCCACCTTACAAATTCATGTACTTTAAAGGACTACCTGCCCAACCATATTTTATTTTATTTATTTATTTATTTTTACTGGGGGTTTTTTTTGTGTGTGTGTGTGTTTTTAATCCTTACCCAAGGATATTTTTCCATTTATGTTCAGACAGAGGGAGAGAGAGGGAAAAAAAGAAGCATCGATGTGAGAGAGACACATCGATTGGTTGCCTCCCACACGACCATGACCAGGGCTGGGACCAAGGTACGTGTCCTTGACTGGAACTGAACCCGAGACTCTTTGGTCCGTGGGCCGATGCTCTAACTGCTGAGCCAAAATGGCCAGGGCTCAACCATATTTTAAATGAGTAGAAGAAATGAAGGGAAACAGCAGCTGAGCTTCAAGACTGCAGTTCAAGTAGTCAGGAAGAATAATCTCTGAGGATCCAGACTGGGCATGAGAGGGAGGAGCAAGGGACTGTTTATCTTATCATAAACATTTTTATTCTATCTGATTCTTTCTCTTTTATTTGGTAAAAATAAAAATAAAAATTAAATATTTTAAATGTGTAGGACCAGGGTACAGAAAAACTACTTATCTTCTTCAGGGTCTCTAGAAGAAGAAAAGAATCTGTAACTATAGAACAAAAGCCCTCGGCACCTGAAAGAATCAGAGGCCAAGGTTCTCGGGTTCTTGGGGAAGGGCAATGCTGGTGGTTATTGGAGGGCTTCACACAGTGAGGATCTTTGCCATGTCCTGGGGGCATGTGTGCATCTTATCTCTGTTCCCAGAAACAGGCCCAGGCAACCTCAAGCATACCATTGGAAGAGGTAGAAAAGTTCTGATTTCTGAATGGCTGGGCTGGTGTTGGCCTGCCTGAAAGTTAGCCGTCAGGCAAAAACAATTGTGAACTCTAATCTAGTGTATAATAATTCACTCTGTGAACAGTTTCTTCTTACTATCACACTAAGAGGACTGAACCTTTATCAAGACAAAGCTTACCCAAGGTGCCTTTCAAAGACTTATCTCCCCCAGTAGGAGACAGCAAGGAGGCATTCTTCCTTGAGTGAGACATGTTTAATTACAGAGTTATGCACTGATGTTTTCCAGACACTCAGAGAAAACAGTCTCCAAGGACAAGAGAAATAAAAGTCTACATGCACACACACTTTGGTTTGAGTCTAGGAATTTGTTACCAACACCACTACTTCTAAACATCTATTATTAGGCACACTAGGGGCCCTATACCGCCTAGTACAAATTAGTCTATATCCAACTAGACTCCACTATGGGTGAATTCAAAACTACTGTTATAACTCAGAATATCATTACCTCCCTTTTTAAAAAGGACCAGCTCAGCCCAGCTGGTATGGCTCAGTGGACTGAACGTCATCCCACAGACTGAAAGGTCCCGGTTCGATTCCGGGTCAGGGCGCATGCCCGGGTTGTGGGCTCAATCCCCAGTAGGGAGCATGCAGAAGGCAGCAGATCGATGTTTCTATCTCTCTCTCCCTCCATCTCTAAAATATCAATAAAAACATATTTAAAAAATAAAATAAAAAGGATCAGCTCATATATACACAGAAAAGTTACTCCATTTTATAACTATCCAGGGAACAGCTAGACAGTTAATATCTAATTATCTTGCTTTCTAAGACATTAAAACTTCAGTTCTCTTCTTCCCTGCTAATATGGTTTCTCTCATTGGCTTTATTTTTTTTCTTGTTGTTAGTGATACCCTCCAACATCAGTTCTCCAGGTACAAGCAAATATTGATATTACAGTTTTAACTTGAGTAACAACTCACCTACCAAAACTCAGCTTCAAAGAATCTCGACTATATGAAATATACCTAAGATTGGGAAATAAAGAAAAATGCTCTCCCTCTCCCCCAAAAGATAAAGGAGTCTATGAACCAAGGGATGAATGCTTCTCAAATCCTAACTCAGAAAGTTTATTTGCTCATATTGTGCCCAAGTTTAATGAATATCTTGCTAGGACGTCAGATAATATTGTTAACCTAAAAATAAAAACCTAAGTTGAGAACAACAAGCATTTATTAGAGACCCAAAAGAATAGCGATTTGGGAAGCACTGATTTGGTCAGAAACTCTAGTGTTCCATTAGGAGGCAAAGGAAAAAGGTATTTGTGAGAAAGGGAATGAAAACAATTTTGTTAATGGAAGGAAGAAATTTCTATACGTGCAGATAAACTAGCATAGTGATGCTAATCTAAGGAATGTTTTTAAGTTTCAACCCAGTTGTCACAGTATCTGCTTTCTTGTTATCTCTCCAAATAGTTGTTTGGGACACAATTCTGCTTCGGACCAGCACAAAGGTTATTTTGCCCTGTTCTAACATTCCAAAGGTTGGCGGAGTAAGACACGCTAGGCAGTTCTCTGGACGCAGCTTCCACTCCATTTTTAAAGTGGCTCCATTTATTATGTTTTACACTATGTTATTTGGAGATATAAAAATAAATTAAAATATATTTTAAAAATTTACAGTTCTAATAAAATTAGTTAATTGGGTTTCATGACCACAGAAGGAAAAACAAAGCCCACAAAAACAGACAGAAAAATAGGCCCTGGTCAATTCTATTCTAAAACTCTATGTATATGGTTTCAAAACAGTTGATCATCTGATTAATGAGACATAATTTTTTTAAAGGCACAAGATGTCAGAAAAAAGGAAAAAAAACATCAAACAACAGCAGTTTAGAATTATCTACAATAGAAGCAAAGTATTCTACCCTGTGTAGTAGGCTTTATCATGGCACATAAATATTTTTCTCAGAGTCCCACAGGCAGGAAAAGCCCAGACAGAGCAATTGCATATTGCTACATTTATATTCTTTATGCTAT
The DNA here is from genome assembly GCA_030848825.1 of Tadarida brasiliensis. NCBI lineage: Eukaryota > Metazoa > Chordata > Mammalia > Chiroptera > Molossidae > Tadarida > Tadarida brasiliensis. The sequence continues at coordinate 35,059,204 of CM061263.1, read as the reverse complement.
TATTTTTATTAACTTGTTTATTATCTAGGATCCTCCACTAGAATATATAGGGTGAGGCAAAAGTAGATGTACCACTGTGAGAACGCAGAACACAGTTTATTCTTGTATTATTGTTTATTAATTGTTGTATTATTTTCCATATGAACAAATGTAAGCCTGCTTTGTCCCACCCTGTATGTGCGCCAATACAGGCCTCTTATCCATGCCTGTCACATATGTCTCAATAAAGATATATATATATATATATATATATATATATATTTTTTTTTTTTTTTTAATTATTTTCTCTTTTGATGATTTTTGACATTTGCATTTACAACATGTGTACCAGTTTATTATAAAGGACACAGATGAAGTCAGATGAAGCCCAGTTGGTGTGGCTCAGTGGGTTGAGCATCGTCCCATGGACTGAGAGGTCCCGGTTCGATTCTCCATCAGGGCACATGCCCGGGTTGTGGGCTCGATCCCCAGTGGGGGATGAGCAGGAGGCAGCCAATCAATGTTTCTCTCTCATCGATGTTTCTATCTCTCTCTCTAAAAAAATCAATAAAGCATATGTTAAAAAAAAAAAAGAGTCAGATGAAGAGGTCTGTAGGGCAAGGTCTGGAAGTGTCTCAAGCATAGGAGCTTCTGTCTCCTTGGGACTGGGGTGCACCATCCTGGTATGTTTATCAACCCTCAAATTCATCAAATCTTGTTGTTCCAGAGTTTTTATAGAGTTTTAATCTCCAGAGCAGGAAGGCTTTTTATGTTTTTTGTTTTGTTTTATTTTTTGTTCTTAACCTTTTAGACAAAGAAGCAATGCATTTATGAAGACTTTGAAAAGACAGAGGGGTTTGTGTCAGGGGTGGTAAATGGTGAAGAACTAGGAAGATAAAGATTAGTTTGACAAAATTTCTTTATACAGACTTTTCAGTCCTGTCTCAGGTGATAATGTGTCCTTCCTCCTGGTACAGGGAAGGTACCTTTCACGTGGGAGATTTATCTCCTATCTCAGGGAAGAAGGGTGAGGTACAGGGAACCCAGAGTGACTTTCCTGCTTCTGCTGTTTTCTCAAACCCTTTGGCTTAAGATATTCAATATGCCAAGGTGCCATAATTTGGGGTAACATGTCATGAAACCCATCAGGTGAGTATATTGTCAGAATCATTGCATGTATAATTGTCTTTCACACTTCACACTTTAAAAATGTATACTGGCCTGGGTATATGAGTCTCAAAACCTTTGAGGCAGGTAGTGTGTGCTCCCTTGGCTTTCAGAGATTCAGAGTTGCTGATGGAGAACTCGCTGTGATCAATCACATTAGGAATTGATTGGGGAGGGGATGAAAATGAGGGTAGAAGAAGGAAATAGACATCTCTTCTTACTTATTCCTGTCGCCCCCCCAAAAGACACACAGTCATAAGGATGGCAAGAAGAGGAAAAATTGGAGAGATATTTAGAAGTCTACAGAAGATGAAGATGAACTGTTTTTGGAAAGTAGGTAAGACAGAGTTCTAGGGTGTCTTCTAGTTTTCTTACTAGAGTGACTAGCTAGTCCTGCTAGAACATGCTTTTGAGATGTTCCACCAAACTCTTTCTCTCTCTGATCCCCATGTTTCCATTTGAAACTGGACTGTATCTTCAGGGTCATTCAGAGTTCTCACCAACTGGACTCTATAATCCTGGAAAGTTTGAGGTTTATCAATGCCTCTAGACACACCCCTTTCTTAGCGGCTCTTCTCTGCAAATTTTTATTGTACTTTAACCAAATCCCTATTACCACTTACCACATTGTACTGTAATTGAAAGAGTTTGCCTACTTGTCCTTCTCCTTTGAATTGGGAGCATCTCATGGGGCAGAGTGTTATATACTCATCTTTGTGCCTTGGCCCTGAGATGAAAGTTAAAGCAGCAATTGTAGTATTAATGGCCATTTAGAAAACACACACACACACACACACACACACACACACGCTAACAAAAACTCCCTTGTACATACAGGGAGTTTGTGAGATTCCCATACCTGAAAGCATTTAATTAAAACACACACACACACACACACACCAAGCTGAGTCTTCAGGATACCTCCAACTGGTCATTCATTCATTCATTCATTCACCAGCACTGTATTGAGGTACCAGGCACTGAGCTGGGTGTTGACACAGAGATGAATAGCAACTTGCAGCTTTGGAGTTACTAGGGAATAACAGAGAGACTGAGCCTTACTAGTGGCCCCTTGAGACCATACTGATTTGTAGAGAAATTCAGAGGACAGGTACTAGGCCTCACTGCTTTTGTCAGGCAACTAGTAGGCAAATCATACATATTTGCTGAATTAGGTGGTGACAGGGTGATGGGGAACCTGTCATTGTTGCATCAAATTAACTTTATAACAGACGATGAAAACTGAAATTTCAGTTTTATTTTTAAAAACGTTCAGAAGCACCGACACTACTCCAGGAGAACACATCAGCATCTTACCTAGAAACAGCGGTCCTCTAAAGTTGACCTGAAAAGCAAAATTGAAATTTATTTCTACTTGAACTACATCTATCTGAACAAGAGCGTGAAAGTCGAGAAGAGGCGAAGATAGTCAGGTTTTAGAAATAATGCGGCCTCTGCAAACTGTCAGGCAGGCTGAGAGCTGCGGCAGCCTTGGCCACCCGAAGGTGACCTGCTCATTTGGGGAGGAGGAGGGCGTGTGCACACTTGAGCCCTTGTCCTTGAAGGGGATTGAGCGAGCTGAGGGGAGGGGTGGGCGGTGCTCGGGTTTCCAATCACAATAGAGAAAGCTAAGAGGCTGCAGAGGGGACGGCCCGCCTCCTCCTCCTTGCGGATCCTGCGCCGGAGCAGAAGCGCGCAGCAGACATTGTCTTCTTGGCGCCACTCTTACTACGCTCCCGAGAGCCTTCTCTCCCCTGGTAAGTTTCAGCTCAATATCCTGAACCTGACTCCCAGGCAAACCCGGTGGGACATGCGGGGGAGTCTTTGTGTAGCTGGACTGGGGGAAGGACCGAGAAGGACTTAATGTCCTTTAGGGCCTTTAACCCTGAGCATCCGGACTCCAGTCCTGACTCACGCCCTGGGTGTGGGGGCGGCAGGTCTTGCCCTCGCTAGGGAGCCAGGCGGCAACTGAGCCCCCGGGCTTTGTCCGCCGAGCAGCAAGGCTCGGTTTCCGCCTGTGCTCCTTGGGGGAGAGACTTGCATTTGCTGCTAAAACCCGGGCTCTCGTCCTTCATGGCTCAGGGCGGCCACTTACCCCGGTACTTGCTGGGAGGAGCCCGGACATGTGCCTGAGGAGCTAGGGGAGGGGGAAGGAAGCAGGTGATAGGTGAAGGCTGGCTGATCTTGAACCTGGGAATGGAGAAATGCTGCTGCTTTTGCGGGGGTGCGGGTCAAGGCTGATCTGCAGGTTTGACCCCCGCACTCCAGCCTTTACCCGACTGCTGTAGACGCAGCCCTTACCAGAGCTATAGGAGGGTTCATTTCTGGCCTTTTTCCTTGATGCTTTATTTACTTTGTCAGCTTTGGGTGTTGAGAGTAACGAAAGCCTAGACTTTTTCCGTGGAGATCTTCTCCAAGGAGATCTGTGGTTGTCGCCTCCCCTTGTGACCTGCCGCTCTCTGCTGCCGGCGCCCAGAGGAAGAGGTGGCCTGTGGGCGGCAGCTGTGGAAGCTGCAATTACGGCCAGGGGGGAGGGGGGAGGGGGAGGGGAGGGCTGGCACTAGTATAGTGGAGGAATTAGATGGCAAAACATGTCTTTTTAAAAAGTTAGAATTGAGAGATATTTCGTAAAGGGGATCTTTGTTCCGGAACTTAAGGCGCTGGTTTATTTCTAATAATGTATATGCACAATGGTGGGGGGGGGGGATGTAAAGGACCAAGAATCAGGTTATTTTTACCCTGTTTAGCATTCTTTAAAGCCACCACTCTGATCTTGGCGCAGTCCTTCATACAACACAAAACATTTTCTTCTAATTTTTTATAACTCATATTAAGGAAAGCTTAAGGAAAAACACTTTCTCCAGAAAGATATGAAAGAATCTGTACTGGCTCAAGCCTCTAAATTGTAGTTTCTGATATTCCCAAAATAAATTTAAAAGGTCTGTCTGGAGATCTGTCTGAACAACCTATCAGTATTTATGTAGCAAGCATTTCTGGATTTTTGTTTTCCACGGCTTGCTGGGTCCTCTGTATACCAAAAGTATCTTAAAGCAACGAAGGAAAATAAACTTAATGGAGAAAAACTATGCATTTGTAATCCTGTTCAACACGAAGAGAGGCAGCATTCTTTCTTCTGACTCTGCTCAAAATGCAGGACGTGTATGAATTTCATTGTAAGGCCATCTATTTGTGGAGGCAATTGCAAGCTGTTCCATTATTTCTCTAGCATCCACAAGAAACTGCAAATGTGCTCTGTGAAGGCTAAATAACCTCTCAATTTAGTCCCTAAAGATTGGGGGAAATGTTCTTTTGGGGGGGGGGACTTTAGAACAAAATAGTTGTTACACAGTTGTCTCCAAATTTAAGTACTTTATTCCAACTCAGAGACTTACTAACTCTTAACATATACAATTGCTAAAGTAAATTTTATTACTTAGTTTATTGAAGACTAGAAACTAAAAATGGGATTGGGAAGCAGGGATACAATTTGAAACAGTACAGTGACCTCGAAGGCCACTGTGACAGTCTAGCATTAGAAGTAAAAGGCAAACACAAATAATAGACATTAGAATGGGTCACAATGATAAGTGATACTTAAATCTGAAGAAAGGGTTTATTTATGATCTGTTCCCTCTATGTTTAAGAAGGCAGGGTGGTACAATCATTTTTGCCATTTGTTTTAGTTATTCAGAGAGTGCACCTGATTATCTGATGGCACAGATAAATTTGGTATTACTGTGTAGAATGTTATTGTCACTGTGTTTATTTAAGCATACATTGTATATTTAGTACACTGTGACACATTTTAAATAACACTTAAGCAGCCCTGGCTGGGTTGTTCAGTTGGTTGGAGCATTGTCCCATACACCAAACGGCTGCGGGTTCGATTCCCAGTCAGGGCACATACCTGGGTTGTGGAGTCGGGGGCATGCAGGAGGTAATCGACAGATGTTTCTCTCTGTCCCTCTCTTCCTTCCTCTCTAAAATCAAGGAACACGCCCTGGCCGGTTTGGCTCAGCGGTTAGAGCGTCGGCCTGAGGTCCAGAGAGACCCAGGTTCGGTTCCCGCTAAGGGCACGTACCTCGGTTGCAGTTTGTCCCCGGCCCTGGTTGGGTCGTGCGGGAGGCAGCCACTCGATGTGTCCCTTTCACGTCGATGTTTCTCTCTCTCTCTCTCTCCCTCCCACTCTATCTGAGCAAAAAATGGAAAAATGTCCTCGGGTGAGGATAAAAATAAGTAAATAAATAAATAAATAAATAAATAAAATAAAATAAAATCAAGGAACATGGCCCTGGCTCAGTGGTTAGAGCATCCGCCCGCAGACCAGAGAGTCCCGGGTTCAGTTCCCTCTGAGGGCACGTACCTCGGTTGCAGTTTGTCCCCATCCCCAGTTGGAGTTATGCAGGTGGCAACCAGTCAATGTGTCTCTCTCACATCGATGTTTCTCTCTGTCTCTTCTTCCCTCTCTCCCTCCTGCTCTATCTGAAGGTAAATGCAAAAATGTCCTTGGAGGATAAAAATAAATAAATCAGTGAACATGTCCTTGGGTGATGATTTAAAAAATTGTTTAAAAAAAAATAAGACTTAAGTAGAAGAGAACAGAAAAAGTCTGTCCCTATCTTCCAAGAGTGATAATAACCATTAGTAGTAGAAATTATATTCATGATTGGCCATTAATTTCTTTTTTAGACCAAGCTTAAATATGGTCTAATAGTGAGCCCTAACTTAGTTTACACCATTACATTATAAATTCTTTAGGAGAACAGAAACATAGTTAATTTAAATATAAAATATTTTTGCCTTTTAGCCAGTGAATGAATAACCACAAGACAATATTGTTACAACCTGTTAAATACTAATATGGACTCACAGGCTGAAGAGAAGAACCCAAATTCTAACAGCTTCATTGAGGTTTTAGCTTGATTAAGTTCTCCATTAAATGGTTCACATGGTTCTTTAAAGTCTGTTCTGTGTTCTAGAATATCATTAGGCTCATTTTAAACTGTGTTTTAATTCAGAATTGCAGTAGAAACGTTTTCAGGGTCTTTCCCACTTAAGTTTCCTGGGTAACACTTTGATTATTTTCTTGCAGTGCACAATGGCAACTCTTAAGGAAAAACTGATCGCACCAGTTGCAGAAGAAAAGGCAGCAGTCCCAAACAATAAGATTACTGTCGTGGGCGTTGGACAAGTTGGCATGGCGTGTGCCATCAGCATTCTGGGAAAGGTAGATTTCAACAACACCATATATCATAGACAATTTCAGCATGTGTTCTTTAGGCACTTCAGGATTTTATTGTATCTTTGAGATATTTTTTAAATATTGAATAATTTGAAGTAAGTTGTGGACACAATACTGAACCTTTAAGTATATGAGCATGTGTCTCCTGAGAGAATGACAGTCTCCCTATATGATGCAACAGAGTTAAGACTCCCAGTGAACTGAACACTGATATAATACTATTATTTAATACATAGTTGCCAGGTTTAAAATTCTCCAACTGTCAGTATCCTGCTTTTTGCAGCTGTTTTCACCCCAATCCAAGATCATATATTTTATATACTTGTCATGTCTCTTTATTCTTCTTTAATCTAGAACTGTTACTTAGCCTTTCTTTGTCTTTCATATCAATGACAGTTTTGAAGAGTCCATGTCAGAGTTGTAGAATATTCTTCCATTTATGTTGGTCTGATGTTTCCTTGTAATTTGGTTCAGGTTACACTTTTGGGTGGGGTTCTGACTTGGTGATGTAACATCCTTCCTGGTTCATTACATCAGGAGTCACATGATGTTCAACTTGTCTCATTACTGGTGGTGACTGCAAGATTTCTCCACCACAGAGATCCCGTTACCCTCTACAATTAATAAATAATGTGCACAGTGGTTTTTTGAGGTCACAGAAATATCCTATTATTTTCCTCAAACTTTCACCCAATAGTTTCATTTTGAAACAATTTAAAATTTACAGAAAATTTGCAGGAATAGTAAAAAAAGTAAATCTTTCATATCCACTTTATCCAGATTTACCAATTCATAGATTTTATTACATATTTCTCTCTCTCTCTTTCTCTCTACACACACACACACACACACACACACACAGAGTGGATTTTTTTTTTTTGGAACCGTTTGAGAATTAAATGCAGACATACCCTTTCCTTCTAAGTCCATGAGAGTATATTTATTTAAAATAGGACATATTCACATATTACATAATCAATATGATTATCAATATCAGGAGATTTAACATTGATATACTATTAGCAGCTTCCACTTCAGACTATGTATTTTTCCTTTATACGTCCATGGACTTTTGGCCTTCCTCGTGTCCCCTTGTAGCTTAATCCATAGTGAGCTTTGTTTAGTCTCTAAGGACTTTTGGGGAAAGAGCTCTATTCTTATTTACCTCACTGAATTCATTCTTGTTCTTTCTGAAGGCTGCCTCAAATGTAGGAACTAGCTACCCTCCCTCCAAAAACAAAAATGCCGTCTTGTCTTCAGAACACACTGTCTCTTTGTATTTACATGAAGGCTGCCTGAATAACTCCTCAGCAAGCATATTTCTGTTTACAAAGTTTAAATTCTACAGGAACAAATTCTGAATCTCCACCGAGGAAACGTTATCAAAGCAATCAACTAAAATACGTACTGAATAACAATGAAAGTTTTGTTCTTTTGCATTTTTTTTTTTCTAGCTCATTTTAATTGACTGGGTGCCTGTGATTTAGAATACCTGCTCCCAAAATTACGGAGAATTTAAATAACCACACTTCAGTGCTCACTGTTCATGCCAGTGAAAATGCAAAGTAGTCCAGCTTACATTTCTTTTATGTAATGTTTATTGAGTGTGTAACATATTCAAAGTGTTTCAATAGAAATGCTTCATTTTAAACAATAACCTGAAGAAATAGAAACTGTTCCTATCCTCTTTTCAGATGAGGTGGCTGAGACAAGGGGAAGTAGCCTGCCCACAGGCACACAGCTGGTAGGGACAGAGTTGTGTTTTGAACCCAGGACCCTGAACTCTTACTATAGTGACGCTGAAATTTCTTTTTGTTCTGTGCTAGCATTTGGGCAGTTAACAACATAACGATATTAATGCAATACCAGCTAAGGATTTTTCATTCCTCCTGCTAATCTCAAAATTTATATTTTTCAGAAACCTATGAGCTATCATGAGTCTACTCTATGAGTACTTGTTTTATCTGTAAGTTTAAAATTTACAGTCTTCCTTAGTAAATAATTTAATTGAGACTGTGTCTGCAGTTACATAATACTTTGGCCCAGTTTGAGGGCTTGAGAGAACAGACCCTGCTGCTAACACAGTAGGAATCTTCCAATTTTGATGCTTGCTGCAAGGGGACTGCCTTGTTCAAAGATCATTCTATTAAATAAAAATGCTTAAATCTGAATTTAATGAGTAAGAATTAAAGTGCTTCAAAAGTGTTATTAATATTTGGTAAGGATTATAAACCTTGCTAGTTTAATAGAGAAGGGAAAATAACAGTGCTTACTCTGTTCGGTCTCTGTATTTTGCTTCATTTCTCCATGCAACTTCTAGGACAGTATTGTCATCTATATATTACTGTTGGAAAAAAAAAACACTCAGCAAGATTAAGTGGCTTAATTAAGATCACATCGATAGTGAGTGGCAGATCTGGCCTTTTGAGTTCACCGCCGGTGTGCTTTACAGAGGACACACGTTGCTTTGGCCCAGAAAATGAGCCAGGCAAGGGCAGCAGAGATGGAGAGGTTGAGGAGGCCCACACCTCTGCTAGGCTTGTGAAAAGCAACTCAGGCTCCCTTGTACATTACGAAGACTCAATTATTTTCTGCCTGTACTCTCTCCCACTCCCCCACCCTCATTGCCAACCGAATAACCATAGTGAGCTTTTATAATAGGAGCTCTCCTACTTAAAACTTTTAATAATGTCACAGTGCACCTATGCTACACACATACAAAAAACCTGCAAGGCCACAAGGATCTTTCCCTGCCTCTCAGAGCAAAGCAGTGGGGTGCACAACTCCAGGGGGCGCCATCCACAGTGTTAGGAGCACCTGCCAGTGCACTGTGGTAGTACCGTGTTGGACCTCATCTCTTATCTTCTGCATTCTTTCTTCAAAACGCCAGCCTCATTTCTGCTTAAACATTTTTACTTGATTTTCTCTTCACCTGGGGTGTCTACCCTAGACCATTGCAGGGACGATTCCCTCCTGTCATTCATGCCTTTGCAGGTGGGCCTTCCCCGACTCTCCAGTACAAAGTACAGTTCCTTCCCAGTAACTTCAACATCACCCTGCCTCTAGTGTTTACAGTACTTACATCATCAGAATCCTCTTAAATTGTTTGTTTAATTCCTATTATTTTCTTGATACATTTCATGAGAGCTGGGACTTAGCCAGATTTGTTCATTATTGTATTCCTGATGAGTAGAATAATGCCTGGCACATTCAGTAATAAATATATATTAAATAAGTGAATATTCCTGCTATTACTAATAAACTGCATTTATATTTGGCAAAATTTTGATCATAGCTTTTCCTTTTTCTTGGCTTCTACTGCCACACATGACTTTTGCCCCATGACCAGTCACAAAATCTGCATTTAGCTGCTAAGTCCTAGACATGTTGCCAGGGTCACATATAGCTTTCATGCAAATTCATTCCACCCTGAGCCTCTGTGCCCAGCTGCTTTTGGCCTGAGTGTCTATTCTTGATTCAGTCAACTGCAGCCGTGTTCTTGAACAAACACAGCATAAGAAGTCTCTTAGAAGGAGCAATGTAATTTAAAAGACATTTTTGTAGTATGTTAAACTAGGTTTCAGTGATGTTTTTAGCTTCCAACTGACCTGTTTCTTAATAAGTCACTGCTTTTGCAATTACTCGGAGCCCTGCAGTTTCAAATATTTTAAAATATATTTGTAACTTCACAGATGATAAATTCATAGGCTATACACTAAATTACTGCAGAAGATGTATTTAAACCAAACAACAGCGTCAGTACCTCGTCACGCGTGCTCCATCTGCCTGCCTACACACTGGGAGGATATTCAGTGGTGCAGATGCAGCTAAATTCAGCGCTGCAATTATTTTTTTTAAGTGTTGGATCTCTTCCTTCCTTGCCAGCTGAGGATGCACACTTCTCAGCCAATTCTCTACACCCACTGAAACAAAAGACAGGATCTGAGATCCTGTGATATCCTTTTCCACTTAAGCCCCAAATTGTTTTGCCCTGTTGACTTCAACAGCACACATGTGATATTACTAAAATAAGAGGGATGTTCTTTGGGCTCAGTACCATGACGGAATGTTATGGCTATTATTAAGTTATATTATACAGTAGGTTGCCAAAGAACATTTCATTATAACATTGATGAGATGCCGTAGGAACTGAACTCTTGTTTATATCAATTAGCCTATGGTGAAATTGGTTTTGTTATACATCATTTCGCCACAGTTCCAAGAACCTATCAATGATGTTAAGTGAGGACTTACTGTATAATTTAGGATTTAAAAAACACAAATGAGGGTGTTGTGTGACCTTGTCAGAGGCTGCAAAGGAACAAAACCATTTCTGAAAGTGTTAAAACCTGTTTAAGTAAAAATGGGTGAAAATTAATGCCAGTATTTGACATACGTGGAGATGAGAAAATATTTACTGAGTAATCTCCAACTCACAAAATGGTAATTCCAGGGATTTGCAAGTTAAATAGTTGCTTGGAACTAAGAACACTATTCAGTCACAAGGAGGCTTGCGTCTCAGATGAACCCTCACAGTTCACTTCATGAGGCTCGCCAGCCACTGGGATTCTAGAGACAGGATGGTCCTCATTCCTTGGCTCCGGCAGGGAGCGGGACCTGCTTTGATGGCAAGCAAAAGCAGATCAAGTTTCTTATTGGCCTTCTCACCTCTCTCTGCTTCTTCTCTCTCTACTGGTCAGCAGCTTCTTGACACTACCAATTCCACCCTAGACTACTGTACCTTATCCTTCAAACATCTTCCTGAACCCCAATTACTAGTGGGCTCCAGCCCTGAGATATCATATTAAACTAATTACCTTGCTAACAGCCCTAAACACAGCAGAGGCAAAGACTAGTGATGTTTCAATGGGAGGGATAACTACTTTGTAGACTTTGCAAATAATGTATTTTGGTAATATAATCAAATTTAAAGCTGAAAGGTTGTTTAGATGCATCTAGGTTGACACCCTCCCCACTCACTTTTACAAGAAGAAAAGATCAAGGAGTTGCTGAAGAACATACATGATTTCTGAAAGGGAGAATCCAGAGTTTTGTTTTTTTCTCCCACTATTCATATAGAGATATAGAGAAATATAAACGTGAAATTATGATACTAGATCAAGATTAAATAGTATAGTTATTCATTTAGGCTTTTATTTTGCATGGATGGCATAGGATGACAATGGAATAGAAAATAAGAGAACTCTGAAACTGGACAAGTTCAGATTGATTGTGTTAGAAGAATCTGCTAGTCCTGCATCCCTCTGTCCATAAAACTCTCTTTCCTTTCCCTACCAAGATATTCGAGTTGGTCAGAGCCAACCTGAGAATTCCAAACTTCAACCAGGGCTTTAAATCCTACTCTAAAGTGAATTTAAACTCATGATGGTTTAAACCAGATCTGCCCTCAGAAACCTTCCAAACTGGGGGTGACCTCAGCGACACACATTGCCCAAGGTTGTTTCTGGGTCTAGGTGAGTCTCTTTCTTCGTCACCATCCAGAATTAATGAAAAGACGTGTGCACCCCGAGGCCACTGTTGAACCAAGTTGGTTTCGTCAGGAATCTTTGCATCTACATATTCTTAAAGCCATTTGCATTGTGCCAAATTCGAATTGAGTACTAGAAGGTGAAATGCTGAAAAATCAGTGTCTTAAATATTAATAGTTCATTATTCAAGATGTTTTATCATGGACTTGTTTAAAGTTCCCACCTAATTGCGTGAGTAAAGTCTCAAGGTTTTTAGCCCCTTGGCTTTTAGCCATTTAAAGGGTCTCTGGGCCGCACTGTGAGCTGGGCTGTCCTAGAGTAGCTTAGGGGACTAACACCTCTTCTTGTGATTCTAGTCTCTGGCTGATGAGCTTGCCCTTGTGGATGTTTTGGAAGATAAACTCAAAGGAGAAATGATGGATCTGCAGCATGGGAGCTTATTTCTTCAGACACCTAAAATTGTGGCCGATAAAGGTAGTTGCATTTCATGTCCAATGTGGTCTATCTAAAAAGACATTGATATCCTCACTCCCTGATACAACATTGTCTCCCCATCGTGGTGAATCTAGTGTTGGCAGTTTTCTTCTTCCGTCTGGTTCCCATTCATTCTGAAGGACAGACACAAGTGTTACCTCTGTACACCCCCACGTGACTTCCACACATTTGGTACATAACATTCTAGCAGATTGTATTGTATATCTGTTTGTGTGTATATGAGAACGGGAAGGTTTTAGACAGGAAAAAGGTATTTGCACAAAGTAATTTATTGGAGTGCCTTAACGAAACTCCATAAATTCGTGTTCTGGCTCTCAGTTCCGGATTACATGTTTAGGCAGTGGTTCTGCCTGCACGGTTATGCCCAAAGATACAGAAATGTGGGCTCCAGAGTAATTTCTAACAATACTACTACTAATAGCTGTTATTGGTTGAATTGTGAAGCATTCTGTGTACCGTGAAACTTTTTGCATGTCTCATCTTCGTCTTCACAGCAAACCCATGAGAAGTAGGTCCTATGACCTCCCATATGGAAGAAGAAACTGATAAAATATTAGTCAAAAGCTGCCTAGCAGCACAGTTTAATTAGGAGTCATTCAAAGCTGTTGAGTCTAATGATCACATCAAATCATAATGTCTGTATATTTTGGGAAAGGACACGTTTCTTTGAGGAAAAATAAAACTTTCTCCAGAAAAGCTCCCTGATAAAAGTGAATAAGCTTGAGTATTAGAAATGAATTGCTAGCCAAGAATAAACACTTCAGTTCCTTCTTTATCCATCATAGATTGAATTAACATTACAGATCTAAATGTACCTTTAAATGGCTTTTTTTTTATCAAAGGGTTGTTGTTGGACTCACTGTTTATGTTTTGTATTATTACTGACAATCCAGTATTTTCAAAAGTCAGTAGCAACTTGAGGTTGTTAGCCAGAAACATAATTTAGGACCTTTTTTATTTCCTTGGGCCATTCTCTGAGCCAATTTTATGTTTGGAATGTTTCCATATACAAGGAAGAAGCCACAGGAGCACTACAAAACCTTATAATACAGAAAACATAATTCTCATATAAATTCGAGAAGCTTATGAATATTTAGCTAGTTTTAGGGCATATTATACCTGATCTGTTTTGATGAAGAGTTGTATTTACAGTACCTGTTGCCCTCTCTTTCCAGATTACTCTGTGACCGCCAACTCTAAGATTGTGGTGGTGACTGCAGGAGTTCGCCAGCAAGAGGGGGAGAGTCGTCTCAACCTGGTGCAGAGGAATGTTAATGTCTTCAAATTCATTATTCCTCAGATCATCAAGTACAGTCCTGATTGCATCATAATTGTGGTTTCTAACCCAGGTATTTTAATGCCTTAAAATGTCGGTTAAATTCAGTGACTTTGGGTTTTATTTTGTTTTTTGAATGTAAGGAAATCTGTTCTGGTGTTCACTAGCAGAAGCAATTCACGTGTGTTCTATTATTGGCCCCAAAAGAGTGGTGTTTGCAAAACAGGTGGCACTGTCCCAGGTCAAATATTTAAAAATGTGAGCAGAGTTATTTATTTATTTTTTTCTTTATTGATTTGAGAGAGAGATTGGAAGGGAGAGGGAGAGAGAGATAGAAACATTGATGAGAGAGAACATCAATTGGCCGCCTCCTGCATGCCTCTCACTGGGGATTTGGCCCACAACCTGGGCATGTGCCCTGACTGGGAATCAAACCAGCGACCTCTTGGTGCATGGGTCGATGCTCAACCACTGAGCCATACCAGCTGGGCAGCTGTACCATTTTATATTAACGAGCAGTGTTTGTCTGTTCTTTTCTAGCCATAATGTTCTCTATGTCATTCAAGGCAGTGTTGTCCATGTAAGACCATTTTTGTAGAGTCTGAAAGCTTTTAAAATTTCTATAAATATTATCCTGGGATGCATAATGAAACATTTTTTTTTTTTTTTTTTTTTATCCTCACCCGAGGACATTTTTCCATTTTTTGTTCAGATAGAGTAGGAGGGAGAGAGAGGAAGAGAGAGAGAGAGAGAGAAACATCGATGTGAAAGGGACACATCGAGTGGCTGCCTCCCACATGACCAACCAGGGCCGGGGACAAATTGCAACCAAGGTACGTGCCGCTAGCAGGAACCGAACCCGGGTCTCTCTGGACCGCAGGCCAATGCTCTAACCGCTGAGCCAAACCGGCCAGGGCATAATGAAACATTTGAATGTGGCTTCAGTTTGTAAGAAATATTTTAGCATATTTGACCTGTTTTCCTTATCTCTAAAGCACTTCAAAATCGAATCAGGTTGAATTTGAAACAGAGTTTAGGAAAATCATTATCTAGTCCTGGTTTAAAGATAGAAATAGACTGTACTAATAGACAAACACATGCTAACACCAAATGTTGTTAAAACTTAATATTTCTGGTTAGAAAGAATTGTGTGTTTTTAGCCTATACAGTCAAAATCCATTCTATTTCACACTTCTTTTGTCTATAAGCTTCTTGTTTATTGGTGAGAATAATAGAAACAATGGTAAAACTGATTATCTCTGATGTTGCATATAGAGAAAGGTTGTGAATCAGAGCCAGGGAATCCTTATACTTTATGAAATATTGACAGTTGTGAGCCAGCCAAGACAGATTGTTTTAGTGTTTTTATTCTCTGTAATCCTGGGTTGCAGCTTATTAAATAGTTCAGTCGTTCATCTGAAAGTTCTCATGGTGGCAAATAGACAACAGGAATGACAAATATCTGGCACATAAGACGTTGTTGCGTCCTCTCTCTAAGGCAGACATTAGTAACTGGTTATACAACTTTCCAGGGATAGCTTCAAAGCCTTAACTCTCTGGGGAGTCACTCCTGCCAAATCCAAGGTGCCAAATTAGAGTTTATAATATCTAGTGCATAATGACCTTAAAATATCTTAGCCAGTGTCTATATATGAGTGTGGAGGTGGAGACTGCAAAATTAACCCCTTGTTTCTTGTTGCACATGTTCCGACTTTTACAGCTTAGCCTGTAAGTACCGTGACCAGCAAGTTGTACCTCTCTGCAGTCTCAAGCCTGCGCCACCCCAGAATAAAAGTTCTATCATAGAGGTCTTTTTATTAAATAGTAGGAAATAATATCTTGTATTATGACAATTATTTACTGAATAGTGTTTGGGCCCGGGAAAATTTAAAGTAGCATCCCTTGGTAATTCAGTAACCAATGGCTTTGGTTTATAATGACAGTCATTAACAGTCATGGAATGTTAGAATTAGAAGAAACTTCAGTGATAATCTAATCCAACCCTTTCTCTTTCTCTCCACATATAGTAAATTAATTAATCTGCTAGGTTCTTATATAGTCTCATTTCACTTAATAACAAATAAAAAACACTGTTGCCTTTTTTGGTCTCTCTAATCCCCATTAT
The DNA here is from genome assembly GCA_030848825.1 of Tadarida brasiliensis. Classification (NCBI taxonomy): domain Eukaryota; kingdom Metazoa; phylum Chordata; class Mammalia; order Chiroptera; family Molossidae; genus Tadarida; species Tadarida brasiliensis. The sequence continues at coordinate 35,043,431 of CM061263.1, read as the reverse complement.
CTCAAACATGAAAAGTGAAAATACATCTTTCTAGACACATCCCATTTGGAGAATGGGGAAGTGGGAGAGGAGGAAGCCGGGGCACCCACTAACTTACATAGCAATTGAAATGTTTTGATTGACTTACGTATGTTTTTCTAAAATTTTTAGTGGACATTCTCACATATGTTACCTGGAAACTAAGTGGATTACCCAAGCACCGTGTGATTGGAAGTGGATGTAATCTGGATTCTGCTAGATTTCGCTATCTTATGTCTGAAAAACTTGGCATTCATCCCAGCAGTTGCCATGGATGGATTTTGGGAGAACATGGCGACTCAAGTGGTAAAAAAAATTAAAACAAGATAAAAAATAGACAGTGTTTACTGTATACTATTTTATGGTATTATTCTTAACATTCTGAATTTTTTGTTTTTAAGTTTTATTTTTATGCATTGTCACATACCTAACATTACAAATAAGTAATTTGTGGGGGGTAACTTTGATATAGACTATGCAAACAATTGAGTCCTCATCCATTTTTGTCTGCTGAATTTAGTATTACTTATTCTTGGTTAAATAAATTATTACTATGATAATGTCAAATATCATATTCTAATCCCCTCATTTTTCCTATAGTTATTTGTACTCTGCTGTAAGTGAAAGCTTTCTCTTCTCCACTTATTTATTCATTTATTTGTATCAATGTAGACTCAGATTTTTATTTTACTCCACAAAAGTTCTGCCACCATTGTTGTAATGCACAAGTTGTCTCAGATTTGTCTAGTAACAGGCTCTTTAGGCTGGCTCCTGTGTCTTTTTTACATCTCACCATTTTTTGAGCTCATCCTTGCTTTCTGGAACAATAGAGTACACCAGGTTGACCTGTTTCCATATTAATCTATATTATGTACATGAAATCAAAGAGAATTAAACCATGCATGATTATGTTGACCTCATAGCTTTCAAAGACCATGAAAATGTTCTAGTTTTTTAAAAAATTGCCCTGAATTTGCAAAAGTTGTGGACTAAGAGGTTTTGTTTGGCCATGGGCAGCTGTGCCCTTCATAGCCACATTAGACTTCACCCCATGCCTTTGCTCATACTTCCGGAGTTGACAGTGCTTTCCTCCCAACATTCTTATTATTTCTTTTTTTCTAATTTTTTTCTTTTTTTATTGATATTAGAGAAAGGAAGGGAGAGGGAGAGAGATGGAAACATCGATGAGCGAGAACATTCATTAGCTGCCTCCTGCATGCCCCCCACTGGGGATCAGGCCCACAACCTGGGCATGTGCCCTGATTGGGAATCGAACCGGCGACTTCTTGGTGCATGGGTTGATGCTCAACCACTGAGCCACACCAGCCAGGCTCATATTATTTCTTTAGAATCAGTTCAAATGCCTATATTTTGTACCCCTTTCTGACACTCTTTTTTTCCTACATTAAGTAGACCTTACTTAGGTTTTATTACACTTTCTCCATACTTCTGTGAGAGCTTAACCCATTACTTTAGTTTCTTTTACCTGTCTGTTTCACCCAGTAGATCCTGAGCTTGTCCATGTCACAGAGCATGTCTTTATCTTTGTATGCCTAGATCTTCAATATATGCTTTTGGCTGGGCAGGAGGTGTTAAGGACAGGCAAGGGAGTTGTTTTGGTGGCTCAAAGCCTCCAAAAGATGTAGCCAGTGATAAAGGCACACCTTGTCGGCTATGCCTCTGGAGTCATTCTTGCAAAGAAATATTTGATCCAGTTAAAACCGGAAATATGCATTGTGGTTACCTGAAGTTTCTTTCAAAAAATAAACTGAACTTGAGGCATGTCAGGAGATACTTTGATTACCCAAGATTTTTTTTTTTTAACTCACTCCAGAAAAAATGGGACTTATATTAGAAAAAAAATTCCTCAAACCAAAAGTTTAAGATAGTCCCCAACCAGAATCCCTTGTGAATTCACAAACCTAGAGAAAAGTGAGACATTCATATTCTCTGTCAATATGACACTGTTATTCCATTTTGTACCCAAATAGTTAAAAGATCAGATGTGTGGCTATTTGAAGACAAATGTCAGCCTTTAAATATACTGGAGTCTATTGTCACTGGAGCAGCTTGAGTGGGTAGCTTGCATCAGAGGTGAAATCTGAACTAAGAAAAAAAAAAAGGGTTTCTGAAAGTGTCAGAAATGTATAAAATGTTTATTTCAATTTTTTAATTTTAATGGAATCGTTTTTGCAGTGGCCGTGTGGAGTGGCGTGAACGTGGCCGGCGTTTCTCTGCAGGAACTGAATCCAGAAATGGGGACGGACAATGACAGTGAGAACTGGAAGGAAGTGCACAAGATGGTGGTTGAAAGGTAAGGGAAAGAGGGCCTGATTTAAGACAGTTTTATCTTCACTTAGATACAATTATAAACAATCACATGGCTGCCTGCTCAGATAAACTCTTAATATAGCAAAAATGCAGCTGTTATCTGCTGAAACAGACAAGACTGACTTGTACTGGTCAAATTTGCTCTGCCAGTCCCCAAACAGAAAGCAAATATATTTCTAGAGAAATTCTGTTGTAGAGGTCACAGGAACAATACATCAAATGAACAAGTGAGAAGGGCTTTCAGAACACCGCCTATGGCTAGAGAAGTCTGACTTATTTAGAAAGTAAACCTAGACACTACCCATCTCCTAATTGCCTAAAATAAATACTTGCTGATTGATTGTTGACAGTGTTTAAGCTGTGCTATATTTATGTTTCCACGCTCAGATAGAGATGTCCCCCTTTCCTTCCATTTTCTTTTTCTGGAAACTGTCTCTTAAGAGTAAACATTCTCTCTTTCTATGACCTTTATGCTTATCATAAAATAAGTTGTCATTTGGCCCTGGATTCAAATCATGGCATTCACACTAAATAATCTCAGGGAAGCCGTTTAACCTTTAAGTTGTACCTTGGTCTTCTCCTCTGTGAAGTCATATGGTAATAGAATTATTGTACAAATTGAGTAAAAGCACACACCTATGCACACACTTATCATTGATAAGATTTTTTACAGAGAACAATTGTTAACAAAACTAACTGGTATCTCAAATATGGAATCATTTTATTTAGTTCAACTTTAATGATTATTTTTTCAGGAATTTGACCTGTATAATAAGAAAAATAATCTTTAAAAAGTTGAGCAGTTCCTTAGAATGTTATTAACATAAACCCTTTATTTCACAAATGAGAAGAGTTAGGTTTACCTAGCTAATGTAACTTGCTCCTGCTCATCTAGTCAGTGATAAAGCACAGTAAAATCAAATTTCCTAATACTTAGTTACTCCTGCTACCTCTCAAGTACCTGTGCTTTTGAGCATTTTGTGGTTTACCATTTATGTTCAGAAAATTTCCAAGCAAAGTATTGTTATCACTGCTCTTAAGTTAGCTGGTCATAGTGTTTTAAGTGACACTGGTAAGTGGGACCTCAAATTCAAGGTATATTTTGTCCTTTGAACATGAAGGCTCTTTTACTTTCATTGTTTCCTGATTTCATTAATATCTTTGGAAATATTCATGCTTATAAATAGGAAGATTGGTTGGAAAAGGTACATTTTTACCACTGACTTTAGATTCACTTATACAACAGTTACGTAAATTTATCAAAACATTTACACAGCACTTACCATGTAGTGTTTAAATTTTTTAAACATTTTACATATAAGTTAACTCATTTAATAAACTTATGAAATAGATACTGTTGTCACCCTCATTTTATAGAAGAGGACACTGAGACAAGGAAAGTTAAATAATTTAAACAAGATTGCACAGTCAGTAAGAGACAGAGCCAAACCCAGAGTCTGGTTTGAATAACTATTGAGTCTGATTTCATTGATCTCTTTTATATATATATTTTTTCTTAGTGCCTATGAAGTCATCAAGCTAAAAGGATACACTAACTGGGCTATTGGATTAAGTGTGGCTGATCTCATTGAATCCATGTTGAAAAATCTATCCAGGATTCATCCAGTGTCAACGATGGTAAAGGTAAGACAAACTGTTACAAAATATAAAATTATTTCTAGTGTTGTATTCTATAAATAGAGTCATCTAAAGAAGAACAAGATAAAGTCTCAGTCCACAGTTATTTCTTTGTCTCAAAGTTTTATGAGGACATCTCCTCTTCCTACAGAAGCCCAGGGCAATAAAAGCACACACTTGTAGAGGCTAAGAGATCCAATAAATTCTTATAATTCTCCTTGTATGATATGGCAAATTAAATATTAACTCTGAATCTTATTTGGCATATTCTCACAATGGATGATCCTTTAAATAAGTGTAAAATAGTTTTGTTTCAAGTTGGTGCACTTGATACCTAAGCAAATGTAGTTCAATTCAAAAGCTATGAAACAATTAAGCAGAAATTGATTGTTTTCAAATAAAACTGAAATCGTATTAAAACATTATGTAAGGTAACTCATTTTCCACAAGTCAATGGCCAGAGTGAAAATGTAAGGGGGGAGGGGGGTGCAGTAGATTAAAGAAGCATACAAAAGAGATAAATGTCGATGCATTGGGAGTAAAACATGGTGTCAGATTTTCTTAAAAGCAAATATGGCTAAAGTAGATCAATTGCTGAGTCTTGGAGTGCATATGTAAGAATTTGTTTTCTCTCTCTACTTCGGTGTATGTACAAAAATTTTGAAATTAAAAGTTTAAAAATATATTAAAGTAACTTGCTCAGTATAATTAAATAATGTCATGAGTTATGTAGTGAAATTGACCCTGTGAATAAATTATTTTATACAAACTGGTAAAGTGTTTCGGAAATTGTGCTATTATTTTTTAGCAGCTCTTGGGTGTTATAAGAATCTTGCCTTTGAGTGGCCTACAGTCACTGTTCTGGACCTTGTAGGTTAGCTACCACCTGAAATTCTCTTCCTAACTAAGAACTTTAAGAAACTTAAGATTTCATGAGAGATAGCCCATTTGGAGCTACATTCGAATGCAACTTAATTTGAAGACTTGTATATCAAATTCTGTTAAAGTCTACTTAAGAGAGAGAGTTGTCAATAAGTTCAATAAAGTACTTATTACTTTCTTATAAATTTCTAGTTTTATCATAGTGTATTATTTGTCTATTCTATGTATAAAACCTAATTCAAAACCTCAGCATTCGGGAAATATGGGCTTATAAGTGATGAAAATTAAAGAATGAATTTGTGCTTACAAATTTTCTACAATTCTTTTTGTTCAAACACAGGACCGATGATCATTCTTACCTTTGGGTTTTTTGTTTGTTTGTTTTTTAAATAAATGCTTTTCTTGTCTGGCAGGGGATGTATGGCATTGAGAATGAAGTCTTCCTGAGCCTTCCATGTATCTTGAATGCTCGGGGATTAACCAGTGTTATCAACCAGAAACTGAAGGATGATGAGGTTGCTCAACTCAAGAAGAGCGCAGATACCCTGTGGAACATCCAGAAGGACCTCAAAGACCTGTGACTTCAGGCTCCCAGGCTGTAGAGATTCAAAAACTACAATATGATTAACCATGAGCCTTTAGTTCCTACCCATGTACATGGGTCACAGTTTGCTTCTCTCTTCCTAAATATGTGAATCTGGGCTCACAGAATCAAAACCCGTGCTGGGGTTAATGCTTGCAGTATGAGTCCTTGAACAAATAAAATTAACTATCGTAGTGTGCTTCTGTTTCTAGAATTCTTCCTTGGATGGTTTCTGAAAGATTTCAGTCAGTTTTGTAAATAATTTTTCTCCTACATCATAAATTTCCCTAAGTTCTGTCATCTACATTTCATCTTCTATACTCCTCCCACCAAACAGCACAAAAAGTCTTGGTCACAACATGTACTATGATTTTGTTGTGTTTCTGAAAATATGATTATCATTTTTAAGGGAATTGATATTTTTTTTTCATGATATAGTTTCCACCATTATCAACATCACCTACCAGAGTGGTACATTTGTTAAAATTGGTGAACCTATATTGACTCGCTATCACCCAAAGTCCATCATTTACTTTAAGGTTGTGCTGTACATTCTGAGTTTGGACAAATGTATAAGGACATGTATCCATCATTACAACAGTATTTTCACTGCCCTAAAACAATCCTGTGATTACAACTGAAGAAGGATCTATAGCCAATGGATGACATTTACAAGGATGTCCATTTTATTTCTCTGAAAGGAAGACCCTCTAAAACAGCTTTCTAAAATTAGAATTAACTTTCTTAGAGTTATGCTACTTGCTAGTGAAAAAAAATTGGGGCTGAATTATCCAGATCCAGGCCACTGGGAGACAGCACAATACGGGGTTTAAGAGGTGAACATAAGGCATACTTCAACAAATTTCCAATTTATATCTATTTTGGGGTCAGTTTAGCCAGTGTTAAAAACATGAAATCTGTTGCCCTGACTGGTTTGGCTCAGTGGTTGGAGCGTCGGCCCGCGGACCAAAGAGTTGTGGGTTTGATTCCAGTCAAGGGCACATACCTTGGTTACAGTTCCGTACCTAGCCCTGATCAAGGTCATGTGGGAGGCAACCAGTTGATTTGTCTCTCACATCCCTGTTTACTTTCTTGCTCTCTCTCTCCCTCACACTCTATCTGGAGATCAATGGGAAAATATCCTCCAGTGAGGATTAGAAAAAAATGTACATGAAATTTGTTACCACTTAAACCTGGATTTCAGTGCTGGTTCAGTCATTGATTAACTGAGATTTGGGGGCTAGTTACGTACTTACCCACTCCTAAGCCTTGATTTTCTCACCTATGAAATAGTAATAATAATGGTACCTCTTCAATGTGAGTTGTGTAAATTAAATGAGAAAATAAAGCTCATAACACAACGCTTAGTCATAACAGTAACTGACACTTGAGTGTTTTCTGTTCCAAGTGCTTTACATATATTATCATTTAAATCAATATTGGCACTATTGATATTTGGTGCTGGGTGATTCTGTTGGGGATGGCATGGTGCATTGGAGGCTGTTTAGCAGCATCCCTAGTATCTACCCGCTAGATTCCAGTAACACACCCTACCCCTCAGCTGTATAAACCAGAAGTGTCTGCAGACATGTTAAATGTCTCCTGGGAAGCAAAACCACCCCTGGTTGAGAATTCCTGCTCTAGGGTAAATATCTGAATCCCATTTTACAGGTAAGGAAACTGAAATAGACACTCAGGTCACACAGTCACTAAGTAGCAGAGCTCGAAGTTAACCCGCGCGTGTGGTTTGTTAATCTGTGCACTTAAGCATAGTGTACTACATTGCAGTAAATACTAGTTATTGTTACATTTTGTTTCAGAGTTCAGAAAATAATATTGAAATAATTATTTTATTTAATAGTCCAGCATATTATGAAGATATGATTCCTGTATTACAGAATGGGAGATTGAGTCAGGTATCTATTAAGTATCTTTCTCAGGTCCTATTTCCAAAATGACTCCATTTTTGGTATGAAGATCGTATTTAGATGTACGGAGAAAGGTTATTTTCACTTATGGCTCTAATTCATTGATCCAGTTTCTATATGAATGCTAGTTTGCAAGCCAACATTTATAAGCCAATGGTTTCCAAGCTTGAATTTTCATGGACCAGTTAAATTTTTTCTAACTTTATTAAGGATGGGGAAGGAGCGACGGGGCCTCAACCTAAGTTTGCCAACTTTTTATTTTGCCAAATAAGGACACAGAGAAAAAACCAACAACATATTCTCACCATAATACAGAATTATCAAGCTTTTCTCCAACTCTAATGGTCCTCTCCTCTTTGTATTTATTTGATTTTCAAGTTCTCTGCAGTGGTAAATTGTCTATAACAACTTTAATCTCACATCCTCTCGTGTGCAGGTCTAGTAGAAAACTACCCAGTGCTTTCCGGGAAACTCCAGAAATATCTCATTGCGTCTTGTTGGTTCGCATTGAGTCAGACGCATACCCCTGAAGCTGTCGCCATGGCCTGGGGGTGCAGTGTACTCTTGATAATGATTTGGTTTTTCTGGAACCAGAGCTCATGAACTGAGAGTGGTGGAAGGAACGGGCTACAGAAGGAATTTAAGATATTATTAGCAGATATTGGGGGAAAAAATAATAAATGTGCTCAAATCCTGACACCCAATCTGTGATCCCTTCCACCACCCCATTTTACTACCTGTTACTACTGACCTCCAATCACTGCGTAGTAAATGCGTTCAGTTATATCTGGATTCTGCCTTCATGAAGTTTTTGTGTGTTTTTTTCTAAGTCAAATATTCAAATTCAAGTATTTTGAGGGAAAGCCACTATGCTTTCTATTCTAATGCCTGGCTAAACTTGATTCCTGTTAATACTGAAGCTCCAGTGTAGAAACACTAGTCATTACTTTGGAAAACCAGGAGAATTAAAGGAAAGCAGAAATTGTGTAGGCGGTTTTGGAGCAATCCAGCCTATGTGAACAAAATCAAGCAGAAAATTAACAGCAGAAACCATAATATATTAAATTAGCCAATAAACAAATGTCTATTGAGTATTGGGTATAAATAATTTTTCTACTTGCTATGGTGGAAAGGCAGAAGACAAAATCCATGCCTCCAGGGAAATGAAACATACAGAAGTGTAGTAATATGACATCTATATGTTCAATATAGTCACAGAGAATTACATGTGTGTCCAAATGTTACATTTGCAGGGTCATGGCTCTTTTTCAAATCCATGTGATCAGAATGACAGATTCTTTACTTAAAATGTAGTGAAAGGATAGGAATGAGATGACATGTAGGAAATAACTTTATACATTGTAAAACCCTACCCACATACACTATTATAGTAAAACAACAGGACAGTGGTAAAATCCCAAGTGTCATGACAGTTCTGAAAAGTAGATCTTTGTGGACTGAGAGACACTTTATGGCATGATTTGGACAATAAGATTTAGATCAATGAAAAAGATTATGAATAACCCAAGAGCATGACTAGAAAAAAAAATGTTCCTGTGCCTCACACCCTAAACCAGGACAATTTCTAAATGAATCAAAGATTTAAAAGCAGAAAGAAAAAAAATGTCAGTTCTAAAAGAAAATATGGTACATTTCTTTATTACCTTGAACTCGGGAGGAACTTTCTAACTAAGTCTCCAAATCTAAAGTCATTGGGGACTAAAAAAAAAAAAAAGACTGGTACAATTCAACCACAAAAAAAGAACTGTCTGCCTGAAAAAAGCACCATAAGCAAAGTCAAATGATAACAACAAACTGGTGGTGGGGAGGATACCCGCTCATTTCACAGGCAAAGGGGGAATGTACATGGAATTTCTTAGAAAATGATTTTTTAAATGTTATAGAAAAACAATCAAAGGAATATGAATAGATAATTCACAGAAAGGAAAGCAAACTATGAAACATGAAAAAATTCTCAACTTTATTAATGAGAAATGCATGTTATAAGTATACTGATATACTATTTTTCACCTAATAGAAAAATCTAAATATTTGATAACACATTCTGTTAACATCACTGTGAGGAAATGGAATTTATATATTGCTGGAAGGAGCATGCATTGATATAACCCTTATGGAGGGCAATTGAACAATATCTATTCAACTTATAAAAACATACGCCTTTGATTCAGAAGCTCCATTTTGGGGAATTAATCCTACGTACTAATACAAGATTGACATAATGTATGTTTTAGTTTAGCCCGGCAGCACTGTTTATAATTGCAAAAGACAGAAAAGAATTGAAACGCCTATCAATAGAACATACTTATTCATTCAATTGTGCTATTCCATAGAGTACAAAAATGAGCATGCTCTCCATATAGCAATACAGAAAGATGTATTGATAAGTGAAAAGAATTGCCTACAAAAGTGGAGAGGGAAAAGAACGTATTTTATATTCGATTGTATGTACATTAAGGAACTGCAAAGCTACAAAAAGCGTATGTACTTTAAAAGTAACAGGTGATGGGTGGGGAGAGGAGTGTCGTGGGACCTGAACACATGAAAGGAGCATTTTAAGGTATAATCTTTATACTCTATGACTTATGAAGCAGGTGAAGGTATTGTTTATTATAGTTTTTAAAGTAAAAATGTTAAAAGTTGTTTTCGATGTAAAAAATAAGAGTAAGAACATTAAATTCTTCAGAAATTTGATAAATTAATGCTATCTTCTTGTTTTACTTTATTTTTCCAGCCTCCTACACTGTGGGAAAATAACAAAAAAGCTTTATTCTTTTTTTTTTTATTTTTTTATCCTCACCCGAGGACATTTTTGCATTTGTCTTCAGACAGAGTGGGCGGGAGAGAGGGAGGAAGAGATAAAGAGAAACATCGACGTGAGATAGACACATTGACTGGTTGCCACCCGCACAACCCCAACCGGGGCCGGGGACGAACTGCAACCGAGGTAGGTGCCCTTAGCAGAAATCAAACCGGTACTCCCCGGTCCACAGGCTGACGCTCTAACCCCTGAGCCAAACCGGCCAGGGCAAAGCTTTATTCTTTTATGACATGTTCTTTATAAACTTTCTGAATGTTTAGTAATGATTTTTGTTTTCTAGTGTTCTTGCCTGGATCATAAAGTAAAACAATCCATGCCAAACAGGTCATTAGACTGTACATGCTATTGTTTATAGAAGTCAGATTTTCCAAAGCTTTTTCATGGTCTAGTAATTTTCCCTTGAAAAAGTTTGAGATTCTAGCAAATGTTACACTATATAAGATATTTTCATTGTACATTATGTAATAAGCATTACTAAGAAATAAATTCTGTGTCTCTTTTCAAACTCACACAACAAAACAAGCTGTTTGTGAATAGACACTGTGTTTCAGGGTCTAGCATTGAGAAACGTATCTCCTCATTTCTAGATTATTAACTTGAAACCCATAAAAGCTAATGATGGAAGAACCATCAGTCTTTTTAAATATCCTGAATTTATGTATCTGTCTGCAGAAAAAAGAGAATAGACTTTACTATGTTAAAAAACAAACAAACAAAGAAAACCCAAGAGATTTAACAGGGTGATATGGAGAAAAACACCAAATTCTTATTTCCTGAGAAGACAGATTTAATTTAGTTTATTTTGAAACAAAAAAGAAATTTTATTACTAGGGATCAGAGAAGGACAGATATATAGGTAGAGAAATTATTCTGAGATGAATCTAGTTTGGGGTGAAAGCAGCTTTCTAAGAAGTATAGAAAACCCTGACATGTAGAACGGTTAAGTAATACAGTGTACAGGGAATTTTTCTCTCAAAGGGAAAAAATCAATCAGAAGGTGATGATAACTCACTTCCCAGGTTATCTCTTGTTTGTTCTACTTACATGGTATTTGGTTACCCACATTACAAAACACTCACGGTTGCTGGGCAAGTGCTCTTACCAATGAGGAACTAGATGATCGCCTGGAAATTGTGACTCCCACCTGATACCAGGCAGCTGGTGCTTTCAATTCATGCAGAACACTTACAGAGACATTTCTAATCAGCTCTATAATTCCACGAACAATGCACAGGATATTTTTAACAGTAGACAAGAATAACACATACATACACACATATATATTTGTCAAGGGCTTTGCAAGGAGACATCATGAGCTTACTTAAAATTTAAAGATTTATTACATTTTTCTTCTATTCTTAATAATAGTGTGGGGAAATGGAAGAGAGAACAGTGCTAGCACAATTCTTGATACAAGCAGGCTTTTAATGAATGTTAGTTCAATTGCATTTTAGCAGAACATATTTTTAAGTTTAAAGGCCCATTTTATAGGTAAGTATTATTTTATGTAATATCCATATAGATACATAAGAAGATATTTTTAACAATATGTTAATTTTGAACACATCGTAAGCTCAATAATATGTTTACATGTCATTTAAAAATTAATTGTCTTTTAAACACTTCCCTCCACTGCCTCCACCCATATAATAAGTTGTAATGTTGCAGGAGAAATCAGTGGACCAGATTTCCTTTACATTCATGGGAATGAGGTTCTTGGGGTACTGCTGACCCAAGCTTTTCCAGAAGCCCCCATGAGAGAATGAAATGTGGTAGAAGACTTTATTTGTGTGGAGTTATATTCCTTGGGTTCCAAAATCCCAGTTACCTTAACCCAGTCCTGGAAAAGGGGCAGCTGTGGATTCAGCAGAGCTAGAAGCAGGGCCAGTATCCTGAGTTTCTTTCCATGTTGCACCCAGGTCCAGTACAGCATCGGGCTAGATTCAATCCATTAATTCATTGTATGAGTCCTACATAAGCCACATGAGTAAATGCAGAATGTGGGAGCCCAGCAAGCCGGGAGTCTGGTGCAGGCAGCAAGAGAGAACCAAGAGAGTAAGAGAGAGAACCCTCCTTTGTTTAGGAGATTAAATATTCAAGTTTGGGGTGCTTGCAGTGGCCATGCCTATTCTGACCACTGACTTGCTTCCAGGTGTGACTGTCAGGCAGGTAAGCACCTTCCTACATCAGTCAGACCTTACTGGGCATACACATAAACTGCCTTTGTCCAGCTCCTCACCCCATCGATCAGTGGGGAACAGAACTGGAGAGTGTTAAACCGTGGCTTTCTGGAACAGCTGTATAAATGGCATACCTATATTATTTAGTCTTCCCTTCACTCCTTTCATGTTAAATAATAACCAAATTATTACAATGGTATCATTAAGGTTATTTGAGTTTTAATAATCAAATGTATTTGGACACTCAAAAATCCTTTTAAATACTAAAAACAAGATCTTCTGAGAAATTGATTTTGCTTCTTATTTTGTGAACATTGGGAATTGGAATGAGAGAAATGCTATCCTGTCTCATGTGGACAAATAGAAAGCTTAGAGCAAATTTTGAGGCTGATGCATACTTTAAATGAGTTTTAGTTACTTATGCTATCCAGTTTTAACCTTACTCTTGGATGTCCTTTGTCCTTGTATTTGTTATTCTTTTTTCATAAGTATTTCAGAATTGTGCTACCTTCTCACAGCATGTGGATCATTGTACAACAGCTATTTGAAAAAGCTTTGGAAACTCTCGCTTCTACAAGCAATAGCATGTAGATCTTATGATCTAATGATCTGATTGGTGTGAGTTGCTTTACTTTATGATCCAGGCAGGAACATTAGAAACGTTTTAAAAACTCATTACTAGAACATTCAGCATGTTTCTAAAGGACACTTCATTTGAAAATAAAGCTGTTTTGTTACTTTCCAACAGTGTAGGAGGCTGAATAAAAGTGAAATAAGAAGATAAAATTATTCTATCAGAATTTCCGAACATTTTAGTGTCCTTGCTATTATTTTTCCATTGAAAGCAATTTTAACTTTAAAAACTTTAATAAACAATACAATCTTTTCGCTTAATTATGGGATTTTTCAGGGAAATTGAAGTTATGGGTATAAATCAAGTGTGTTCACATTCCTTTCGTGAAAATTTAGTTGCATGTTTATACCTGGTCTCCAGAAACCTGGGGATGTGTTCTCAGCCAGCTGGCCAGATCCAAGGAAGAGGGGAAACACCAGTTTAGTACACAATCTAAAAAGTAAGCGTTCTTAAAGTTTGCTTTTATTCACAAATTAAATTTTTATGTTTGCAAGCAAAACTAATGTTTCTAAGTGTCGTTTCTAAAAATATGAAAGATGTTAATATGTCCTGTGGATAGTAGAAAGAGCAGCATTATCATCATCATTTATTCATTTACTCATCATTGATTTATTCATTCAGGCAGCTACACACAGATTTGGTGGAACATGGACTTTATTTTTAAAAATTGCCTGAGATCACACATCTAAAACAAGCAACCTCAAGAATCAAATCCATGCTCTTAATCACTAAAATAATGATATGCTGAAGCATATATTTGCATACTTACCTTCATTGCACTGTTAGGAAGACCTCCTAAAGCAAATAACAGAACATTTTTGCAATCTGTTAACTAGCACCTAGACTTAGAGGAAAATCTCTTGGCATTTTCTAAAATCCTTCTCTTCTTAACAACCTGCCAACATAAATCAACACTGAAGAGTTTTATAATCACTAATCGGGAAAGTGATTGCACAGTGTTCCTTGGGAGCCATTTCAGTGTTACAAGAACAAATTGATTTCTAGTCTAAGTGCATGTGAGTTGCCAACTGCAGAAATACTTCTTCTCTTCCAAGTGTAATGATTGAGAAATAAGCCAGTGATTTTATGAAAGATACGATTAGAAACAACTTTAAATGTGAATATAATCTAACATTAAATTTTAAGAACTGATCTTCCCACACAATTGTGCTTATAATAGGGCTGAGCAATGTCCATGACTGTTACTATGACTTTTCTATTTGACCTGACATCATTGCACCCAGGATTTGTGTTTAATGAGAACATGTTTTTATGACTTCTGCGCACAAAAGTGGAGATTTATTAGGTTGATAGAAAGAGCAAAATAAAAAAATTTATACATATTCTTGCCTACCAACCAAATGGGAGAAGATATTTGCAAACAACAGCTCTGACAAGGGGTTAATATCCAAAATATGTAAAGAACTCATACAACTGAACACCAAACAATACCATTAAAAAAGTGGGCAGAGGACCTGAAGAGACACTTCTCCCAAGAAAACATACAAATAGCCAACAAATATATAAAAAGATGGTGAACCTCACTAGCTATTAGGGAAATGCAAATCAGAACCACAATGAGATACTACCTCCCCCCTCTAGAATGGCTATTATCAAAAGGACAAGTAATAACAAGCGTTGAAGAGGCTGTAGAGAAAAAGGAACCCTCACTCACTGCTGATGGGTATGTAAACTGGTACAGCCACTATGGGAAACAGTTGTGGAGGCTCCTCAAAAAATTAAGAATAGAGCTACTTTCCTGGCCGGTTTGGCTCAGCAGTTAGAGCGTTGGACCATGGACCAAAGACTCACAGGTTTGATTCCAGTCAAGGGCACATACCTCTGTTGCGATTCAGTCTTCGGCCTTGCTTGGTTGGGGTCATGCGGGAGGCTACCAATCGATGTGTCTCTCTCGTATAGATGTTTCTCTCTCTCTCCCTCCCACTCTATCTGAAGATAAATGGAAAAATATCCTCAGATGAGGATTAAAAATAAAAAAGAAAAAAGAATAGAGCTACCATATGACCCATCAACCCCTCTTTTGGGTATTTACTCCAAAAAATTGAAAACATTTATTCACTAAGATATATGCACCCCTATGTTCACCGCAGTATTATTCATGGTGGCCGAGGCATGGAAACAACCAAAATGTTCTTCAATAGATGGTTTGATAAAGAAGATGTGGTACATATATACAATGGAACACTACTCAGCCATAAGAAAAGATAAAATACTGCGATGAAAACAACATGGTTGGATCTTGAGAATATCATGCTAAGTGGAATAAGTCAGACAAAGTCAAGAACCATATAATGGGATATAAAACTGAATGCAACAAATGAACAAACAAGGAAAACAAGCAAACGAAAAGTCATAGATACAGACAACAGTATGGTGGTTACCAGAGGGAAGGGGACAGTGAGGTAGTAAAGGATTAAGGGGGTCAAATATATGGTTATGGAAGAAGATTGACTTTGGATCTTGGGCACACAATGCAATATACAGATGATGTATCGTAGAATTGTACATTTGAAACCTATATAATTTTATTAACCAGTGTCATTCCAATAAATTTAATGAAAGTAACAACATATTCTCAAGGGGACAGTTGATGAACATTGATGTTAAAATTGTTCATTGTGGTTCCATGTATTGCTGGTTTCATCAAGGTGCAGTAGGAATGATTCTCTGGTTTGCTTAATTACACTGAGCATTGACACAGAAGGTAGAGAAGGTGATTACCAACAAGGCATTCCACCTGACAGAAACCAATTTAGAACCACAGCTGAACTACCATTAGAGTTTTCTTCGTTATATAAATATTACTACATTGAATGTTGTCATCATTTCAGAAGAAAATTAGTTTAACATTATCATATACATGACTTGTTATCCTTGTTATATTGGTCATATACATACACATATTTTATAAGTTTCTGTATACTATATATCCCTCTGTTTAGTATAGTATCACTGTGTAAAAAGATTTGGAAATATTTTAAATTCCAAACTTGATGGAGAATGTCAGAGAAGTAAGCCTGTAGCTAAGTATTTTCTAACGTCCACACGAGTATCCCTGCACCTAAGTAGACTTTGGTGAAAAGGGAGATGGATGGCAGCCAACTGATGATCCTTCTGAGGTCACCCCAAGGCAGGAGGTAGATTAGCAGCTCGAGCTGGCCTACCATTGGTCAACTTCATGCATCTGAATTGTAATCCTTGGACTCTGAGCCAAGCAGGATTTGGCAGTCATTGTATCAGGGACATCCCTACATCCTCTTAACTAACTGATCCCATAACAACCTCATGAGGTGAATATTACCACCTCCATGCTACCAGCTAGGAAATAGTTCGGTTCTAACAGACCAGCCTGACACCAAAGTCCTTATTCTTAACAATTTCACCATGCTGCTCTCCAGCAATCTTCTGGTAAATGTGGTTTACCATCAGTCCTTGGCTTCTGCTCTTGGTAGTCACTTGTTCTCATTTTCAGACACCTTTTCTCCAGATTCTGATTTTTGTAACTGATATTAAAAAAATTATCATATTGATTTTATTGATAATTTAATGGAAAAATGGAGGAGGGGTGTACATTGACAAAAGCATCACAAAATTTGATTGAACTTACCAGGGAGACTTACTGTCTCCTCAGGAAGATAACATCTCTCTATTTTCATTCTCTAAAATCTCATTCTTTCACCTCTTTATCACAGAGGCTAAAATTACCCTCCCAAATCTCTTCATCTTGTTACTTAGAGAGAAGAGTTAAAAATAAAACCAGAGAAGGCACAGCAAAACAAAAGCTCTATTCCAAAAACAAATTCCCAGTGTCTCAATGAGATTCCATTTGTACTGCCACTAAAATAATCTCAACAGGCAAGGTCAAAACTTCCTCATCTTCGATGTGATGAGTGGGCATTGTCAACTTAGATCACAAGGTCAATTTAAAGATAATTACTTCCTTTTTCTTTGGCCTCTTCCTGATCAGCAACTCCAAATGTGCACAGGAAAAAATTAAATTAAAAGCTTAAGATTCCTGTATTTTTAGGGACTTGACAGTTGATGCAAATAAGTGAAATAGCCCCATGGATACTAAGGTGACTGTGATGATGCCTAAAAGGACAGATTTACGCAACTCCAGCTGATTGTTGCCATGAAGGTATGCAAATAGGATCTAGATTTTTCAAGACAACATAGAAATCCAAAGATTTATGTGAACTCTCTCTTTTTTGAGAAATAATTGCACCTTTTGTTCTACACTGTATGTACTAAGTAAAACTCAGGGCACCATATTGTGGCCTCAGCCATAAAAACGGAATTTTCTGGAGTTCTGTTTCAGGTCAGTCTACCCTACCCACTCTGCACAACCTCTTCCTGAGATCTCACTACTCCAGTGGCTTCAGTTACCAGCTGTGTCTGAGATCTCTCATTTGAGTAGGTAGAATATCTAATTTTCTACTGGGCACCTGGCTAGTATCTCAAACTCACCATGTCTGAAATTGGTCATTACCTAATCTCTCAACATTCAGGTCAAAATGTGTGTGTCAATGTTCAGACATCTTCAGCCAGTGAGAGAGTGAGATACTGGCTGAATAGAAAGACCAACTATAGGAACTGTAATCTTCTTGTTTCTCCTCATACTGGGGCGTCCTATCTCCTTATTGAATGGATTCTCCCAAGGTATTTAAATTGTTCTCTTTTATTCTTTTTATGAGCTCTTTGTTTAGCAAATATAATAAAATTTTCAGAAGTTAAACATTTACATGATGCATATTCAAATACTATAAACACATCATCTTTAGTCTTATCCCTCTACAATCCATTCTCCATTGTGCAGAGAGGGTGACCTTTGGTAAAGGCAAATCTTTAGAATGATTCACAGTTTGAAATATGGCACAACATAAAATCAGACCTCACCCACAAAATGGTCAGAAAAAAACCTCTGTTGTGGTTTTTCCAATTTTTAGTAGGTTGTTTCAGAAGAGGTTTTACTTTATGATAATCCATTGGACTTACAATTTATGTGCTCCATTTCAGTTTAAAAATATGAAAAAATAAAATAATTCAAATTCTGTCATGGTTTTTACTTAAAATAAATTCAAATTTCTTTTTTTTTTTCTCTCGTTTGTTTTCTTAGCATTATTGAGATATAATTGACACTGGGTAAAATGAAGGTGTACAGCACAATGATTTGATACACCTATTTATTGCAAAATTATTACCACATTAGGGTTAATTAATGCCTCCATCACTTCACATAATTACTATTTCTTTTTTGTGCTGATAACATTTAAGATCTACTTTCTTAACTTTCAAGAATGTATATAATACCGAATTATTTACCTTAGATCCCCAGAACTTATTCATTTTATAACTGGAAATTTGTACTCTTGGACCAACATCTCCCCATTTCCTTCATCCTCCAGACCCTGGAAAATACCATTTAACTCAGTTTCAATGAGTTCAACTTTTAGATTCCACATGTAAGTAATATCTCTTTCTCTGTGTGACTTACTTCACTTAGCATAATGCCCTCAAGGTTCATCTGTGTTTTTGCAAATGGCAAGGTTTCCTTCTTTCCCATGGCTGAATAATATTCATATATATTACAATATCTTTATCCATACAACCATTGATCGATACTTAGGTTGTTTCAAGTCTTGGCTATTATAAATAATGCTGCAATGGATACAAAGATACCTTCCTGATTTAGTGTTTTTATTAACATCAGGTAAGTACCTGGAACTGAAATTCTTAAATCATGTGGTAGTTCTATTTTTAATATTTTGAGGAACTTCCATACTGTTTTCCATAGTTGCTTCACCAATTTACATCCTCACCAACACTGGTTATTTTGTAACTTTTTTATAACAGCCATTCTAAAAATTGTGAGGTGTATCTCATTGTGGTTTTGACTTGCATTTCCCTGATAATTAGTGATGCTGAGCACCTTTTCAGATACCTGTTTGCCATCTGTGTATGTCCTCTGTGGAAAAATGTATATTCAGATTCTCTGACCATTTTCAATTGGGTCATTTAGGGGGTTTTTTGCTATTGAGTTGTATAAGTTCTCCACATAGTATGGATGTTAAGCCCTCATCAGGTATATGATTTGCATATATTTTCTTTCATTTGGTAGGTTGTCTTTTCATCTTGTTGATGGTTTTCTTTGCTGTGCAGAATGTTTTTAGTTTGATGTAGTCCCACTTGTTTATTTTTTGTTGTTTTGTCTTTGCTTTGGTGTTTACTCCAAAAAACTCAAAAATCATTGCCAAAACTAATGTCAAGGAACTTTTTTTCTTATATTTTTGTATAATATTTTTTATGGTTTTAAGTCTCATGTTTAACTCTTTAATTCATATTTGTGTATGGTGTAAAATAGTGGTTTACTTTCATTCTTTTGCATGTGGCTGTTGTTTTCCCAACACCATTTATTGAAGAGATTTTCCCCATTGTATATTCTTGGCCTCCTTGTCATAAATTAATTAACCATATATGTGTGGGCTTATTTCTGGACTTTCTATTCTGTTCCATTGATGTATGTGTCTGGTTTTATGCCAATAGCATTCTTTTTTTATTATTATTACTATAGCTTTGTAATACAATTTGAAATCAGGAATTGTGATGCCTTGTAATTCTTTCTCAAGATTGCTTTAGCTATTCAAGTCTTTTGTGGTTGTGGTTCCATTAAAATTTTAGGATTATTTGTTCTCTTTCTATGAAAATGCCTTTGGAAGTTTGATAGGGATTGCACTGAATCTTTACATTGCATTGGGTAACATGGACATTAAAAAAAATTTTTTTCCAATCCTGGAGTATGGAATATCTTCCCATTTATTTGTCTTCTTCAATTTCTTTCATCAATGTCATAGTTTTCAGTATACTGGTCTTTTACCTCTTTGGTTAAGTTTATTTTTAGGTATTTTATTCTTTAGATGCAATTATAAATGGATTTTTTCTAATTTCTATTTTTGATAGTTTGTTCTTAGTGCATAGAAACGCAACAGATTTTTGCTTATTGATCTTGTTTCCTGCTACTTTACTGAATTAGTTTATTAGTTCAAACAGTTTTTTTTAGTGAAGTCTTTAGGGTTTTCTACATATAATAAAAGATTATCTTCAATTAGTGACATTTTACTTCTTCCATTCTCATTTAGGTGCCTTTTATTTCTTTCCCTTGAGAGATCATTCTTAATCTTCTAGATTGCATTAATTCTATTATTACATGCTCTCAGAGCACCTGTATATAATTCACCACCCTCACAGTCCTTTTATTATTTGTTTAATACTGGCTTTCCCTGCTAGAATGTAAACTTCGTGAAGTCAAGGGTTATGATCACAGTACCTGATATACTGCATTTAATTCTCCATTTTAATCCTATTTCTGTTGTCTCAACAGAAACCTCATTCCCCTGCTTAAAACTATCCAATGACTTCCTATCACAACCAGGATAAAATGCAAGCTGTTTACCAGCTTCTCTGTGATGTGCTCCCTGCTTTCCTCTCTGACTTTCTCCCGACCAGACTTTCTCTCATTTGTTATGCTCTGGGCTCCAGGCACATTGGTCTTCTTTCTGTCCCGTAAATGTTAAAGGCATTGCTATCTCTCCTCTCAGATCTACAGGTATTGCCTCTTTCTCATTATTTGTGTCTCAATTCAAATATTACTTCCTCCAAGCAGTCTTCCTTGCCATCCCCAGCTAAAGCACCAGTTTCTATCAAATGGCACTTTGTACCACTTTGCAGTTTTTCTTCTTCAGAAACTTAGCAGCACCTGAAATAATATAATTTGTTTATATGATCAATGTCTGTCTGTTACATGGAGGCAGGGACTTGTCTACTATTCACTGAAACTATCTTCAACTCCTAGAATAGTAGCACATAGTAGGTCCTCATAAATACAACAGCCGAATCTGTCTGGATATTCAGGAGCAGGCTAATCAAGCCTTCAAAATCCTAAAGACTTCCAAGATGGTTGGAAAATGTCAAAACAGAAGAGAGAAGAGTGGCTTTCTAAATGTATCTAGTGACCTCTGCTGGAATACTTACCAAGGAAATGAAATACAAATCTTCATTTTTTCCCCCTAATTATCCTCTCACCTTTTTTAATTGAATGATAAAATGTTCGTGTGAGAGTGGAATTAGGGATCAGGAATTTATGAGATTTCTTCTCCCATCTTGGAGAAATCCCATTTCCCTTTCTGTCTGGATGACTTCTCTTTCTGCTCTTAGCTCACCAATTTATGCTTTTAGTATAAATTCTAGAGGAGGGTATTCAGAGGTATTCAGAGTCTTTGGGAAGCAGAGAACTGTCTCTGATTCCCCTCCAGATCTTACTGCATAAATGAATGCTTCCCCCCCCCCACATATATCTGAAAGAGGGGGATTCATCCAGACACCATGCACATATTTCAGGTGTTTCCATTTATATCACCTTTGTTGACTCAGGGAGCAATTTTGAAAAAGGCATTCACCACTAGAAAGCAAAGAATTGGCAGTGTCCTCATGTTGGGATAATAAGATCAAAAGAGTTATATACGCCAACTTGAGGGGTCATGAGGAAGTGATGTGTTGCTGACAGTGCTGGTACTTGAGATAAAACCCCCAGTGAGAGCCAAAGATTAAAATTTTCAAAATATCAAAATAATGAGAGTGAGAATGAATGAAATAATTATGAGGTGATCTGATTAAATTTTCAAAAACTATTTTACTTATTCTGTGTATGGTGTATATATATATGTAAATATTTATTGCAGAAATTTTGTCAAATACTAGTAAAGAAAAAGAGCACATAAATAATAATCATTATCAGTACCTCCTAAAGAAAACCATTGTAAGAATTTTGTTTATATCTATTTCATCTTATATTTATGTATATATTTCACTAGAAGTGTATGTATACTTTTTTTACAAAATTGAATCAACTGTACTATTTATTTTGCTTCATATGTTATTTATTTTTATTTAATATGTCATGAAATATTTTAATTGATCTAAGGTAATTTCTTTCCCAAAATATAATTATTTGAGCAGATAACATATTCATGTGGCACAATATTTTTAAAAATTAAAGAAAAATAAACCTCTCTTTTACTTCTTTCCTTTGCGGTAGTAACTACTAGGAAATGCTTTTAATAGACCACTATATGTTTTATAAATAAGACTGAAAGTTACTAAAGCAGTGAATATAGTGCCAAGCATTCTCTATATAAAGTACCTTATATGAATGGTCTTATTGCCATTATAATAAGAAAACCAAAACTTAGTTAAGAAATTGGCTTGAGTTTACAGCTGGCAAGTGGAAGATTGGATGTGGCCCCAAGAATGATTATTTTACAATCAACCACGTGGTACCTGGGAAGTGCTGTAAATGAATAAAGCGCTACAGTGTAATTTGGATATTGTGAATTGGCTATCCTGGGGCTTATTCATCTCTGGAAGAACCAATCTTGAGGTTGCTGAGACTAAATACTGCAAAAGTGACTCTCTATCATTCCATTCTCACTTCTTATCAGCATGCCCTTCTGTTTGGTTTTATTGGAATTTGTATTTGCAGGACTCACAGAGGTTATGTCAACACAAGCAAATCATTTTGTGAAGGAGAAAGTCATTTTGACAATTTGGGCTCCCAGCTTTACTATTTTAGTGCTTGATTTTTAAAATTTTTTTGTTAACAATATAACTTTTTTCTCACCAATTAAATGAATAATAAACTATATACTTAAATTTACTTTTATAGACAAAGAGAAGAATCAAATATGTTGGGAATCATGAAAGACATTTGATCTACTTGATTCACATTTATTTATTTTTTTTATAAATTTTTTTTCTTTATTGATGTTAGAGACAGAGGAAGGGAGAGGGAGAGAGAGATAGAAACATCAGTGAGGGAGAACATCTATTGGCCACCTCCTGCATGCCCCCCACTGGGGATTGGGCCCACAACCTGGGCATGTGCCCTGACCAGAAATCGAACTGGCAACCTCTTGGTGCATGGGTCGACACTCAACCACTGAGCCACACCAGCCAGGCTCACATTGATTTATAATATCAGATAATAAAATATGGTTTTATTTATTTGAAAGTCATTAAAATAAGGCTTAAGTCAATAAGACCAACTATACAATCAAACAGCTAGAGACCTAATAAAAGGTTAGTAATAAGTAACAAATAGTAATAGTAATAATAAATAATAAAAAGAAAATAATAATAGGATGAAAAAGTAAACAATTATTTTAGGAGACTTCTGCTTGTAATTCTAATGTGAAGGATATTTTGTGTGAATTTCAATTCTACTGCTATATGAAATGATATTGTAAAAATATTGACTGTTAGCTAAATCTGTAAAGTAAGATATTTCAAAATTAAGCATGCTTGTGAATACTGTTACTCTACTTAGGAACAATACAGAATGTGTCTCTCTTTGTGTGTAAATAAATTAGCACACACATACTTACACATATACAAACACATGAAAAAGTAAATACATGGCATTTATTGGCAAGGTGATCTTGGTTGTATTTCAGAACCTAATATATTTTGCATTTTCCCCATATTTGAACATTTTTATATCCATTAAATTATCCTTTATCAATTTGAAAATATTTGAGGTAAATGTACAAATAGGACTAAAATTAATTTCTACAATCTCATTAAAATGATAATCTGATAATCATTGAACAGTCAAACTACATTTTTTGTGTTTTATACCACTTCTCTGTTTTATACCACTCACTTGCATTTATACTTTTTCACAGGGACATTTTAAAGAAAAGTAATTAAGTAAAGTGAAACCATCTATACTTATCTTCAAAAATAAATTTGCAGATGTAGGATAAAATAACTAGGAATCATTTTTTTAATGCTCTAGAAATGAGAATCAAAAGAAAGAATAATACTTAGGAAATGTAAAGTGATTGAAAGCATAGAAATACATCCCAGTCGATTCTATGTGCAATCTAGAATGGTCTGCAAACTTTATAAGAGGAATTGCTACTCTTGGGTCACTTTGGAAGTGATGAAATAAGCATTGGTGACTGTGTGAGTCTAGGAATTTGGTCAAAAGGACAAGGGCTAAAGGTCAGGACATGTATCACCATCAGCCTATGAGGATGCCAATATCAGAGGGGGTGCTTGCCTAAACCCAGACTGAGGGTTTTACTTGTGATAGCTCTGAGTTATTTGGGTAGATTCTGAGTGGAGATATTGTGCTCGTGGATCCATCCTACAAAGACTACAAAGAGAACTCGACAATTCCTCCTTCAACCAGGAGTTCTCTGGGAAGCTCATGAGATTGCATGCTGCTGATTTACTCCTATGAGAAGCTGCCCAAGCCTGAGATCCACCAGCTTTGAACCTCCACGTATCTAAGGTACACGACTCCTACAGTGAAAGAGTGACTCAAACAAGTTTCAAAGGACTGGAAGAAGAATGCTCCGAGGCCGATCCCTGTCCGTGACATCGCTGAGTGGGCTTCCCCAATGGGAAGTGGAAGAACTCCCCGTGGAAGATTTGCTGCTCTTTGAAGTCGCTTGGGAAGTGACCAATAAAGGTTTGTACTGGCCCTGAAGGCGGCTGTGTGACAGATTGCTGAAGAATGTAGATTAGGAGAATGAATTGATGAAATGAGTTGCCAGTGAGTAAGAGGGTATTCAAACTGAGTATAAGTTTAGGTTACATTTAACTGTGTCTGTTTCTACAGGCAACGAAAACTTAGACGTGTGTCTATGTGTTGAAGGGAAAGAAAGTTGAAAATGTTAGTCTTTGCCAGGGAATGTGCATTTAATTAAAATTTGAAAGTCACGTTATGGCAAAATAGAAATAAAACGTTAATATTTGCTTTTTTGGTTTTATGATTTCTTTCAACAAAAAGTACAGTTTTGTACTTTATTTTAGGGAGAACTGTACCTGATCGGGACCAGTTAGAAACTTTAACTCTATATACTGAAAGCAATTTTATGAAATACTTACTAATGTTTCTAATAATTCAAGATTAGCCTGGAATTAAAGTTTTAATTTAGAAGCAGCTCAGAAGACATACTATTGAGCTCCTATTATGAAGAACAAAAGTAATTTTTCAACAATATATACATAGAAATTATAAAATAAAAGAAATCAAATAACAAAGTTAAAATAATTTCCCAATAAAGTATAATCTCATTTGTGCTGAATTGGAGAAAGCAAAATGGAGTACCCAACCTAAATGATTTTAATAAGAAAAATATCTGTAAAATTATAAAAAAGAAATTCCTTATGGATTGATATTCTCTAGTTTAAAAGTATCAAGACTATTGAGGGAATATTAGTAAGAAAAAGTAAGTTTTGAAGGTTGAATTCTTCAGGGTCATAAAGGACCAGTGGAATTTCAAGGATCTGAAATGATGACATAAATGTGATACATTACTTCCTTTTGACTAATCAGAGCCAGCATAACTCAAAAGTGGAGGAATTCTATTCGGCATCTGTTCAGATTTTTACCTTACGTTAAATGTTCAAAGTCGTCGTGTGCATGCTTTCATAAAAATCATGTCCTCAAAATTAAACATCAATTCTTCCTGTGTAGAAATGCACAGAATGAAAGTAAGAGAACACAGCACAGTCTTTCTTTTTGCGGTTTAGTGAGGAGGAAGCCAAGAGGACAGAAACCTTATTATGGAGAAGGGAAATATTTTACAAATACCTGTTTCTAATGTTCTTTTTTTCCAGAATCAA
Organism: Tadarida brasiliensis; assembly: GCA_030848825.1. Taxonomy (NCBI): domain Eukaryota; kingdom Metazoa; phylum Chordata; class Mammalia; order Chiroptera; family Molossidae; genus Tadarida; species Tadarida brasiliensis. The sequence goes on along the minus strand of CM061263.1, from coordinate 35,017,684 downwards.
GGTTTTTACATATGCCCAATATTCCTGGGAAAAGAATCATCTCTGTTACACATAAATATCAGACTGTGCCTTTAAATAAACTCGAGAACAAACCTTGTTGGTGGAAAAAATTAGCACCAGGAAACAGTTCAGAAGATGTCTGAGTTCCAGTACCTAAGCAGAGAGCTCTGTCTTCTTCCTTCTGTTCTCTCCATTTAACAAACCTTAATGAGACGCTATCTCCTGGCGCTGTGCACCTGCTGGTGAAAACTGTTCTTCATGGATCTTTTTTTTAAATTTATTTTTCTTCATTGATTTTAGAGAAAGATTAAGGGAGAAGGAGAGAGAGATAGAAACATCAATGAGAGACAACATCACTTGGCCGCCTCCTGCACGCCCCCCACTGGGGATTTGGCCCACAACCTGGGCATATGCCCTGACTGGGAATCGAACCAGTGACCTCTTGGTGCATGGGTCGATGCTCAACCACTAAGCCACACTGGCCGGGCTCCATGGATCTTGTATCCTGCTACATGCATACTGACGTCAGGAAGCTTAGAATGGTGCCTGGCACAAAGAAAATGCTCACAGGGATGTTTTCTTTTACATGAAGGAATGAATACATTTATTTTCAACTTCTACACTTCCTTTCATACTTACTTTCTTTTATTTCCCATGCAAGAGAAAGAGAACTTCGTTGTCTCCAGAGGGGACCCACAATGTGATTTACCCAACTGATATAATCTCCAACATATCTTTATTTTAATATCTATTACAGTCTGATATTTTTAGAGATGTTTATATGAGTAGACAATTATTGTGTTCATCTCTGACAAAACATTGACACCATAGTTTCTTTTTAAAGTTTACAGTGAACTTTTATTTCCCTCCAGTTCATAGCCAGGATGTGAGGCAGCTTAGAGGTCATGAATCAGATTCTTCTGTTTCATAGATGAAACAGACATCTACAGGCAGTAATGATCAAGTCGATTGCTTGGTTGGGACCAGCAGTTAGGTCTCCTCTGGGTCCACTTCTTTGGTTAATTACCACACAAGAACAAAAATTAAAACAGCCACTTCTTATAGATGAAAGAACACAAGACTTGCAGTCAAAGATCATAGATTCCTGAGACTTTGTAAAAACTTCCCTTAAACTATCTGAGTATCAGTTTCTTTATGAATGAAATGAATGTGACATGCTTTAGCCATCTTGCAGTAGTTTGTGGTGGAAAACAGGAAATGTATTTATACCCAAGAAAACAAAAGATTTCATAAGAGGAAAAAAGAATCCCTTACCACCAGAATTTTGCCACCTAACAATGAAAATGTGTAAAATAACAAATGAGAGAGTTATAGTTAAATTATTGGATGCTAATTCTCTGACCTCAAAATAACCTTTACTGTTTGTTCATATTATTTTTGAAGTTTATTGCTTTTATTGATTCATACGTTTATTCTCATAATCCACTTATTATTCAATAAAGATTCATCAAGTGTCTATGACATGTTAAGCACTAAGAGAGGAGGCGCATAGAGTTTAACGATACGGAATTGATTCCAAGTCTTCCAAATTTACAAAATTGCAGAAAGATAGACATTGAACATGCAACTATAGTCACATGTGATGAGTGTAAGAATAAGTACAAGATGCTCTAAGACTACATGATGTGTGTATGTGGCAGGTTTTAACTAGTTTGGGATTTGGAACAAACCTCTTACTACTATCACTTCTTCTGCACAGACGTGCCCAAATCATTGTAGACTATGGATCACTTATCATGTTGAGGATATTTAAGACATCACAAAGAGATCAATGGACATTGTGAAAAATAATGAATGCTAATGTAACATGCGTGAACATTTCTGTAATTTAGTTACTAAATGAATGCTTCTTTTAAAAAATCAACTAAAAACAACGTGTTTTAGCCCTAAGCCAGAATATTGCTAGACGTAATTCTGCCTGCTCCCTCCTTTAAACTAACCCCATCGCTCTGGGTCACATGGTGTGAATGGCACATGGACAACTCAGAAAACAATCACAGTAGAAACTGATCACGACTGCAAGTCCACTGTTCTGAGGCAGTTGTTTTCAATGTGGAGCCCGTGATAAAAGTGAACTTCAAAGCGTGTGTAAATCTCATAAAATTGTATCTGAAAATATGTGCTCCTATATGCAAGTGCTGTTCCTCAGAAGAGGACTGAACGTTTTCACCAGATTTCCAAAGGCCTCAAGGACGAACGTGAGAACCACAGCTCTGGAGTCCTCTAAACCCACGGCCTCCTTTGTCTGTTAATTCAGAGGTGTCTAGAGCCGAAATTAAAAAGTGATTTCCTTTAGTTATTGTTTTCCAAGTGGTATCGTTTCTAGAGCAGGATAGAAAGGATTCCACTCTCCCTGAAGACCTGAAGTTTATTTTTTGTGACACTGCTCATTTTCTTCCTTGGTCCCCGCTACCACCACCTTTCAATCCGTCAATATGTTGCTCCACACAGTTACTAACAGTCAGGGATGTGATCAGGGTGGGGTGTGCAGGGGTCTTGCTCCAAGGGTCTCACTTCCCACTGCCTGAGACGGCAGCTGCTTTGATTTCAACAGCAGACCCAGCAAAGCGCTGGGCACACAAACATTTGTTGACCATTGTCACCAGTAGCATTGACTTTCTATCCCACCAGCTCTGCTGCCTCCAAGGATGATGTTCTAACTGTATAATGATGACTCCTACTTTTGCAACAGTGTCTGGAGACAGAAGGGTCCGATTATTAGCCATGCTTACTGAAGTCGTTTGACTTTCAAATGCTGTGCCTTTGAAACATTTAAAAAATAGTGAAGATACTCCTAATTTATATGCGTATGTGAAATGCCTTCTTTTGGCTGTTGTCCATACTCCATACTGCTTGGAATCCTGGTTTCAGCAACATCAGCCGTGTTTCTTGATGAAAACTTGGGGTGTAGCTACCTCAATGACATAGATGCCATGGGAGCTCGTCTTTTCGTTCTTATGAAAGGCCTGATACTTTGCCCTCACACGAAACACAGCCCCCATGTTGTTTCAGAAAAAAGTATAGATCAATAAAATACAAAGTACATGTTTGAAAGGGAAGGGTAAGTTCAAATTCAGTGATCAACACTGTGGCAAAACAATGATTCAATAAGAAGTATGTGTTGGTGAACCTCTGGTTTATACCTCAAATTTGAAAATAGGAATGACCCTGCCTGTGCCATCACACTCACCTATAATTAGCATGCAAGAGAGGAGTTTGTGGTCAACGTAGTAAAAGGCAAGGGAGACTAGCTGGCATATACATGTGGGAAGGACTGAGAGAGGCTCAGTTGGGGCTTGAGCATGTGAAATGCACTAAGAGCTCCTCTCTGCAGAGACTGCACAGAGAGACGTCTGGGGCAAAAGATTTATTTACAGTTAGGCCTCAACCAATATGGGATGGACTTTAATTTTTCAGTTTTATGCTATTACTCCTGATAGACTGAAAGAACATAGCCATAGTATTTATGAACACCGTAAGGCTGTTGGGAGACTATCTGTATCAATACTGAAGTCCTCAAGTCAGAAAAGGTAGCAAATCAATTAACTATGTTTATCTTTACATTTCAATTCCCAAATGTAACCATTTATTTTTTTCAAATAAAGAATTTCTCTTCTCTCTTATGACCTTTAGCAAATAAAAATGTATTTGCATTTACCTAAGTATATTTGAATTTGAAACACATAATCTAACAATCAAGGATGTTCTAAGATCTCTGAGCAAGATACATAGTTGCAAATAAAAGTTTTTAAGAATAGAAATGTGAATAAGGCATTCAATAAACATGTGCCTTATCAGAGGGACCTAATAAGATGTAGATGAAGAAAATAAGTCAACAGAAGAGGAAAAATTATTTGAATAAAACATATATATATATTTATAATGTGATATATAATGCTAAAATGTGATTCACACTTTAAAGAAAAGTTCTTTTTAGTTGCCTTAGCAAACTATTTCCTTAAATTTGTTTGTCCTCAACAAATAGTCTTGACAATTCATAAAATTTTCTGGAATGGGAGAAATATTTAGGTGCACTTGATATTAGCCTCAATATCTGTAGACAATATCAGATTCATCATTGAATGGTCAGGTGAATCATGTCTACTCTGTTCAGTCTGGAAGCTCTGCCTCCAGGATTTGCAGATCCTCCTCCTGGGTTCCTGCTGTCCTCACTTTCACCTGCCATCTGAGCCTCGAGAGATAGTGTGCTTATTATCAGACTCTGCTCAAGTAACAGTTTACATTTCTTTTAGGTACACTCAAAAAGTCTTTTCTTAAAGATGAATTTACTTTTAAATATGTTTTTATTGATTTTTTAGAGAGAGAGGAAGGTACAGAGATAGAAACATCGATGTGAGAGAGAAATATTGATTGGCTGCCTCCTGCATGCCCCTACTGGAGATCGAGCCCACAACCCCGGCATGTGCCCTGACCAGGAATCAAACTGGGACCTCTCAGTCCATGAGACGATGCTCAATCCACTGAGCTACACTGGCCAGGCAAAGATGAAGTTTTTAAGGACATTAAGTTTATGTAGGTTCATATAAACATTGCTTGCATGTAATAGTCACATTTTGGGAGTTATATTAGCTCTTCTATTTCATAAATGAATGAATCCTGTTAGTGTCTTACAGCAGTATCAACATTTGCCTCTTGTGTTTTATTTCACAAAAGGCAATTTACCAAAAAGTATGTTTTGAGTGGCTCAGTCTTAAAGAAAAATTCACAGATGGCAATTCTACCTTTTGGCCACGGATTGTGACTATCAATCCGATTTATTATTTAAAATCTAAAGTGCTGAAATAAGAAATTTAAGAGATGCAGTAGCTATCAACCCTATGTCCTGATGAATTAAAGTACCTTGTGAAAAATAAGAAGACTTTTTTCCTCAATAAACAAAACAAATTGCTCTGGAAATGAGTTGAAGACTAGTGCCAGGATCTGTATAGGCGTTGGGGGTTCACACAGAAGTTCTTGAGCGATCCCCTCGCCTATGGCTCACAAAATATTGCTTGAGAAATGGATTCAGACTGCTTTCGTGTTCTCATATGAGATGACTGTTAAGAGCCAGCACAAAAAATAGCCTACCTGTTTACTGAAGGTCTTCTTCCCCTTTGGCCCTGTCTATTCTTCCTACCTGGTTGTTGCTCCTCAAACCTTTCCTTTTGAATGCCTATTACTCTCCATTTGCGCCCTGTGCTCCCATTCAGGGCCTTGGCTCTAACCTTTATCCCTGCCCAAAAATAATTTCCCCATGATATCCACCTTATTTCTTTATCCTTGTTAGTGCTCACTCAGATACTTCCTTTTTAATGAGGCTTAACTGGTGCTACTACTTGCCCTTTCCCCAAAGCTAAGTACTATTTTACGCCCATTGGACAGATGAGCTAATTGAGCCTTCGGCTAAGTGAGTTAAGTGAGTTAACTAGTTCAATTTAAGTTGGTTATAAATTTCAACACTGTAATGCTTCAATAAATATCCTTGTACACATATATTTTGGCTTTTCTCCAAGGCACTTGTCTATATGTGGACATGCTGAACTCAAGGGTGTACGTAATTTTTGGCTTTATGTTTTAATAGTGGTGGCCACCATGCCGGGGGGGGGGGTGATGAAATACCATATGAAAATTTGTATTTGTGTCATTGGGTTTGACGTGAGAGTTGGGCCAAGCAGTCCCCTCAAAATCTATCAGCTCTTCTTCTTGGCAAAAGCTACCTTACTGGGTCCCTTGGAAGGGAAGTGGCTCTTCAGCTTGAGAGACTTGCTTATCATTTCAGCAGTGACGGTTACTTGGACATATCTGAGCCCCTTCTTGGACCACATGCTGAGGGCATGTGTCATGACAACGACCCTTCAATGTGGCTGGAGCATTAGCCAAGCACTGCCTCATTCCAGTTGTCGCTTCAGATTCCTTTGAGATGTTTGCCAACCTGCTATTCTCTGACACGCACCCAGGAGGGGCTTCAAAATAGGCATGAATGGAACTAATAATGACTCTCTGTTAGTGTCCTTTAAAAATGTTCTTTTAGGAAGTTAAATAAACCCTTGTGCTTGATGGATCCTAAATACTTACTCAAAATGGGAACTCATGTCCATGCCTTCATCACAGTGAATTATTATTAACCTGAATGATAATGTAACCTTTTCTTTTCAACAGTTGGTGGCATCTATACTGTGATTCAGACAAAGGCTAGAACAACAGCAGATGAGTGGGGAGACAATTATTTTCTGATTGGTCCATATTTTGAGCAAAACATGAAGACTCAGGTGGAACAGTGTGAACCTGCAAATGACGCTGTTAGAAGAGCAATGGACACAATGAATAAGCATGGCTGCCAGGTAAAGGGTTCTGACTGACGCCTCACTTAACGGTCTTAGTAAACTGTTGTGGGGACACAGATACCATTTACATGAACTCACAAGAGAAGACCATTCATCTACCTAGGGAAAAGGAGCATGTTTGTGAGAAAGATGATGAACTTGATTTTAAATAGGTACAATTTTGAGGCACCTTGTGAAGACCATAGGTAAATATCTAGTAGTATAATAGGTTTTGAGCTCAGCAGAAGATATCGGGTAAAGATATTTTGGGGGAAGTCATTTGTGTCTAAAATGTAGTTGATATCATTGATATTGATAACATTATTCAGTGGAAGTTTATAGACTGAAAGGAAAAGTTTTGAGCCGAACCTTGGGGATGTTGACATGTTAGAACAGCTACAGTAAAAGAAGTCAGAGATTGCAAAAGTAGAAGCACACCTAGTGATGTGGAACCAAGGATGCCCAAAGCCTAATCCTCAGAATCTATGAAAAGGTTACCTTGTATAGCAAAAAGGACTTTGTAGATGTGATTATGATAAGGATCTTGAGATGGAGAAATTACCCTGGATTATCTGGGTGGGCCTGATGTGATCACAAGGGTCCTTATCAAAGGGAGGTGGTAGAAGCAGAATTGGAGAGGAGATGTGACAGCGGAAGCAGAGGCTGGCATGATTTGCTTTGAGGACCGAGGACGGCCCCCGAGCTGAGGAATGCAGGTGGCCTCTAGAAACTGGAGAAGGCCAGAAAAGAGATTTTCTTCTATAGACTAGAATCGGAATGAAACTCTGCCAACACGTTGATTTTAACCCATAAGACTGATTTCACACTACAACCTCTAAGATAATTTGTCATTTTAAGCCACTAGTTTTCTGAAAATTTGTTGCCATAACAACAGGAATAATGAGATCAAGACGAGGGAGAAAAGAAGTTCAAGTGTGAAGGAGGGACTAAGTCAACAAAGAATTGAACCAGGGTCATTTTGGTTTAGCAATATTAAGGTCATTCATGGAAACCTTGTTAAATACAGCTTCAAAGGAAGAGAAGTTCAATCGGATTGCAGTGGGTTGTGGAATGAATAAATAGTGAGAAAAGAGTGTAAAAGCTGTGGCTATGAGATTTTTCTGTGAAGATAAATTAAGTGGTTTCAGAGTGGCATGATTTTGAGAATTGGTGTTTTATTAAAAGTAAGTGAGATCTGAGCATATTTACATGCCAAAGAGAAATATCTAGCAGACAGGGAGAAGTTGAAAGTTCAGAAGAAATGGATGAGCGAAAAAAGTAAGGTCACTGAGAATGGGAGAGGGAACAGGATTCAAAGCTCTAGTGAGAGGATCTCTCCTCCCCGGTCACTTCAGCAGGGCACAAAGGATGAATGCAAATAGAGAAAATGATGAAGAGTTGAGGATGGTCTCACTCAAATTTTTTTTTTTTTTTTTTTTTTTTTTTTTGGTACGTGCCCCTAGCGGGAACCAAACCCGGGACTCTCTGGTCTGCAGGCCAACGCTCCAACCACTGAGCCAAACCGGCCAGGGCTCACTCAATGTTTTTTATGATCTTACTGAAGTAGGAGTTAAAGGTCGCCTTACAAAAGTTAGGAGACAACCGTTAAAATAAGAGAATTTGAAGGAAGACGTTCTGGAAAATGTTCAAGGAATAGATAAAAGAATTTCTGGATATCTTTGAGGTCCAGTCATGACTTTTTAGTGTCACAAATGTGCATGACCCCAACTTTCTTCAGCAGCAGTCAGCAGCCTGAATGAGTGCAGGAAGTGAATAGATGAAAACTCAGTGTGGTTTCCTTCCAGCAGGTGTGCGATGGGGCAAATTGGCTGAAGTCCTAGAGGTAACTGTGCGCGTGACTGAATGAAAGGTTGAATTGATGGACAGTCAGTTTGAGGAATGTAATAGGATTGGGCTTTGAGTTGCTAGGTTAATGAGACTGCATGCCAGGCAATATATTTAATTAAGATTTCTGGCAGCAACCATATTGGGAAACACTTCGAGTAACATTTTTTTTATAGGAGGAATAAGAGAAGTCATACACATTTGACAACAGAAATAAAAAAAAAAAAAAAAAAACCTTTTTTCTAGCAGGAAATATTTTAAGTCCTGTTGCATAAAGGAAAATAAGTGACACAGTAGACATTGTATCCAGTTGCAGCCCTGGCCAGGTACTCTGTTGGTTGGAGAGTCATTCCCATATGCCAAGGTTGCAGGTTCCATCTCCAATTAGGGACATATAGAAGGAAAACAATGAGTGCATGGATAAGTGGAACAACAAATCGTTGTTTCTCTCTCTGTCTCTTAAAATCCATGAATAGAAAAACGGAATTATATCTAATTGCAAGTTGTTAAAGATACAGAGCAGTTCATCTCATGACTCCATCATAAAAACATAGATTATAATATTAAATCCTAAAACCATGAGCTCAAGGTCACAGGAGCAATGACATGATCTAGGTACCTTGTTTTTCTATTTTTTTTGTTTTGTTTTGTTCAGATAGAGTGGGAGGGAGAGAGAGAAACATCGACGTGAAAGGGACACATCGAGTGGCTGCCTCCCGCACGACCAACCAGGGCCAGGGACAAACTGCAACCGAGGTACATGCCCTTAGTGGAAACCGAACCCAGGTCTCTCTGTACCGCAGGCCGATGCTCTAACCGCTGAGCCAAACCAGCCAGGGCTAGGTACCTTGTTTTTCAATGACCAAATTTAATGAAAAGCAAAAACTTGGAGATTAATCAGGGGTGGAGAAAGTCTGGCCCGCAGGCCGTAGAAGGCTCGCATCAATACCAGCTAACATCACACACCTCTCCAAATTAGCCTGACCAAATATAGCAGTCTAATTTTTAAGTTGATAATTTTGTATGGCCCTCGAATGATGTTATAAATATCCAAATGGCTCTTGGCAGAAAAAAAGTTCCCCACTCCTGGTAGATGAATGGATACCAGCCCATTCCATCTGCAGGCTCAAATATCAACTGCTTTGTGGTATCACTACTGTTTTCTGTATACCATAGTTAGAGTTCTAAATAAACTTCCAACTTCTGAGCACAAATACGTTTTCTCCCTTCCATTACCTGGCCTTACTGCATGGCTCTGTGTTCTTTATATGGCAGGTACATTTTGGAAGATGGCTGATAGAGGGGAGTCCTTACGTGGTGCTCTTTGACATAGGATATTCGGCTTGGAATTTGGACAGGTGGAAGGGCGACCTCTGGGAAGCATGTAGCGTCGGCATCCCTTATCACGACCGAGAAGCCAATGACATGTTGATATTTGGATCTTTAACAGCCTGGTTCTTAAAAGAGGTACGGTTTACTGCATAGTGATTCATCAGAGAAGCGGCACAATTGTGTTCTGTGCCCAGCACTGCCCATCAACCATCCCATGACCTTTAGATTAAGTACATTTTGAGATGATGCCATTATTGATTGTCCTAATACATTTCTGAGAAAATGTTCAGCATTCCTCAAACTAAATACCAGCCTTTGGAATGGGGTAATAATAATGCTTATCAATATATAGAATGACGTGTATAAAATTCAATTATATTACCTGCTACATAGATGATACTCAATAGATATGCAAGAAAAAATAGTGTACATCACACACTATGTATATGAATTCTGGAATCAAAGGAATAGAAAATAGCTTGAAATATTTGGTTTTGTTTAGCATGAGTACTTGTGACTGCAGAGACTTTTAGATATTTTCATTATTACCTAAGGGCTGAAGTGATCCCAGCAGATGCTAAGAAGTCCATGGCAGTGAAATATCCTGTAGATGAAAAAAAAAAAAAAGAATATTAGAAACTAGTCCTTTTTAAATGAGCCAAGCCTGTCCCTCCTAAATTCTCAAAGCTTGGCAGTAAGATTTCTTTGAATTCTTTGCATTACCTCGAGATAATGACGCCTACCCTAAAAATCAGATGGTGAAGGAAGGGCATCCCTAGCAGAGCAGGGGTGTGGTCTAAGGCTAAATCACATCACAGAACTGTATGTTGGGACTGTGTTCCATCTGACCAGTCTTTCCTGCTGAAGAAATCATATCCCAGTAGCCATAAAGGGCTGCCTGGGAGTAAAGGAGAGAGTGGAGAAGCAGTCCTATTGCTTTGTGTTGGTGACACAACAGGAGAAGGATGAGGCTGCTGCAGATCTAGTCTCTTGTTTCAGCATCTGTTAGGGTCACCAACTCTTTCTCTGCAAACTGCCTCCCTGAGCCACTGCCCCCAGGGCTGAAAGCAGCCTTCAAGTGTGCGTGTGCACACGTATGTGTGTGCTCACTGTCTTCCTTCTGTTAAAGGGAAGAGAGGGAAGAGAAGCAAGAAAGTATGAGCCCCAACTTCCTCTCAAGTAAAGCACTTCCAGAAATAGAGATTGTCTTTGGTTCAAAGGGTAAACAAAGACACCGCAAAAACCCCAAGGCTTTTCTGGGCAGGTCCTGTTTCTGCTGCACCATTGATCTGTGCAGCTGTTAATATCTGTGAAGAACTTTGTGAAGAACAGATAATTTAAAATACAAAGGTGTTAGCCTAAGTTAGTGGTTCTCAAAGTGTATTTTCCTGGACCATCAGTAGCAGCATCACTTGCACACTTGTAAGAAATGCAAATTCTTGCCCCCCTCCCAGCCCAGAATCATTAATCATTGAATTAAATTACCTGGGAATGAGACCCAGATGTCAGCGTTTAACAAGCCTGGCAGGTGACCTGATGTACGCTAAGTGTGAGAGCCGCTGGGCTTTATGAACATGCCACTGAATCCTATGAAACACTGTTGCTAAATCTGTGTGCTTCATGTTTAAATCCCTTCCAATGGTGCTAAAATGTACAGGCATGAGAACTTTCCTTATGCTGTGGGCCATGAGCAAGATCAAGCCTCACCAGCAGCCTTTCTGAATGCCTCTTTCCCGATGTAGGTGACAGACCACGCAGAAGGCAGACATGTCATCGCCCAGTTCCACGAGTGGCAGGCCGGAACCGGACTGATCCTTTCTCGAGCGCGGAAACTTCCTATCGCTACCATTTTTACCACTCATGCCACACTGCTTGGGAGGTATCTCTGCGCGGCAAGCATCGATTTCTACAACCAGCTTGATAAGGTAAATGGTCCTACCACCTTCCCCCTCGCCGCCTTTATTTCTGATCCTGGAAGCTGAAGGATAAGAAGTATTGATCTTGACATTTTATCTGCCAGCCAGATGGCAGAAATGCCCTTTTAACTAATCAATATGCGTGACAAAGCCGCCCCTGGATGACAGAGAGCTCACAGGGTTTAACTTTTTTCAGAGTGCCCTCCAGTGTAGCAGTGAGAGGAGGTGTGTCTACTTTGGAGCAGTAGATCCAAGATCCACAGGGGCATGGAGAAAGTAAGACTCTGTGGACACAAGGCTGGGCTCCTGTCTACCCTGGAGCTTGGGAAATGCTGTGAGGATCCTGGATCCACACACAGCTCTGAATAGCAGGTACAGAACTGGCATTCCAGACAGGCAGCTTGCACCATGAGCCTTACTTACTTCCTCTGTCCTCCAAGTGAACAAATGGTCAGATTTCTCCAGTAACTTTGCAAAGAGTAGGTGGAATTTTGTCGGGGTCAAATAAGACAGAAGTTATTAGAAACAGGGATGTGGGTCCTTGTTGACCAAACAATTATGTCTGCTGATTTGAGAAGACAGACAGATTCTATGAACCAAAGTCATTCGATTTTGCTTCTTTCTTCTATGTTTCATGAGTTAAACCAGATTAAAGTATGTTTTTTACATAATGTCAATAATATCAACAAAGCATGTGCATACAAAGTCAGGAGTTTTGCAGATTTGGTATCTATATTGTCAATCAAATCAATTTACCATTTTAGAGTTCTGTTCCACTATCAAAAGAACTAAGAAGTTGGAAAGCTGATTTCTAAAGAGTTCCTAGCTTTAAACACTTGTAGGATTCTATGAAACAAATTGTGTGTGTGTGTGTGTGTGTGTGTGTGCGCGCGCGCGTGTGTAAAATGCATAAATAATACTTAGGTAATGGTTGTGAAAAATTATACTACTATCTCAAAGACACTGACATTGAATGCAGGGAAGTTTTTTTCTGACAAATTTTAACATTTGCAAAGCAATGAATAGTCCTAATAAGAGTTGACCTATAAAAAGGTCAGCTTACCCTAAAGATCAATTGTAAACATAAAATGTACATTTAAAGTAGATTCACGAAGGAATTTAGAAAGTCAGGAGATGAGAGAAATCTCCTAATGGCATCTGATATCGGTAGACTAATAAGGGCAAACCAGTGATCTGTGATAAGCTCAACAACCGTGTTTCCTGGAGAAGAGCTGACTTTGATTTTTGTGAAAGAGAAAATATTAGAGAGGCATATCAAATATTTTACTGAAGAATACTTAAGAGCATTATATAGTAATTAGTAGAAACAGATAATTATATACATCAGATGATACTTGTTTTTAAGGAACAAATGCAAGGTAATAGTTATATATTACAACTTTGTCCTCTTGATAAAGGTCAATATTTATATCATACTGTCTTCAAATAGGATTATATGTCTCCCCAGCTTAAAACCTCTCTCTGGCTGAAGTATATAAGCGTAGTAAGACCCCAGCCCACAATTCTAGTAAACTGTCCTGCCCAGCAGAGTGACTGGTAAATAACAAGTTGTCAAGAACTAGATTCTGAGTTAAATTCATAATCATTTCTTACAGAAAACAAAACAAAACTCTATAATCATTTTCCATAGTAAACCCTCTCCTCATGCTCACACTGGGTTTAGAATTTGGGTGATCCACAAAAATACCAAATTATATACGTGAAAAAAATTTAAGTTTAACATAAGAAATGTCATAATGTAGTCTTTGATTCAAGACCTAAGATCTGTCTCAGTAAGTTCTGGCTCAGGCAAATGGAGGGGGAGAGTGGGATGAGACTAAAATTAAATTATTAATTTAATTAATAATTAATTCAACTTCTATAAAAGCAGAAAGATAAAACTATTTACTCAAATAATAATTGCTAACTAAAAACATCTTTGTTAATAGCCAATTCACAAAGACCTTGAAGTTGGTTTAAGTTTTTAGTTAAATTTATTAGCTGAAATGTCATTTCAACCATTTTTAGCCAGCATATGTATTTCTGAGGCTCTCCAAGATGTTTCCAAGTTTATTCTTGTTAGTCCAGTAATGAGTCAGTTTTCCCCTGCACTAAAATAGCTAGAAAACTAATGGTGGTGGGTGAAGGTAGGAGAGGGTAAAGGATCAATGGTGACGGAAGGAGACTTGACTTGGGGTGGTGAACACACAATACAATATACAGATGATGTATTATAAAATTGTACACCTGAAACCTACATAATTTTATTAACCAATGTTGCCCCAATAAATTCAATAAAATAGTTACATACCCAATACTTAAAAAGAAAAGTTTTCTTAGGTTTGGGCCTCTCTTTTCTTGATAGCAACAGAGTTTCCTTGATGGAAATGTGAGGACCGTGCTGTTTGGGATTAGAAAATGGTGAAGGAAGCCATAGACAATTGTTTGATGGATTTTAACTCTTTCCTCTGACCAAGTTTTGAACTAGTCAACTTCAATTATAGGGTTAACCTCTGCTGTCGCTGGACTGTTTTTTAATGGCTACCATACACTTTACCTCCTTCTTTGTTCTTTTATACACATTATCCAGAATTCAACAAAAAGCTATGAGATACAGAAAAACACAGGGAAGTTCCACTGTCAAAAGAACTAGGTCCAGATATGTCCTAGATGTTGGAATTATCACACAGGGATTTTAACATGCTATCGTGAATATGGGGAAAAGTGGACAACATGTGTACCCAGATAGGGTTGCTGTGAAGCCATAGCTGTTGGCTAGGCATACCACAGGCCTAAAAGATAAGGGACCCTCTGGGACCAGGAAAAGGCAGAAGCACCCACAAGTGCCTGTCTTCACCAAGACCTGCATCTCCGCGTACTTGGTTTACTCACTTGGAAAGCCCATCATCCCATCTCTACATGTCTAAATATTAAATGCTGTCCCATATATGAAATCATATTATTCTCAACAACAATAAATAATAACAATAGCTACAGTTCATGAGCACTTTCTATGTGCCAGGCATGTTTGTAAACGTTACCTCATTTGTTCTTTACAAAAGCTCAGTGAGATAGGAAACATTTCATACTTATTTCCAGAGTTATTTTTCTTAAACGTAGGCTGTGTCTTCACCATATCTCTAAACAAGGCCTTTCAGTCTTCCATTGTATACAGGACAAAGTCTAAATTTTTAGCATCGTCTTCAGGGAATTCTGAGGTCTGGCCCTATTATATCCCACCAGGGTGTTGCCCTACTATGCCTCCTACATTCCACACCCAATGCCACAGTCACACCAGACATTTTGCTATTTTCTGCATATGCTGTATGGCTTTATATAGTTGTTCTTTCGGGCAGCTAATTTTTCAGCCTAAAATAACCTCTCCTCAAATTAAACTTTCATGTCCTAGTCCAAATGCCTTTTTATCCATCCAGTCAGCTTGGAGATATGAAGATGAATGACTCAGGGTTCTTGCCCTTGAAAATCCTACATTCTAGAGGTGATCCTGACAATATGAACACTTATATAGTATGAGATACTTATCCCTATCCTGCTCTGATCTTATACCTTACTCAGGCACTTACTCATTTCTGCCTGATTTTTACTCATTTTCTAACTAGTTTATAAGTTCTTTGAAGGTAACACAAACACATAAATTATTCCACAAATATTGGTTGAATGAGAGATTTAGTTGAATAAACGAGACAAGCCATATAAAGCTTTTAAGAAAAAATTCTGCTGATCCAAGGATACCATCTAGAGCCCTGATTCAAACATTTCCAGAGAGATGTTTGCAATTATTACAGTCAAGAAAGAATAGTCTAATGAGGAACATCAGTAATATTCTCAACGATAAAAATAAATTTAAAGAAAAGAAAGAAAGAATATTCTAAGAATTTCCTTGTTCTGATCTTTAAAATCATCTAATAAATCTTTGTTTAGTATTTTCTTCTATATCATGCATTAATTATCGGGACTGACTTATTGATTGAGTTAGAGTCTAAATGGTATAAAAGCAGGTGAGAGCACAGGCTTGGAGTCAGACTGATTTGGATCAACAGGGCTCTGCTAAGATGCTTACTAGGAATGTGACCTTGAGCAAGTTCTTTAACATTTAAAAGTTTCAATTCCCCCTCTATAAAACGAAGACCAAATAAGGGTCTCGGTGGTTGGTTTATGAGGATTAAACAGGCTATCCTGCTCAGAAGAGTGTCTGATGCTTAGTGTTGAAAAGCTTCTAATATGAAAAGTTGATACAGTGCCAGAAACTATATAGCTTTTTTCTTATGCAGCTATACTTGACATAACATTCAGTAACTAAGGCAAATGGCAAAAGCCCACAATGTTGCCAACTATTTAATTGTGGGGGTTGGCTTAATGTGTGTGTGTTTTTCTTAAGATACCCGAAATAATGAATGATTGCACAATCTCACACACCATGTAATTAAAGTAACTGTACACTCTTGAAATTATATAGTGGTATGCTTCTATAGCCACGGAAAAGCATTTGTCTTTTCTCTTTGTCAAGTTCCCTTTAAGTGAATTAAGGATAATAATAATTATCTTAATTTTTGGTATCAAGTTGAATGTCAGCTTAATTTCAGTGGTTATGGGCAAAAATATGATAAGAACCTTGAGGAAAGAAATTAGCTCAATATTTATAAAATGTGGGATAAGTAAAAGTATGATTAAAATGCCAAAAAATATCAGGGTTTCTATATGATTATAACAAAGTGGAAATACCATTTACTCAGGGGGTTAAATAGCAGTTCAGAAGCAGAAATGAAGTAAATAACACCTTTTTAAGCATAAGTAGCTCTGCACTCAGTAATGGGTTTAATAAAACTTTTCATTTCTTTCTTTGTGGGCACACAATGTTACACAGCCTTGTGGGAACACAATATGAGAAATACGTGATTGTGTTCGGCTTGTGTGGATGAATCAGGGTAAGCAAACGTATATGTGCTTGTTTTTGTGTTTTGTTTGGTTTTTCACAGTTTAACATAGACAAGGAGGCAGGGGAAAGGCAGATTTACCATCGGTATTGCCTGGAGCGGGCCTCGGTCCACTGCGCTCATGTGTTCACCACGGTTTCTGAGATAACGGCTATAGAGGCAGAACATATGCTGAAGAGAAAGCCTGGTAACTATTGCCCCTGAGTTTGTCACTGATCTTTCGGTCCCGAATGACATGTTGACTATGAGGATTTTGTTTAAAACAAATAAATACAAAGCATAAAAGAGTAAAGAAAAAAGTTTTTGCCTCTGAAAATGCAGGTAAGAGCAGCCACTTCATTAGTTATTACAAGGATTAAATCAGTTCCACTGTGAAGTGTTTAGAGCGGTGCCTGCTACACAGTAAACAACAAAACTAGAGGAATCATCATTATTGCTTTTAATTATACTGTGTCACTGTACCCATGTTATTTCAGTCATGTACTCCTGAATTCTCATTTCCACAGTTTATTGTGAACATAGATGAATTTTCTATTCCATGATAATCACAAACTAGGAATGTTAATAGACGTCTAACTGTATAAATACACTGGTATTTATTTTTCTACAATGGTACCCTCTCTCAAAAGAGCATTTTCATAATGATTTTATTTTTGCTTTTCCAGATGTAATTACTCCAAATGGCTTGAATGTTAAGAAATTTTCAGCAGTGCATGAGTTTCAAAATCTACATGCAATGTACAAGGCTAGGATACAAGATTTTGTTCGAGGTCATTTTTATGGGTATGCTTTTATTTATTAAAAAAAAAACTAGTGTGTGATTTTAGGGATCTCTAGCATAGAGAAAACAGTCTTGTTATAGTACACGGTTATCTTTCCTAGCCCCCTTTGTACTTAACAGAATTCATGTGTACATTTTGTGGCTGGGGCTTTATTTCATCAGAAAATGTTTTGTTTTGTTTTAGCCATCTGGACTTTGATCTCGAGAAAACTCTGTTCCTTTTCATTGCTGGGAGGTATGAGTTTTCCAACAAAGGAGCTGACATCTTCCTAGAGTCCTTATCCAGGCTAAATTTCCTGCTGAGGGTAAGAAAGCGCTAAGATGTCACATAATGCTTTTGGAGGAGGACTTGCTTCTGTGGGCAGTAAAGAACTTTCTGGCTTCTTAAATAGTTTTCATGAGAATGTATGATTTTGAAGATTTAAAATGACAGTCATATTATAAAAATGGCTTTGATTATTTAACGTAGATATTGGGATTGCTGCATTGTTCACTTGTGTATTTGTCTATGTCTTCAGGTATGTTTTTAAGAGAGCCACAAGCGTATCCCATTATACGCACTATGTTTTAAGATGACATTATCACATCTGCCCAAATGAGTTTGTAACCACTTGAAAAATAAATATAGAGAAATCAAGCGAATGAGAACAAAATATTACCTTTTCAAAAACTGATAAGGACCAGTAATGGAAGATGTGGCTTGGTATTATGTTTAGGGACATTATTAATGAATTTATGCACACATTTATTAAATATTAACTTTGTTTTTAGATATGAAGAAAGAGCCAATTACTATTATTCTAGACATCAAAGATAATTACGTCCTTGGAGAAATACAAGAAGGCATTCTCTCTCCCTATGGTATATTTATTCTTTAATAGCACATTGACTACTCCTGGAGGGATTTCCCTAGTCTATGGCTTCCAGAGACTTTTGAACAGATTGCTAGGCCCTAGAGTGCAGAGGCCACAGATTAGATGGCAAAATGCCCCACCCTCAGAAGACAGTCATTCCCGGAATACGTGAGCATTCATCATTCATGCTTTAAGTGGTGTATGTTTTCATTCCCGTGGCTGTTTGGTATGTCATTTCCTTCTGAGAGATGCTAGGCCAATGGTATTTGTGGGAAGAGGAGAAAATCCCATAAATTTGAGAGTCAATAAACACCAGTTTTAATCTCAGTTTTGCCAATAATCTGTTCTAAGAGGTCAGACTCCTGTGTCGAACCTCCATGCCTCTCTTCTGACCTTAGTAAAACACGGACAGTGACGTCTATAGTGCACGGTGGTTATAGGGATTGAGTTGAATTATGCATTGAAAGCACCTAGTACAGTGCCTGCCACAACAGAATTGCTGAGCATATGCTTGTTTCTTTCCCTTGGAGCTAAAAAAATAAAGTGCAATATTATGAGAATCAAGACATCGTAAATAATCTTTTGTGCAAATCAATGTATATAAGCTATGGGGGAAAAAATAGAATAAACCAAAACTAAATCCTCATTATGTTTCCAATCTAAAATTCTAAAGACCGAATTTTGACCCTATAGTATTAGCTCACAGTTATATTACTTTTTTAACCATGGAGAAGATTGTAATATCAATATCAGTTGCTAGATATGTTAGATGATTGCAGCCATGAAAATACTGTATGTCTGAATTTTCAAATTTTTAATCAACAACTGTCTATTGAAAGCCCAATTTAAATAAAAATGTCTGAAAAAGCCTCAGGAAGGTGGGTACAATTTCTCTGTGAGTCATAAAAAGTATTCTTTTTATCTAGAGATATTTTTAAAAACTGTTCCTTCAAAGTTTAAGGTCCATCCGTCACACGTTTTATTTTACCTTTGGTCATTGGCTCTGTTGTGTTTTCTGATCCCTCATCAGGTGCACAAAAGCGACGTCACAGTGGTGGCGTTTTTCATCATGCCTGCAAAGACAAACAACTTCAACGTGGAAACCCTGAAAGGCCAGGCAGTGCGCAAACAGCTATGGTAACCTCACGTCTGGGGGATGTTCTCAAGCAATAAACGTAAAGGGTTATTTTTACGTGCGTGGTTTCTAATATATATCCCTGAACTATTTTTTCCTTAAGATTATTATAGCATAAATACTACTTGGTTCTCTTCTCACTGGGCTATAATGTTAGGTTATGGAGTGGCTATACAACTGTGTTGCTATAAAAACTGTACAATATACTACCACAAAAGGATAAAGCCTCTGGAGAAATCTTTAAAGATGGGTTGAATTTTTTTAAATTTATCTTTATTGTTGAAAGTATTATAGATGTCCCCCGAAGATGGATTGAA
Source organism: Tadarida brasiliensis (assembly GCA_030848825.1). Classification (NCBI taxonomy): domain Eukaryota; kingdom Metazoa; phylum Chordata; class Mammalia; order Chiroptera; family Molossidae; genus Tadarida; species Tadarida brasiliensis. The sequence goes on along the minus strand of CM061263.1, from coordinate 34,998,205 downwards.
TTTAAAAAAGATTATTGTGGTAATATAAAAACCTATGGCAAAATAAAGAAATTAGTATAATGACCTCTTACATGTCCATAGCACATATTCAACAATTATCAACACATTTCCAATCTTGTTACATCTATAATTATATCTACTCCTCCTCCCAGTCCTCTGTCCTCCCCCGAATATCATCAAACAAAAAAACAAAACAAAACCATTAAGCTCTGTGAGCTGGTCACGGTGTTTTCTGCTGCCTCAGCTCTGGGGGTTTCGACTTGAGCTAAATTGGCAACTGCGAAAATAAGAGAAGAGACTGTACAAAAGAGACCTGTAATTTCAACAATACACTAACAAAACAACAGCACTATCATGAGAAATAAATATTTAAAATTGTGACATTGTTTAAATTATAAATCTTTTTTCCCCCCATCAGGGACATTGCACATTCTGTGAAGGAAAAGTTTGGAAAGAAACTCTATGACGCCTTATTAAAGTAGGTGCTCCGAACACTTAACCACGTCAAACATTTGGGTGTCCCTGTTCAAATTTAACAATTTCAATGCCATAATGTATTTATTTTGTTTCAAATATAAAGGAATTAATAACCTTTAAAGATGTGACATCATGTCAGTAGATTTTCTTTTATTCTTCATCTGACAAACACTTGTAAACAGTTCGTACAAACGAGAATATATTTATATATGCAGATAGGCTCTAATTCAATGAGAATCTCGTTAAATGTTAGTATGCCAATCTGAAGCTGAGAGATAGTTCATAAGATTTTAAGTAAAAATATATATTGACTTAATATATTAAATATATTGACTTATATATTAAATTAGCATGTACTTATTAACATATTAATTAATATTAACATGTATCTACTTAATAAATAATATATGAGATATATACATTTATAGATATAATAAAATATAAACAATAAAATCAAATGTATTATAATATAATAATATATGAATTTTGCCACAGTATGAACAGAAAACTATGTTTTCTCCTGACCCATGGTGGCAGCTGAGCATCATTTCTTTTTACCAGTAAAAGTATCAACTTATAGATGGACAAGTTATGGCCACTTTAGAGCATAGTACTCAGGAATAGGCAAAACATAATGAGAGCACCCCCATGATGGTCAACATGAATGCTTCTTCAAAAGTGAATTTCAATGTTTCTATTCTATCTTTAATCAAACTTCACACTTTAGTCTGTGAGTTTCATCAGTAATCTATGTTTACTTTTATTTTTTAATTGCTTAGAAGAGTGTCTGACACATAGGAAGTGGTGAATTGATGCCAGTTGTTTTTATTTTTATTATTATCATTGTTTTCCCCACAGAGGAGAAATTCCTGATATGAGCAATATTTTGGATCGAGATGATCTAACAATTATGAAAAGAGCCATCTTTTCTACTCAGGTAGTAAAGAAAAAAGTGCCTACCACTTCCCATAATTGCTAAAAATCAATGTAGATCAATATTTTAATTTATTGGAATGGGCTAATTTGTGAAATTTTTAAATTCAGGAGCTAAAAAGTCGTTCTTATGTATTAACCTAAATGACAGCTTTATATTCTCTTTTATGAGTGGTTTTCAGGGCTTTTCTTGTATCCAATTAAACAATTCATTTGCTAGTTACTTGGCAGGGAAGATAACATGATCCCAAAGTGGTTTTCCAGGGCAAGGCTCACCCATTGCATTCTGGGTGTGTTGAGTCCTGTGATTTCCCCAAATGTGAAAAGCTCGACTGCATAATTTGTGGTAGTGTGTTTGTGCTCTCCCCTGGCACACAAAAAAATTTATTTGGGCCTGGTCAGTGTGGCTCAGTGGTTGAGCGTCAACCCATGTACCAAGAAGTTGCTAGTTCGATTCCCGGTCAGGACACGTGCTCAGGTTGTGGGCCCAATCCCCAGTGGGGGGCATGTAGGAGGTGGCCAATCGATGTTCTCTCTCATGGATGTTTTTATCTCTCTCTCCCTTGCCCTTCCTCTCTCTCTAAAAATCAATAAAGAAAAAAATGTTAATTTATTTAGAACCATTATATCCAATTGAAAAGCTGTGTATATTGCAATGACAACAAAATCCTAAATTTTTCTAAAAGCTTGGAATTTTGAGTTATCATAGAGAAAAGGTGAATGTTCCTCAGTGAAGTGGAATTGTTGCAAAGAAGAAAAGGTAGGTGTTGTGTTAGGCATGCACCAAAACCTTGTCATAGTAGTGAGGGATCAGGCACCAGAAGACAGCCCCACTAGAAGGATCCAAAAGAGTAGCTCACCTTGAGTTAGGATTTCAGGACACTCTTATTCTGAATAAGTCCTGGGAGAAGGCAAGGTGTCTTGGCCTTTCATATAGTGGCTGCAGGTGGAAAACAAAAGTATCATGTGTTCACAATGTCTGAAGGCAGTGCTTCAACCCATTATCCTCCTCTGAAACACACAAAACTTAGCCATCCTCATTAGTGTCATCTCAAAGGACTGGAGGCAGAAAGGTTGGATGAAGTGTCGTCAATGACCTATTGTTGAAATTAGTCACACATCAGTTCTTTCCGCAGTTAACATTTCCTTCCGTTACTTCAGCGACAATCTTTGCCTCCAGTGACCACTCACAACATGATGGATGACTCCACTGATCCCATCCTCAGCACCATTAGGCGGATTGGACTTTTCAACAGCCGCACAGACAGAGTCAAGGTACAGCTAATTGTTTCTGTGGGTCACTTCAAAATGATATAGAACATATCTACTGAGGACTTATTAGAAGCCTTTCTTATTTGTTTTAACAACTACCAAAAATATGTTAAATACTTCTAAAGAAAATTAATTTTGTTTCCTGCCTTGAGTAATTAAAGTATAATGACTATTTTGGTATCATTCTTGAGAACTGAAGAATATTTATGGCTTTGAGTCATAATTCTTGCATTTATTTTCACTGTACAAACTGTCAGTAAGCATAAGGAGATTATCTAATTTTTAAAGATTTAAATATTTTCTAAGAATTAATTGAATTGACAGATCTCTGAGATTACATGAATTGTCTTTGTTTCTTTCTGATAAAGTTCATCTTTAAGGGAAAATATGAAAAGTTTTCAGTTTTAGAGAATGTGGTGAACAATATTTTTATGTAATTTTCTATAGGCCAATTTATACTTTTAACTTGAGTTTCTACAATGATCAAACATAGTACTAGTTGTATGAATAAGACCTGGTTTCTATCACTGTGGTGCCTAACATGATGTTTACTGAAAGCCTGTTATGTTCCAGGTATTTGCTAGGTGTGGTTGGCAATGGTGAACAAGTTAACAAATAATTGCTTAACCTTACCCAATTTCATTCACCAGTATTCAACATCAAGATGTCACAAGCTTTACCAGTCTTTTCAAAGGTCCCCCTTTCCCTTCTTTCTCTCACCTTTAGCAGATAACCCAGTTGAGAATTCAAGGAGTATAAACTCCTTCAGTGCCCCTCGATACTGGCCTCAAATATAGATTTTTGACCTATTCTTCCTTTCTTTCCTTGATGTCCTAGGGTTTTTAAGAAATCTCATTCCTCCCACATTCTAGGGAAACAGCCTGTTTACCCTCTCTTACAGTTTAGGCATGAAAGACAACTCTTTTCCTTGATGTCTACCAATATTGTTTGAATTTCTCCACATTAAAAAACAAACAACTTTGCCTTAACCCTGTCTCCTTTTGATGTTCTTAATTTTTTCTATTTTTCTATCTTTCCTGCTCTGCAAAATTTCTTGAAAAAGTAATCTATTCTTAAATTCATTTTTTATCTTGTGTTCTGTCTTTGATATAGGCATGAGTAGAGGTAGTGGAAGGAGACAAATTAAGAATTCACTACCATAGTACAGGTGAGAGATGTTGAACACCCCTTACAAAGGCCATGTCAGACATACTGGAGAGGAGGAAACAATGGGAGAGATGGTTTCACATAGAGAAGATCATACTTAGTGACCAATGGACATTAAGAATGAGAAAGAAAGAAGGCAAGAATCATAACCTCCCGGCTTCAGTATCTAACCAATACTTTCTAAAAACTAAGGAAATGCTTTAACAGAAGTTGGTTTGTGGGTCACGTCATGAATTGAGTTCTGTTTTTGATAGAATGAGCCTGAGTTATGTGTGAGATATTCAAGTTGAAATGCTTAACAGTTACTTAGAAAACATAGGGCTGGGGCTTTCAAGGATAGTCCAGAAGGGAGCTGTCAGTGTATGGGCAGTAGTAGAGACCAGGGAATGACCACCCTGCCACGCTGGAAGACCAGGTTGAATGAGTGGAGATTTAAAAGGGGGATTATAAGATGAAAAGTCAGGAAAAGAAAGAAAAAGCAGAGAATTATAAGAGGAAAATGTTGCAGAAATCAAGCAGAAGAAATGTTCTTGATAGTAAGAGGAGCTCGGAATACAGCAATAAGTGATTCAAGCTATTTATCACATGTTCCATGCTGTGTTAGCCTTTTTCTTTCAAGCATATTCTATACATACACACAGTGATGGGTGGTTTGTATTTCCTCATTTGTGTTTCTGCATTTCCAAAATTTTCAACACCTTGCACACCTCTTCTAATAAATAGTTGGGTTAGAAAAATTTCCCTGGAAATGCAGGAATGTCTCTGCCAAGGATGCACCTTCCTTGACCGTTTTCAGCAGGATTGGATCATCACAGAGTATATTAATAGTAGCTTGGCCTCCTTCTCATATAATTTACCCTAGACTGGTCCTTCTTATTTCATTTATTTATATACATATATGTTGTCTCTTGGAAAGGAAATAAATAATGGGGATAAGACAGCCTCTTATTGTCCTGTAGATTTCTGTTTTTCTCAGAACCTCCTATGTCACACCATATCTGTGGATCTTCCTCTAACTGTCTGTGCCTGGCACATGTTGTGTGCAGTAAATACAGACGGCAGTGGCATGTGGGAGGGCGGGAAAAGGAGAGCTGAGGCTGGCTTCCTCTGCTCTTGGGAGGACTGTGACTGCAGGTCCCTTGAAGTTTTGAACAAAATATGCTTTACTGATCTATGTTTCCACAAAAAAAAAAGTGTGATAACAGAGGCAATTTCCCAGAAATGAACAAGAACTTCATTCCATGAACATATTAAACACTTTCATACCCCCGTATCATTGCTAATGTTATTCTTTTTCTGAAATACCTTTATCTCAATCATTCTAACTATTCCTTTGGGATCCAAACTAAGTCATCTCTTCCTAGCACTATTCCTTAATATACACTCATCTACTCCAGGCAGAACAGTTGTTTCCTTATCTGCATTGCCAAGACACTTCATATCTACTGCAAGTAATGGAATGACCACATTGAATTTTATATATATATCTGTTGTTATTAATCCTCACCCAAGGATATTTTTTCGACTGATTTTTAGAGAGAGTGAAAGGGAGGGAGGGAAGGGAAGAGAGACAGAGAGAGAGAGAAGCATCAATGTGAGAGAGACACACACATCAAGCAGTTGCCTCCCACATGCACCCCTGGGGCCGGGGATAGAACCTGCAACCCAGGAACATGCCCTTGACTAGAAATCTAACCTGAGACCCTCCCAGTGCATGTACAACGCTCTAACCACTGAGCAATTTCTCCAGAGATACTGTGAGTTCTTTGAGGCAGTGATCATGTCTCATATATTTTTTTCTGTTTTCATCCTCTGAGAAGCAGCCACTAACACAGGATTAGATATGAAAACACTTGTGGAAATGCTGTGAAGAGTAAGAGGTGAAGGCATGAGCAGGCAGGGAGGGTGGTGCAGCGAAGCAGGAAGGAAGGATGCGGTAAGAAAAGCCACAGACTGCAGCCGGTTCTAACACAGTCTCAGCCTTTCTTTCTTTCTTTCTTTCTTTCTTTCTTTCTTTCTTTCTTTCTTTCTTTCTTTCTTTCTTTCTTTCTTTCTTTCTTTCTTCCTTTCTCTTTCTTTCTTTCTTTCTTTCTTTCTTTCTTTCTTTCTTTCTTTCTTTCTTTCTTTCTTTCTTTCCTTCCATCTTTCCTTCTTTCTCTTTCTCTCTCTCTCTCTCTCTCTCTCTCTCTCTCTCTCTCTCTCTCTCTTTCTTTCTTTCTACAGGAAGGGAAGCCCAATGTAATGAACAAAAAACTGAAATTCATAATGATGAACAAATACATAAAAAATATACACGCATAGCCCTGGCCGGTTTGGCTCAGCGGTTGGAGCGTCGGCCTGCGGTCCAGAGAGACCTGGGTTCGGTTCCCGCTAGGGGCATGTGCTTCGGTTGCAGTTTGTCCTCGGCCCTGGTTGGTCGTGCGGGTGGCAGCCACTCGATGTGTCCCTTTCACATCGATGTTTCTCTCTCTCTCTTTTCCTCTCTCTCCCTCCCACTCTATCTGAACAAAAAATGGAAAAAAAAATGTCCTCGGGTGAGGATAAAAAAAAAAATATATATATATATATATATATACACGCATAACAGCACTATGTAGTGACTCAAAATGGGGGAGGCAGTGAGACACACAGTGGGCGCGCATGTGCCCACAAAAACAAAAAGACAACAACAAGAAAATAGTTTTCAACACTTAACACAAATTCGGTACTACTTTACAATTCTTCCTTTCTTAGTACAAAAGATGCCTCTGTGTGTGTGTGTGTGTGTGTGTGTGTGTGTGTGTGTGTGTTGTGGTTTGCTGATGACTTATTTTAAATATATTAGTGTGACTACATACATTTTGCTGTGTTTAACAGCCTTTTCTTTATGCTTTATCTTCATGTGTACCTTCCATCTATCAAAACAGTTTCAGGTTGGCAGGCAGATGGCTGCCTTATTCCATGAACAGTTGGATGCAACAATTAATGGGGATTCATATGCATAACGACTGGGATTCCCCAATCAAACATTGCTCATTGGAAGAATCACTCATTGGGTAGACATGGGTTGGCACTAGCACCCATCTCTGCCTGTCTATTGGCCAAGAGCAGCTGCTGGTGGGTCTAGAGTGGATGCAGTTGGGGCTGTCAGTCAAGATCCGCAGGTCCAAGATGCCTTAGAGGAAATCTGAGCCGCAAATTTAGGACAGCCACATCTCCAAAGAAGGCAGCATACCAAGTCCTTAAAGACGGTACTCACACTGTCTGGCTTCAAATCTCTGCCACTTATGCAGTTTATAAGTTTCCTTAATATGCCTGTACCTCAGTCTTCTCATCTGTAATAATAATAAAACAGGCCCACACTCATAGCATTGCTGTGAGATTTAAAAAGTAATAGATGCTGCATTCAGTACAGTATTGGCACATGGTCAGTGCATAATCGATGTTAGCTTTTGTTTGTACTGAGTCTGGTAACAGCACATGATGGATGCTTAATAACTTCTAGAAGAGAGGTATGAACAGGGTTTGGTGAGAGTAGAAGCTGGAAGATTTGTCTTTCCTGCAGGATTTGATAAAATGTTTTATCAAAGAGATGACATGTTAGCTAGAGCTTGAGTGGTGAGCAGGAGTTCATCATGCAAGTAACAGGAAGGAGGGCTCACCCAGCAGAAGCAGCAGATGAAAAGGCACAGAACTACAACAGCACTTCGCTTATGTAGAGTGAAGGAAGTTCGTCTCATGCAAATCATTTATGCCGTTAAACTCATAAATATTCTGAATATTCATTTATTATCATAAAGCAAACACACACACTCACACAAAAGAAATAAAAGAATATCCCCTTCCTAACAATACACTCTCAAAGTGCTGAGATAAACTTTGGTCAGTTCAGAATTAGGTATTGTGTTTTATTAACAATATCCTTTAAAAGCTTGATACTAATTCCAGCTCTGTGCTAATATAAGTTCTATTGGATTGTTTGTATGTTTATAGAACCCTATAGAGCAGTTCTTAACTCTCAGAGTGAATTGACAAGTTTTTTACATAAATGTGACCATTTGATTCAGGAAACGCTGCAGATTATCTTGACTTTAAATTTGTCTTCTGTCAGCAGTGTGGTACAGTGCGAGAAGCCTAGACTGCAGATTTCAGGTCACTGTCCTGTGCTGAACTCTGAAAGTAACTAACTTCCTGGGACCTTACTTCCCTCCTAACATAAATACAGTCAGACAAGTTTTTGTTCATTTGTGATCCAGGGCTTGCTATGAGCCAGGTGCTCCGCTGGGGGCTTTTGTATACAGGATCTCATTTAATCCTTCCTATAACCTTGGGCTGACCTCTAATATCCTTTCTTCCACCTTGGGCTTCTGCAATTGGCTGTTTTCGGGCCCAGAACAGCTGCCTTCTTATTTTAGTTGTTTGATCATTCTGTTTGACTGGGAACAAAACAAACAAGCCACGGTGTTTTCATGTTCCAAAATGGGATTTGGAGAGTACAAATTTCCCTAAGTGGAAATGCCAAGTAGGCACAATGCCTTTCAAATCCCCCTGACCTGATACTTGCCAAGAGAGTATAATGGGCTGTTGATTTGATGGTTGCCCAGACAGTCATATCTGTGTTTTTTATCTCTTTTCCTAGTGTAGTATTTTGCACTAGATACTTTCTAGAAAAAAAGTATCTTATCCATTTTTACTTTGCCAGTGTGCGATTCTCGTGATTGAATAAATAAATCATTTTCATGGTACTGGTTTTGGACATTTACCATTTTATTTCTTCTTAAGTTTAACATACCTTCTATTTATAAATCTACTGATTTATATAACTAACGCCTGTAAAGTCTGAGTTTCTTTATTTCTAAAATTAGGACAACGAGAATGTTTATTCTACTCATCTCACCATGTTGCAAAAATTAAATAAGGCAATATATATGAAAATTATACAACCTATGATATCATTATTATTATATATCCAAATTAGGGTTTTTTTTTCCCAAAGTAATCTCTTTGGAAGAATATATACTTATTCTGTGAATAAAAAATAAAAAGTATAGTGTGCTTGTTAAAGCGCATTTTCTTCTTCCTCTTCCTCTTTCCCTTTCCCTTCCCAAACAATTCAGTTCTAAAGCCATTAGGTGGGGCAACACAAGGTAGGTGTCTACCCTGGAAGGAGGAGCATGAGGCCACAGTCCAGAGAAAGTAGTCAGAGCCCAGACAGCGAGGATGCCCACACCGTGCGGAGCCCCCCAGCTGTGGAGTCAGTGAGGCAGCGTCTGTGCACTGAGGGAGTGGCAGCGGAGGGAGATGAGGTTAAATAGAGGGCAGTCGTCTTAGTCCGTTCAGGTTGCTAACAAAATAATGACCGAATGGTCATTATTATTTATAATGGCTTATAAACAATAGACATTTATTTCTCACAATTCTGTAAACTGGGAAGTCCAAGATCAAGTTCCCAGCTGGTTGAGTTCTGGTGAAGGCCCTCTTTCTGGTCCATAGATGGCGCCTTCTTGCTGTGTCCTTACATGGGGGAAGGGACCAGCGATCTCTCCTCCCCCTTTTGTAAGGCACGAATATGTATACTATATAACATATTACATTTTCACATTATTATATATAAAATAATATAAATATATGATATTAATTATATATTAAGTATAGTATTATAATATAGCATATTATTAATTATACTATTAAATTATATATTATATTAAATATGATTATATTATATAATATAACTACATGTGTATAATCCCAGCACTTTAAAATCAGATTTTATTTATTTATTTAATTTTGTTTTTCTTTATTGATTTTTAGAGGAAGGGAGAGGGAGAGAGAGATAGAAACATTGATGAGAGAGAACATCGCCTAGCTGCCTCCTGCATGCCCCCCACTGGGGATTGGGCCCACACCTGGGCATGTGCCCTGACCAGGAATTGAACCAGCGACCTCTTGGTGCATGAGTTGATGCTCAACCACTGAGCCACACTGGCTGGGCTCAGATTTTATTTTTAATAATTATTTAGCTATGAGGGGAGGCTGACAGATAACCTACTAATCAGTGAGAACTTCAATAGAAGAAACAGGAGAATTCATTCATTCGGTGACCAATTAGGTAGCTATTCTATCCGCCCCTTTCCAGTCACAGCCATGTGGTCTGGTCGCTGCCTTGGAGCAGTACAGGGAGTGCAGTCGCAGAACAGGCTCATACCAGTGGACGAGAGCCAATTATCACATTTGTGAGCTAGTTTTAAACATAGCTGTAGGTTAAAATTAAATTATATAAATGTAAAATTACATAAATGTAAATTAATTATAGTAAAAAGAAAAGTATGCTCAAAACTCATCGCACCCTAATCGTTTACTACATTTTACTGCTATCTATGCCCTCGGGGTTCTGACTATCGTACCCACCTGGTGGACATGCTCTCTAATGATAGCGACTGCTCTTCTTATCTCCAGATCAGTGATCTCTCATTGGTAGCTCGAAATTGGCCATGGTGGAGTATTTATGTAGTTAAAATGGGTGAACACTACATATCTTGTCTTGATCATGTATGGATTGTACAGATTTAAGAAAGTGGTAGAGAAATGTCAATAATGCAGATTAAACTAAAATGAGTGTTGTGTCTATAGTCATTACACTGTGAGTGACACAGAAATACGGGAAAATATTTTTCCATCATTAAAAATATCCAATGCAACAAAGAAGTCACTCATGTCATTGATGAACCTGTGAAATTCTGGCATACATCTCTGTATTTCACTCTTCCTTTTGCTCCATAACAAAGGAATCAACCAACATCTATGTCAGAACTATATTCAGTCATCAATTGAAACCATAAGTCTGTAATGAATAGACTTATGTAGATTTCTCAAAAATCTACATAAGCAGTATGTTATAATTTATTGCCATAGAATTTACACAACAAATATTATCTATTTTTAAGAGACTTTATTTTTTAGAGTACTTTCACGTTCACAGAAAAATTGAGCACAAAGTGCAGAGAGTTCTCACAGGCCATCTTCCCCAAACATGCACAACCTCCCCGACTATCAACATCCCCCACCACAGTGATAGGTTTGTTACGATGAACCTACATTGACACATCATTATCACCAAAGATCCATAGTTTACATTAGGGTTCACTCCTGGTGTTGTACCTTCTATGTGTTTTGATAAGTGCATAATGACTTGTATTCACCATGAGTGTATCATACTATGTATAGAATAGTGCACTTCCCTAAACATCCTCTGTGTGCTATTTATTTCTCCCTCCCCCAACCCCTAGTAACCACTGACCTTTTTACTGTCTCCGTAGTTTTGCCTTTTCTAGGGTGTCAAATAGTTGGGAACATACAGTCTGTGACCTTTTCAGATTAGCTTCTTTCACTTAGCAGTATGCATTTAAGGTTGCTCCATGTCTTTTCATGGCTTGATAGCTCATATTCCATCATCTGAATGTACTACCATCTATTTACCCATTCACTTACTTAAGGACATCTTGGATGCTTCTAAGTTTTAACAATTATGAATAAATTTGATAGTACACATCTGTGTGCAGGTTTTTGTGTGTCCATTTTTTATTGTTTGGAAATTGTATGCTATAATGATATCTTTTTATCCATAAAATGTGCAATAAACTTACTTACAAATATTTATTTAAATTTCTGTGTTTTGGTTCTTGGAGGTTTACCAGCATAGCACTGCTTAAACGCTGCAGTAAACACTGGCTTTTCCTCTGAGTGAAATGGGAGGCCACCAGAGGATTTTGAGCAGGGGAGTGGCTGACATTTTTAAAGGTTCACTCTAGTTGTTGTGTTGAGATCTTAGTGAAATAGAAGGAGTTAGAGAACCAAATTAAACCTTTACTGCCAATAAAGACTGGGTTGGAGGATGTGGTTTAGCATGAAAACAACACTGTCACACAAACAACTTCCTGTCCTCCCAGCTATGCCTTGGAATCGAAGGAAAAGATAGTCCACGGAGTAGATACTTACATGGAATGGTGGGAGGAGAGAAAAAGTACCCAGGCTTCTTTCTTTCTTTTCTCCTCTCCAAACCCAACCCGGGAATCTAGGACACAAAGATTTTACAGTATTAAAATAACCAAATTGTAGGAGATTTTTTTGCTTTAATTTCTTCTTTCTTTTTCTTTCTCATTAGAGTTTTCCTTTTTCAGGTGATTTTGCACCCAGAATTTCTATCCTCCACCAGCCCCTTGTTACCCATGGATTATGAAGAGTTCGTCCGAGGTTGTCATCTTGGAGTATTTCCGTCATACTATGAACCGTGGGGTTATACTCCAGGTATGTGACATGTATAGATTGTGGAATGTTTTAAATTTTATTTCATGCATGTGTATGTGATATTCAAAGTTGATATATAATTGACTATTGGATAGAGAAGCACAAAACCAAACTTAAGTGAGTGCGGGAATGTGGGAAATCATTAATGTCAGGTAATGAGAGTGATACATAACTTAAGGCAGGCTTTCCACCAAAATGTCATTTCATAGGACAAAGTTAAACTTAACCTGAAATGCTAGAGGAACTATATCTAGTCATATCTAAATAAGTTAATACAGGTAAAGAACTTAGTACTGAGCCTAGCACAAAGTAAACATCGCTATTGCTAGATAGACGGGTCTTTTTTCTCCTCTGCGTGCATAAGAGGACACTGGAGCTGGTCTGCAGCCCAGCCTTTGTCTGTTTCCCTGGCAGCCGAGTGCACTGTGATGGGCATCCCCAGTGTGACAACCAACCTCTCCGGCTTTGGCTGTTTCATGCAGGAGCACGTGGCTGATCCTACTGCGTACGGTGAGATTTTCCGTCATTGACCCGGCCCAGGAGAAGTGACATTTAACTACACAATGCACAGGGTCTTTACAAAACCTAATTCCAAGGCTCTCCTGATTAAACTAATGTTTATATTTCTGTGCCACAAAAATAATTATACAGTCTATAGAAAAGATAAAAATGCTATTAATATTAAACATATTGCCCCAAAGACAAACTACGAAAGGAGTTAAATGAACAAACAAAATTGAAACAGAATAAACAACAGCAAAAGGAGTATTGAACTTGGATAAACCTGCCCTTTACTTTTTAAAAATTTTTTCTGAACTGGTTTGGCCCTCTACTACCTAGAAGTAATATTACAATAACTATGGTCTTAGAAGTGATTTTACAATAACTATATCGGTCAGCATAATTATTTAAAAGGTCCAAGCCAAGTGAGCAAAATTCACTTACATTGTTTAATATGACTGGAGAATTTGCATATCACCATTTCTAAGTCCATATTGCGTAGCAGCCAGTGAAGTTCAGATGGGCTAGATTCTCTGCCTATACATTGTCAATTCCCTGGTCCTTTACAGTTGCATTGTCACTGTCTTTCCTCAGGCTAGAATTGTGGTTCTCAGCCATGTATGCGTACTGGAAATGCCAGGGAGTCTAAAAAGCACTGACACCCAGGTCTCACCCCAGAAATTCTGGTTAGTGAGCAGCCCCAGGGTATCCTTATACTGCCAGATTTTTTTAAAAAAAAAACAAGAGCTATTTTGTTGTCTGTGTGTTGGTAACAGTTATAAACTGTTAAAAGATCACAGAAGATACACAGCTTTGGAAGGGAAAAGATAAAGCAGAGGCATTAGGGTGTTAGGGAGTAGATAATGCATGTGGTCTCCCATAGAACCTAAGGAATAGAAGAAGAAATGCTCTAAGGTGAGCCCTGCTTTTTACCTGTGCATTGGCTTGTGTGCCCCTCAGGTATTTACATTGTTGACAGGCGGTTCCGCTCTCCAGATGATTCTTGCAATCAGCTGACTCAGTTTCTCTATGGATTTTGCAAACAGTCACGCCGCCAAAGAGTTATCCAGAGGAACCGAACTGAGAGGCTCTCAGATCTTCTGGACTGGAGATACTTAGGCAGAGTAAGCAAATTTGTGATCAACACAGAGGACCACTTTAAAAATCCCACTGGACCACAAACGTATTGATTCTAGTCATAATCTGTAAAGTCAACTCAGTATCATCATTGTTAAAATCTCAGTGGTTTTTCACATCTTTTTTTTATTTTTTGCATATTATGAATTTGCAAAGTCCTAAACCCAGTTTTTCACATTTCGTCTGAGCCTATAATAGCAAGTGTATCAGGATCTAGCACTGATTTTACTAGTTACTCTATTGACATTGCTTAACTTGATGCATCACAGGTATGCAGAGATGTTTCATGAAGATGAGGAAAACATCAAGACAAAAATCCCTACTTTGTTTCACTCTAAGAGATAATGTGATCTTACTCCTCAGCTACAGTGGGTAACAGGAATAATATTGTTTTTCAAAATGAGAAGTGCAGAGGGAAGTACCTTCTTTCATGCAGTAGGTTTACAAATACCCAGATGTTCATATATCTTAGCACTGGAGAATTTAATAAAAGATGAACTGACTTCACCTTCACATAATGTATCTGCTTAGATACTGCTAAATTTCCCCAGACAAATGATAGATGCTGCCATTTGCTGAGTATCTATGCACACAAATCCCAGTGCTCATTACAACTCTGGATGGTTAATTTTATTGTCTTCATTTTATAATGAAAGCAGACTATTAAGGCTCTTAGATAGTGATTTTTCAACCTTTTTCTTCTCATGGCATACATAAACTAATTACAAAAATTCTGCAACACACCAAAAAATATATTTTTTGCCTATCAAGCAAAAAACATAGGTATAATTTTGATTCATTCACACCAGACTTTAGTGTTGTGTTGGTTGTTGTCATTTTTTTATTTGACAATCTAAGGGCAAAGAGGTCAGTTGCATGATTTAGACATTCTCCCGGTGCACTAGTTTGAAAATCACTGCTCTTAGGACTTATATTTCTTACCTAAGATCTAAAGTGAGATTTAAATCCAGTTTGTCTGATTATTCAGGCCTCATCTTCCCCCCCACACCATACTGCTTCTCTGTAGCATGAAACCAGTGTTTTCAGTCCCCTTAGCATAATTCAGAGTTCAGTATGGCTTTTCCTTCCAATGTTTTGTAGCATGTCTTTACCTACTCATTGGATAATAATAAAAGTATAAACTGTCACTTTTTTTTCTGATTCTCAAAGTAGAATCTATCACTTTTTTAAAAATACATTTCGTAACTAAGTGAAAAATATTTTATATAATAACTTGGTTGTTGAAGTATGTAGATCTTTTTTTGTAACTGTGAATTGGTCTTCAATCATAGTATTACCAGCACGCCAGGCACCTGACATTAAGCAGAGCCTTTCCAGATAAATTCCATGTGGAATTCACATCACCACCAACGGTAAGTATTTTATGTATTGTTTGTTTGTTTTGAAAGATAAATTTCTTATTTATGCTAAGTCCTAACAACACCTTTCAATTTGGAAGTAGCTAAGTACACAAATGATTATACTTTTTCATAGTGTTCCATCAAAGCAAAGAACAGACCATCAGACCAACCCAAAGCCCTCGGTTCAGAGCTAGCCTCGTGGATAAGATGGGCAGTCAGCTAACTCATGTAGTTGGAGAAGCATCTCCGCATTCAATCTCTCGGCCTTAGTGCTTGAAACCGCTCCATTAGACATCTATTCTTTTGAGAGCTGTTCAAAAGTAAAGTAGACTGCTTTAATAGGTAGTTAATTTGCTATCCAAGGAAGTGTTTAAGTACAGGGTGACGGCTTGGCAAGAGTAATATAGACTGAAGTCAAGCACCACAGGAAGAATTGGACAAGATGGGCATTTATGTTCCACTCAGCAGTGCCCACCAGGGAGTCTTCTAAAGACTAACTGCACATTATATTTATGGGACAACAAAGGTGCTTGTCATCAGATTCACTTAGAAGGATAAGGTAGGAAACACTGCTTAAAGCAGGGCAGCATCAGAAATTCCTCTTCAGCAGGATTGTCCTGATAGCTGTCTACATAGTGGTCCAACAGCTAAACTTCTTGGTCCCCCTAACCATCGGGTGATAGCTTAGAAGATGAAACCCACACCTTTGGGTATGAGATCCATCTTAGCTACTATGACTCACAGGAGCCAATGTCTCATGTAAATTTCCACAGACATCTTCCATGGTCTCTGCAGGGGTATGCCCAATGACAAGACTCATCAAATGCAGGGATTCCCCAAAGCTATGGATCCTCATTTAATATTTATAGATCCTCCAAGTACTGATGTTAACTTCCACTCAGGGGTCATTTTTACCATAAACAATTTTGCCTACTAATACAAATTATATTCCACCTATATCAGATGTCCACGACAACAGACCTAGCAAGTTAACCCAAGGTACAATTTGCCCACAGAGAAGGTGAAAGGGTTTTGTAAATCCCTCCATCTACAAATTTCACTCCCATGTTCATGACTTTAACAGAGTTCATTGCTTAGCTTTTTTAGAGGCAGACACTCCACTTGAAGGTAATTCAGCTATATTCATCCACTAATCTATTTATTCAACTATTAAGTGTTGAATCTCCTCTGAGCCAAGTCCTAAGTGCAGGCTCACCTTTTTTTCTGTGTGGTTTTCAGGTAATCAGAACTGTGAAATGACTGTGCAAGTCTAACATAATAGTTGAAATACAGTGACAAGTACTGTGACAGTTGTATACATGTGTCTCTGTATTCAAGCACGTGCACTCACTCCTAGAGGGCAGGGACCATGTTTTTCATCTGTTTCCTCGGTGCCATTATCACGCCTGACACATTTGGTGCTTAGCATGTATTTATGTCAGTGAATCTTAGGTAGAAAGGCAATTTGATGAAAACCTAATGATATTTGCTCATTAACTGAAATGAAAATAGCTGGTGGAATTTCAGAGTTAGCTCAGTGGCCTGGCTTCCAGGATTCTTTGTAGTGGTGCTGTCCGTGGCAAGTCAAGGCTGCCTATGTCCCATAATTTCATGGAGCAAACCTGAAGGATGACATAGACTGATGACACTATCAGCAGTGTCACAGGACTGCTGAGATGAATGGTTCTGGAGGGATCCTCACCCTGGTACACATGTTGCTGCACCACTTACGTGCTGTGTGACCTTGAGCAAGTCATTGGGCCTCTCTAACCCTTAATTTTCTTCTGTAAATGGGAACAAGTTTCCTGGAGTGTTGTTACAAAGGTGAAATAAGATCACATACATGTAGTACTTGGCACATGTCAATGCTTAGTAAAATAAAGCTATTTATTTAACGAATCTTTCTTTAGCTTGTTAGTACCAGAATTAGAGTGAATCAAAATTAGTAGCTACTGAACAGACCACAGAAAATATCCAACTATGGCCCTGGCCAATTTGGCTCAGCGGTTAGAGTGTCGGCCAACAGACCGAAGGGCCTTGGGTTCGATTCCCCGTCAAGGGTATGTACCTGGGTTGCGGGTTGGATCCCCCGCCCTGATCAAGGTTGTGTGGGAGGCAGCCAATCACTGTCTCACTCACATCATTGTTTTTCTCTCTCTCTCTCTCTCTGTCTCTCTCCCTTCCTCCCTCCCTTCCACTCTATCTAAAAAATTAATGGAAAAATATCCTCGGGTGAGGATCAACAAAAATAAAATAAAATAGCCAAGGCATTCTGAAGCCTGGGCTTCAAGCAGAAACAAAACAAAAAAAAAAAAATTAAAGAAAAAAAAATCCAACTATGTTTTTTATAAAATGCACATGCAAAATGTTTACAAATTTATTGGAAAATTGAGAAGTTGTTATAACGTTTGTGTCTTATTTGTATCTTTGGCAGACAGAGGGATTTAAATACCCCAGACCGTCTTCAGTACCACCTTCTCCTACAGGATCTCAGGTCTCCAGTCCTCAGAGCAGTGATGAGGAAGACGAAGATGAGGACGAGAGATACGATGAGGAAGAGGAGGCGGAAAGGGATCGGTTAAATATTAAGTCACCATTTTCTCTGGGTCATGTTCCATATGGGAAGAAAAAGCTGCATGGTGAATATAAGAACTGAGCTCCACACTTGTGGAACAGAGCTAATTTAGTGACAGCACAGAGCATAGTAGGAGTGGTTATTGAAAATGCTACCAATTTCATTTTCTTCTTCTAGGTATCACAATGGGATTTATTCTCTGCCTAAAGAGTGGAGATTAAGTGAATAGCAATTTTATAACTTAAAATAAAATCCAAGTTATTTTCTTCAACTCCTCTTTCCCCAGTAAATTTAGTATGAGGGAGAGTGTTAATTAAAGGAGGAAGCCTGGAAGTGTTTTTTAAATGGTTAATTTAAGCAATAATAATTTTTACTAGTGGTTTTTAAATTATCATCACCATAATCCTTTGCTTGTTATTTATAAAGCTTCTATACCTACCAAACAAGTCTCCCATTCTCCCACCCTCCCCCCCCAAAAAGATCCTGTTCTTAGCCACGAACATGCACTACCTACATATTTTAAATAACTCGGTCTTTAATGATTCTCTTCATTTTTCACAAGTCAGAAATATGAATTTATGTCTAGCTTTGAAGGCAATAAAAATCCATAATAAAATAGTTATCCTAAGTCCAGATGTTGATGCATATTTGTGCATATTTTCAAGGTCACTTCTCAAATTAATGACAGGACGATGTTACCATCTGTACTGTAGTATCTGACTGTAACAATTATTTATTGTTGGAAAGGAAAGCCTATTTGAAAACTTGGTCAATCATCTACAGATGATAAATTGTTAAATACAAATGAATATATATATCAATATTTAAAGATTTAACTTTAATTGGTAATGTCTTATTTAAAATTCTTTTAGACATTTGAATAAGATAATGTGTAAAGCACCTGCTGTGTAATAGCACCTTATGAAGGACAAAATTTAAAAATAGCTTTTTAAAAAGAAAAGCAAAAATAAAATTTATAGTCTACTTTATAATGACAGTGTCTCTAACATTTTCATGATGTGCTTAGAGACATTGTTGAATGTAATTAAGCATCTTTATGTTTTAAATGTAATTAAATGTAACAAATCCACACTCACTCTTGTTTTTTCACAACCGAGTATTATTACTGACTATTATTTAGATCACAGTGAATGCCTTGGTTGGCATATCATTTGATCTAGATCAACAGAGGCTCTAAAAACATTCTGGTCTCCTCAGTGCTGTACTGTTGGTGGCAACAAGAAAGAGTAACAATGATGGTATGTCCGATAGTTCAAGACCAGCTAAAAACCATAATCCAGCTCTCCTGTTGCCCCATTGTTAGGAAAAAATAGAAGAACGGTGGGTACAAACAACAAATCAGCCCCAGCCGGTTTGGCTCAGCGGTTGGAGCGTCAGTCTGTGGACCAGAGAGTCCTGGGTTCAGTTCCCGCTAGGGTCACGTACCAAAAAAAAAACACACAAACAAAAAAAAACAACAAATCAGGCTCAAATGGCAGATGGTTGTAGAGGTTCAGGAAGAAGGGAAATAAATTACCTAAAGCCCAACCGTTGAATAATGCCCCATGGATGTCAATTAACCCAGTGCAGCTTGGAAAGTTCTGCACTGAAGAGCAGAAAAAAATATGAGATGGATTTGTATTACAATACAAACTCTCTTTTGCTGAAGTACCAGAAAGATCTCTTGATAGAAAGAAGTTTCACTATTGCAATAACCATAAAAATGGATCCCTGGTAAAGCCACACACTGTATGTATTCAAATGATACTCTTAATTGGTAATTGGTTGGGTCACTCATTGAAAGCATGAGCTATATAATAAAATACCTTCTTAATATAAAACTTTAAAATTCAAGTGCTTTTTTTAAATGAAAGAATAGTCCTCTGATTAGAAATGAGTACACATGATAGTTCACATGGAAATTAACTGACTTGCAAACACCTGGATTTGAGTGGCATGTGTAGGAGTCAGAGTTTCTACCCTACACCTGGTCTCCTATTCAGATAGCTGCTGCCACTTGACTCCACCCCCTTTCCCCAGTCATTTTTGTCCTTTCTGCCAGATTGACAAAGCCTGGTGAGGAGGAACCAACAGGACTGTTAGATGACTCTGTGTCTAGCGCGGTGCCTAATACACAGTAGGTGCATAAATGGATATCCTTATTGGGAGAAATAGAGGTACAAAAATGATGCTTTTAAAGAATGTATGTATTCAGAAGGTGGAGGACAGGAACTATAGAAAATAGTTTGTGTGTGCTTGACCAGCGATGGCAAGACTTTTTTTTAATGCATTGTACCACACTTCCTTCCATGGTGAGAGTTAGGATTAAGAGAGCTGGTTTTACACATAGATGGAAGTATAAAATGTTACAAGTGCAATGCTAATAGTTTTCCAGGGCACAAGGAGGACTAAGCAAAAGAACTGGTCAAGTGTACACTGGGGAGCTTCCAAGAGGCTTCATAGGATGAGCCTAGTTGTCTATGAAGTGATGTGGAAGATCCCACCGCTCACTTCACGTGGTGGTTGTAAGGATCAAATCAAATTAGAAATGGACTCTTCCTGAAGGAACTTCTAGTCCAGAAGCAGCAGACCAACAGGTTACATTCTCAACTTCCCTTTCTCCTGAAGCCGCAGTAAAATAATGTAACTCAAGGTTGACAGGATGTAGACTTTTATTTCCAATAACCAGGTTAAAAAAGAAATGGGAATTGGAGGCTTATTTTAATGTCAGGGCCTCTTCGCCTTCTCTCTCATGATCACGATGGTGGTGTGGGAGGACAGGAGGTATCGTCTGGGGGAGATTCAGGGAAACAAAGCGTAATTGAGAACCCACACCAGAGGATATATATATATATATATATATATATATATATATATATATATAAACAATACCACAGATAGCCACAGGGGAGGTAGGATAGAGAGGCAAAGAGGGGAAGAGCCACTGTTCTAAAAGTGGCTGCAAGTCCAATCTGGAGGTGGGGGTATTCTAGAACAAGGATATGCATGGGAGGCAGATATTTCCCAGTTTTCAAATCCAAGCCACACAATGTGAAACATGTTTATCACTGATCATTTGTTCATTTCAGTGTTGAAAAAGACAGAAATAAAGAGAATTGCAAAGACATCTTAAGAGAGGTAGAAATTATAGCAAACTGGGCACAGGGGTCTTTGTACAACGACTGTTAATTAGCATATCTGGACAGCAGAAGAGCATTCAGGGAACTCAAGCACTTATATAGTCCATGGACCTGATATTATTTTAACAGCTACTGGTCATTTAGACAGCTTTTAAAAACTCTGTTTTGGGGTGAGATACTTGAGATTGGTCTAGTTCACTATCAGAAGAATTACTTCATAAGATAGACTTTAAAAGGAATAGTCCTGGCTGGTGTACTCAGTTGGTTATAGCATCATCCCATACAACGAAAGGTTGTGGGTTCAATTCCCAGTCAGGGCACATACCAGGTTGTGGGTTCAGCCCCCAAATGCCTGGTTGGGGCTCAGATGGGAGGCAACCCATTGATGTTTCTCTCTCACACTGATGTTTCTCTCTCTCTTTATTCCTTTCTCTAAAAATCAATAAACATATTTTTAAAAAGTGTTCTGGGAATAGACATAATGTTTAAATAGCCAGTATGTATAAGTCAGTGTCAGATAAGTAAATAATTACCAATAAACTGGATATATGCACTGTCTAGAATATCCATTTTAAAATCAAATCATAATTAATGACAGGTTCCTATTATAATGCCACATAGATTTTTTTTAATGCTAGCATATTTTTGGCATAGATCAATGTTACATTAACTTGAATATAGTTTCATTATTCAATTATGAAACAAGTTACAGACAAACTTTATAAGCAGGGTTTTGATTACTTAACATAGTCAAATTGTAATTCCAAGTTACAGATACATTCACATAAGGATATTCTTTAGCTACTGAACAATGGCTACATACTGATGACAATAAGAATTAACAATACTTTCTACTTATAACATTTATCAATAACAACTTTCAATTAGCTAGGTCAAAAATAATTAACATGATCATATTGTAATTACAAATAAATATAATTGTTATGCTTATTGTAGGTATGTGTGTGTGTGTGTGTGTGTGTGTGTGTGTATTTTTAAGATAGCATTGAACCCAAGTTGACTTTAAAAAGGAGTAAATTAGGCATATTACCATGCACTTATGTTATCAGGGTGCCTTTATATAATGTTTTGATGTCAGATAAAATCTAGAGTTCTAGCCGATTAAACTATGCAGTCTGTTTAGCCATGAAGAATGCGTTACCTCTCTGGTTTGTTCTTTTTGTACAGTGTACAGAGGAGCAAAGTGTGTCTCATCTGCTTATTTCCCAGTAACTCTTAGATCCATGTTTCTAAACTGAATTCAGGGAGATGCCAGAGATCACAAGGGGGAGCTCCAAGCTTCACCAAAGGTCCCCTTTCTCAGCCCCAGCACTGAAGTGTTCTAATCACAGGGCTTCTTCCCTGTCCACCCATTACCCCCTTCCCGTCATAACTTTCTTCTCCTGGATGAACTGCTAAGAGAATCACACTCTACTCTTTCTCATCCTGCCAAGCTTTCCCCCTCACCCTCCTTGGAGGTGGGAAAAGGGGGAAAAGGATAAGGAGAGTCTCTGCTGAGTGACAAGACAATGCAAGTGGGTGACAGGATGAGAAAACCAACAACTAATAATTATTAGATCAAGATGGGTATTTGCTGTAACAAAAAGAATGCTGTAAAGAGTCTTCAGTCTTATCATTGTAAATGCACTAAAAAAAATTCAAGAATAACACAGAAGGTAATCTAAACAAGACCTGAAGCAATAAAAAATTTTTAAAAATAAAAAAGGCAGTGCTATTCTCAGCTAAGAACTCCACCTTACTTTTGCTTCTACAAGTATAAAACTAGTTGTGCATGTTCCTAAGACTGCAAATGACCTACAAAGGGTCCATGAGTTTTATTTACATGGTTCACATCTTCAACAAGAGCAGAACTGTAACTGCATGCAGTTGGGTGTATATTCACCAGTCTAGCAGATTGGCATCCAGGTATCTGGTTTGATCAAGGCTTTCTTCTCCAGCTGTAAGAAAAAAAAAATTACATAAAATAAACACAGTTTCCATGTTTAAAACATTTTCCTTGGCTTTAAAAAAGATGAAGAGAACATCAGGAAAAGCATTTCGTCTCCTAAGTTATGTTAACTCATGCACTCTGCTACTGAAATTTAAAAAACAAAAACAAAAACAAAGCAAAACAGGTTTTTATTGATTCCGTTTAAAAAAATTGTCCTCAGCTTGAGACATATTGGAGAACTCATATTTCACATCTGACTCTCCATCCTGAATGAAAGTATAACAGGACATTTGATAGAAATCTGAAAAGGCCACATGTTTTTTTCAAAGTATACTTCATGTCTAAAGTATCCACTGTTAAAACCATTGGCTTGCATCAAGGTTCTTTATATTTAAAATGCACCTTACTTGGGGAAGATGCCATAGGAACACCTTTGCACATATTCTCTTATTAGATGAGCTAGAGGTCTGAGGAGGAAATGAGACAGAAAGAAGAGACACTTTTCTATCAATTTAGACATAAAATTTTGTTTCGTTATTTCATTATCAGAGACAAGCCATTCTGGAAACTTCAATAATTAAGAAATATATATATATATGTGTTGTTGTTTTTTTTTTCAAGAAAGACTTGAAATCTATAATCACACACTCTTCCCTTACGTTTCTAATGAAGATCCCTTTCCTCCTCTTTAAAATAGTTCTTCCTTTTCTATTTTAGCTCAGTTTCCCTTCTGGCTCTGCACATCTTCCCAGCAACCAAATCTAAAACTTCACTATCAACCCATCCCCACCAGCACTCTCCTCCTACTGACTTCAACCATCAGTAAGTGTGCCAAATACTGAATTTAGAAAAGATCATCTTAGATGCAGCGTCCTCTAGCTGTTATCTATTTTTTCATCTTTTTGCTGGAAGAGTTCTGAGAGCCATGGCAGCTAGTACCTGCTTTTTCTTCACTCTGCACTTTACTTTCTTGTCCCCAATTCCCTGTAAAACAAAGGTTTCAGAAGGGACATGGTTTTGTATCACTGGGCAGGGCCTGAGCAGAAATCTTGGAACCTCTGTTCAGGGACCCTGTCTGGGCAATACAATCTTCCTCTCCTCCCGACGTCTGTATTCTTACGAACCATTCTGCTATATTTGATGCTTCTAATCCCTCCTTTCTTGAAACGTTCCATCCTCGACTTCTGGGTAAGCTGTTATTTGGGTTCTCCTGCTACATTCCTGCCTGCTTCACTGATATGATGTTCCCCCTTTCCCTTGATCTCTGAGCACTCTCCAAGGCAAATCCTTTGTTATCTGCCCTTCTCCCACTACATCTGAGGCCTAGGAGGTATTTTCATTTTCATCGTTTCAACCTTGATTAACTGGTCCTCAATTTTCAGTTGTTCCCAAACCTACTGCTCATCTGTTCTTAAGGATACAGATTCCAAGGCCTCATTCAAGTAGTACTATTTCACAGAATCAAAATCTCTGGGCCTCAAACCAAGAAATCTGAATTTTCAGTAAGCGCCCCAGTTAACTCTGATGGAAGCAGTCCATAGTTGGATAGTAGAAAACCCCTGACTAATAATACACCTTCATTCACTAGAATGTCTCTGTCATCTCAAACTGAACCTTAATTATATCCACAGAAATTTTCATTCCTCATCAGCATCACCATTTTAAACTCTCACACACGACATGTTAAAAATGTGCTTACATCTGGATTTCCTTTTCTACCTTTAGTGAATAGTTAGCCCATGTTATCTACTGTTCCCTCCAGGATCCCTCAGAGCGGAGCCTCCATCCATCCCCACCAACTGCGTCTCATCACTTCACTCCCATGTCATTCACTTCCTCAGGTCCTTTCTGATGCCCCTCCAGCCCTCCTCGTTAACACCGGTCCATCTGAGAGTTGGCGCGGTGTAACCAAGAGCAATGGAGTCACCCAGACCTGCATTAACATCCCAATATCACTTCTTACTAACGGTGCGACTTTAGGAAAATAAATATACCTCCTGAAGGTTCCGTTTTCTCAGCTGTAAATATTAGCTCTAATCTGGAAAGATTAATGTCTGACAAATACTATATAATTTCACTTACATGTGGAATCTAAAGAACAAAATATACAAACGAAATAGAAACAAACTCATAGATCCAGAGGACAGACTGATGATTGCCAAAGGGGAGGGGGGCTGGGGGTTGCGTGATAAAGGTGAAGGGATTAGGGAGTACAGATTGGTAGTTACAAAACAGTCTCGGGGATGTCAAGTACAGCATAGGAAATACAGTCAATAATATTGTAATAACTATGTGTGGGGCCAGGTGGGTACTAGAAATATCAGGGGAACCACTTTGTAAAGTATACAATTGTCTAACCCCTATGCTATACACCTGAAACTAATACAGAATAATCATGAATGTCAACTGTAATTGAAAAATAAAAAAAATTAAGGAAAAAGATTAATGTCTGACACACAGTAGATGCCCTCATATTGTAGCTGTTATTACTGCTCTCATCACTGCCCTATATGTCATAACCAGATTCATCTTCCTTCACCAGGCCACCTCTCTGCTGAATAAGTTACCTTCTGTTCTTCATCCCGGTTCCAGTATGTACCTGCTCCATGACAGTGGGCAATTTACTTAACGTTTCTGTGCTGCTATTTCCTTACCTGTAAAGTGTGGATAACAGTGGTGCTTACCTTCCAGTTTACTGTGAGGATTAAATGTGTTAATCCATATCAAGTGCTTAGAACAGTACCTGACCCACTGCATTTCAGTAAGCCCTCTGCAATTATTAGCCAGAGGTAGTAGAAATAGTAGTAGTAGCTCTACCATGACCACTACTCTACATTCTGCTAGTCCATCGACTGCTTACCCCATCTTTTTACAGCAAAGGCCACTCTCAGTCTTGGTTTTGCTTACTCTCTTTCTTCCCTGCCTGCCCAACAGCCTGGGACCTAGCAGGCATAAATGCATAGTTGCTGAATTAAGTATTATAATTCCCTCTACTCACACAAGTCAGCCCAGGCTATCTCCAAGTTCAGAAGACCACTTTATCCCACTCTTGCATTTACTTCTCACAGATATTTTTTCACAACCACGCCATAAACTTGAAGTCAGAAAGTTTCTTCTGCTCTCTTCCCCTCCCCCACACGGCCCATCCAACACCAGGCACAACACCAGCAGCCTGTGCTTTGATCACCAGGCATCTCACTGTATTTTTTACACATTGTAACATTTAAATTATGTCATAAATAAGGCATCATTACAATTTTGGAGAAGGAAAAGTCTAGGCCTATTTATTATGCTTTGAAGACCTCTATTTTTAATAGTCATAAAACTTATATACCTTCTTCATGTGGCTCTTAGCAACCCTGCACATGGATATCATTATTCCATCCTACCAATTGATGCTAAGGCTCAGGGTCACCCAGCCAGCAAAGCAGCAGAGGCAGAATTTGAACCAAGTACTGTTAAAGACTCCAAAAGCCCTGGCTAATCCATTATCAAGATGCCTTAATTCAACTGGTAGTTTTATTGCTACACAGACAGACTGTCTCTATTTGAAGGTTATACCTAATCCTGGCAGAGAAGAAGCTGTCTGTCTGGTGCAGTGAAAAGTACACAGGCTTAGAATCAGAACCGGCCCATATTTATTAGGCTGAACCATATGAAACTGCTGTGCTTGTAAGTAAAAAAAAATGAGTGATTTCCAGGAATTTCACTTGGTTTAACCTTTAATAGTGAGCAGTTGGATTTGTGATTATTAAACCTCTTTGGGCTTGGGTTTTTCAGCTATAAAATAATGAAGTTGGACTTTGAGCTTTTTCAGTTCTAAAGTTCTAAGAGAAATAAAGGTTATAATAGGCTGTGGATTGTGGGATTCATATGAAATTCCCCAGTCTCACCAAGGAAATATTTTTTATGTTTTTAGGACTCACTTTAATGAGATATATACTGGTCTTTAAATAATCAACATTCTGTGAATTTCTGGGGTGGGGGCAAATGATAATTATTTTTAAAAACCTGAATAAATAAAAGCCACTTTTTTGTACTCAACACAGAATCCCAAAAGTAATCAAAGCTTTTCTGTCCTGCAGTTGAAAGAGGTCACTATACTTGTACCTTCTTGTGGTTTCTGCAAGGAAGCCAACAGCAAAGCTGCTGCCTCTGGAAGAGTTAGTAGTCGGGCGTCTGGACTTCGTCTTTCTGGAGAAACAAAAATGTATACAGAGCCTATTAGCATTTAAATATTCATATAGATTAATCCTATCCCGTTATGCTACGACACTACAAAAACCTCTGTGAAATAGATTTTTGATCCCTCAGCAAAGGGTCCCTACACACAAGACTGATTTTTTATAAATGGAAACATTTCACACTTCCCTTGGACATTACTTACAAATGGTTATGTTGTATATTACAGGGTATGGACGAGAATTTAAGCTATATATAACACAGAATTTCATGAAAGCAAAGAGGATTAAGATACAGACCCCATAAGAAATTTCCTCCTTCAGAGCTTAATAGGATGTCTAGAAAGGTTTAGATGTGATCCCGCTTGGAGCCTGGACAATCTCCTCTCTCATTCCTCCCAAAACAGTTTGAGACAATCTACATTCCTGGCCAAATGTAAGGCCTTTATTTGACTGAAGGAGTATCTGCTACGTATTCAAAATTATTTCAAATCTAAGTTGACAGAAGACAAAATATCCTGATTCAACACAAACCATAATTTTTAATTTGGGAGCCACTGAAGTGGGAAAACATAGCTTACCCTGGTAAAGTAAATAAGCCTAATTACTCTGCAATCTTGAAGAAGGTAAATGAGTATCTGTTAAGCACCTACTATGTGCTGAACACAGACTTTGGTATTTTTCAAAATAAATATACTTTTTAATTTTAGCATTTGAATCTTTAAATGTTATCAAAATTAATTGTATTTTTGTAATCCAGTAGCATGGGAAGATTAATCATGAAAAATAACAGCCCGTGGTATTCTTTATAGCCTCCATTGATTAACTATTTCTGGTTTGGAACATTTTGATAGCTCTTTCTAGTAAAATAAGAGGCATATGTTTGAAGTTTCACTATCTTAATAATAATAAAAAACCGTGTTTAAGAGGCAACTGTGTAAAGGTCCTGTCATATGGGGAGGTACATTTTGGAGGCAGTTGTACAGTTCTCCCTACCCCCCCCCCTCAGCTGAACCCCTAGGCCTTGGATACGCCCCTGGGATTTATATACTGCGGCTGTCCAGAGGCCAATTTTCAGCAGCTGCGACCAAGTCTCACTTGTGGAGTCGCAGCCCCAGCCTAGGGAGGGGCGTCGTGAGCCCCAGCTCTGTCATTCTGGAGCTGTGCCCACTTGGGCTCGGCCAGGACCGGCTCTCCAGGTGGCCCTGCGCGCGTCCCTCCGGGTGGGGAGACGCTTTGGTTCCGCGCCGGGAGGAGCGCGCCCCGTCCGCTCTAATTCGCCCGCTCGGCCCCCTCGCTCGCTGTGTCACTCACCCGGCGGCGGC
Organism: Tadarida brasiliensis; assembly: GCA_030848825.1. Lineage (NCBI taxonomy): Eukaryota > Metazoa > Chordata > Mammalia > Chiroptera > Molossidae > Tadarida > Tadarida brasiliensis. The sequence goes on along the minus strand of CM061263.1, from coordinate 34,969,902 downwards.
CGGTCGGAGAGGTCCTTCCTCCGGCTCTGGTCCGAGATGAAGCGGCGCCCCTCTGCAGAGACGAGACACGGGGCTCAGCGCCCGCCCGACCCGCGACGATCGGGGTTAAACCACAGCCGCCCCGCGCCGCGCAGCCTCCGGGCCGGGAACGGGGCACGGCGGTGGCCGCCGAGACGCCCCAGGCAGGGCCCGCGCGGGGCTGCCGGACCTCGGCCGCTCGGCGCGCAACCCGGGGCTGAGCCCGGCGCGGACGGAGAGACCGGGGGGACGGTCCCGCGCTCCTGTCCTACCCGCGCGCCCCTGCACGAAGCCGTGAATGGGCTTTGGAGGGCAAGCCGGTTCGCCAGCCAGTGTGAAGTTTCCCAGGCAACCCCAGGGTCGTCCTTTGTGGCAAGAGCCAGCAACCCTCCTTAGGATGGCAGCGCACCCCTCGACCACCACCTTTCACCCCCGCCGCCGTCCCTTTACCCAGATTAACTGAGACTGGGGTGACCTTGAGCTCGATTATTGAAGGGAGCAAACTTGATATCATTCTCTCCCCGCAAGTCTCCATCTATTCCACGGACTCATGCACGCCCCCCACCCCCACCCCGCAAGGACCTTCCTTTATTGCTGTAGGAAGAGCAAAGTATTCGGAACGTACGTGCACCCTTCAGGTAAAGCATGGCTTGAGGAGTCCAGTTCCTTCTCTCAAAGAGTCTCTACAATCCCGGGAGAAGAAAAAAGCAGTTATAACTATAAGACATTGCCGTGCAATCCTCTATTAGGAAAAAAAAAAAAGGAAAGAAAAGAAAGGAAGGATGGTAAAGAAAAGAAAAAAATGGGGGGGGGGGAGCGGAGAAAAGAAAGGAAAGAACACTCAGGAGCTTCGGTTTTCTGTGTGCAATTACCTGTGGTGCACTGGTGGAGTTTCCCATGAAAGAAAACACCAGGAAAAGAGCCAAGGTTGTTGCCGCAAGGCTGCTGAGTACCTACAAGAAACCATCAATCAGAGAAAGTCATTTCTGTCCCTGTAGCATCTTCTGCTTGCTTCCTTGAGGCTCAGACAACCACAAACCCCTTGCTTTTTGCCTTTTAGTTAATCCACAAGAATTCTCTTTAAAAAATAAAATAAAAAATTAGAAATATATTTTCTTTAACCCAAACGACGAATTGTGTGAATAAGTGAATTTTTTTTCTTAGTAATATCAAATGATTCTAATAAGTTAAGGCAATTGTTTAAATATCCTCTAAAATACTTATTAAACATACAATAGTAAAAAGCTATAAAGCTTTTCGTAAAATAGTTTTAAAGTCTTAAGTAAATAAAAACCATTACTTGCCTTCATGTTCTGCTCCTTTCCAGAACCTGCAATAACTATAACTTTATCTGTGAGTTTCCCAATCTTGTTCTGAAAGTGAGGCTTTTAAAATCTTAGAGTCAAGGACCCCTTCTTGACACTTCAGTGCAGTTAGGGAGTCCACAGGGACTTCATGTCAGTCGTCAAGAGTGAGAGGATCTGATGACTCCTCCAGGAAGATTCAATTGCAGGAAGTAGAGATGACTGATGGGTGGGCACCATTTGTTTAGATACTGACCACATCAACCTGGAGATATTCTGAAAATGTCAGCATTATTGCCTTGTTTTCCCTACTGTCTTCCCAAAGCATCATCATCATCATCTTCTTTATCATCATAAAATGATTAATAACTTCTGGCACAATCAAAACTAAATGAATAAACTTGTTTGGGTAACTAGCTATCAAGCTATTACTCATGACTAATGGTGAATCATTTTGGCAGAAATGAAAAGGTTAGGGAATCTCAATGGAATTTGACATCAGTTAGTCATTTAGTTATCCATTCAATTATTTAACAAATATTTGTTGAATGCCTCCTATGCATTAGATATTCCTCTTTTTAGTTCAAGGGACACAGCCATGCATTAAAAAGACACAGTCTCTGCTTTGATCAAGCTTATCTTCTAGTCAGGGGAGAAACACTCTAAACTAGTAAACAGGCAATTACAAAATGTCTTAAGTGCATTAGAAAGTGAAATTAAGCAACATGATGTGATAAAGTAAGTGGCGGGCTATTTTAGAGAAGGTAAAAATCGAGGGAGGGGTATGGAAGAATAAGGTGGAATCAGACATGGGATAAGTTGGAGTGAAAATTGGTATTCCAGGCCGAATAAAATAAAGCAAAAGCTTGGGATGGCAAAGAGCTAGGCCTATTTGAGGAACAGAAAGGAAACCAATGGAGTCAAAGTTGTGTGGGTAACAGGACAGCTCTTTGAAATGAGGCGGGAGAGGAAGAAATGGGCCAGTTCATTTGGGAACTTACAAGCAAGGGGAGGATGATGGCTTAGGCTTGGGTGGTACTTACAGGGAATGAAGAGCTGTAAATGACTGTGGGATGCAGGTTGGAAGTAGAAAATACAGAACTTGTGGATAAATGGGATATGAGAGTATGACAAAAATAAATCAAGGACGATTCTTAGGTCTTTGGCTGAAACACTAGGTGAATGATGAAACCATATATTGAAGTTGGAGAGACTTTATAAGGAAGCAGTGAAGAGAGGGAATTTGAGAGTTGTCTTTTGGGCATATTAACATGTGTGTTAGACATCCACCTACAAGTGGGAAGTAGGCGACTGGAAATGCAAAACTCTATAGAGCTCAGCAAAGAGGTCACCAGCCTATAAATATTTTTCTATTTTTCTAGAATTTAAGAATTCTAATAATTTTAAGGCAGGAAAAGGATTGGGATTGAATGATAACAGGGAGTGGAGTTGAAGAAGAGAGGCAGGGACAGAGCAATGAAAAGAAACACACAGAGAATGAGCGGAGGGAGAGAGCCAGCAAGAAAGTTGAGGCAATCAGAAAGGAGAAATTCCAGGAGACGATAGAATCCAGGAGACGACCCATTATGTTGAAAGTTCAAACCAGACAAGAGCCGAGAGGTGTACACTGGATTTGGGAATATCATGGTTTTTGAGGATATAAACTAAATTGGACTGGGATGAAAGTGAATAGAATGTGAGGAAATAAAGACAAGCATGGACAATCTCTTAGGAATTTTGCTAAAAGGGGGAAAGGAAAAACGAGTCTTTTTGAAAGATAAGATACTTGCGTGTGGTAGAAGTGTGTTATTTTGGGGGGCCTCAGTAACATCTGAACCCTTTTATTTTTGGGGGACTCCTACAATTTCCTAAATAATGAATTATAGGACCCTTGGTGGGAGACAGAGACTTTTTTTCTATTGTAGAAGCTGAAAATGCCAGATTCTCACTTTCCCAGCCTCCCTATCAGGTAGGATGTGGGCACATGACGCAGGCTTCACCAATCAGATGCCCCCACTCAGATGGGCAATCTGGAGCTAGAATGAAAGTAAGTGGGGGTCAGGCGAAACACTGGTGTAGCGGTGGTTGTAGTAAGCTTGAGTTTGTGGGGCAACACCACCTACAATGCTAATAGCAGATGCCAAGATGGTGTTACCACCTGCAGTGTCCTTAGAATGAAGTCCTCTTGCTCAAATCAGTCCAGTTTGTTGGTTTCTCTGAGGACAACTCATAAACCATTTGCAGGACATGTATGCTGATGGAGATGATCAGTAGAGAAGGAGAAATGAATGATGCAGAAGAGAAGAGAACTGTAAAAAGGAATATATAGAAGGTCAGAGGATAGGATGCTCGGTTGGAACAGTTATATACATAGGCAGATATTGAACAAGGACCTGAGTACCCACCTATGCTAAGGTACAGTGGATAAGAGAGATGGTCCCCTCTTCTAAAAGTTAGAGCAATTGGCCCTGGCCGGTTTGGCTCAGTGGTTAGAGTGTTGGCCCACAGACCAGAGTCCCGGGTTCGGTTCCCGCTAAGGGCACGTACCTTGGTTGCAGTTTGTCCCCGGCCCCGGTTGGGGTTGTGTGGGTGGCAGCCACTCCATGTGTCTCTCTTACATCGATGTTTCTCTCTCTCCCTCCCTCCCACTCTATCTGAAGATAAATGCAAAAATGTCCTCGGGTGAGGATAAAATTTTTAAAAAGTTAGAGCAATTGTCCTCAGGTATTAATGAATCACCCGGGAATTTTGCTAAATTGAGGATTCTGATTCAGTATAGCTGGGGTGGGGCCTGAAATTCTGCCTTTCTAGTGAACTTCCCTCCAGGTGATACTGACGCATGCTGCCCTACTGATCGTTGGACATTTTGAGCAGGAAAGCGTCAGAGGATGCGAGATGTGATAAAAGCTAAGCCTCAGAGTCTGTGTGGCTGGGAGAATGGCTAGCAGTAGAAATAGTGGAGTATGGGAAGAGAACAGATGAGTTTGGTTGGGGATTGAGGTGTGAGGGGCAGATGCTACCTGCACATTTTTGTATAAGAGGCTGGAATCAGGGCACTTGATATCTAGACTTCATGGTCATGTGCAGACGAGAAAACTGGAGTTGGGTTAGCAAATGAGAATGGGATATAGAAACTTGAGGAATATTTCCTCCCTTTAAAGAATAAACAAGACAACGACAAAGCTTTTAGTGGAGTGTTTTCCACTGTCTTAGAAGAGGAGAAAGATAAATAAAAAAATTAAAGACTAAAAGCACCCAAACTGGTTAAAATCTTAATATTCCTTTAAATATTAGATTTTAGGATTTAATTTTAAGGGATTTTAGGATTTAACTCCAAAAAAAGCAATAAAATAAATAAAAGTATGCATGTGTTTATGATTTAAATGAGCTCTTAAATGAAACCCAATTACTAGGTTACCTAACAAGCAAGTAAAATGCCTTTTTCCTCTCTCCATACCAAAGACACATAAAAGTTTTAGAAAGAGGAACAGGATAGTGAATTGCCATTAACATTGTGTTTTGAATTTACAATTCTAAGGAAAAATAAGTGAATGCGGTTTGTTTACAACAGTTTAGCTAATGAATTCACAGGCAGATGTTTGACGTCAAAGCTGCCATTTTCAGTATAATATGCACAAGTGAAGAGAATGGCTTTGACAGATTATCAATATTGTAGACTTATCAAGAGTAACATGCCAGAATGTGTTTGTCTTAAAGGGCATTGACTTTCAATAAAATGTTTTTGTTAAATTACAAAATTTTAAGATTTTTACACGTCTAAACCTAGAGATGGGCTAAGAAAAGTTATTTGGTAAAAAAAAAAAAAAAATTGGATAAAATCACTGAATTTTATTCTGCTGACTGGGCAGTGGGCATTGAACTAATTGGATCCTAAGCCTTTTTAAAAGGCATATTCAATGGAAACCATTTTGCCTACATAGCTGATGTTATATGAATTTTTCTAGTTGACTTGAGGGTGCTCAGGCCCCATTTTAACAACTGTCACTACTGAAACTATTCTTACAAGGTCAGTGATTGTGTTCACATAGAAAACAGCTCCTATTTTGAGTAAGGTTACTTGGGCAATATGGCTATTGTAATACTAAAATAACCAAATTTCTTCTGTGATGGAAGAATAGAGATTTTGAAATAGTATGAATGAAGTCATTGGGTTCAGTCTCCTACTTTGGCTTTATTCTGCACCAGGGCCATTTTGTCCTATAGGCCAGTTGTTTCACAAACCGGTGGAAGAAGTAATTTCCCCAAAGGGCTACCAGTTTTAGCAGGAGCTTTGGGGCACTGAGAAGGCCTGCTATCCAAAATAAAACTCCCCATTCATTAGCCAATGTCTCTACCACTGTCCTCCTACTTAAGGCTTTGAGCCTCAAGAATCTCTTTTCCATGACCAAATCAAGACAAAACAAGTGGAAAGTTCTATGTAAGGACAAGGACTAGCTGTTTTGGGGTAGTGGGTCAAAAAAGGTGAATAGAGGTGACCTTTTAACTATGTCTTGAGAGGCAGTAAAGGTAAGGTCATGGAAAAGTGTGTCAGTTAGTCTTAAGGATTTTGGGGTATGTTACTTCTGTGTACAACCTTCTACACGGGTACAGGGAGCAAAAGGGCAGAGGCTGAAACCTTTCAGCCCTGAGACAAAGTTAGAAACATATGCTGGATATTTAATAACAGATTCAAGACTTCCAGTTTATTAGACAATAATCAAGAGTTACAATTTAACTGGATTCAACAAACACCTATTGGGTACCTTAAGTGGTTGACTTGGCAAGTTTTTTTTTGGCTTTACCAAAACTCATGAGCAAAACTCTACAGGCATTAAGTGGTTTTATTTGTCACAAATACTTAAGTAATACAAGTATATATTACTTTCACCTTGAGGAAAAAATATTTAAGCATTACTCCACTAATGTCTAAATTTACTGCCTACTTTTTTTTTTTTAAACCTCACCTGAGGATATTTTTCCATTTTTGTTCAGATAGAGTGGGAGGGGGAATGAGTGAGAGAGAGAGAGAGAGAGAGAGAGAGAGAGAGAGAGAGAGAGAGAGAGAAACATTGATGTGAGAAGGACACATCGAGTGGCATGAATCGCAACTGAGGTACGTGCCTTTGACCGGAATCAAACCCGAGACTCATTGGTCTGCGGGCTGATGCTCTAACCACAGGGCACTGCCTACTTTTTTGGTTTACCTGAAGTCCATTTCTAGTTATGATTACATTTATACAACTTGGAAATGACAGATATGATAACTATTTTATAAACAAAGATTGTGTATAAGGCTAATTAACAAAAATGTGGGTTATTGTATAATGCTAAATTAATTTTTAGAATCTCATGACGATGAATCATTTCACCACTGTTCCTGATTTAATGTGTATCCCTCCAAAATCCTTATGTTGAAGCCCTCCCACCCTACAGGATGGTACTCAGGAGGTGGGGCCTCTGGGAGGTGATTAGGTTTAGTTGAGGGCATAAAGGCGGGGTCCTACATAATGGGATTAGTGTCCTTGTAGAAGAGAGCCCAGAGGCTTTCTCTCCACCACCTGAGGACCCAGGAGAAGGCAGCCATCTGCATGCACCCGAAAGTGTCCTCAGCAGGAACTGAATCTGCTAGCACCTTGATTTCAGACTTTCAGCATCCAGAACTATAATAAATAAATGTCTGTTGTTCAAGCCACCCAGTCCATGGAGTTTTGCTGCAGCAGCCCAACTCACTAATACAACAACAAATTAATAGAAAAGTATCCTTTTATTGAGATAAGACAAGTGTATTTACAATATTCAATGGTTAGATCATACAGTCTGTGAGACTTTTAAAAGCAGCAGTATTCCAGGAATTACAATTTATATGGGAAAAGAAAAACAATCCAAATAGGTTTCTGTTACAGAAAATATATTTGAACAATGACAGAAACACTTAAGGCTAAGTAGAATTAGACCTTTTCCTCCATCTTTATAGCAATAATCAAAATACGTTTTTTGTGTTTTTTTTGTTTGTTTGTTACTAAGACAGAAGGTTAATTTTGGAAAGGAAGAAACAACATGGTTTAGAAAAACTGAAATAGTGGAGGACTAGTATGTTTAAAAATAGAGCCTCTTCAATGGTTCTGAATAAGATATATACAATGCTGCCATGCAGTCCCAAACTCACATCTGAGATTAACCATGGACTCTTTAAAACTGAAAAACTGCTCCAGCCTCTCAATCTTACTAAGGACAGGGAGATTAGCAAATCCTCTACACAGTTCTGTCTGATAATGCTTTCTGAAATAAGATTGTTGAAAAAGAGATCTCTGTTACAGTGCAAAGAACATTTTAATAGAAATTCATGTCCACAAAGGAGTTAAATATACAGATGTTCCTTACATTAACATACTATTCTTGCTCTAAAAAGGTAGAATTATCTAGACTTTGTAAATAGAGTGGGTCAGTCAAAAATATGTATAACAGAGTCCTACAGGGCAACTTGTGTAAGTTAACCCCCAAAATATGTATATATTTGACACTCTCCAAGTGAGGATATTACTTTTTAGAAGAACATTAGACACAATACTAAGTCTCTTATTATCCCATGAACTATTGAGGTAGGAATCTTATTTTGTCAATATCATCTATTTTTCACAGATTATGTCATAAATCATATGCCAGTACCAAAAAGACAGTAATCCACAAGACTGAACCATTAGATTATATACCAAGTCTTTCCTTCTTTAAACGAGCAAGGTTGGAAATTCTCTGTGCATCAAGAGATTTCACTAAAAGTAACATAGGCTGTAATACATTTTGAAGACATGTTTGTAAATAAAAACCACAAATTTCAATTATGATTTCATGTATTAAAAAGCTTTGCAACTGTTAAAAAGAAAAGTAAATAGGGCAATCATTAGTGGTAAAACAAAGAGTACTATGGCTGTTGAAATGTGTTCCTATATCTACCACAAAAGCTGCCACTGCGGAAAACTACTAATGAAGAAACAACCAGTTTCTTACTGCCTGGCAAGTAGCAATGGTAGAAAAGAACAACACATCATTTTTTATTTTTAGTGTCATATTTTTAAGAAACAATAACCAGTTTAATTATAGTAAAATAACCTCAGCACATGAACTCAGATATTTTCTCCATGACTCAAGATGAAGAGTGATCATATAAAACATATATATTGATTTTTGTGTTATGACAAAGCTGAAAATAAGGGAAAACTCAGCTTACATAAATAGCCCTTAAAAAAAAAAGCTGTAAGTTGAACGTTTTAGCATGTTACGCCTAAAGTAAACATTACCAATAGTTAGTTATTTTAGTTTTAAAAAACATAATAAACCACTAATTTTTTTTTTAAATAGAAAAAAAATCTACAACATGACATGGAAAAGCCATTTGGTTTGCAATTAATATCTTAAATAAAAGACTATTCAGTGAAACGAGCTATGTAACAGACTACTTCAGGGTCAAGAATGCTTTTTGTTAAATGTGTGCATGTAATGAATGACTCCCAAGAAATAAAGAGTATTTCCAGTGTGTTGCTGACCAAAGAAGTGCTTAGTCAGCTATAATTTAGAAACTAAAAGCTAGTAAAGAATGACCTTCGTATGTTCCAACAGAGAATATCTAGTTCATATTTTCATCTGGCTTTAAAATATTAAGATTCAGAAGAATCACAATAGTTTTATTTTCACCATGTTTACCAAAAAGAGTGATTCATACATCAAAACTGGGTTTTCCTTGGTTTTTAATATATTAAAATGACATAATCCAATCTAACTCATGCATCACTTTCGGACACATAGTGCAAGTGGAAGTATTTTTCCAACTGCAGTGGACATTTCTAAAGAGCAATGCCTATGCGAGCTCCTGAACCTTCAAAATAAAAAGAAAAGAAGCAGGCACCATAGCTGTCTGAGGATGGCTGTTTCACACATTGTGGATAAACAATAAAAACTGCCTTCAAGAGTTTCAATACGCATTGTAACAGATTTCGTCTCCTTCAGTTTGCTTGCTGACTTCTCACATCACCTGATTAGAAGCCTGTTTTCACTGCTTCTTTGTGAACTGCTGTTGGTACTTTGTAGGTATACATTTAACTTCTGTAAAGAACATTGCAAGCTATTTCATATAATGTAATCTGTGCTGAATATTCTTCAAAGGATTTTATAAATAATACAATATTTTAAATGAGTCTTCAATTCACTGCTGTTATACCATATTGTTGCTTTCTCCAACTTTATCTACAAACTGCAAGGAGAAGAAAAACAGATAATTAAAAGAAAGCCTTCAGCATTATAAAATATTACATCAACACTTTAAATGTTGACTTGAAAACCCAGCTTTACAAGATTTGTGGAAATTTAAGGTATGACTGACAATGATTAATCCAGTACTACTCACCACCATCTTGACACGTAAATGTGTAGAAGAAAAAAATTTTTTCTAAAAGTTATTTTTGTATGACATGTTAAACATATGACTTCAAGGGTGCAACATGAGAAATACAACACAATGAATAAAAATATTGGATAAAATGAAATTAACACTAATAGCTTAACAAAAAAATAAAAACTTAAAAAGCTGAAATGTCACAGCCATTCATTCATTAATGAACCCAATAAGGTATTTCAACTGACCATTACTGCGGATCTCTTCTGGGCCTATGTAGTCTTTGAACAAACAGATTTAAGTCCATTAAGTACAATAATTAACAACAGCTAAAAATACTTTAAATATGTATCTGGACTACAGACTGAAAAGTAGCAATGACACTAAAAATAGATGTAATGATGCAAGCACAAATTTATCATTTTAACACATACATATGTAAGTGGGTCTTTACTTTGGTTACTCCACCCCAAATATAAAGCAATTGGGCTTTCATTAGCATTCCAGAAGGTGATGCAAACAAATATTAAAGCAAAGTAATAGTGGAGCTATTAAAAGCCATGCTACCAAAGTGGTTACAATACCACCAAAATCTAGCAATCATGTAACTCTTTCATTTCACTATATACATTTTTACTTAAGTATTTATTATATGAAGTAATAATAATAGGAGACATAATTTATAGTTTTGGGTGTCCATTTATTCAAATATTGAGGAAGCCTTAAATTAAGGACATGAATAAGGATTACAATTCTATAACTAGAAGTTTCAGTAATTCCAAAAGCCATGCTAAGTATAAAAGGCATTGACTACTGTATCAGTTTGGAGATTAATGCCAATGAAATCAGGATGTAGGTTCCAACACCTTTTTAAAAAAAATTTTATATTATGGCAAATAGGTGATTGGCACACAGAAACTAAAAGTTGCTCTGAAAGTACTCGTGGATTCATTAGAATTTTAAGGTAAATAGAGGTGATGAGAAAGCACAACATTCTCTCTTTAAAAGTAACTTCTAATATGTAGGTTGTCTGGTCTGTAAGGTTCTGACTCTACAATTGACTTGAGGATAAAAATAAAGTTGGGCTTATAGTGGTACCTTTAGTTCTTTGAGAATTCAATAAATGCTATGGACTGTCTCTCTAGAAATATCTATAAAAATCTATAAACAACTTTAGGCCCACAATGGAGAAACAGATTTGACAAGACTGTTCAAATCACAGAGAGAGCTGGGAAGAGAATTTTATCATTTGACTTTCAGTATAATAGTGCTTCATTTAATTGTCTTAAGGCACCTCATTTGGTGAGATAGTCTAAGAAAAACAATATTCATAAGAAATTATGTCATTTTTATATTATTGCTTCTAAAATTAGAGATGACATAAAAGTTACCTGAAAAGTACCTTGAACTCTCAAAGTGAAAGGAAGTATAGCATATCAATCCGAGTTGTATTAAAAAATAGAGAACAATATTAAAAAGGAATACAGTGAAATAAAATGTCAGGTTTTATAGATTTACCAATGATTATTTTCTCTGGTATTCATGGTAACCATGATCTATATGATGCAACCATTTATATTACAATAAAAACATTAACTAATCATATATAATTACTCTAATTTCTGGAAGTAAAGAGCATCAAAGAGTGTTTTGATAGTTTATACACTATATTTCTAAATACAGATTACTTACTGATCTAATTCCGGGTAAATTCAAGAGGGATCCAAGGACTGGCACTCTTCTAATGAAGCCAACAACCACAGGAAAGAAGCCCCTAGGAGAAGAAATAAACAGTTTTCTGTACTTGCACATTCTTTTTAAAAAATCCTCACCCGAGGATACTTTTCCATTTATCCTTAGATAGAGTAGAAGGGGAAGGGCGGGGGGGAGAGACAGAGAGACAGAAAGACAGATGTGAGAGAGGAGACACATCGATTGGTTGCCTCCTGCACAACCATGACCAGGGCTGGGGACGGAACCACAACTGAGGTATGTGCCCTTGACCGGAATTGAATCTGTGACTGTTTGGTCCGTGGGCCAATGGTCTAATTGCTGAGATAAACTGGACAGGGCTGTACTTGCACATTCTTTACTACCAAAATCAACTGTTAACCAAGTAAAAAGAATCTGTTAAAACTTTGAATATTTTAGAGACTTCAAACTTCAGTCAACTTTTCTCACCTCTCCTAGGATTTGATTGCTTTCTTAATTATGTTCCTATAAAATTTTACATATACACCGATAACAGCATTACTACTGTATCTTACTAGTATCTTTATTTTCGATATTAGAAATGAGATTCTCTAAAGCAGATTTGGCACTTAATTCATATTTATGTTTCCTGTGGGTAATATGGTGCCTGGCAGATAGAAAACAAACTACATACATTCCTTGAACAAATTATTAAACCAATCTTACTTAAAAGTATTTTCTTACATTGCGCACTATTGTTTATTTACTTGGTAACTGGCATTTGTAAAATATTAATTGATCAAAATCTCCCATAGTGTATTTGGTACAAAATTTTCTAATATGTGTAAACACTAAAGAAATTGCTATCAAGTGGCAGTAACTATGCCGTATCAGGATCTACATAGTAAAATGCTGGATCCATCTATGTATCTGTTTATCTATCACGTTTAGTTGATGAAAATAGCAAACATAAAGACAGTGCCTTAAAAGGCCAATAAATTTTATTAAATTGAAAATACAAGACAATTCATACCCTTAAACAGGCAATTAATTATTCACACCTGATAAACACTCTATAGTTGATTAAATTACTAAAAACCATAATAAAAAGTTCAGTGTAAACAAAAATCCCTTTAAGAAAATTATAGTCTTCTTACTCATGCTGATTCAAATATCTGGGTTTTTGTAATAATTATTTGACATACTGTTCTATTGAAAAAATAAAATAAAATAAAATGAGTGCCTTACCTGAATAAGAGAAAGAATCCATAAATTTCGAAGATCATGCCTATCAAAGGCCAACCAATAAGGACTACAAATACTCCACCCAAGAAAAATCCTGTGGCTTTCATTTTATGTTTTTGGAAGAAGAATCTGAATGTTCTTTCTAAACCAATTACAAAAGCCAAGCCAGCCACAAATAAAACCTACAGAAGAAAGAAAACGCAACATAGAAAAAGTAGGTGAGCACACTGCATTCATTTGAAAAGTAAGGTCAAAGCTAAATATAAAAAAGAGGAACACATCTGGCTTTTAATGTGGGCATCTGGCCAGAGAAAACTACAATGCACACCAAAAAGCAGAACCAAGGAACGGGCTAAGCATGTGAAAGCTGTAGTAGTACTGCACTCTTCTCAATCCTCTTCTATCTTGAGAAACGTTGAAACAGAGAAACAAGGAAAGATGTAGATGTTACCAACCGGCATCTGCATGAGCAGTGGTTTTCCCAGGCTTAGCTAGATGGAGACAGCTCAATCAAGCAGATGCATGGCAAGGCAAAACAGGGAAGCTGCCCATAAATATGTTACCTGAAGGTACTCCTGGTTCTGCATACTTCACCCTGGGCTATGGGAGCTCCTACGGATGGCAGGAATACTGACATGGCCAAGGTGATAGAAGAAGAAACTATGTAATGCCAGGAAAAGGATTCTAGTTTTATCAACTCCAGCATATCTGGTGGCAGCACTAATAAAAATATGGCCATGTGTTCACAGATATACATATATTTTGTATGTTTTCAGACCGTGGAAAAGAAATGGTGATCTATTAGAAGCTTATTTTTCCCCAAGTTTTATTCCCAAATCCTTGCCTTTCTTAATATTAAGTTTTTTTAGTGAAAAATATTTCACATAAATATTGATAAAGCCAATGGTTAAGTTTCATATTCTGAAATACCAATGCTGTTTATATTATTTATTAAAACATCAATTTTGAACAATTGTTATCTTTCATATTTACCAATTTGCAATTAAAAGCTCAATGATAATATACACTTACTTCAAAGATATTTAATGGGGGCTATCAAGTCACCTATTAAAAAAAAATTTTTTTTCTTTATTGATTTTAGAGAGAGAGGAAGGAAGAGAGAGAGAGAGAGAAACATCAATGAGAGAGAGAACATCAACTGGCTGCCTCCCACATGCCCCGCATTGGGGATTTGGCCCACAACCTGAGCAAGTGCCCTGACCGGGAATCGAACCGGTGACCTCCTGGTGCATGGGTCGATGCTCAACCACTGAGCCACACTGGTCCGGCCAAGTCATCTATTTTTAACTTTTATTTAGAGGCAGCCTTGATTTACTCTACTGTAAATCACATATCAAACACTTAACATAGTCATGAAATTAGAAAACCTCATTAAGTGTTTACCATTTGTTTAAAGAGAAAGCTAACAGGTTTCATTCCTGATGGAAACAGAGAATGTAATGGAAATCTTTACATGAGTAGTAGTGAATTAGTTCCCCTAAATTTAATAGCAGGCAAGAATTCATTTGTAGCTAAACTTTTCTTATGAAGGTAGTTAAAATATATATTGAAAAACTCACATTTCCAATAGCCAGTAGTGCTTTGTCAAAAAAGAGAATCATTCCAAAGAACAGGAAAAACACTCCAAATCCTGTTAATCCCATTCCAATTTCTGCAATATAAGTCATATGGTTAAGGGTAGAAAAAAATTAAAGTTATGTTAAAATCCCTGTAAACAGAGATAATTTTTCAGTTTTTCTTTTGGCTGATATAAGAAAATAAGTCCCCAACATTGCAGATTAACTTTGTAATGACATTCACTAAGATCTATAACAAATTAAATTAACACCAGCAAATTACCTTGAAATTTAAAATATAAATGGAAATGTCTAATTCTTATATAAGAGAGCATTTCTTACAAACATACCTATAATAGAGAAAGATAAATCAGGATTGTAAACATTTGGTTATATATTTTTTTTCCTCCCAAGAATCCCTCTGGCATCAGACATAAATATATGGGTTTATTTTTACTATTTAATTTATTCATCATATTCTATGATATCTGCAGCCATATAAATAATAGTATTTCCCCCCTAAAATTAATTCCTTCTATAACCCATTAGAAAATGCTATGGTAGGTCAGTACAATATACTTCAATACAGTGGCAACAGGAAATATTTTGAGAATCAGGTAGTAGTCTCCTCAAAAGTTAAGTTTCAGAAGGTTAGGTATCACTTTTAACTTCTTGATGGCTTATTATGGTATCACTTTTAACTTCTTGATGGCTTATTATGGTATCACTTTTAACTTCTTGATGGCTTATTATGGATTTATCTTCTACAAATTTATCTAAACTATGAATCCATTCACATATTTAGTCTGAGTCCTGAAATCACCTCTCCAAAGTTTCAAAGAACACTGTTTTTAAAATACATTTTTATTGATTTCTAGAGAGAGGGGAAGGGAGAGGGAGAAACATTGATCGGTTGTCTCCTGTACGCACTCTGACTGGGGACTGAACCCACAACCTGGGTATGTGCCCTGACTGGGAATTGGACTGACAAGCTTTTGGTGCATGGGACAATACTCAACCAACGGAGACACACATATCAGGGCTTCAAAGAACACCATTTTACCTAATATTAATATTCTGGAATTTTGTTCTTTCATTCAAAAACAAAGATTTGTTGATCAAATCTTTGATGCCAGCAACTGTTCTAAGTACTGAGTATGTATACAGTGGTGGGCAAAGTGTAAGCTTTGAAGTCTGTGTATAAATCTAATAATTTTATTGTCTTTACATTCTCCAGGACTTATCTTTTAAGTTGGAAGAATCCAACTTTCTAAGGTTACAGCTGTATTTTTCTGTTAATACCATAAAACACAATCAATCCATTAAGTCAAGTCACCTCCTTGACCATAGTAGTTTTGTTTTTAGGAAATAGTTATTTTACCTAGAAGCACTATCTGCATAAACACAATGAATCAGGGCAGAAACCATCCTATTTTTGGAAATAAAATTTTAAATACACTATAAGTGATTTCTGATTTGTTATTTAACCTTTTTGCCTCGGCTCCAGAAAGCTAAAATCTAGGTCGCAGCTACTTAAAAACATTTCAAGGCATGTAAAGTGTTTTGATGAGTTTAAAATTTTTATCATGTATCTTTTTCTACATCCTCTGCTTCCTCAATTTACAGTTATCTACTGCCTTCCATTCCAGCTACCTTTTCCCCCCCAAAGTTAGTCTAAAAGAATTCAAGTACCTGTCTATAAATATACTGGTAAGTGTATTCCACAGACACCAATATTTTATGAAAATGTGAGGCTGATACTTTCATGCTTAAATGCCTTAAAAGAATTTACCAAAATAACTGTTTAGATGGCAGACATAATTTCCCAGAGGAAAATATGGACATAAGAGCAAGTAAAATTGAAATTTAAAGCAAGTAAACTTAAGAGCAAGTAAAATTCAAACTTAGTTATTGAGAGTTTACCAGAAGCAGCCATTGTAAGGTGCTTTACACACCTTATATTACTTAATCCTCCCAATACTACTGCAAAGTAGGTGTCATTAAATTTAGAGATGCTGTAAATTGAGGCTTAGAGAACTGACTTAATTTGCCTAAAGTCACACTTCTCCTTAAGCATTTGAACTCAGGTCTATTTGAATTCAAAGTCTGTGTGCTTGACCATTATGCCATACTGCTTCCCACAGGATTTCCAGGTTAAATATGTTTGGTTAAATGAAAGTCAAGGTCATTAGAGTACACTGAACTTCTGAGGGAAGTGTCTTTAGCTGATTCAAGTTTGATATAATTAGCTTATCTAATATAACTAAGTAGGTGTTAGTAGGACAAGAAATTGACTGCAGCTCTGGCAGGTGTGGCTCAGTTGGTCAAGTGTCGTCCCATGCACCCAAACGCTGCTGGTTCGATTCCTGGTCAGGGCATGTGTCCAGGTTGTGGGTTTGATTCCTGGTCTGGGTGTGTGTGGGAGGCAGTCGATAGATGTTCTCTCTCACATCGATGTTTCTCTCTTCTCCCTTCCTCTCTCTCTAAAGCCAATAAAAACATTTTTTTAAAAAAGGAAAAAAGAACTTGCAGTGAAAATGGATAATGTCTAAATAAGATTTTACATTTATTGAAATGTTTATACAAATATGCTGTAATTCCTTTAACAAATTGTGAGGTAAAAAGTAGCACCAGCCCCATGTTTCATATGGGCAATCAAAGACTCACAGAGATTTGTAACTTAACCTTGACCACAGAATCAGCAAATGTGTGTGTGGTGGTAGGCATAGGGTGGGGAGGACAGGTGGTGGTGTGGAGTCAGGCTGGGAATTCAAATCCAGTCTATAAGACTCCACAGTCTGAACAACTATAACATGGAAACCAAAACATTCCTACTACTTTATCCAGTGTAGTCAAGCAGATCTTTGTAACATCTTTTCCAAAACTGGCACTAGCATGATATTGCCAAGTATTCTGAAGGGGTCAAGTCTCAAACTGGCCTCATTGTGCCTTTTTCTCATCTCCAGAATTCCTTTCTTCCCTATGCCTGTGCATTCATAAGCCTGCTGGTTACTAAGCCCTACACAGACCTGCCCTCTCACCACCAGAATTAGACCCAGTAAAATAAATTTATCTTCCTCTTGTGCATTATCAAACCTGCATTCCTCTTGCCCATGTACATGTTTAACAAACAATCTGATAAAAGCAATCTAATAAAACAAATTTGTCTAAAATAAAAAGCTTACTGTAGAAATTTTATAAGAAAAGATATGCTTAACCCAATGGCAATTACTTTTTGCATTTTGGTATCTGATTTTAAATGTTTTTAAAGCAGCACTGTCTTTCTTCCTATGCCTTTTAAAAATAGAAAAGGTGAGAATAAAGAACTCAAGTGAATATCAACTAAACTGAATTCAACGGAATATTATGGTAGAATTTCAGGCTATGTGACATAATGAAGTAAAGATTTAGAGGCAGCAAGGGAATTGCTCCACTCCTCCCATTCAATAAATCTTGTGGGGTTTATTTTTTTTTGGGGGGGTAGGGGGAGTGCTAGTATAGAATCCCCTAAAACAGCCATGAATTGTTATTTATTCTTATCTGATCAGTACTTGGTCACTCTCTGCCAGAATCAGAATCCCAGAGTAATCTTGGCAAATCACTTGAAAGATGTACAATTTCCCCAGTTAAACACACACATACACACAAATACCATTTGAAGTCCAAAGGGCTTTTGGTCCACTAATCATTTTGTGTTCCAATCTACTGTCCTACACAAAACATTTGGCAGCAGAGCAGCAAAGAGCATAATTTCATCTTCTTCATCAATTTAATAAAGTGAGGAGAATGCTTTCCATTCTGCCCATATTCCAACCCAACTCTCTTGTTCTGGTTTTTGGAAGGATGTAAATCAGGCACTTGTTCCTATAAGTCTTCAATATAAGAGAATGCCATGCACAGGATAAACAATTCATATTTTTATGTAGGTAATAATCATCAACTCAGATAGGAGGACTAATATCACTTTATAGTTAGATAGGAAAGATATGTAGAGTTAAGCACTTCCTCCGAGTAATTAGAATTAGAAATAAATTCTAGCAATTTATGTATACAATTCCGCCAATTTCCTTGGGCAACCTAATTTTAATTTTGTGTTTTAATAAAGAGGAACAGAGCACTGTGTTTCATAAAGAAAACAGGCTTTGAATATCCTACAAAACTGATCAAAAATGCATAATTCTGTAAGATAACTATCTTACTCTGGAACTATTTTTGCTATGGAAGGATTTCATCATTCTAAGATAGATCTCAAAACGTTTATATCGTCTTTTATATGCCAGTAGGGTACAATAAAGAGAACAAAAGTTTCTAAGCCAGCAGAGCTGGGATCAAGTCTTGTTTCTGTAACTTGATTTATGACCATACACTGAATTTCTTTTGCACCTCCTTTAATTTATAAAAGAGATATACTCCTCTCTACCTTACAGGGCCCCTACAAGAATTAAGTGTAATGATTTATATGAAGGCACATGATAAACTGAAAGATGCCATTATATAATTGCTAGTTTTTATTATAACAGTTTTTTGGTTTTAAAGAACTATATTTAGAGTTTCTCTGATCAGAACAGATGAGGCCAAACGACCAAAATGAGCACTCTTCCTGGGCCAGGGCAAGTGGCCCAAGGTGCTGACTCAGCCCAATCTCAGAAAGGAAGACAGCCTGACTGGGGTGCAGTGTGTGTGTAGGACTTTAGGAGCTCTGTGAAGTTCAAGTCAGCCATGACTTGAATCCAAACCTTAATACTCCACTTTAAAATAGGGCATTTAAAATGAAATGATGTTTTCATTTCAAAAGACTGTTCAATTCTTAAAATCTTGAAAATCCAAGTAAGTTAACCAGAGTAAGAAACAAAAGGCGTGGCTAATAAAGTAAAATAAGGCAAAAAGATGATCTCAACCATCCCAAGACAGGTAGCACAGGGTTGGGCAAATAAAAATTATTAAGATTGGTAAAAAGGAGTAGAAAAGTGGAAATGTTATATTGAAAGAAAAAGAAACCCAGAGTAATGCCAACCTTAGAGATTAAGAGCGGCCAGGAGAACTCTGAGGCAGGCAGAAAGAGATGCTAACATAATAAACCAAGCCACAAAGCACACTATACAACATTAACAAAAGAAATCCTTTAATGTACACAAAGTGACTTTTCACTATTGTAGAAACATTAGTTGGTAGAAATGTGAAGTCATTTCAAGGGATTTTTGGAAGGCTGCTTCCACTGCTGGTAAAAGGCGCATATTCAATTTAAGTGTGAGCCTATTTTCATAAAGAGCCGACAATAGGTGACGTTTGAAATTCCGCCTCCCAGACAACCAGCCAGTAACTTGTAGGGGACCCAAGTCAGCCCCGGCCGGAAACGTGCCCGGGAGTGGGCCGCGGACGCCGCACAAACTTTCTCTGGTGGCCGTCCGCGGGAACAAAGCGCGCAACGCACTGGGCGACAGCGGCGCGAGGCCGACCCTCGGCGAGCGCTCCCCCGCCCCAGCCCGGGCGTCTCCCCAGACCCCACCGACTCTCCTGCCAGGCCGGGTCCGCCACTGCAATCCAGCCCTCGCCCTCTCAAGGCAGCCCTGCAGGTTCCCACAGCCCTAGCTCAGTTTCCCAGGCCGCCGCTCCCAGCACCGAGCTTCATTCATTCCCCGCACAGGGGGCCGGGCGGGCGAGACTCAGCCCCAGCAAGCGGTGTGCGGGGCTCAAGGCAGGGACCCCGGGGCAGGTGCTTACTCTGGGTGTCCGTTAAGGAGATCATGGCTGCAGGGGTGAGGACAACGACGCTGGCACCGGCACCTCCAGGAGCCCAGGGTGTGAAGCAAGGCAGAAGTAATGAAGCCGGGAAACAACCCAAGAGAGAGCCGCCACGTCTTCCGGAAACACGCAGCCACCCCCATCCTAGTTTCAAGAAGGCTTTCTATTGGCTAGACCCGCTCCCAATATCAACCAGTTATCCGTGATCTTGTTCGGTGACGCGATGGTGGCCACGCCCCTTGGCCAATTAGAGAAGAGTGTTACTTGCAATTGGTTGAACGGACCGACCCGGAAGGGTGGATGCTCCAGGCTGCAGAGAAAGGAAAGACTGGTGGCGGGAACTTTTTATTGGACAGCGGCTGAAAGCGGTGAGTCGTGGTTCTGAGTTCGGGGCACTTGGGGGTCGCAGACTGGAGAGGCCGGGGACGCCGGGGTAGGGGGTTCGTTGACCCCTTGGGGAGAGTTTCTGCTGTTAACTCTGGTGACGCTCTGAAAGGGCTCATCTTTCCTTTTCCTGCATGGAGGCCGGGCCAGTCTGTAGCGGATCACTTCCTTCCACATTGACAGGGGAGAAACAAGGGCAGTAATCGTCGTCCAGCTCAGGGGAACGCAGGTCTTTAGGGCACGTTGATTTTATCTCCAGCCTTTTCCATGCAGGAAGCTTGGTCACCAAAGCCTGTGTGTTGGCAACCATCATTTATTGGGAAACACCACTGGGGACGCATAAGGGTAAGGGAGGGTATTAAATTGCCTCCAAACGCAGGTGGCGGGGAGAGGGGTGGTGGCGGTGTGTCTGATTTAACCTGTGGTACCTCAGTGGCATTTCCTCCTGCATCGGTGATTGGGTGTGACACTGTAAAATATTTACTGTGGGTGCTGTCAGAAATTCAGAAACAGCAGAATTTTTGGATCACAGAATCACGGAAGTAGTGAAAGTTTATTGTTCACGCACGAAAAAGACAGCTGGCTAACCGGGAGCACTCAACCCAAAACACGTAATGAGACTCAGGGGTGTGATGTTAAAGCAGCTTATATGGTGAGAAGGTAGTGGCTGCTTATCGTCACAGTGATTGGCTGTAATATTAACATTTTCTTAAACCTTAGGGAACTGGTTAGTGGTTACCCCGTATCAACCTTGGGAAAGGTGTGTTTCACTTATATTTCCAGAGGCATAAGTGAGAAACGACCCAAGTTAACTTAGTTTTACAAAGTAAGCTAAATTAAGCTTTGCTTGTATGACTAAACTGGTTTTGTCTGCTCAGGTAGTTTTCAAGGCCAGACTTCGTTTGTAATTTTAACAGTGCCTAGCTATGCTTCTGACAGACCTGCTATAGCTCATTAATTTCTGAATATATTGGGATATCTTTTAATATTAAATCACATTTGGGGAAGGAATTTATGAGCAGTTCTTTTTTGCAGTATAATCAAATAAATCATTTAAAATAGTGTGTTGCGGGGAATGGTTATAGAATATATTCTTTTATAAGGGTAGAGGTAGCCTCTGCTTTCAACCTCAGCATACTTGAGCTTGAACTATATGCAAGGCACTTTGCTAGACAAAGGGGGGGAGACTCAACCCCTGCCCTGCTAGAAAACCTTGCAGTCTAGAGAAGGAGAATTATATTTCCAAAAAGTGAAGAGATGTTTATATAGATAAAGAATTAAAAATCTTTGGTTTAGTCCTCACTTCAATATGTTATAATGCTGTGGCTATTCCAAACTCCTTAGCAAGGCAAAGAAGACCCTGCCTATCTTTCCAGCCTAGTGGTGATTTCACAGTTCTGTGTTAGGAAGGGCATAAAATCAGCAGTCTGGATAAGGGTAGGGGCATGCTGAAGTTACCTTTGGGGAACATTCTAAGTTACTTTTAGAAAATATTGATTGTCCATTTCAGAGTTAGGGGAAGTGTTTGTGGGGATTATGGACAACCTAAAGTTCCTATCCTCAAGCCAAATCTCCTTCCATTTGCTCATATGTTCTCTTATGTTTTAGTATTTAGAGGTCCTTAATACAAACCATGTTTTTTTCCTACTTCTGAGCTTTTCAGGTTCTCTCCTTCTGAAATTTACACCCCCCCCCAGCATAGAATTCCAAATACTTTTTAAAGATTGAGCCTAAATTGTAACTCTTTAAAGCAGGTATTCAATAAAATGTTAAACAATTAATTTGGGTATTTATGTTGATGGATTTTGCTTAATTTGAATCTATCCAACTTGTTATTTATAAGGCAGGTTCTATGCCAATTTTACAAGTAGGGAAAGAAGCTGAGAGCAACAGGGTGTGTAATTTTGCTAAAATTACAGTGATTTAGTACTATAACTATTTAATCTCAAATATTTGCTGTTTTTGTTATATCACTTTGTATCTGGTGATTCTTATATTATTTACATTTTACTTGTTATTATATGTTTATGTAATTTTGGACACTTCTCCAAAAAATAGAGAATTTTCCATAAAAATTAGTGTGGAAAGAACCATGTAGTCCTTATTTAAAAATGTCCTTATTTAAATGTTACTTTCTAACATTTTTTTATGCTTAGTCATGACAGATTATCATTGATTGGGCATTATCTATAGTACTATTCTAAAAAACTGTTGCTATGATTTTTCTTTCATTTTTAGAAAGAAATTTGGCTCTTCAATTCAGTTTTAGAATGGCATCTCTTTCAGGTTAGTGGAAATGATTACATTTTGTTTTTCATTCTATTCTATTTCTACTTGCATGTTTTTTGAAAAAAACATTTGCTTTTCTCTGTACCTTCACCTCAACTTTGCTGTGAACCTTAAACTGCTCTAACTAAAAGTCTTAATAAAAATAAATAAATTAAGTCAAAATATATTTGTTTTTAAAATTATGATTATAGCCCTGGCCGAGTAGCTCAGTTGGTTCGAGCAGAGTCCCAATATGCCAAGGTTGTGGGTTCCATCTCTGGTTCAGGGCACATACAAGAATCAACCAATGAATGCATAAATAAGTGGAACAACAAATCAATGTTTCTCCCCCAACCCCCACTTCTGTTCCTCTTCCTCTCTTAAATAAATAAATAAATAAATAAATAAATTCTGATTATAGAATTGCTGTTTTTTCAGATTTTTAAAAATCATGGTAAATATACATTACAAAACTTATCATTTTAATTTTTTTTTAATCCTCACCCGAGGATATGTTTTTCATTAATTCTAAAGATTGAAGAAGGGAGAGGTGGAGAGAGAGAGAGAAACATTGATGTGAGAGAGAAACATCTATGGGTTACCTCTCGTACACCCCTACTGGGGATTGAACTCAACCTGGGTATGTGCCCTGACTGGGAATTGAACCCACCACCTTTTGGTGTATGGGATGATGTTCCAACAAACTGAACCATGCATACCAGGGCACCATTTTAACTGTACAATTCAATGGCATTAAGTGCCTTCACATTGTTGTGCATCCATCACCAATATTCATCTCTAGAACTTTTTTGTCTTCCCAAACTGAAACTCTGTATCCAATTAAAAAGTCACTCCTAATTGCTTCCTTCCTTGCAACCCCTGGTAACACTATTCTACTTTCTGTCTCTAGGAATTTGACTGTTCAAGGCACTTCATTTAAGTGGAATCATATAATCTTTGTCCTTTTGTATCTAGATTATTCCACTTAGCATAATGTCTTTGAGGTTCATCCATTTTGGAACATGCATCCTTTTCAGGCTGAATAATATTCCACTGCATGTATGTAACACCTTTTGTTTATCCATTTGTCTGTCGCTGGACATTTGGGTTGTTACACCTTTTGGCTAATTGTGAAAAATGCTGCTACTATGAACATTGTTGTACAAATATCTGAGTCCTTGCTTTCAATTGTTTGGGTACATACCTGGAAATGGAATTGCTAGATCACAAGTTGAAATTTTTAAGTAATTGCTATACTGTTTTCCATAGTGGCTGCACCATTTTATATTCCCACCAACAATGCACAAGGGTTCCAAGGAGAATGATACGTTTTTTGATAGAATTCTAGGAACCTAAAAATTATAAAGTAGAAAATATAAATCACTCCTAATCTTATGCTCAGATTAATACTATAACATTTAATTTATTATTAAAATTTTTTTTAACATTTTGTACATATTGTTTTGTAATGTGATTTAAAAAAAATGTTTATGGTTGAGAGTATTACAGATGTTCCCCTTTGTTCCCCCATTGACCCCGTCTTCTCCACTCCCACCTCCCTCCTGCCTTTCCTATATTATTGTCTGTGTCCATTGGTTATGCATATATGCAAATAAGTTCTTTGGTTTATCTCTTCCCATCCCACCTTCCATCCCCCTTCCTTCTGAAGTTTGTCAGTCTGTTCCCTACTTCCATGTCTCTGGGTCTATTTTGATTGTCAGCTTATTTTGTTCATTATATTCCATAAATAAGTGAGATCATGTCGTATTGGTCCTTCTCTGATTGGCTTATTTCACTCAGCATAATATTCTCCAGGTTCCTCCATGTTGTCTCAAAGGGTAAGAGATCTTTCTTATAACTGCATAGTATTTCATTGTGTAAATGTACCACAACATTTTTTTTCCCCTTTATTGATTTTAGAGAGAGAGGAAGGGACAGGGAGAGAGAGATAGAAACATCAATGAGAGAGAACATTGATTGGCCGCCTCCTGCATTCCCCCCATTGGAGATTGGGCCCACAACCCGGGTATGTGCCCTGACTGGAAATGGAACTGGTGACTTCTTGGTGCATACATGGGTTGACACTCAACCACTGAGCTACACGGGCAGGGCTGTACCACAACTTTTTTATCCACTCATCTACTGATAAGCACATTTCATTTATTATTAAAAAATTTTTTTAACATTTTGTACTTAATTGTTTTGTAATGTGATTTTTACAAAAGTGTAATGTAAATACAGAACATAGACATATTGTTAAATAAGTTCTGTGTTGTAAATATTCTAATACCTGCACTGTATTTTGTTGTTTTGAAGTGATATTAAATAAATAGTATTGCTTAATCTTTTAGTGTTGAATTTTTATACTGTTTGCATTTTTAAAATATAAAAAATACTGCCTTGAACATCTATGAATTGAAAGCTTTGTGTGCTTCTTTGATTATTTCCTTAAGATACATTTCTATAAGTAGAGTTATTTGAAATGTTTTCAAAATATAAAAGAAAAACATCATTCTACCTTTCCCACGCAGATACTCTTGGTATTTTGATATATGTCTATCCATTATTTGTTCCTATAAACTTGACCAGATTGTACTGTGCTTATTAGTGATATCTTGCTATTCCGTTAAAAGGCAGATGGCAGGGGTGAGGAACTTTTACTCTGGTTATTTTTCAGTCTTTTGTGTGATTTAGTGAATATGGCCTTTGCTACATACTAGCTCTAATAGTATGGTAACAAGATTAGGTTTTTTTCATACTTTTTTTTTTTTTTAATCCTCACCTGAGGACATTTTTTTCATTTTTTTTGTTCAGATAGAGTGGGAGGGAGAGAGAGGAAGAGAGAGAGAGAGAGAAACATCGATGTGAAAGGGACACATCGAGTGGCCGCCACCCGCACGACCAACCAGGGCCGGGGACAAACTGCAACCAAGGTACATGCCCCTAGCGGGAACTGAACCCGGGTCTCTCTGGACCGCAGGCCGACACTCCAACCGCTGAGCCAAACCGGCCAGGGCCATACTTTAAAGAAATAGCTTTCTTAAATATGAGACCCCTCCTCCCCCACCCTGCCACCCCACCACACACACACACAACTTTACACTTTATTTAAATAGAAACATGAAAGAATAGTGACATAGATGTTGGCTCTGAATCATGACTCATTCTCACACTCTGAGGTTAATAATAAACAGTAAGAATTTAAGTTATATTAAATGCTAACCCAAGCAGTCTTGACTTATTTCACTTAGCATAATGTAGGTTTAAGAGGTGTCACTGAACCTCAACTCAGTTCAGTATGACCATTATTGGATTGCATATGTTATTTTACTTCATAAGACTTTAGCTTTATCAGTGGGATATGACTTTAAAATAACTGAACAATGAAATAGATAAATTTTATTTAAGAAGAAATGCTTATTTCAAATAATTGCTTTCATAATATTGTGCCCCTTTCAAATACATCTACCTCTTCTCTTGTTCTACCCACATGTTGAACTGTATTTGAAGTGCCTCTTTGAAATGGCCTTCAGATAGTTTGTTACTTTGGATCTCATGGCTTCCATGGTGGCAAGTCACTTTCCTTCCAGTGTTAACTTCAGTTTGTGATATTGCTAGTAATGTGCTGTTTCTGAAGAATGGCACCTCTCCCATGCATCAGCTGTCAGCTTAGGAGTGCACCAGTGCGATCCCCACCCAGTTCAGTGCTCTTGAGCTGTAGTTGCCGTAATAAGCCCTGTGCACTTGTATTCCCTCTTCATTATGGCTTGTTGAAATCATACACTTGACTTTTCAATCTCATTTCATATAGTAAAGTCCTGTGTTGTAAATGCCAGCATATGAACAAAAACATTAAAATACCCCAACTTACTACAACTAGCTGTACTTTTTAATATTTTTAGGCAATCAGGATTTTGTCTAAGATACAGTATGACTTTGTACCATGGATTGACATTAACATCTCTGTCAGGTCGGGTTGATCAGAGAAGCAGAAGCACTGTGAGTGATTTAAGGGATTTACTGTAGGGATTAAACCTTACATGATTATGGGAAGTGGTTAAGCTCTTTCTTTATGTTTCCTGTGTGTCGCACTGGGCCTGAAGTTGGCAGAACCAGCAGTCGGGAAAAGAAGATGTGGTGGGGAATGCAAAAACAAACTGCTACCTATGAAGATGAACTTCTTTTTCTTACAAGAACCTGTGTTAGTCTTTCATTGCCTCAAATCTTCTAGTTTGGATGATGCAGAAAGCATGTCAAAGAGCTGGTGAATTCACATGGTGTTGCATGCAACTGGCTGAGGCTTCAGAGAAGCTGAAGAAGGAGAACCAACAGGATCTGGAAGAACCACTGGCTCTGCTGTTTCCCCAGGGATATGTAGCAGCAGCTGGAGTTGTGAGCCCAGGTGCTGTCCCATGCCCATGATGTCACCAGCCCTGACCTTAAATATGGAAAATACGGCCTCTGCTTCACTTCCACCTTCAAAATCTCTGGCAAATTTCTCTTTGCCCTAACCTAGAACTATGCAGGGAAGGAATTCTGGGAAGTGTAGTTCTAGCTTAGCTAAGTTATCACAGAACAAAGCCACCTGACTTCACCCCTTGCCTACATGGTACCCATAGACTCCTCTTTTAATTTAATTATATTTAACTTCCAAATAAAGTAAGTAACAGAATCATGCTTCTGCTTAACATGTCGCAGCTATCCCACATACAACCGAATATGCACTGATCTCTTCAGGAGAGGGCACACATTCTGTTTATCTTTCGATGGTGCTTATTACTCTTCTTCCTGAATAACATCCTTCTTGATAGTCCTCTAACCTAAATCCTGAGATACGAAGTTAGCTACTATTAACACTTTATTTTGGACATTAGAGGAATAGGAGAAGGGACAGAACAAAAACAAAAAATACCACCAAGAACAAAAAACCCAACCTTGGTTTATATACAAATATTATATAAGGAAGAAAGTCTTATAGGTATTTCAGTTCTTGTTTCTTACTGTCTATGTCTGGTAATTTCTGAGACATTATTTCCTCTCCCCAATACACAGTTGCCCTGATAAGTTTCTCTGGAGGAGATGGGTGGAAAGATTTACTACATAAACTTGTAGCTGTATAGTAGAGTCCTTCCTCAAAAGGCCCCAACCTCCACTTTATTTAAGGGACTCTGGGTCTATAAGTGTGCTCATTTCTGGGAACTGGTTGAAGGATGGTGACTCTGATGTGGTGATTCAAATCAGACTTATGTTACCAGAATCAGGGCTTTATATTCTGCCTATACAAATCAAATAATGTATTTCCAACTTAGCAACATCATGATCAACTAGCCAATGACAAAGATCTCTTTGAGTTAGACTATTCTGATTACTGCTGCTTTGTTGCCCATTATGGCAACCACATCTACTTTTGGTTTGGTCATGAATTGCCACCATTTCATCCCTGTATCTTAGAATCCATTATTCTCATTGATTCATGTAGTCTAGTTTAAAGGCAGTGCCTCCCACTGTCGCTCCTGACTCAGAGAACAGCCACTCCAGAACTCTTCAGGGATGCTGGGGCTTGCCTCATGAATGGATTTCTCATAGCCTTGTTGAAGGGAATATCCCTGGATCCTCCTGGGGTACAGCTAGAGAGTGGATAATCAATTTACCTGATAGTCCACTCTAGCACTCCCATCTCCCCAAGCCTCTGGATCCCCCCTGTATGATATACCCAGGAAGTTCTAGCCCTTCAGCTTCATTGGAATCTACACTTGTATCATTCTATCCAACTTTCTGATATTTATCTTTGGGGCCCAGTTTCTGGCTACCAAATAAGTAAATTATTAGAGCTACTCCTGGGCACAATTTTAGCACACTAAATCCAGAATTTCTTACTGAGTTCACACCAATAAATTTAGCTTCATTCACTATTATATTCCATCCACCCTGATTTAGTGCCCTTAAGATCTCTTCTGTATATATTCCCTAGGTTTCTGGTGATATATATTGGCAAATGCAACTCGTTTGTTGCGATTTTGTCTTCTCATGGGTCTTACTTTTGTACCTCATCCTCTAGAGTTTCCTGGGTCTTAAAACACTGAGAGGTGGGGGTGGGGTGGAGGGGCAGGCCAGAGATCCTCACGGGGAATAGCAATCCTTTGTGAAACATCCACCTGAGGAAAGACTGTGATAGGTGTTTCAGGCAGGAGGAGGCTGTTTCAGAAAGGGAAGGAAGGGCAAAAGAGACTTGGCAGATTTAGTGGCTCAATGTCCCTGCTTCATTGGAATTTGCCCAGATGTTCCCATCCTAACTGCAGAGCATCACTTTTTCCTAATCAATGTCTTAATTTTAATATGAGTCCCTGCAAAGTTGGGAATTCAATTTGCATTGTATATCAGCCATCTGCAAGATTTAGATTTAGGGTTGGTATTCAGTAATTTGGACCTTGTAGCTGCAGGATAGGCAGCAACTTTGAGGTCCCTTTACAAAGATCCTGCCTTTCTCTACCGAAGTTCTCCAGCATACTTCAAAGCAATCGATCATTCCCATTATTTTCACCAAAATGTTCTGTGCCAGGAAACACTTGGCCACCCAAGTGTTAAGTATCTCTAGATACTTAATTACTGGTATCTATAGGTTGTAATTTAAATAATTTGTCTATTGCATGCCATGGAATACCATTGCCCTTTTGTCACTGCAAACAAAGGACATTAATGTCTTTAAATTTAATCAGATCATTGACCCAGAAGCTATTCAGAGAACCCACCCTTAAGTTTCTGTTCATCTGGAACAGCACTGGGAGTTGGGTAGGTTTCAATCGGGTATAAGGGAATTAGAGGGATTAGCCCCTACATGATCACGGGAGCTGGTTAAGCAGTCTCCTGCTGGTCCTGAAGGCAGTAGTGCCAGCTAGGGATGGGAAAATGGATATGAAGTGTGGGTGGGTAAGGATCAGCTGAAACCCACAAGGACAATGTGGAACCTGCCTGTTTCTCACCGGGACTCATGTTGGTGTGTCGCTGCCTACCATGCTCTGACTTCCAGGATGCTGGTACCTTGGGGAAGGGCTGGTGTACTTGCCACAGGAAGTTGCACCTGAAGTTGGTCAAGGATTCAGAGAAGCTGTGGGCCAAGCTACTACCCCAGGGAGTTTCATCAGGGGCTGGAGGAACTGGCTTCTGCCCCATGCCAACAAGGTGAGCCAGAAGATCCATGACGACATGAGGGAGCTGCAACAGCATTTGACGTACGGCAGCCATCTGAATGTAAATCTACCTGCTGTTTTTTCCACCTTCCAAATGTCATGCAGAGTTCACTTGTGGCCAATCCTAACCCAGAATCCTACAGGGAAGGGAATTCTAGCAGTTGGTACAATACAAAGTCACCATAACATCCTATTTTAGATCATAACCACAAGTTTTATCTCATGAAAAGGCATTAAATGTGGACACTATATAATGCAGGCAGATGTTTTGGAAAGCACCAAGGACACTTCCATAGATGTGGTGTCAAAAGAAGTCTCTCTTGGACTTTGTCTGATTAGGATCATACATTAGCTCAGCTGGCGTGGCTCAGTGGATTGAGCATCCTCCCATGGACTGAGAGGTCCCGGTTCAGTTCCTGGTCAGGGCACGTACCCAGGTTGTGGCCTAAATCCCCAGTAGGGGGCATGCAGGAGGCAGCCGATTGATGTTTTTCTCTCACATCGATGTTTCTATCTTTCCCTTCCTCTCACTAAAAAAAAAAAATTCTTTTTAAATTAAAAGAAAAAAGAATCATACATTAAGGCTTCTTTATAAATTAGTTATGAGGGGGTTATAACGCCAGTTCCAGTAACACATTTGATTTCTTTTTTTTACTTGTTACATCATCTTGTTTATAATCATTAAATCTTTATCATGCTACCATGTGAGCCCAAATGTGAATATTTTTGTGAAATAATAGCTAAGAAGTTAGGGGCTACTTTTAAATAGCTTGCTTTTGCTTCATAGTTGGGTCACTTTACTTAATTTAGGAGATTGTTGGACCACTGCAACAGAATTAAAATACATGTCATTTATAAATGCTTAACTGTGTACCAGGTACTGTGTAAGGAACCCTCAATGTGTTATCTCACTTATTTCTTTACAATGGTGCTATGAAAGCTAGATATTATTCCCATTTTATAGATGGGGGAATTGAGGCTCAGTTGAGTACCTTGTCCAAGGTCACTCAGCAAATAGGAGGACCTGAGATTCCAGTTAGGTCTGTGACTACAAAACAAATGTTCTTAACCACTCTGCAAAACGTAAAAGTTTGTGATTTAGATGGTGAGGAATATCCAAAAATCAATAGGGAAACCTAAAATTGTAATGGACTGTTCTGTCATTGTATCTTTTATCTTTCCTCACAGCTCTAACTGAGGAATTGGATTCTGTGAATAACGAGCTACAAGCAGTAGACATTCAGATTCAGGAACTTCTGGAAAGGCAACAGGAGCTTACTCAGAAGAAAAACGTCCTGACAAACAGAATAAAGCAGTGTTTGGAGGATTCTGATGCTGGGGGAAGCAATGAATGTGATTCTTCACCTGCCTCTTGGAATAAAGAAGGTTTACTCATTTTTTTTTTTTCTTTTCTTTGCTAGTTTTTTTCTTGTTTCTTTAAACTGGAGTCAAATCACTGTGCCTGGGTCAGTGCTTCCCAGTAGGCGTAGAGATGAAACTGGCCATTCCGTGAGTGGCGAGGGGGACTTAGAGACACACAGTTTTTTGCCCACGTTCTGTAGTCTTTTTGAATTAAACTTTTATTATTCAGATTTTATTATTTTTTCCAAATATGGTTAACAACATTAATCAGTGCTTGCAAAAATAAGATATTTATTTAAACTAAATTTTCTCTAGACAAAATTAAACATTTAAGAAGAAAATTCAAACTTTTTGCCAAAGTCTACTTTATTTTCTTGCTCTAGTGAACAAACTTTTTTGATTTAAGATCTTGCCAAGCATCATGTGTATCATTCATTATAGTGGAAGACAGAGAAAGACAGATACCATATAATTTCACTTATATGTGGAATCTAATAAACAATATAAAACAGAAACAGACTCAAAAATGAAGAAAACAAAATGAAGGTTGCCAGATGGAACAGAGGTTGTGGGACTAGGTGAAAAAGGTGAAGGGATTAAATAGTACAAATTGGAAGTTACAAAATTGTTACAGGGATGTAAAGTACAGCATAGGGAATACAGGCAATCATATTGCAATGACTATGTATGGTGCCAAGTGGGTACTAGATGTCTGGGGGGATGACTTCATAAGTTATATAAATGTCTCACCACTATGCTGTACATTTGAAACTAATATAATATCGATAGTCAACTGTAATTGAAAAATAAACACTGCTGAGCAACCAAAAAAATAATAAAAAGAATACTATAACTCGAGAAGTGCTTTTGTGGGTCTTGTCTTCTAGTGATCACTTCTAAACAAGATATTTACACCAAAAATTCCAGATAATTGTTAACTTTGTTCACAATATTTGAGTTTTTTTATGATACTTTGAATGCCTTGCTTGACATTCAGATGACATTCATTTCAAATATCTGATCAAGCACCTTCTTTCATGTAGGCTAATTCTCAACTGGCAAATGGTTTGAATTTTTTCTAATGTACTAGATTTTTTCTGATAAACTATTTTTTATGATACATCATTAAATTTGTTTTTGCTTTAGCTTAGTGAGTTAAACTAATCTCAGAATTGTTATTATGAAAGTGAAATTGTCCATAGTATTAAAAGTCTCATTTATATTTATCTGATCGTGCCCTATTATAAAAACAGCCATGTACATGTGTCTCATTAAAATCCTAAATGATCTAATATATTTTAGCTTATTTTTCTCTTTCTAGATTTTCCATGGTCTGCTAAAGTTAAAGATGTTCTGCAAAATGTCTTTAAACTGGAGAAGTTCAGACTGCTTCAGCTTGAAACTATTAATGTAACAATGTCTGGAAAGGATGTATTTCTTGTTATGCCTACAGGAGGTGGAAAGAGCTTATGCTACCAGTTATCAGCATTATGTTCAGAAGGTATGTATTAATAAAGATTGATTTTAAATTGAAGAAATGTTATTTCTCTTAATATATATATTTTAAAAATATATTTTTGCTTGGCCGGCGTGGCTCAGTGGATTGAGTGTCATCCCATGGACTGAGAGGTCCCGGTTCGATTCCCAGTCAGGACACATGCCTGGATTGTGGGCTTGATCCTCAGTAAGGGGCTTGTAGGAGACAGCCACTCGATGTTTCTTTCTCACATCGGTGTTTCTAGCTATCCCTTCCTCTCGCTCTAAAAAATCAATAAAATCATATTAAAAAAAAAATATATATATATATTGTTTATTGATTTTAGAGAGAGAGGAAGAGAGAGAGGAAGAGAGAGAGAAACATCAGTATGAGAAAGAAACATTGATCGGTTGCCTCTTGTACACACCCTGACAGGGGACTGAACCTGCAACTCAGGCATGTGCTCTGACCTGGAATCGAACCTATGACCTTGATTTATATTATTTTACTGACATTGCCAGTACTGATTGTTAAAAATGATAGTGAATTAAAAATTCAAAATTGTAATATCTATCTTTATTTTTATAGGATTGAATAAGGGAAGAGATTTCTGCTTAATCTTATATTTGCTTATTTGGCTTAGGATCATTTATTCGTATCTTCCTCCTTTATTAATGAGGGTAAAAAATAGAAGTATATTGCTAAAGTTACACTGAAAATTAGTCTGAACTGATGGGTAGTTCCCACAAATTATGGTAAAAAAGGTGAAACTTGTTCTGGTGGTGGTATACAATTTAAAGTAGATTTTTCTCTCTTTCAGGTTTTACACTCGTGATTTGCCCATTGATCTCTCTTATGGAAGACCAATTAATGGTTTTAAAACAATTAGAAATTTCAGCTACCATGTTAAATGCTTCTAGTTCTAAGGTATGGTTCTGTACTTTTTGTTTGTTTGTGTTTTAACTCTTCACTGTAGTAGGAGCCTTAGATACAATAGAGTTGCTTATAAAATTAAAACTGATTGCTATTTACATCAGGAGTTACAAACTACTGCTAATGGGCCATTTCTAGCCCACTGCCTATTTTGTATGGTTCATGAGTTAAGATTGATTTATATACGTTTAAATGGTTAAAAAAATAAAATAATATTTTGTGAAGTGTGAAAATTATATGAAATTTAGATTTTAATGTCCATAAATAAAGTTTTATTGGAGCACAACCATGCTCGCTCATTTACATGTTGTCAATGACTTTGCGCACTATAACAGCAGAATTGACCAGTTGTGATAGAGGCCATATGGTTCACAAAACCTAACATTTACTATCTGGCACTTTAAAGGAAATCTTCGCTGAACTATTTTGTATTGTCCATTATAAAATAGTAAGCAAGCCCAGCCAGGTGTGGCTCAGTGGTTGAGCGTCGGACCCATGCACCAAGAGGTCGCCGGTTCGATTCCCAGTCAGGGCATATGCCCAGGTTGTGGACCCAATTCCCGTGGGGGGCGTGCAGGAGGTGGCCAGTCAATGTTCTCTCTCACTGATGTTTCCATCTCTCCCTCTCCCTTCATTTCTCTCTAAAAATCGATAAAGAAAAAAAATTTTTTTAAATAGTAAGCAAGAATATTTAATTGTGCAATATAATTAAATACAAAAAAATGAATGACTAACAAGATACCTTATCCCTATGGAATTTCTTCTGTTTGGGAATAGACTCTCTTACCTTCATTTGCAGAATAAAACATTTCCTAGCTATTACTTTTTAAAAAGCATTTTATTGAAATTTTTAAAAGTATATAAAAGTAGAGAGAATAGTATGATTCTTACCCTCATGTGTAGAATAAAGCATTTCCCAACTACTCTTTTTTAAAAAGCATATTATTAAAATTTTCAAAAATAGAGAATAGTATAAAAGCCACCATGTATCCATTAACCACCTTTAGTGCTTATCAATATATGGCCAATCTTTTTTCATCTATCCACCCCCAATTTTCCCTACCTCCTCCCTCTTGATTTATTTATTGGAAACAAATCCCAGACATCATATTATTTCAGTTCTAACTATTTCAATATTTTAAACTATTCCTTAAAATCATCAAATAAAAATACTCATATTCCTTTGTCTCATCAAATCTTACATTAAAAAAAAAATCATGGTATTTTTTTGATATATCCATAGGTTCCCCTATTTCCTTTTTGTTTCTTGTGTAAATTATTTGTTGAAGAAACCAGGTTCTTTGTCCTGTAGTTTTCTGTATTATGAATTTTTCAGATTGTATCCTTGTGCTGTTGTTTAACTTGTTAGATCTAAAAGCTTGATAGGATTTAGATTTGGATTTTTTTTTCCAGAGTATGCTTCCCATGGCATCACTCAAGAGTTACATTATACCTGGTTATATTTGTATTATTTTAAGCTTGATCAGTGGGTTCAAGTGTGTCTGACTTGTCTCTAATGATCAATTTCTCTATCAGCTTTTCATCTAATGGTCTTTAGCAGCCACTGCTGATTATTTTTTACCTTAGAGCTGCTGTTTAATTAGGGAGTTTCAAAATGATGATTTCTAATTCTATCACTCCTTTATATATATTACTGTAACTTTTTCTATAAAGAACTTTTTTCTTATTAACTGTTTATAGATTGAAAATTCTTTTCCTTTTTTAATCAGTTTTCAGAAAGAGTTGGTTTCCAGCATTCTCCAAAGGTAGTTAATAAGGTTCCCCCCCCCCAAGTATATATACATATTTATGGATTTTTGACATTTTTGCTGTATTTTATTACATAGTTATTGTTTTTTTATTCTGAAATAGCCCCATCTTTGGGCAGTGAGAGCCTATTTAAATTGGTTCTCGAATCTTTATCCTTCATCCCATAGCTTTTCTTTTCTAATAAAATACTCTAGGCTAATTTTGTATATTTCCTTCCAGACCTAGAATCAGCCATATCTCCAAGAAGCCCTGGCTCCTCTAGTTTTTCCCATATGTTTTTGTTTCATTTAAGTTTTTGTGTCATTATAACTGCTCTCTTATTCAACAGAATGAATCTATGGAGAACATTGCCTTCTAATACTGTTCTTCCTTTAAACTGAAAAAGAGAGTAATAATATATACAGAAAGTAGTTAGAAAGTTGCTGCTAATTACAAGGTCATGCCATATTACTACTGTTTGAAAAGTTAGGGAGAGAAAAGGTAAGTCAAATTGCGTAGTTCATAGGATGTGAACACAACGTTCTTTTTTTGTTGTTTTTTTTACCCTTGCCTTTCCACTTATTCTGTCAGAAGTTCTAGTATTTTATTTTTGTATTGGCCCATTTCTAAGGAGATAGCCTTATGTTTGCTCCCCTAAGATTTCTGGGACATTTAGGACCAGTTGAAATGTTTAATACACTTTGACTATTTCTTAACAAAATTAGGAATGTCTCAAGGAGTTAACAAACTGGTTTCTGGGATGATGAAAGCAGTTTTGACTTTCTCTTTCTATCACAGTCACCTTTGTTTCTTTACAGTTCTTTTGGTCCTAATCAAGTGAGACGGAAAAATATGACA
This sequence comes from Tadarida brasiliensis, assembly GCA_030848825.1. Taxonomy (NCBI): domain Eukaryota; kingdom Metazoa; phylum Chordata; class Mammalia; order Chiroptera; family Molossidae; genus Tadarida; species Tadarida brasiliensis. The sequence continues at coordinate 34,933,720 of CM061263.1, read as the reverse complement.
TCTACTGTGCAAAACATTATATCAAATAGTAACAGCATTAAGAACCTAATAACTGTTACCTCTTAAGATTTATTTTTGTTATATATAATGTAAATATATACTTCATATTATAACATTTTAATTCAATGGATAAGATACTTTATAAAACCTAAATAAATTATGAGTAGGTTTGACAGCATCATTAACATAGGTAATCAAGAATAAATTGTATTCACAGAGATATGTAGTGATTACAAATATAATGTTAAAATTAATAAAAAACACACCTTTACAACTATAGTTACTGCACTTAGCTCACATTTTGGCACTTATTATGAACAATTTAGAATTATGCTTTCATAGAATAAATGCCTATTGTAGTATCTTGATATTCATTTCTTGTTCTCTCTCTGTCATATGAGATTAAGCTTTTATCAACAGTTTGGGTGTAAGTAAATAACTAAAATTCTATTTGTACAGCTGCCATGAAATTTAATCCTGGGACATGGTTTCAAGTTCTTCTGAGTAACGAACATCATTGTTTACCACTTAGTATTGTAGTCTGCTAGCTTAGTTCTACTATCATTGTGTCATTGTGTCTGTTTTTCTTTTCAATAGGAGCATGTAAAATGGGTTCATGCTGAAATGGTAAATAAAAATTCCAAACTAAAGCTGATTTATGTGACTCCAGAGAAAATTGCTAAAAGCAAAATGTTTATGTCAAGACTAGAGAAAGCCTATGAAGCAAGGAGATTTACCCGAATAGCAGTGGATGAAGTTCACTGCTGTAGTCAATGGGGTCATGATTTCAGACCTGGTATGTATATTGTATCTGGAAAACTTGATACTGGGACTATTTTCTTACTTGGCTTTACATGATGGAAAATTCCTGCTTCCATTAACATTATCTTCTTGGGTAGTTATTACTCCTTTTCTCTTGCTTTAATATAAGGAGAGCCAAGATGCAAAATCTTTAATCTCTTTACTCTCTCCAAGGTAGTATTTAGCTTAATTGCCTTTATCTTTTTTTTTTTGTCCTCACCCGAGGATATTTTTCTATTTATCTTATGATAATGGGAGGGAGAGAGAGAGAAACATCAACGTGAGAGAAACATATCGACTGGCTGCCTTCTGCACGACCCCGACCAGTGCTGGGGACAAACTGCAACCCAGGTACATGCCCTCAACTGGAATCAAACCCGCAACTCATTGGTCCGTGGGCCAACGCTCTAATGCTGAGCCAAACTGGCCAGGGCTAATTGCCTTTATCTTTTTTTAAATCTTTATTGTTGAGAGTATTACAGATGTTCCCCCTTATTTTCCCCCATTGACCCTCTCCTGCCCACTCCTACCCCCCTCCTGCCTTTCCCATATTATTGTCTGTGTCCATTGGTTATGCATATATGCAAATAAGTTCTATGGTTTATCTCTTCCTGCCCCCCACCTCCTTTCCTTCTGAAGTTTGTCAGTCTGTTCCCTACTTCCATGTCTCTGGATCTGTTTTTTTTTCCCTCCAATTTTTATTAATTTATTTTTGGTTACAGATGTTTCTCCTTTTTCCCCTCTAGACCCCCTCCTCCCCATCCCGCCCCCCGCCACCCCCCTAGCATTGTTGTCTATGTCCATTAGTTATGTATATGTGCATATAAGTTCTTTGTTTTTTTAATTTGTTTTTTATTTTATTTATTTTTATTGATTTATTTTTGTTACAGATGTTTCTCCTTTTTCCCCCATTGACTCCCACCTCATCCCCAGCTTTGTTGTCTATGTCCATCGGTTATGCATACATGCATATAAGTTCTGTAGTTTATCTCTTCCCTTCCCCCCCACCTCCTCTTTTGAGGATTTTCATTCTGAGGCTTGTTTCACTTAGGATAATACTTTCCAGGTCCCTTCATGTCATCTCAAAGGATAAGAGATCTTCCTTTCTTACAGCTGCATAGTACTCCATTGTGTATATGTACCATAGCTTTTTTTTTTTATCGTCAGCTTATTTTGTTCATTATATTCCATAAATAAGTGAGATGATGTGGTACCTGTCTTTCTCTGACTGGCTTATTTCACTTAGCATAGTACTCTCCAGGTCCCTCCATGTTATCTCAAAGGGTAAGAGATCTTTCTTTCTTATAGCTGAATTGCCTTTACTTTTAAAATGTATGCCTGTTAGCAAATATACTGTTGCGCCTTTAGCCATGAAGATTTACTGACCTCTAGGTTCTTCTTCATGTCTGTTGAGGAATTTACATCTGCTTCAAAGTTGCCTTTAGTTGTCATTCTGTGTGTTGTTAGCTTCCACTTCAGGACCTACACCCAACTAACTCCTCAGTGGTAAAGTTCTATGGGATATTTTAGTAACCCTTTACTCCTCCAAGCTAATCCTAGAGTCATAGCCTGAAGCAGATTACTCAGACTTGTTCTATGTAAAAAAAATTTTATATTAAAAAATCCTGCTCTATGCCCAGCTGGTGTGGCTCAGTGGTTGAGCATCGACCCATGCATGCACCAAGAGGTCTCCAGTTCAATTCCCGGTTAGGACACATGCTCAGGTTGTGGGCCCAATCCCCAGTGGGGGGCATGCAAGACGTGGCCAGTCGATGTTCTCTCTCATCAGTGTTTCTCTCTCTCTCCCTCTCCCTACCTCTCTCTCTAAAAATCAATAAAGAAAAAAAATTTTTTTTTTAAATCCTGCTCTAAGATTTCAACCTTGTTTCCTTTTGAACCTGCTTTCACAGTCATATTGACCCCTGGGTTCCTGAGTTTATTGAATCACACTTCCTCTTCCACCACCAGTCAGAGGTCACCAATGACCCCACTTCCCACTGGCTAAATCCAGTGGTCTCATCTTCATTCCTCTTCCCATTTAACTTCAATAGCATTTTATACTGTTTACCTCTTACCTTGCCACTTTCCTGTCCTCTCATTACTATGAGGTAACTTTAAAAATGTTGTTCCTTCCCATTCTCGCCTCCTTCATTCTTCTTCCTTTGCCACCTCCTTAAATATTAGCGTTCCTTTTGGATCTGATCTACCTTCATCTTTGCTTACACTACTCCAGGGATAGTAGACTCATGGCCTAAAGATAATTCTCTACCTTGAGAAATATTTGGGGCACAGATTATTTTTTTTAATTTTGATTTAAATGCCTTAGGCAGTACATAAACTGTCCTTTCTAGTAAGGGCCCTGCTATTTTAACCAGACTACTCCACAGACTTGTAAAATACTGTTTTGATTACTATAGATTTGCAGTATAGTTTGAAATCCAGAAGTGTGATACTTCCAACTTCATTCTTCTTTCTCAAGATTGCTTTGGATATTTGGGGTCTTTTGTTCTAAATAAATTTTAGGATTAATTGTTCTAAGTTTTGTGAAAAATGCCATTGATGTTTTGATAAGAGATTGCATTGACTCTGTAGATTGCTTAGGGTAGTATTGACATTTTAACAATATTAAATCTTTGATCCATGAGTACAGTATGTACTTCTATTTATTTGTGTCTTATTCAATTTCTTACATCAATGTTTTATAGTTTCAGTTGTATAGGTCTTTCACTGCCTTGGATAAATATATTTTTAGGTACTTTATTATTTTTTTGCAATTGTAAATGGAATTATTGTCTTACTTTCTCTTTCTGATAGTTTGTTATTAGTGTATAGAAATACAACTGATTTTTGTATATTGATTTTTGTATTCTGCAACTTTACTGAATTTGTTTATTAGTTTTAATAGTTTTTTGGTGGAATCTAGGATTTTCTGTGTATAATAACATGTTATCTGCAAATAGTTACAGTTTTACTTATTCTGTTCTAATTTGGATGCCTTTTATTTCTTTTTCTTGCCTAATTGCTCTGGTTAGGACTTCTAATACTGTGTTGAATAAAAGTGGAGAGAGTGGGCATCCTTGTCTTGTTCATGTTCTTACAGGGAAAGCTTTCAGTTCTAACTCGGAACCATATAACAAATAGAGTTCCCTGCTTACTGGTGTTGACAGTAGATCCAATCAGCACATTACCCTGTGATTTAGCCCCACTGAACTGCTTGCTGTTATCTCAACCTCCTGAGTAATTTCATGCCGGTGTGTTTGCAGTGTATATATGCTGTTTCCTCTGCCTGGTGTTTTCCTCCTCTCTTCCTAGGAACTTCTGTTTATTCTTCAAGACCCAACTCAACTGTTAGCTCCTTGAAACCTTCCCAACTTCCCAAATGCTTACTTTTTCCTCTATAGTTTCATTGTCCTCTACCTTAGCATTTAGCAATTTCTTTAAAAATTTTCTCCAAATGATTTAAGTGCTTAAGGACAACTTATCTAGTGATGTAGATGTGTATGACAAGTACGAGCACAGAATGGTTCCCTGAAATAGGTTACAGTCGTCCCTCGTCACTTCGCGCTTTGACTTTCGCGGCTTCACTCTATCGCGGTTTTTTCAAATTCTATACTATATTTGAAAAAACCGCGATAGAGTGAAGCCGCGAAAGTCGAAGTGTGAAGTGGGGAGGGACAACTGTATATAAAAAAAGAATCCTACTTCGCGGAAATTCATTTATTTCGGTAGAGTCTGGAACTGATTAACCGTGATAAACGAGTGCCGACTGTCTGTAAAAAGCAGTGCCCTCACCAAGCTTTTTCTGGTCTGAACTTGCCACTCTAGGATGCTCCTGGTGATAGAAGGGCATAGGCTGATGGTCTCTTTTATCTCTTGTCAGTTGTAATAGAGTCAAACACTGTGGCTACTCCCACCGCCTCTTAAATCCCCTGTTCAGCAGGTGTAGACCAATGCATAGCTTACTGGCAATGTTAAGTATTCGCTCTCATCAACAGGGAGTCCCCACCAGTGGCCAAGAACAGTGTTTTCGAAGAACCAGTTGAAAGTATAATAAAGCCAGCCTATGCAAAAGGCTAGGCCGCAACTGCAGATTTACTGAGATAGATAGCTGTGGAAATAGAATTATAGAAACCATTATCTCCATCATGTTAAAAGGCTCAGTTTACTCTGTTCCTTAAAGGATAGAAAGAGGGCCACTTTGTATTTTCTCTTTCCCAGATTATAAGGCTCTTGGTATTTTAAAGCGGCAGTTCCCGAACACAACACTGATTGGGCTGACTGCGACGGCAACAAATCATGTTTTGAAGGATGCTCAGAAAATATTGTGTGTTGAGAAGTGTTTTACTTTTACAGCTTCTTTTAATCGGCCAAATCTTTATTATGAGGTATGTAGCTTTTATATCAACTTACAGCTTTTGTGAAGGGTTGTGGCAGAGAGGTTGCCTTTCCATTATGTTTATTTATATGAGTAACAGTTAACTATGTTTAAAAGTTTTTAAAATTAGGAGGTAATTATAAGCAGACTCATTAATTAATGCTTCCTTCTGATATGTCTTGTGCTGCATATTCTTTGTTAGTTCAAGCAGAAGACACTGCCTTGTTAAATTTGTGTACATTCTTTCTTGTGCAAGGATGGAGAAAAAGTATAGATTGGCACCAAAGATCCTAATGACATCTCTCTTGAAATTAATTATGAAATAATACAAAATTAATATGCCATTAACTATTTGCCAATTTCCCCTAGATTATATTTGATATGTAACTTTGAAAGTTAAATAACCTAACAATTGTTTTCTCTTTTTTAAAATCCTTTTAAGAATAGAATTAATATTTTTCTAAGTTTTCATTGAATAGTTATGCTATGGTTTATGTTTTTATAAAAGTAGCACCAGAAAATAAAGTCTCCATCTTTACAAGTTATTCACTGCTTCTGTGTCTCATCTCTGGTGAATTAAAAAATACGGATAAAGAAGAGGCTGGGAGGTGGCAGGGTAGGGCAGATGGGGTGAGTCAGAGGAGGCGCGTGAAAGATTAATGGAAAAAAACAGTGCTTATGAAAGGATGGCACCTTGAAAGTTGTAAGTCACTACTTGGATGGTACTCATTAATTTACTTTTTAATAAGTTAGCTTTTTTTAGGTTCGTCAAAAGCCTTCAAACACTGAAGATTTTATTGAGGATGTTGTAAAGGTCATTAATGGGAGATATAAAGGGCAATCAGGTAATAAAATAACAAACCAACTTTGAAGAGTGAGAGAGAACTTTCAAAGATAACTAATATTACACTGATATACTAATTAATGATTAGCACCACAAAATATTAATGCATGCAGAAGACACTTGAACATGTTATGATAAAATTAATTTGCTTGGCCATCTTAGAAAATGGTGTGGCATTTGCTAACAGCACAGACTGTGTGTCATAAAATTGTTTGATTTATGTTTGCTTATTTATACTTAACTGCTTTAAGGAATGAACCTAATGACATAATGTTATTTTTCAGTAACACATATTCAGTAAGTATCCACTGTGTAAAAGGTAGAATGTGAAGCACTGATGATCTAAAGGGATATAAAATATACTCCCTTATAGTAAAGGACACATTAAAGAAATAAATAGAACATAATGAATGAGTTAAGTAAGATGGAGTTGAGAGTATGTATACATGTGTTTCAGGATTAATGAACAGGCAAGTGTTACTGAAGCAGAGTTTGTGTAAAAGTAGCACTTCAAAACTGTTCTATAGATTTTTGTGAGAGATGAATGGGTACCCCAGGTAAAGAGAGTTCCAGGCTGAAATAAGTTTGAGAAAGGCTGCAACTAGCTATTTATCCCTCCTGGAGAGTCACAGGGTGTATCTGTTCTGACCAGCCCTGCAAATAAAGAGAGAAGCTTGTTTAACTTGGTTCAGTGCAGCGTTCCCCAAACTCATTTGCACATGAAACTTTTTTCACAGCACACTTGCTAACCTGTTATGGAGCTGTGGGGCATCAGTTTGAGAAATACCATGCAGTGGGAGATAAAGTTGGAGGGAGGAAAGAGGCAATGGGATCCAACATCTGTGGCTCAGGGCTCATTTCAACTTTAGATTGAGCTGGTGATCAAATTGTGAATTATACCAAAAAGTCAATGTGTTCCATAAACCCTTTTCCCCCATGCATTTTATTAATCACTATCTTGAGTGTTAAAAATTCTCATCCAGGAATATGTTTTATATATATATCTAACAGTTGGACATATTTTACTACAGGAATCATATATTGCTTTTCTCAGAAGGACTCTGAACAAGTTACAGTTAGTTTACAGAAATTGGGGATTGGTGCGGGTGCATACCACGCCAATATGGAACCCGAAGATAAGACCACGGTTCATAGAAGATGGTCAGCCAATGAAATTCAGGTTAAGTATATTTCTTCAATAGAAGCCTCATTCACCTTTAAGAATATTTTAGCTTCACATAATTAACATATAAAATGTTTAAACATTTTAGGTAGTAGTGGCAACGGTTGCATTTGGTATGGGAATTGATAAGCCAGATGTAAGATTTGTTATTCATCATTCAATGAGTAAATCTATGGAAAATTATTACCAAGAGAGTGGACGTGCAGGTATGTATGACTCAAATTCAGAAGTCATTTTTTAAAAAGCTTTTTAGGAAACACTATGCATGATGTTTAATAATTCTGTATTTTAAATCTTTATTGGCTACTACTTTTAGAATAAACAAGTCTTTTTCACAGTTTTATGCTTATTTCCCTTTGGAGAAATTTCACTTTTGTTCTATTAGAGTCTTATGAATTGTTTCTTCTTCTGTTTGCTGAGATGATTTGATATTCATCTTTGCCTCCTGAAATTTTAATTAGTGGTTTCAACTCTGTAACTTAAATAACTGGATTACTTATGGACACTTTTTTTTTTAATCCTCAGCTGAGGATAAGTTTTCATTGATTTTAGAGAGAAGGGGGAGAGAGAGAAATGTTGATGTGAGAGAAAAACATCAGTCGGTTGCCTCCCATATGCATCCTGACTGGGTATTGAACCTGCAGCCTTTTGGTGCATGGGGAGATGTTCCAGCCAACTGAGTCACCCTGGCCAGGGCAGGAGACATTTTTAATTAAGAAAGCTGACTGTTGATAAGTCTTCTAGTCTTTTTTCAAAAAAATTTAAGGGCAGTTGTTATAAATAAACTTTCACATTTTTGTCTAAAATTTCTAGTTGTATTATAGTTAGACAAAGAAGCAGTGCCAGCTGATTTGACATATTTTTGCTTGTTTTGAATTTTTAAAGTAATTATGCAATCTCAAGATCTTTCATACTACAGGTCGAGATGACATGAAAGCGGACTGTATTTTGTATTATGGCTTCGGAGACATATTTAGAATCAGTTCAATGGTGGTGATGGAAAATGTGGGACAACAGAAGCTTTATGAGATGGTGTCATACTGTCAAAACATAAGCAAGTAAGCTGCCTGCCTTTTCATAACTTTTGTCAATTAAAGACAAACACAATTTGGAAGTATATGATGTTACTTTGAGTACTTAGGAAAGTCAGTAGATAACATTGCTAGAACATCATGTGCAAACATGTAAAAGCAGGTGTCTGAAGGGTAAGAAAGAACCTCTACATGAACCTGCAGGATCTGCCTTAATCCAAGAAAAAGTATTCTTGTCTCTCAGATAGTTCTCCAAAACCCTGTTTTACTGAAGGGTCTGATGCAGGTAGTGAGTTCAAGCCTTTTTCTCCCTGGCACTGGTATGTAGCTACATGCTTTAATGATTTTGTACAAGTGTATAAGAGGCATTTTGAGAGAGGAGCTCAGTAACACATACCAACCATCCTACCAGCTGATGGGTTGCTAAAATAATTAAGAGCAGGGTCAAGTTTCTCCTTCACTTTAAATCTATTTAGGGTGGATTTATTTAGACCATATAGCTCCCTGATGGCTTTTCTTAGTCATTTTTGTACTCTTATTACCCATCACATAAAAAAAAAATGTCAACATTTTTGAAATAAACAGTAACCAGACAGTGACAGAAAATGGTATTTCTTTCCAATAATCTGGTTAAAGAAATGAGAAAAAGAAAATTTTCTTAGATGTCCACTAGACCCCCCCATGGAGCATATTTTGGGATTTAGACTCAAATGGATACTGTAAAATATAAGAAACTGCTATCAGGAAGATTTTTTTAATAGTAAAATATTGAATCTCAAAATGAATCTTGGACAACTTCTTAAAAGCTATGTTTATCAAATACACATGGAAAAAATTTATGTGGTGGGCAGACTAATGGTCCCCACAGACGTCCACATCCAAATCCCTGTGAGTACATTGCCTTATATGGCAAAAGGGAATTAAGGTTACAAATGGAATTAAGGTTGCTAATCAGCTGACCTTAAAATAGAGAGATTAGCTTGGATTATTTCGGCCCAGGATAATCACAAGGGTCCCTAAATGTGGAAGGAGGCAGAGAAGGGGAAGGGAGTCAAAGTGATGGGATGTGAAGACCACTCACTGTGCTTGGCTTTAAAGAGGAAGAAAAGGGACCATGAGCCAAAGAATGTAGGCAGTCTCTGGAAACTGGAAAAGGCAAGACAACAGATTCTATCTACAGCCTCTGGAAGATACACAGTCCTGCTGACACCTTGATTTTAACCCAGTGAGACCCACGTAAGACTTCTAGCCTGTAGAAATGTAACATAATGAATTTGTATTGTTTTAAGCCACTAAGTTTGTGGCAAGATAGGGCAGCAATAGGAAACCAATACAATATATAATCTTGTATTTTGAAATAGGGATCCTTAAAACGTTTAGATCACTTAACTTGTATTTCTGAATGTGTTGGCAGATGTCGCCGTGTATTGATAGCACAACATTTTGATGAAGTATGGGACTCAGAAGCATGTAACAAAATGTGTGATAATTGCTGTAAAGACATTTGTGAGTTCATTGCTTTTTTAAACCTTTATAGGTTAACATATATGGATAGGACTACATGAGGGAAGTTTTTGGCCTGAAAATAGATTTAAAAGGTTAAACAAGGTGTGAATAGAATCTTCCAGATTCAAAAGTAACAACATGGTTTTGAAACAAAAGCAAATAAAGGAAAAGGCATATATGTGTGTGTATATATTTTATGTTGCTATTACTGAGGGCATGTTAAATTTTTAAGAAATGAAAATGTTTGAATCATCTGAATAGGAATGCTATTTATATAAGAAAAGGCAAATCTCATGATAATCTCTAATATACTTTATAGTAACTGACTAGGGAAAGGAATTTTTGCAAAATAGAGATTATAGTGAATCGTTTTTGATGCAAATAATGGCTAATTACCCAAAAGACACTAATTTACCAGTGTTTTAGAGCTGTATTTAACTATTTCATTTTGTGTATGGGTGTTGTATTCCAAGAGCTGGACTAACCAGTTCCTCACTCAGTTCTGATGCCTTGGAGGATGAAGGTCACTACACTTTTAACTTTACAGCTAGAGAGACTGACTTGTTTATGAGTTTATTAGACCATGTTTTGCTGACCAAATTAAGAAGAGTCTGATATATAGAGTACTAGTATCAATAAATAATTGGGGATTATCTGTCTAGGACATTCTTGTCTCTAAATCAGAGTAGCTGTGAAGCCATACTAGTTTTCGGAATATTGCTTAATGAACACACATCAGGTAAATATGCAGAATAGATTAAATCTCCTATCAACAACCTCTTAGTATCTGCCATCATCATGTCTGGCAGACACTCTTTGGTTCCTAGAGCATACCCAAAGGCCTTCTGATACTATGTTTTCTTTACATCACTGTAAATCCCAGTGTCTTAAAGAGCCTACAACTTAGTTTAGTGCTAGAGACTTGGGGACTAGCCTAGTTTTAATTCAGAACACATTAATAAATCAGTGTGTAGGGTGGCTCACATTGATGACTTGTTTTTAAACCAGTTTAACCACTAAGGATAGACTATCTTCGCCCTGATTTCTAAATCCCAATTGCCTGTAACCATGTCTCTTTTCATTATAGCATTTGAAAGAAAGAATGTAACAGCCTACTGCAGGGATCTAATCAAAATTCTGCAGCAGGCAGAGGAAATGAATGAAAAGCTCACTCCACTGAAACTGATTGATTCTTGGATGGGAAAGGGAGCAGCAAAATTGAGAGTAGCAGGTGTTGTTCCTCCCACACTTCCTCGTGAAGACCTGGAGAAGATCATTGCGCACTTTCTTCTACAGCAGTATCTTAAGTATATAGAAACCCATTTCTTGTCCTTTCATGTTGTCTATGATTTTTTTAAAAACAGTACACTCTATTTTTATTCGTGGAATAAGTATATATTCTTCCAAAAAGGTTACTTTGAAGAAAAACTCTAATTTGGGTATATAACAATAACAATAATTATAAAATACTTTATATATTATAATTTTTACATATATTATCTCATTTAATCTCAGCAACATGGTGAGATGAGAACAGACATTTGCATTATCTTAATTTTAGAAATAAGGAAAATCAGCTTACAGGCATTAGTTATCTCAGTAGAGCCATAAATAGGAGATATGTTAAACTTAAGAAGAAATAGAATAGTAAAATGTCCAAAACCAGTACCATAAAATGATGATTTATTCAATCACAAGAATAAAAAATTGGCAAGGAAAATATTTCCTTCCACAAAACATGATGTGTCTTCATGATCATTTCTCATTTTTATAATTGCCTTAAAAAATGGTTTTGTGGTGTTTCATGTGAACTTACTTACTCTATAAAATTTAAGCCCTGGCCAGTTTGGCTCAGCGGTTAGAGCACCGGCCCTCAGACCGGAGGGTCCCGGGTTCGGTTTCTGCTAAGGGCACGTACCTTGGTTGCGATTTGTCCCCAGCCCCGGTTGGGGTCGTGTGGGTGGCAGCCACTCAATGTGCCTCTCTCGCTTCGATGTTTCTCTCTCTCTTCCTCCCTCTCTCCCTCCCGTTCTATCTGAAGATAAATGCAAAAATGTCCTCTGGTAAGGATAAAAAAAAAATTTACTTAATAAACTCCAACTATAATTGATCACTGTAAAAAAGCACAAAACCGCCCGGCTGGTGTGGCTCTGTGGATTGAGTGTCGTCCCATGGACTTAGAGGTCCTGGTTTGATTCTGGGTCAGGGCACATGCCCGGGTTGAGGGTTGATTCCCAGTAGGGGGTATGCAGGAGGCAGCCGATGGATGTTTCTCTCTCTCTCTCCCTCTTTCTAAAAAATCAATTGAAAAATATTTTTTTAAAAAGCACAAAAACTAAAATACTTTCTATAAATTTAAATTGCATTTTATAGTGTAATTTTCATTATTTCAATATATTACTTAAAATTACAGCACTTACGGTTATTGTTAAAAATTTCAGTTTGTTTTATGTAACTCCTCAAAACCTCTCTGATTGGTGGCCTTTATCATCTGCAGGGAAGACTACAGTTTTACAGCTTATGCCACCATTTCATATTTGAAAACAGGACCTAAAGCCAATCTTCTGAACAATGAGGCACATGTTGTTACCATGCAAGTAAAGAAGTCCACACAGACCTCTTTCAGGGTAACTATTAATTTTCAAATACTTAAAAAATACATTAAAGTCTATGGATGCTTTTCTCTAACCAGTACTCTCCTAGGTCCAGTTGTACTAAGAACAGATAAGTCAGTGTTCTTAGAATTTGGGTAAGGAAGACATTTACATGGAAGAATTTAGATTAGCCTTTTAATATAGATTAGGAGTTTCTAACCTTTTGGAATATGAAGACTCCATTTAAATGTCTAATTCTGTGATGCACCCTTCCCTTATGATATTGGTTTTGATTAATGTTGGTTGAGAAGTCTGCCTCTGTTGCAGAGATTGAAAAGCAGTTACAAGCTAAATACTATCAAGCCTGCAAAAGCATGCCATGTACAGTTGTTTCTAAGGACACTTCAGGTGTTCTTTAGGGTTTCTCTGATGGTATAGACCCTTCTATTCAAGATGGGACTCAAATTTGAATAGAAATTTGAAGATTAAAAAACAGACCACTGGACACTTAAGGAGCTAACTGACATAGAAGGACTACTGAGATTATGAATCTCATGAGAAAACAGAATAGCTGAATTTTTACCAATGTTTGCTTTGTTATTGTTTTGTAGATTGAATCATCTCAGACTTGTCATTCTGAAGGAACTGATAAAAAGAGGAAAGAAAAAAATTTGGGTAACTTCCAGAAGAAATCTGCAGACATGCTTCAGCAATCTGATTCTAAGAATACAGGGGCTAAGAAAAGAAAAATTGATGATGCATGAAATGAGTGTTTCTAAATTTTCCAAGAAAAGAATAGTTTTATGCATGCATGCGCCATTATTTTTGTAGTTAATCAGAAGTTTAAATTTTAAGACACTGCCATTAATATCTTATACATGTGGAGCTATATTTTAAGAATTTCTCTCTAAAGTATTAAAGACTTGAGAATTTAAGACCTTTTGAAAATTTAAGAGCATGAATTGCATACATTTAGTGTGAAATGAGGGAAAAAACTTTAATGTAAAATACTTAAGAGAGTAAGTTCACATAACTATCTTAAGCTCTTTATGCCTTATATATTTTTCCTTTTACATAACTATCTTTTGAATAGTATTATATTGAAATTTTTACATAGGCTCATCACGAAAAGAGAGTGACTTCAGGTTATAACAGATGTAGAATCCAAACAAAAAGAGGAATAGGTATCAATACAAATATTAGCAAGTAAGATGGCTGTGGCTTTATTTAAGTAAAACAAAACTCTAAGCTTGAAACCATAACTCTGTTTTGACATTTCACAATCAAAGAGTAGCTGTGGTTTACAAACCAGACCAACCTAGCTAAATTTATTCCAAAACTAAATCACAAATAAATGTGTCTAAGTTTAAAACACAGAAATGAATAACTTGAAAATTCTTATGTCAGTGGTCATTAGAGGTCAGTTTTGTGTTAGAAAAAAATATATCTCTAAATAAGTTATCCAAACTGATTTCATCTTTAGAATTTTATTTTTAAAAACTTTTCCACAAAAATAATGATCACTTCTGTATTTTTAACTTCAGTGTGGTCGTCATTAAATCACTGCAGTCATTTATGTTATTGACTTGACATTTTGTCTTATTTGAAACTTTATGTGGTCTTGAAATCTCTTTTTAGTCAAAATAATCTTCTATATCAATATTTGGATCTAGTAGATCTTCTCCATACGATGAAAGATTCATTTGGTTTAATATTAAGTTCTCAAATGTTTCTTCTAAATTGGTTTCACCAATTAAGACAGCTCCCATCATTCGTCCATCCTGCATGACAACTTTGATGTATTCTTGTCCTTTGGTACATCTCAGCATTAATTCATGATCTGAACCCAAGCTCTGTGCATTGTATTTTCCCAGCAATACAACCTATACATATATGTAGGGATAAAAACGGTTATTCTAGTGAGTGTGTAAAAGGAAACATATTAAGCAATTATTTTGTATTATGCTGGAATGATCAGCAGAAAAATCTGTTCACAAAATTTTACAGCTAAAAGTGTTATTGGGTCGTGTTCCAAAGAAAACATTTGAATAGTATACATTTATTCTACAGATGAGAATACCATACAATATGCATGAACATTAAAAATATCTAAGGGAGCATTTTCTCCATCCATTGAGATTTTGCTTCCTGGCAACTGTTGACAGTTTGGCGCAAATGAACTCACAAAAATTCTCTTAAAATAAAAAGGGAAAAAACAAAACACATATATATAGTGAAGCCCTGGCTGGGTGGCTCAATTGGTTGGAGTGTTGTCCCATACACCAAAATGTTGCAGGTTCGATTCCTGGTCAGGGCACATACCTAGGTTGGGGATTCAAACCCCAGTTGGGGCACGTATGAGAGGCAATCAATTGATATTTCTCTCTCACATCAATGTTTCTCCCTCCCTCCCTTCCTATCTCTCTAAAATCAATATTTAAAAAAAAAAACATATCCTCAGGTGAGAATTGAAAAATATATATCTAGTGAATATAAAAATATGTAGGATATGGACCACATTAGCCTGGAATCATGATTCAAATATTAATAAGGAAATGAATTTGTTAGAGCTTTCATGGGCAAATTATATTATCTCATGTATGTGTTTATTTATGTGTGTTTCTCCTTATCAGTAAATTAGGAACAAAAAACTTGCCTCAGACTAATGTAAAAAGGAACAAGTAAGATAATGTTTATAAGAAATCACTTGGTTCACTCCCTTGTATGATTAATGAATCTCAAATAAAAATTAGAAATGCACCAACAGGGAACAGTCCCCCTAAAGTGTAAAACAGTATAGTGGAAAGGGAGGTAATGATTACCAGATAATTAGAAATAAAGATCAGTAACACCAAGTATTGATTTGCATAAAATGAGAAAATATTTCTCTCTCTTTTTTTTTTTTTTGTAAAATGATTAAAACCATATGAATTTTTATTCAAGTAAAAAAATTAGATGATTAGAATTAGTTACTACCCCGCAGAAAAAGGCACTAATTGGCTTATCTATCTTACCTTATAGTTAAAAAACTTGGTTACATGACCAAAAAGTTCGAAGCTGAAGTCCATGTCAATAGAGTCTCCTAAAGTAGCTGCAGCCATGCACTTCGCTGCGTACCATCCCATCTGTCTAGCCTGGGTCCACAGCCTCATCTGAAATAAAAAATGTTATGCAGTATAATTTTTCATTATCATTACTTAAAAAATATTATCACCTTAACCTTGTAATATTGCTTAAAGGGGTTCAGTATTTGACAAATCTTCAGACTGGTTAGTTCTAGATTGGTTAAATTGCTTAGATGTTTGGTTGGATCATCTTTGCCATAGAACCAATCACCAATCCACACCAATCAAATTGATTTTGGTATCTGATAATTATATCTAAATTACTGCCTCTAAAATTAAAAGATGACACCAACTTTTATGTTTCAATAAAATTTCTATTAAAAAATTAACTAAAATATTTCAGGCTATACCAGGTGATAATAACATTTTAATTAACCAGTCTCCACTTCAGAGTAAATTTCTCATCAGCATTAATAGAGATGCCAAATTATCACTAAAAAATTTATTCCTTTTCCTAATCCTCATTTTTTTGTGCTGGACAGGTAAGGCCTACTGTGCAATTTAACCTCAATAGTCAGACAGATGTATAACTTGGTGTTCAACTGCAAGACACCTTACCAGATTTCAGCAACTGATTCTGGAAAGTCATTTAAAATTCCTCTCTACAATAGTATTAATTTCTTCTGTATTCAATTTTTATTATGTTTCTACAGAGTTTTAGGTCTCCCTCATATAAAAGAGCACTGGCCTTTGAAGTCAGTAGATCTGCATATCAACTCTTCTACATATTTAACTTTGCTAAGCCTGTTTCTTCACATAAACATACACCACCTCCTCCACAGCTATTGGGAAAATTAAATAGGTTAGCCTATAATAAGCAATTAGTTTCCTTATACCCCTATGTGTTTGTATAACTAATGCTGTCTTTCTGTGTACAAAAATAATACCACAATTGTGGATGTAAGCTTCAAGCATTTCTGATAGAAGTGAATTTTTTATTTTATTCAGTCTCCTCCCTGTAAACAAGTGAGGTTTAATGAAGTAACAGACAGTCTCTGGTAAGGGAGCAGAGTAAACTGAGCACACAAAACCAGAGGATGGCCAAAGGGAGTGGCCTACAATATTAACACTGTTGGACTATTACCTAATTGATGTACTCCAGCTTCCAAGTCCCTTAAGTTTGCATCTGGGACTATGTAAAACAAATTATTAGTGTACTTATGGCTTCTGCAAATTAAGAGATCGGATCTCTTAAGATTTACTCAAAACAAGAGACACCTGTTTATTTTTGGATATTTCTTCCATATATTAGAATATGGTGCACATTAAAGATATGGAGGGTTTAAAATGTTTTTTAAAAATCCCCCAAACTCCAATTCCTAACTGAGAGTTTGTGATAG
Organism: Tadarida brasiliensis; assembly: GCA_030848825.1. NCBI lineage: Eukaryota > Metazoa > Chordata > Mammalia > Chiroptera > Molossidae > Tadarida > Tadarida brasiliensis. Next base: position 34,916,921 of record CM061263.1, on the reverse strand, counting down.
ATATGCCACATAAATGACATAGGATGACTGTAAAGAAAACAAAACAAGCTAGTTTTAGAAACAGGCTGAAAGCACTCTCAGTGATATTATCTCTGATGTACATAAAACACACACACACACACAAAATAATGAAGCTGCCTCTTGAAAAACATGTAGCTCTTCCAATACTTCACACTCCATAGTTAATCTGAATGAATATCACTACCTGTGGAGCTGGTCTTTCACCAAGATAGGTGTTGACTGGTTCTTTTATCTCTCATATCTACCTGTATGTACTGCTCCCAAGACAACCTCATCTATAGTCACTGTCTGAGTACCTTCCTTTAGTATTTTTGCTCCACCATTAGAAATTAGGCAACACCGAGGGCAGGAGGAAGTCTAGATCCAGCTGGAAGCAGCTGTGAGGCTGAAGGCTGAGCAAGGCTGTTCACCACATGAACATTTTTTAGAGTCGTAATTCCCACAGGGACAGACTAGGGTCATCAGGAACAGAATGCTTTATCTACATGGCTTTTAGTCTCTGTAACTTGTTTTTGTTTTTTTTTTGTTTTTTTTTATCTAAAGCTGTGCTGTACAATATGGTAGCCACTAGCCACATGTAGCTATTTAAATTAAATAAAAGTAAATAAAATAACAGTTCCTTAGTCACATTAGCCACATTTCAAGTGCTCAATAGACACATGTGGCTACTGGCTACCTGACTGGACATGCACAAGTACAAAACATTTTTTCATCATCATAGAATGTTCCTCTGGACAGTGCTAATAAGCATCTGAGAATGGAAAACAAAGTAACAGCCCATAACTTTTTAAATTAAAAGATATCCCAGTTTATTCTAGCACTGTAATTGTAATTCACCAAATGGGAAACCCAGATTTTTTAAAATGTCACAAAAAAACTCTACGATAGCTTCCTATTTAAAGTAGAAAAGCTGGAAAACCAGAAAGCTGGATTTGCTGGTAGCCACTCCTTTGTTTTCAGATGGAGTCTCTGATAAAGACATAATCGCGTATGCAGCTTACCTGCTGCCAGAGCGGACTGGGTTGCCAGGATGCAGTACAGATGTCACCTGCAGCATAGATATCAGGAAGGGATGTGTGCATATGATCATCCACTTTCAGGCCACCGTCTTCTCCTAGATCAAACTAAACAATATGCCTCATAAGCATACGTGGTAAGAAAAATGAAACGTGACTTTTCATTCTAAAGTAAAAGAACAAGAAAAATGTTTACACCATGATGTGCTGCTCTTTAATGAGAAAGTGGAAAATAGCTGCAAAGTTTAGGCAACTAAGCTGAATTTTCAGGGAATCAAATTCCTTATAAGACACAAACTCATTAAATTCTTAGAATTTCAACATCAAAAATACCTAATAACCATACGACTAACCCATTCATAATTACAAGAATATTCTTCAGTTTGTGTAAGCTTTAAATGCTAAAAAGCAAAAATTATAAGATGGTTATTCCAAAACATCACTTTTAAGAATTCATAGGAAGTATCAGTGTCTTACCAGTATTTACATAAGTAAGTTATGCATTATGTCCCATCAATAATGACAATTATGGTGAGATGTTAACTGCTTAAGAACTTTAAGCAGTAGAAATCTACTGCAAATCAAGACATGAATATAAACTAAATTCTTTTCAGTCATATTAAGTTCCAGTTTCTTACTAACACAATGAATAGTTATTCATGCTTGAGAATTAGAGATCTTAATAATTAATACTTTAAAAATATGCATAATGGGACAAAAAATTTCACCTTACATTGTTGCCACAGAGAAAAGGTTCTATATTTGGTGTAACTCCTGTAGCACTGACAATGAAATCACAGCCATATATCTTTTCGTTGGTCAGTTCCACATATACAGGCCATAGCTCTTTAAAAAAAAAAAAAATTTATTCTCAAATGTAATCACTACCAACTGTCCACAGCATTATGTGAATATAATGACTAGAACAAATAAAGAAAAAGGAAGGCAGGAGATGACTTTAAAACAACATCCCTTAATATTCTGTTTAAGGCGCATTTGCTAAAACAATTTTTAATACAATTAACGCCATCTCCTTGTTTTGGGTATGATTACAAAACAATGGCACTCTAAACATTTTTCCTTCAAATTCAGACATAGAAATTATAACCAAGTATATTTAAACTGGTAATCATCTTACAAATTATTTCTTTAAAAATCTTTATTAATAGAATATACTCCACTCAGACTTTAGTCCAACTAGGTTACTCACTTTTCAATGTATTCCCTTACTATTCATATTCAAACTTTCCCTTTTCCTACAGAAAAATTTAAAGAATTCAGAACTGGAATATCTCCTACACTAGGTTTGGCTGACTGTTTTTCTTCAAAGGACAGTATTCTCACAGGAGTGTGGAACACGAATTAGGAGATCAGTGTCTTAGTTCCAAATTTATACACTTTCAGTCTGTTTGATTTTGGGGAAGTCACTTCGCCTCTGAGAACATCAGGTTTTTTAGTTTTTGTTCTGTTTTGATCTGCAAAATATTCTGATTAACTCAGGGTTATGACAGTCAAAGCACAATGAATAAAGCTCTATACAATTTATTAGAAAATTTAAAAAGTAAGTCGTAAAAATGCAATGACTTACTATTTTATTTTGACTTTTCATGTTTTAATTTTATATGGAAATCTGAATTTTTTTTAATAATAAAGATTAAGTTGCCTTCCTTTTAAATAAGTGGTTATCTTTTTTACTTTATTACTTACCTTTATCAGTTGTAACTGGCTGATTATGATGGTCTCTTGGAAATGTCAAGGACTTTTTCTTAGAAAGTCTAAATTCTTTCTGAAGGTAGATATTCTTTACTTCACACATAGTTTCAATGTGAATCTTATGAGAAAACTAAAACAAATATTTTATTTAGAATCCATCAACCTTTAAAATACTGTAATGCATCAGAAGTGACCTTTGAGAAAAGATTAATTTAAAATAGGACAGGCAGTCCTGGCCAGTTTGGCTCAGGAGTTAGAGTGTCAGCCTGAGAACCAAAGGGTCTCGGGTTCCATTCAGTCAAGGGCATGTACCTGGGTTGCAGGTTCGATCCCCAGCCCTGTTTGGGGTCATGCGGGAGGCAACCAATCAATGTGTCTCTCTCACATCGATGCTTCTCTCTCCTTCCCTCCCTCTCTTACTCTATCTAAAAATCAGTGGAGAAATATCCTCGGGTGAGGATTAACAAAAATAATAATAAAATAAATACATACATAAAATAGGACAGGTGTATTCACTGTATGGCGATCTCCGTGGGGAGTTAGAAAGAAGGCTGAGAGCCAGTTTTAGGTGAATTTAATATTCACCTATCTTTGGTGGGCATGTGGGCCAAGTACTTTCTTAGCAGTATGGATTTTAAATAAAGTGACCTAGAAATTCTTTGACTACATATTTGTAACCAGTCTTCAACAGATGGTTCAAGAACTTAAAACTGCATTTAGACATGTTTGATCAGTATATAAAAACATACCTCTTTTGTTCCTTTAAGATTCAAGCCTTCATGCCAATCAGGTCCCAAGGCACTGCCTATATTACCAGCATTAACTTTGGTTCCTGCTTCCTTTTTCTTTCCTGAAGAGATAAACTCAATTAAAAATTCAAATGATGTAAAAATTGCCAGGCAGAGAATTATGCTTGTGTTCTGCAGCTTTTAGGCAATGCAATGATTCTCATGCATAAGTACATACAGAATGATTAAACAAAGTCATCCGTATTAATCATTTTATTATTTTAATATTTTGTGGTGTAGAGCTATAAAATAGATAATCTTTCAATCGAGTATTAAGTATAAACACAGTGTTTTTTGGATGTTATATACACTGGTTAATATGAAGGGTAAAAGTATTAGGCAGCAAATTTTGAAAATTTTTTCAATTTTTGGGGTGCTCTAAACTTACAAAATTCTTGAATTTTATAAGCCATAAGTTTGTTTTTTTTTAACTATTTAAACTAAAACACTGCAAAGCTTATATTTGTTTTTAAACTCACTGCATTTTTAATAAAATTACCTTAGGTGTTGTCTAATTGTAGCCTCTGTTTACAAAGATGCAGATGGACTGGTTTGTTTATTTCACTTTATATTTCCAGTTTTAATTATACATATTTTTCATAAAATATGTATATTGTAGAAAATTTATAAAGTCACATAAGGATATATAGAAATAAATATTACCTATATTCTTAGCTACCAAATATATTTTACTAAATTTTCTCATAGTCTTTTTCTATATGGTCAAAAAAAATAAACAGTTTTATCTGTGAATTAATGAGCCAGATGCTATATTTACCTTCAGTTGTATATCTGGTTCTTTTATGTGCAATTTTAGTTTCTGGTTTTTCGGCAATGAGCTTTGAGGTCAAGAATTCAGCTGCTCCTGCATCGAAGAAAGTGTTCCCAATAGCCTTATCTTTAATGGCCCAAATTACTTCACACCCTTCAATTTCATACCTAAAAGGAATATTCAAGTTACTTAGAGCAGTTTCAAAAGTCTGAGTAGAAATATTTGTACCTGCAAATAACAATTCTCTCTTAAGGCACAAGTACAGAAAATATTTTAAGGCAAACTTAGCATGATTATAAAGAGGAATGTAACATATTTCAGGGTAAGAGTTAAAGTCGAATAAATAAAAGAAATTTAACCAGTTTACTAAAAGAACATATAAGTGACAAATATGTATACCGAACATCAGGTAACTTTTCATTACAATAAATGTTTTAAAGTGTTCAGTTTCTACAACACAGTATTTAATGTCCTGCAGGGTTCCCAGGAGTGAGAAATGCTTTATCTGGTTATATTGTAATCAGTAATGGATGGATGGATGGTACACAGCTACCATACTGAGAATAGCTGACTTCTCTGGTAACAGATATTTTATATACTCAAAGAATATTAGAGAAGGAATAAGATGAAATGTTGTGAGACTGAACATTGTTAAGGTAAGAAAGCATTTCATTATAAATAATAATAGCATTAAATTACAGTTTTGTGACAGCTGATGGAGAAAATCTGTCACATGTATATAAGGATCTGAGACCCCTCTTACAATAAATCTGTGCCTTCTCCCTTTTGTCCCAGTTTGGTTTTGATACTCTAGTTTTTTCTCTGCATTACTCTATACAGTGTCACAAATGTCATAATTACAATAATGACTGCCATGCCTAGTACTCAGGCAATTGAAGAACTCTTACAGGCTTCCAATGGGATTCATCATCCTCTAAAAAGGGGGCAAAAACCTAGTCTGAGAGTTGGAATGGATGAAATTGAGCAAAGACAGGGCTTTAGCAGATTCCTTATTTTGATACAAATTTGTCCTCTTTGTATTTGGACCCAACCTCCTGGTCTGAAAAATAACCAGACTATTCCATGTCAGCTATCCTCTGGAAGATAAAATCACAAAGAAAGGGAATCAATGCTCTGTAGACTACAGCAGGATATTCTTCAATGATTTTTGAACTTGAAATATCATTTTAAAATGATAATATTTCATATTCATTAATGTGTTGTTCACATAACCCAAACTTCCCAAAACTAGGAGCTGGGAGTACCACAAATGCCGAAACAGGAGTCACAAATCCTTTCAGTTTCATGGGCCAGATACGGAACATAACTTGAGTGAAACAGGATGGGTATAAGCAATAAAAAATGGTGGGAATTATGACCAGAAATCTCTTAAAGTGTGCATATTCAAATTGTTTTTTAATATAGTACACACTTAAAAAACATCAAATCTAGCCATTCACCAGTTGATGACCTTTTGACACCTAAAGCACTGCCTAAACTCATTTTATAACTATATTTCTGCAAATATGAATCCCATGAAAGCTAAAATTAAGTGGATTTTTGTTCTTGAAAATATATGAAAAACAATTATATTCATCACTGATTTTTAGGTTAACAAGATCTTGTCTAGTCTGCCAATAATCACATGAATCACAGAGTAGTTCTTAAAAATGTATACTTACGCTAATTCAAGTGCGATGCCACCATTCCCTATGATCATTATTCTTTTAGCTTTAGTAAGCTGTTTCTGAAATTCCTAGTAAAAAGAAAATGACATAGTGTTTTGTATAGTGGGCAATACCAGAAGCAACAAGCTTCACTGATAATAAATCTCACTTTCCCACTGTGCCAGGATGCACCCTCCCAATTAATATTACAAATGTTCTCTGTTGCACCCTAAACTGCCTGTATAGCAATACCTTTCCTGATTTTCCTTGCTTTTATGTCATTACATTTAGGGTACTACTTAAGAATTTCGGCAAGAGGCACTGTCTTTAGTTTACTACATTCCCAACTATTTGACCAAATCAATTTACTAACATAACATTGATCTATATCCTAGATACAGGGTTTGTCCTTTTCTTCTAGTCCCTCAGTTGATACTCCCTGCAGTCACTCAGCACTTAAAACCTGCAGTATGAGAGGCACAGCAGCATGGTGGTTAGGAGCACAAACTCTAGAGTCCCTGGTTCTAGCACTTACTAACCGGGGATCATGGACAAGTTGCTTAATCTCTTGTGCCTCAGATTCAACTATAAATGGAAATAAGTGACTATATCTCAAGGTTTCTGTAAGCATTAAGTAAGATGATGTAGATAAAGCTGTTAGGAGTAGCATGCACATAATAATGTCTAACATTTATTTTTTTAAATGTTATTACCATTATAAGGCAGCTAACTGGTACCACCACCCTCCCTAAAAAGATCACAATGAGCTTGGAGAAAAACCAGTGGTCACTCTTAGGAGACTTTCAAAAGTATATAATAGTACCACTGTTTCAGGTTGACATCTGAATAGCTAAATTCCTCCTCCAACTATGTCAAGTTACCATTTCTATTAAATTGACCCCAAAACTTATTGTAATATTCAATAAATAACCACTGAAATTGACTTCTTAAAAATTCTACCAGAAAAAAAAAACAAAACCTTAAGTTAATTTTAGCTTGTCCTTCATTGAGGGCAATAGATGATTTAAGAAAGATCTGTAAAGAGCACTGGACATGGAAACGAATGGCATGAGTTTAAATTGTACTTCTGATAAACTTAATAACTACCTCAATATAGGTAAATGACTTAGTCTCTCTCTTTCAATTTCCTGTTTATAGAGTGGGAGTAATGACTTTCACACAGAATTATCATGAGGATTCAATGAGTTCATGTATGTAGAGGGTGTCGCTGGAACACAGTTATGAATGCAGTCTTTGATAATATGAACCCAAAACGTTTCCCAGAAGATAATCAAGTTCTAGTTTTCTATGAATTCCTAATTATTTAATTAAGAACATGCTGAAAATAAACTATCAATTTTCAAGAATATAAAACACTGTTACATAAGTGTAAAATTATCACCTCATGGGACAGAACAACAAGGAGTTTGATGTAAGACAGTATTGTGATTTGAAACCAGGAAAAGCTTCCTGGCAATAAGGGTCAACAACCCCTGAAAATAAATTACCAAAAGAAGTCGTATAAGGTTCCACAGATAAAGTTTCACCTTACTGGGATAGTTATCACTATTATTGAGCAGAACAATAAACCAAGTGAGTTTTTCAGTTTTAGGATTCTGTCATGATTCTGTACCACAAAGATCTTCTGAATATTAATTTCTTTGCTGAGGAATTAGGTTTTGGATATGCTTTACCTTTTGGGGAAAAAAAATCATTACATTATTTAGATTACAAATCACATATTCCTAATCACAGTAGAGTGTGTGTACACAATGTAAGCTGTACACTTAAGCATAATCATTAAATTTGGGATATCATATAACAGAAGGAACACAGAACATCAGCATGAACAGAAAACAAGATAAATGATCAACTAAAAACAAACAGAAATTGGCAATAATAGAACATTATAACTACTTTCTGGTTTATGGGTCACAAAACAAAAAACTTCCCTTCTGCTCCTACAGTTTAGGAATTAACACTCTAAGTGGGACACTTTCATTCAAATGTAGAAAAAGATGTCTAAGAAAAAGAATCTTCATATTTATTCCCCATGACCCAACCTCAAAATATTACCTGAGCACTATCTGTATCACGAATTCCTAATACATAAGGATTTCCTTCATATATCAACTTTGGTTTAGCTCCAGCACACAGACAGAGTTTCTTATATACATGCTGAACGCCATCTTCTGTTAAAATGCACTGTAAAAACATAGAGCAATGAAGAGAGGAGAAGCATTTACACATGGGTACAATTTCACTTTGAACATTCAAAAACACAAAAGCAAAAAGTATGTTAAGGTTCCTCTTGGTGGCACTCAATACTTTGTCACAGCAAATGCAAAGCTAAAGTAAGCATTAGAATGCATTCTTCATTCAAATGATTCTTAATCATTTTAGGGCAATGAATTATTTTGAGAATCTGCTAGAAACTAGCCTTTCTCCCATGGAAGAAGAGGCATATCACAAAATTTTGCATAAAACTTAGGGAATCTCATGATGTTTGGAAAGAAATGTTGACCTCAGATTAAAAATTAAACATTTAGAAATTTTAAAAATTGAGCATTATGATGAATAATTTCTGATCTCAATGGAAGGTATTGTAAGACAATCTAGTGATTCTAACTGTATAATACCTTATTCTCTGTTATGGGTACAGGGGAGTAAGTACTATGTGGTAGAGGAGATTATAATATGTCTTCTTAATTGAAAAAGATTAGAAGTCCTACAAAAAGTACTGATATTCTTAAGTATAAATAGCAATCACTTTACCAGCAAACTACATGCTCTTTGAGGATTAAATTTTCACCTAAATGACAAGCATGTTAAACTTAAATCCTAACATGTACTGGCTTTAAAGATATTTATATTAATTTTTAATAACATCAATGAGTCTAAAACACATTTAGAGATCCATTGTTTCTGTTTCTTAATACTGAAGAAAATAAACAGGGAAGTAGTAGCATTTAGAAAGCATATATATATACATGAGAGATGTTGAACTTTGTTGGAATAGATTAGGGGTTAAAATTTGTGCCATGTGTTTGGAATTATAAAACTTGGCAAATCATAACACAGCACTTACTACCCACTGAGACATTTTGCACCCATGTTAACTTTTTAGCTGCATAACAAATACTTAAATCCAATAATCCAACATAATATAATCCATATAGAAATTTCATACAAATCTTCCTTCAGATAATCTGGTTAGAATTTTATCTGACAAACAGAAGTTAGTTAGAGGCACTGACCAAATCTTTAAAATAATTTACATTTAGCTACTATAAAAACAAACACAAAAACTTTATTAGCTACTGTTAAATTTTTGGAAGTAGACATGAAGATAAAACACATTATTTCTAATTTGCTAAAGAATATAAAAGATGGATAAGAGAATGCAGACGTGTACCTCACGTGGGACACTTTTCAAATGGTAATGGGTGGCCTCTGATTCATTCAAATGTCCTAACATAAAAGTTCCCTCACAGTTCATTAGTATACTTTTAAGCCTACTTCAATTTGCAAATTAACTGGCGTGGATGTTATATTGAGCAAGTACAACCACTATGAGTATTAGAAACTTACTCTGGTTTTTGGATTCAGATTTTCAATTCTTTTCTCATAAAACTCAGTAATTGTTCTTAAATTTTTCCTTTCAAATTATTTGTGTTTCAAATATGGTGTATATGTTTTATCCCTATGGGAGAATTCATAAATTAGAGTTGCTTTAGAGAAACAACTACAAAATCTACTCCACATCTTGCCTAAAGCTTATTTGAGAATATTGTTAATCACCTGATAACAACCTTTTCTGAGACTGCCTTATTCCTGACACTGTCTTGGTTTTGGTCTTACATCATTTTGGACTATTGCAACCACCTTCCAATTTGATTGTTGGCCTCTAGCCACTCACTCCAACCCAGTTCATCCTTGACATTGCTGTAAGATCTATCTTCCTAAAAGAACATCTATTTCATCATCCCTGCCTCCACTTAAAATCTCTTTACTATTTCTCCACTGATTATTCACTGATTATTAAATGAACTCAGTTTCTTAGCATGACACAAAAAGCTCTTCACAATCTTATTTACATATTTCTGGGTCGTGTCTGTCAATCTCCTTTACTTAGCCCCACTCAAATCCTATCAATAACCTCACTGTTCCACACACCCCTTTTCCTTTCTTTGGGTCTTTGAACATGCAGTCTCTTCCTGGAATGCCCTTTTCCCTCTGGAGAACTCTTAATTCACCCATATTTTAAAACACAGCCCTAGTATTACTCAATTTGTTAAGTCTTCCTAAATATCTACTACCAGAGCTTTAACAGTATTTCAATGACTGCTTTTCACATGTCCATATAATTATACTTATGCATGTCTATATTTCCTATGACACTGACAGCTCCAGGACCAGATTCCGTACATTACTGCTTAGTCCTTATATTATTGTGCCAGTACTTAATGTAGTGCCCAGAAAACAGTGGACACTATATAAAAGTTAATGCTAATTTGAAATGCAAAACCTAAAATGCCAAAACTAAACGAACTGCACAATCTCAATAAACTCACAAAAAAGTAAATTATTCTAATAATGGAAATCAATATCACTAAAATGTACATGCTAGGGACTTTGATGGTGGTAAGCTGGGGTCAAAGGAAGTCTGGCAAAAACCTCACTAAGATTTAACAAAGCAAAATGTCATTAGGGAAAAAATTCTCTTACATGCTCTTCACTCTTTAGTTGCTTTACTCCACATTCTATAACCTTAATGTTGGGAAAGCGGTTTTCTAACATGGTACTTGGTTGTTCTTCAACATCAAATTCTTCCAATACTTTAGAAACCTGTATTAGATCAAAGAGGTAAGAACATATATTTAAATTTTTTTCTTTCAAGAATTTTAAATAATAAAATAGCTCCACTTCTTTCTATAGATAAAACAAGGTGGCCAACTGCACGAAATATAGTGGAAAGAAGGCTAGATTCGCATTTTAAGACTTGAACTTAAAGACTAGTCCTACCACTCTTAGGCAAGTCAGTTAGGTCACTGAGCCTTAGTTTCCTGGCCTGTAAAAGAGGGCTGTTCACCTGTAACATGAAGGCTAACACGCCTTACTTCTGTGTAATCAAACAGCTTATTTATCTCTTTATCCTTACAGTGTTCTCTTTTCACTTACTAGATGACCTTACTGTGATCTAGTCTTTGGACTCTTCTTTCTTATTCTCCAAAATCAATGACATCTTCTTGGACTCACTTTCCCTCTTATCCTGCTAAGACTCCACTGTGAATCATTCCATCTTTTGCCCAAAGCCTTTATTTCTTTTCTTTTTTTTTTATCCTCACCCGAGGACATTTTTTGCATTTATCTTCAGATACAGAGGGAGAGAGAGAGAGAAACATCGATGTGAGAGAGACACATCGACTGGTTGCTACCCGCACAACCCCAACGGGGGCGGGGACGAACCGCAACCAAGGTACGTGCCCTTAGTGGGAACTGAACCCGGGACTCTCTGGTCCGCAGGCCGATGCGCTAACGGCTAAGCCAAACCAGCCAGGGCCAAACCCCTTATTTCCTTGCTCTCTTATCCTTAACCATTAATTATCCTAAAAGCTCCCAACCACACATCAAACTACCTGCTTTCTCTAGTCCTTTACCCAGTCTGCTGTTGAAAAACCACACATCTTGCAGATTGGTATCTGACCCCAGTTGCTCCTTATACACTGCATGGAAAGCCTATTACATGGCCATAGCAGTTCTCAAACTTCTTAGTCTCATGACCTGTTTACACTCTTACAAGTGATAGAGGACCCCGATTGGCTTTTGTTTGTTTGATTTATATACCTAGCAATATTTACTGCATTAGAAACTAAAGCTGATAAAAAGTTTAAATATGTCTGAATTCACTTAAAAGTAACAATAATAAATCCAATATATGTTAAACAGATATACTCTTAATGAAAAATAACTACTTTTTCCAAAACAAAACAAATTAAGAGAAAAGAATGACACTGTTTTACATTTTTGTAAATCGTTTTAATGTATGGCTTAACAGAAGATAGCTGCATATCTACTTCTTCATTCAAATTTCTCCTTCATTCTGCATCTACATTCAAACTGTTACAATAAGTTGTTTGGCCTCACACAAATATGCAGCCCTTTTAGATAATTATATGTTCTTCTTTAATGCTCAACAAGTGATAGTTTCTTTCTTTTCTTTTTTTTTATTGTTGACACTATTACAAATGTCCATTTCCTGTCTTCTTTGCCCGCCTCCACCCAGCCCCTCTCCCCTCTTCCCTCTGGCCACCACTGTTGTCTATGTCTATAGGTTATGCATAAATGTTATTTGGTTAATTCCTTCACCTTCTTTCATGATAGTTTCTTAAAGATTAAATGCAATGTAGAATTTGAAACCATATGAAAGAATTTTTTATTCTCTGTTATTATGAAATCCATTGGTCTATCCTGCACTTTGAATGGATCTTGTAACATCATATATTGTCATATGAATAATACTAGGTCACTGAGTTACGGAGATCTTCCAAATACTGACACATTTCATAGCAATGCAATATAAAAAATCACATTAATTACTATCACCAACAATCTCAACAGAAATGTCTTTAGGTACTATGAGGGTGCAGTGAAGAAATGAGTTTCCCAAAATTTCCAATTTTTGCTTGAAAGCTCTAATTTTGTCATATGGGCAACAAATATTATCAGTTGTTTTTCTTGACATAAAAGGCTCACTTCATTCATTTTCCAAATATGAATGACCACAATTTGTCAATTGTTCTTTCAACTTTTTTGTTCCATGATAACAAGTAATAAGCTCATCTAGCAACTGCACAACTTCTTTTCCTTAAGTAGCTGTACTCCGTATGCAGAAATGCTCTGTGCATACATCCCAGTTCATCATACAGAATAGTAACAAGACATGCACTTAGAGTCAAGATTTAATAAAATTAACATTTTACTTGCTTTTATTTTTTTTTTACCTGACTGTGTGGCAGTGAAGAATACAATGACTAGTGTAGTTTAGCCACCATTGATTTCCTATCATCAATGCAAGTGATAATCCAGTGAGAATAGCAAATACATCTTAGTGATATATTCTAATCCTTCAGTGACATTTATTTTCAAACTTTCACTATTGTAATGTTCCCCAAATTTATTCCATCCTTTATTCTTCGCAAATCACCTTACTTCTAGGCTTAAAGAGGCTACTAAGAACTCTTACCACTTCTTTCCCATTACAAGTTTCTTTGCTAGCATCCACCTTTCTTGACCCACTTCCAACTTTTCAAGGTGAATCCATTCATTTGTGCTCTGTCGCCCATCATCTCCCACCTCCTCAGGACTCTTTCCTTTTTATGTATTCCTATCTTCCTTCATCTTCAGCCTTCCCCACTAGTTTCTTAATCTCAACAGGTAAATATGCTAAAGTGTTTTCCACATGAAAAATAAAACTCAACTTAGTGTGAGACCTCATGTCCCCTTTTTGCTGCCACCTTCTCTTCCTTCACAGCCAAATTTCAAAAGAGAACATTTCTTTTGACTGTCATTTCAGAGTTGCTTCCCATTAATTTCTCAAAACAGTAGAAAGTGTCACACTGACTTACTAGAAATTGCTACTTTTGAGTTATTACCTTACCTGATTATTCCATAGGATCTGATATGACTGACCACTCCTCTTTATTGAAACTTTTGCCTTCCTTGGCTTCAGGGATACTGCTCTTTCAGTTTTCCACTTAGACCTAAGACTAGTAAGAAGGATGGCCATTTTACAGCTCTCTTTTTTCTCTGACCACCCTTAAATGTCAGTGTTCTATAGGACACCACCACTAGGGTCTTCCTCTCACTGTGTGCACCCTTCCTGGGAAATTGCAACCCATGCCCATGGCCTCAGCTGACACGGAGGGAGATAATGATGAAGAGTAAATTGTTATTTCCAACTCATTCTTCTCACTCACTCAAAATGCTCCAGCAGTTTGGCAGTATTTAAGTTTAGATAAAATGCAAATTCCACATCCTGACATGCAAGCCCATCCCGATCTCGCCCCTGCCTATTGGTTCAACCTCCGGCTTTACACTCTAGCAATGTTGAATTGGTACCTCTTAGAGCAAACATTTTCATGCACCTTGGTACATGCCTACCTCCACTTGAGCTCTTATGAACACGGGAAAACCTGCTTATTCTTTAAGTTTAAGTTTCAATGCAGCCTCCTATGCAAAGCCTTCCTTGATTCTCAAAGGCAAGCTTTGGGATTTGTTCACAATGTCCTAGACGTATAAATATAAGTATGCATACACTGGAATATGACCTCATGTTTTTTGCCTCTATCAGGATAATTATATTGTAAGATAACTATTTCTTGCATATCTGTTGCCCCAGCAGAAAATAACCATTCTGAGAAAGTGCTACTTAACCATGAGGACTCTAGAGCCAAAGTGCCGGGACACAAAACCTGACTATTCTCATCTTGAAAATTTACCTAACCTCACTGTGACTCATTTACCTCTTCTGTAAAGTGAGGATGATATAAAAACTTACCTCACAGGGTTAAGGATTAAATACACTAATATATTTAAAACATTTACAAGAATGGTTGGTACATAGTAAGTGCTCCATATATTATACTATTTTAATTATTATTCATAATAATATTAGTATTATTACTACTAATTCACATTATTGCTATTATGTGAGTTATTATAATAATGTATTTTAAAAATTACACACATCATGAACACATGCTGTTTTTAACAATAAACAAATACATAATATAGAATAAAATGTTCAAGTCCCTCCTCACTGCTCTCCAAATCTCACTCTACCCCCTGCCCCAGAGATAACCACCAGTGATTTTTTGGTATATGTTCTATACTTTTAATCTCTGTATCCTGGGTGTCTAGCACATTGATTGATATATATAATATAGATGCGTAATACATGATAAAAAGGATGCAATTTCTGACTTGTAAACACTAGAGTAATTGACATTTGCATAATGTTTGCTATTTCAGTGCACTTTTACAATAAGTCCTCACTTAATGTCATTGACAGGTTCTGTGACTTTAAGCAAAATGACATAGAACAAAACCAATTTTATCATAGGCTAATTGAAATAGATAAGAGTTAAGTTCCTATGGCATCTCATACAAAATGATTTTGAATGAAATGATATTACTCAAGGATCTGCTGTACATCTTAAGCCCACAACCTTGTTAAGTAAGCGAGCAGTGTATTATCTGAGTATTATAGGTGAAGCAACTCAGGTACTGAGATTTGTCAAGGTTACACAGCCAATAAATACCGGAGTTAGGCCTAGAACTCAAGTGATTTTCTTCTATTGTATAAAACTTACAAAACTGGCAAAAACTGAACTCAAGTCTTGTAACTTTGGGATCATTACATCAAATTAAGTCTCCTGGAAAGACATGTATAAGACCCAGATATACATCTTTCTCTTATGTATATGTGCTTAAGCTTGTCACTGAATATACACTTTTTTCTTTTAGAGATTAATAGCCATAATCGTTCCCTGGTTCTTCCAATCCCATGTCTTTTGGCTGTACCTAGGTACTAAGATATCTTATGTATCTCTAGGCAGGTTATAAAGAAGTAATATATGGAACTAACTTACCCTTGGTCTCAGGCAGCGGTTCTCAACCTGTGGGTCGCGACCCCTTTGGGGGTCAAACGACCCTTTCACAGGGGTCGCTTAAGACATAACAGTAGCAAAATTACAGTTATGAAGTAGCAACGAAAATAATTTTATGGTTGGGGGTCACCACAACATGAGGAACTGTATTAAAGGATCACAGCATTAGGAAGGTTGAGAACCACTGGTTAGGGGTTTACATATGAGAACGAGGTGGGTTATCTGAACATTGGCCTCTTCCCTGGGAGACAATATATAAAAGAACTTTCATAAAATATATTTTAAGATTGGAAAGGTGTGTCTGGGGGAGATGGGTAAGAGGAAGGTGGCTTTCCTTTCTTGACATCAAGTCTATTAACCTTTAGATGAATAAATAATAAATCTTAGACAAAATGAAAAGAAAAAGTTATATTCTATTATCAGGATATTATAAGGGAAACTTATATTAAATTAAAAACTATGGGCCCTGGCCAGTTTGGCTCAGTGGTTAAAGCGTCGGCCCGCAGACCAATGAGTCACAGGGTTGATTCCGATCAAGGGCATGTACCTTGGTTGTGGTTCATCCCTGGCCCTGATTGGGGTCGTGTGGAGGCAACCAGTCTCACTCACGTCGGTGTTTCTCTCTCTCTCTCTCTCCTCTCTCTCCCTCCCACTCTATCTGAACAAAAATGGAAAAATATCCTCAGGTGAGGATTAAAAAAAAAAAAAAGTATGGTAGTAGTCTTCACTGAAGTGTGGAAAGAAAATATTTGTTTCTTACCTTTTTATTTATTTACTTTTTTACATAGGCATTATAACACTCATAACTGTAGCACTGTAGGCACATAAATATAATTTTTAAATATCTCTCTCTATATATTAGAATATGAACAGAAAACTTTTTAACAGGTGAAGTACAGGATCAAAAATGTTTGGAGACCACTCTTCTATCATACTATGACCCAAATGATCTTAGACTCCTATTGTAATGTTATAACATGTGTAATATAAATTCATGGAACTACAAAGTGTTCTGAGATGCTTATTATGCACCTGAAACATTAATTATTTACAAGTATAAACTTTGCTCAGGAGCACTTCTGATTTGTAAATACATATGCACACACATATTATAATAAAAATATACATGTGTATATATTTGCATTCATATTTAGATTTCATAGCATCTTTCCGCAAAATAATTTTATTTTAAATTTTCTGAAAAGTAATTCAGAGTGGGAGGAAATAATAGGAGGGAAAAAAGAGAAGACTAGAAATTCAATGTTATTCTGGGTGCTTTTGGTATTCAATCTGAATAATTTTAAACTTTGAGCTATATTTTTAAAATGAATATCAAAAGAACATTTGTCATTTAAAACCATTAAAATAGTAGTTATACTACCTGCCATGAAAGTTACTACAGTTTTTATAAGTTAATATTAAGAAAGTTATACAAAGGTTCTTACCTGCTTGAAATTTGTAACTGCTTTAATAACAGGAGAAGCTGTTACCAGGAGAATCTCTTCTGATGGAAAGTGAATCGCCAACTTATTTTTAAAAAGTAAGAAAAAAATATAATAACTTTAGGTATTAGTATATAAGGCATGGAGGGTGAGATAGGGATAATGCAATTTTAATAAAGTTATTAACCTAGGAAACTAAAAATTCACTGTTTCTCATCTAAGCTTTCCATTATTCTGAGTCTTGTTCATATTTACGGGGTAGTGATGAGTAGTGTTCAACTGTGGTATTGATTAAAACGAATAATACTAACAAAGATCTTAATAAGAAAAGTGACATAAGTAAGTATTCCTGCCCGGCTGGTGTGGCTCAATGGACTAAGCACTGTGCCATGGACTGAGAGGTCCTGGTTCAATTCCTGGTAAGGGCACATGCCCAGGTTGCCAGCTTGATCCCCAGTAGGGGGCATGCAGGAGGCAGCCAATTGATGTTTCTCACATCAATGTTTCTATCTCTCTCTTCCTCTCTCTCAAAAAAATCAATAAAGACATATAAAAAAATAAGTATTCCTTATTTACATAAACTATTTTATATGCCAATTAAAAATTATCATGCAGAGGGCAAGGAGCAACTATCTTCCTAATTAACAGTTAAACCAACTTCTATTTACTGTAAAATATTTTCATTTGCTTTCAGTAGGATGAAATTACAGCAAACCCTCAATAATACACATTTGGAATCTCAGCACTTTTCCCAAGTGCTTTGGCACTCTCTTCCAAATGCCCAACCAGTAGATTATCTGGGAAGACCAAGCCATTTTAATAATAGCCTTAACAAAATGTGGTAGTTTAACTTGTTATTGTTTTCATCATTTCCCTCTAGCTACAAACCTCTCTCTTTCTCACCTTACACTTCTTGAAAGCATTTTTCTAACTCATGCTCCAGGTTCTCAACTCCACCAATCTCAATTTCTATCCCTGCTATACTATTAAAACTGAACATGTTCAATTCAACTATACATCCTTAAAACCCACAAGTTCTTTTTAGTATAACCTTATTTATACTTTCTACAGTGTTTGACAGTATCATTATTCTCCCCATCTTTCCTTCCTTTGTGTATTCTGTAATTTCCCTCCCTGCTTTCTGTTTCCATTGCTAGACTAGGCCCTCAAAACTTCTTTATACTACTAAAATCACCTTTAAATTGGCCTTCCAGTCTCATATTAACCAGCTGCCTCTGCCCCACACATTATAATTAACCATCTTTTAAACCGTTTCATTTGATCCATTACTCCATTGCTCAAAAGCATCTGACTCCGTGCAAGTTCCTGGTAAATTCTTAGCATGATTTATAAGATCCTTTATGATCTGGTCTCTGCCAACCTTCCTGGCTTCATCTCTGGTCACCTCCCCCAAACACCATGTCCTTTAAGCTTGCAGCTCCCAGGTGATGCCATGCTTCTCCACCTGAGGCTTTACTGGTGACAAAAAGTATTAAAATATTATTTCCTTGGAGAAACAATACCTCTTCCCTAATTCACTCCCTACCAACTCATTAGGCACCTCTAAGATAGCAAACACACTGATGAAATGATTTATTTACATGTCTCTTCCACTAGGCTGTGAATCCCTAAAAAGAAGGTGCCTTGCTGTTTATATCTGACTAATCAGCCGTTAGGTACAGTGCCTCCAACATAGGTGCTTACTTGGTGAATAAATGGAAAATACACATTATGATTAAAAGTTAAAAACCCTTGACTTTCTTGCCCTATTTCTCATGACTTCAGTGATCATTTTTACTTTATATCAAAGTAATTTAGTCCTTTTGGGAATATAAATATATGTAAATATATGGTCTGATTCGCCACTATAAGCAGAAAAGCCCTCCCTGGCTGCATTTGATACCTTGCTGGTTTTACAAAACAAAACGAAATACCTTCTATCTGGGGAGTTCAAAGTACAGGAAACTTATGTAAGGGTTACGATGCAACAAAGACTTGGCACCTAACTGGAAGCCGATTTCAACCATCTAATTACAAAGGGGGCTGAACTCTCCGACCCAGTACCAGTTACAAGCGCGCCCGTGGGCCCGGACCCGACTAGGACCCCAACAACGCGCCTCAGGTGAAACCAGCGGGGCCCTAGGCCATCAAGGGCCACCACGCAGTCTCTGATGAATGGGAGCGAGGACGAGACCGGGGAACAGCATTTAAAGCGGGGCCGCGGGGCGGGGTGGGAGGGAGCCTGGAGCGCCACCGCCTCCGGGGTCCTGGGAGAGGCGGGGTCGAGTGAGGCGGGGCCTCCCGCACGCCCGCCTACCTGCTCCGCACAAGTGACCCCCGCGATGCCCCCGCCGACCACCACGAACTTCCCCGCCGCCGGGGCCTCCATGCTCTCCGGCCTCGAACAGTTGACGGAGCACCGCGGGGGAGCCGCGGGAGCTGGCTTTCCCGGGAAGACGTAGGCAGGCCGGCCACTTCCGGTCTGCGATCCCGCGAGGGCGACCTACGGGTGCCCCGCAGCTCACACTTAGTCCGTTCGCCTGTCGGCCGCGGGCGGTGTTTCCTAAGCGCAGAGCGGTCTCCCGGACGCCGGGGCTGTGCGTGACGGTGATGACACCCGCACGTAGTTTTCCCACGTACATTTGACGACGAGAAGGCGGGAAAAAAAAGTCTAGACGACGGTCGCCAAAAGAGGCTTGGCAGAGTGCCTGAAGACAGACCAGTGTTCTCACGGGGCAGAGCGTTCTTAGAATAGATGAGTTGCTCCGATGTTCTCACTAGAAGTTCCTGTGAGAAATTAGGCATCCTAAGATGACACAGGGTCCACCATGGGCTCTTGGGAAAGTCACTCATCCGTTCCCCCAGCAAACTCTGAAAGGGCATGCTAACCTAACAGCGTCTCTCCGCCGTCAGACCATGTACCCAGCCACCTGTCCTAGCCTTGCTGGACGCGGTGCCAGCCGCGGTGCCCCTCGGACCCCCAGCATACAGGCAAAGCCCTGCAAACACATCTCTTCAAGTCTTCCTCCCTATGCTGGGGACAGGGACTTACGCTAGGATATGAACGTGTTGGAGCTAGCAGGGGTGAAGGGATTGTTTCCTACTCGCATTGTACAACTTTCTTCGAAAGAATTCTTATTACAGTCTTCTGCAATTTAACAGTGAATACTTTACTTTCTCTTGTATAGCATCAAGGAATATGATGGGCGAATGCTGGCAAAACCAGTTTTATAGTCATTTAGCACGCACCTACTTTCTAATCTTTCAGTACGGTCTAGTACCTTGTGTTAAACGCATTGGAATACTTGGTACCTATTATATTGGTCTTAGCTTTGGGAGCTGAATAAACCAGAAAAATCATATTTATCTCCACGGTATACTAGGTTTACCATTTTGCTCTATAAATATCAGATCCATGCCATTTAGAAAACTGGTGGCATTTCTTACATTGTACCTCCATACCCCAAAATTCAATTTGTCAAGTTCTGCTAACTCAGAATGTTGTAACCCAGTAGATCAACCTCACTCGGACACCAAAATTATAAGTTTTAGGAGCTTTATTAACCTGCGCAGGGACTGCAGCCAACCTATTCAGGGGAGAACTGTAGCCCCGAGCCTCTAAAATGGCTGCCTCTTATAGTCTGTTTTCGTGGGAAGAGCAAGTAAGCAGCAATCACAGAAGCAGATATCAGTGGTTAGCAGTTGTTTGCTTAACATTTCTCAGGGTCTCTAACTAAGAGTTGCCCGGGGGGCTTCCTGTTTTCAAGCAAACAGAATAGGCATCCGGGGCTGACAGTTGCAATTCAGGGGCATGGCAACCTTTAAGTTATAACAATGGAAGACTTAAAACTCAACAGAGCAGCGGGGTAGTAAACATTCCGGGGCATAGGGCATAACATAACAGAGTGGTTAATCAACAGAGGTAGTTAATTGTCCCAGAGCATAACACAGAAGTGTTCCCCAGTTTCCTTATTTTAGTTTTTATTGTGACTGCCCTATTTTAAGCCTTCTTCTCCCACTTGGACTATTAAAAGAGGCTCCTCATGGGTCTTTCTTCCTCTGTTCTCTGCTTCTAATGTACCCCTACACTGCCCTAAGAGTTATCTTCCTAAAAGGGAAATGTGGTTACTTTCCCTCCCCACCACTTTTCCTTCTGGCACAATTCCAGTTTCCTGACCACATCAAGATTTTCTTGTCTCATCCATTCCAGGCCATCTTGTACCACCTATAGAAATCTGTGAATCTATGAACCGCAAGCTCAAATGCTACTTTCCCCACCATTCTCTGGCAGATATAATCATGTTTATTGTACTTTATTGCATTTAACAGTGTTTACTGTATCAGAGTTGGGTGTGTCCCTATTGGGCTTCCTCTTTGAGGAAAGGGAGTGTATTTTATACACTTTTGATTTTCTTGCCTATGTTTCTAATCCCAGCACTTAGCACAATGACTTAAGTGGTATATACTCAATAAATGTTTCTTGAGGCTTCAGAATAAATATTGTAAACCCGATCTTATAAAGTCTGGGCCCACATTGTATGGTTATACCCACCAATTTTGAGGTATGATCTGGCCTTATGAAAGACTACTGCTCTTTCTTAGATAGTTAGCTATAATATTTTGAGATCAGGTTGTTCTGGTTAGATGGATATTGTGGTTAACCCACAGTATCAGGATACACCCAAAATTTGGTTTGGATGTCAAGATTTGATACACACACACACACACCGTGGAGTGATGAAAAGATTTATTACTCACATAATGAGGTTTTCTGGACTTTCTGGGGGGAGCAGGGCAGTCTCTCAAGCTGATCCAAAAATTGGGAGAGCAAGGAAAGGAGACCAACTCTGCTTTCATTATGATTAGGGGACCAGGCTGGGGTGAGTGTTCCAGCACATGTGGGCCAGGCCTTATTGTGGTCTGAATTTCTTGCCAGTGTCAAAGGTGGATACACCCAAACTTTCTCAGTTTGACCCTACATGGGGCGGAAGGGGAAAGGGTGAGGCTTGAACGCTGTCAGCAAACATCAAGAATGGAGTCAGGCCCTTTATTATAATAGGCAGTCTTCCTCTTGTGGTTTCCAACTGTATTTGATAGGTGTATAAAGTTCCCACACTCTTCCCAAGCTATACAATGGAGCCTCATAGTTCAATTTTAATTTTAATCTGTATCACCAGAAAACACTCATATCAAATTACAAGCACACAAGGATATTCCAAAATCAAATATAAAGTATTTTTATTATTGAAATTTTTTCTATTATAGAAAATTAGGGATTCTCTTTAGCCTTTTAAATTGTTTGAGTCATAATTAAAACTTCTAAATGATGTCCTGACAGTATGAAATGTAATTATAACACAATTTGTATATCCTTTTCTGTATACTCTATAAATAAAGACTATTTTGGACTTTATAATAGCTTTTATGATATTTAAAATTTTTTTTTCCTTTATTGATTTTAGAGAAAGAGGAAGGTAGAGGGAGAGAGAGATGGAAACATCAGTGAGAGAGAACATTGATTGGCCGCCTCCTGCATGCCCCCTATTGGGGATTGGGCCCACAACCTGGGCACGTGACCTGACTGGGAATTGAACCGGCAATCTCTTGGTGCATGGGTCGACACTCAACCACTGAGCCACACTGGCCAGACACTTTCATGATATTTTTGAATAAAACATTTATACTTATATTCCATGGCATTTATTTGTTAATTGCTATACTTTCTACATTATAAAAGTATTATGAAAACACTTGAAGAAATTATTTAATTATCTTGATAATTAACCATTTTAGTGTGTAAGGCAACATTTTAATATTCACTACATTGAAAATTACAGACATTCAGATTCTTTTCTCATAAAAAATATATTTTCTGCAGCTAGTTATTATACTAAGGGAATAGAAAGGAACAACACTTTGTATTTATACATTTTTGTTCAGTGAAATCACTTGTATTTCCCATAAAATAAATGAAAGTATAAAGAAGGTAAAGCATATATCCTTCCAAATGAGAAAAATATTAAATTATGATATCAAATGGTTGTGGCTAATTTATTTCAGTTGATATAAAATACTGAAATTAGAAATACATTGCGCCTCTTAAAGAATTTTATATGTTTTAAAAAGAAAAATTATGTTGTTTCAAATAATACTGCAAATACTGCATTATTCATCAATTTATTTCACATGAACCCAAGACAGATTTACATGAAAACTTAACTAAATTTCTCCTTTTAGTCTTGAAAATATTTTTAGGTATACATGAGACTTTAGAATTTCAGCTGTCAAAGTGATCTTTGATTTATTTATTTATTTATTTATCCTCACCCAAGGACATTTTTGCATTTATCCTCAGATAGAGCAGGAGGGAGAGAGGAGGGAAGAGAGAAAGAGAAACATCGATGTGAGAGACACACATCAACTGGTTGCCACCCACACGACCCCAACCAGGGCCGGGGACAAACTGCAACCGAGGTACATGCCCTTAGCGGGAACCAAACCCAGGACTCTCCGGTCCACTGGCCAACGCTCTAACCGCTGAGCCAAACCAGCCAGGCTGATCAATTTATTTATGGTAACAACTATGATACACATTGAGCCCAAATACTTCAAGCTAAAAGTGAAAAGAAAGTCTCATTTTATCTTCATACCTGTGAGAGATACAAGTTTAACCAATTTCTGGTTTGGTTCAGGTCAGGTCATATGTTGTATGGATCACATTTTGAAGAACAGCTGTTTAAAAAAACATTTTGTTTTAATTCCAAAAGTTGTTGTTAATGATTATGACTTTGAAATTGCATTCACAGAGAGAAAGTTTTCCTCAGGGAGATAAAACATTTATTTAAAGAGACACATCAGCTGGTTGTGCTATGATTTCTTTTTGACATCTTTGAAGAAATCTAAAGTTTTATCAGTTATAGAACATTTACAGCATCTGGTGTTCATAGAGAATTGGACACCCATGTATTCTCTCCTTTCTTTTGTCCCAGCCATTGGCCCTGAGAACCTACATGATCTTTTCTGTATTCATCATGTTCTCATTGAAAAGGAATGTTAATGTCAATTATCTGATTGCCATGACTTATGGAATTACAATTTAATTACCTTTCTCAATTTAAAAGGTAATTTAATCCCTGGCTGGTTTGGCTCAGCGGTTAGAGCGTCAGCCTGTGGACTGGAGAGTCCCTGGTTCACTTCTGGCCAAGGGTATGTACCTTGGTTTCGGTGGTTGCAGTTAGTCCCCGGCCCCAGTTGGGGTCCTGCGGATGGCAACCAATCGATGTTTCTCTCTCTCTCTCTCTCTCTCTCTCTCTCTCTCTCTCTCTCCCTCCCTCCCTCCCTCCCACTCTGTCTGAAGATAAATGTGAAAGTATCCTCAGGTGAGGATTAAAAAAAAAAAAGGTAATTTAGAAATGTGTCAAAACAGTTTACAAACCTGATATTCATGCAAAACATGTATAATTCTTTTAACAATATTTCTACTTTGCCTTTTATATCTCCAGGTCCTTTTCTCTCTTTCCTATGATGACCCATTTTCTTTCACCTGCCTCTAAATGCGCTTGTTTCTGAAAGCTCTATTCTCCATGACAGTGGTTTTCAACTGGTGTGCCATGGCACACCACTGTGTTGCAAGAATTTTTAAAACATGCAATACCTGACTATTATAGTCACTGGCACAGACCTCTTTTCCCTTAGATTGTTAAATAAAACAAATGACAACAGCCAGCACAATAGCCATTCTGTGTGAATGAATCAAAATTATACCTATATTTTTTGTTATATCAGCAAAGAATATAACATATTTTTTTGGTGTGCTGCAGAATTTTAGTAATTAGTTTATGCATGCTATGAGATGAAAAAGGTTGACAATCGCTGCCCTATGAAGTTCTCTTCCCCTTCCATATTGCCTTTATCTGCACATCAGCACCTATTGCCCATCAGATATCCATTCTCCCCTAGTTCCTTACTAACAGAATCTCAATTTTGTTTGAATTGACAGTAGGCTACCTGAAAACATCTGTTTTTTTCCAGTCACTATGGCAGCTGAGGTGGCCACGTGACACAGTCTGGCTAATAAGTGAGTGGAAGTCTGCCAGGGATTTGGGGAAAGCCTTTGTTCTCCTGATACAGGTCCTGCTAGTTCACCCTTTTCTCTTCGTCCTTCCTGTTTGGAATGTGGATGTGAGATTAGGGGCAGAGCAGCCATCTTGAAACCATAGACCACAGGTATGAAGATAAAGATGGATTTGCTAATGATGTGAAGGGAGAAGATGAAAACATTTTTTTCTAATGTCTTAAATAGGCCGCTTTTTGGATTCTGGATTTCCTATCTCCAGACATCTTATTGCCTGAGACAAATTAATCTCTATATGTTTAAGCCACTGTTAGTTTTCTGTATTTATTGCTGAATAGAATCCTAACCCAGCCCTCTTTTATTTAATTACATAAGGACAGAAATGTTTTATTTACTCCATTATATCATATCGTTAAGCCATATTTATGCCTATTACTCATCGTTATTTCCTTTCAATGTGCTATTTGAAAATGTACAAAACTGAAGGCAACATTCTGTATCATTTGCAAAGTCAAATAAATTGCTTTGAGTTCAAAGGAGTTCAATGATTTATTCTGGCATTTCTCACTGTGATTTATCTGCGACATTTCTCTGTAGGCATGCTGTGATTTATAATCTGGGGACCTTGCTGACAGTTTGATTTTCTCATGCCATACCTGACCACACTGTTGTCAACTCAAGTTAATCGCTTCTGCAAATCCAGCCCAAATTAATCTTTCTGTAAATTTACTCTGTGAGAAGGCATGACATATTTTATCAAACATAGATTTCAATTTGCCACCCTTTCCATATTGAGGTTGTTTAGCAGTGAGCAGGAAGTAGGCCACTGTTTAGACTAACACGATACCTGTGTGTATGTATATGTATATGTATATGTATATCTAGATCTCTATTTGCATGTATACATTTATATGTAAATCTGATTGAGATATCAAATAGTTGTATAGATGTAACTGTTACCAAGGCAGTGGCTTTGTTTCCCTCCTAATCATCATGGATTCTATTTATGATTTAATGTGGTAAATTTCTAAGTCTGAATATATTCCTTCAGTTTCAGAAAAGTTTGTATTAATCAAGATTAGTCAACCATGTTCAGTAAGCATGTTTTCCTTTTGTACTGAACAATACAATAAAATGAATTAAGAAAGGAGCATTTAGGTTACACAAATACAAACCAGTATGACCATTCTAACATCATTTGAAAGTCTTTAAATTGTTACATTTTCAGTCATTTATTCACTTAACAAACATTTACTGAGCACCTGCTAGGTGCCAGACATTGTTTCAGTCACGTTTGATACATCAGTGAATAAAATAAAGAAAATTTCTGCCTACCAGGGAAAGATAGACAATAAAATAAATAAACAAACAAACAAAATAGATAAATGAATAAGGTTGTGTGTTACAAAATGCTAAGTGTATGTAAAGCAGAACAAGAAGATCGGGGTCAATAATATGTGTGGAAGTATGCTGTTTACAATTTTAATTAAGGCCAACAGATAGATCTCATTGACAAGATGATATTTGAGGTAAGACATGAAGGCGGTGAGATAGCCGTGTGAATGTCTGGAAGAAGAGCATTATAGGTGATGCTCTATAATGAGGAAGGGACAAGGTGGTGGGTGGTAAGAGCAAAGGTCCTAAAATGGGAATGTGCCTGGCATGAGCAAGGCATTGCAAAGAGGCCAATCTGGCTGGAGCAGAGTCCTTGAGGGGGAAAGAAATAGGATATGAGGTGAGAGAGTATCAGGGAAGCAGTGGACAAAGTAGAGCTTTGTAGGCCTGTGAAAACTTTGACATTTATTTAATGAAGCAAGGAGTCATTGTAGAGCTTTGAATGTAAGAGTGATGTGCTCTGAAGGCAAGACCAAAAGCAGAGAAAGAAAGTGCAACAAGTGAAGAGAGATGGTGGTTTGTATCAGTAAGAAGTGTTTAGATTCTGGCTCTATTTTGAGGACGAATCAACAGGATTTGGAGCAGTTGACCATATAATTTTTATCATCCATAGTAGACATTTGTAAAGCTGAAAAGGGATGCTGTTAAATATTACACTAAGACAATAGACATAAATCAGAACTGTCCTGGACATACGATTATAGTCATTAGTGATCTTATAAGGAATATTTTTTACCTTTGTAGAATAATTTCTTCTCCTTTTCTCTTATACCCAATCCAGTCAGGCATTGCCACCATAATCCAGAGAAATTTACCCATTTTGCAATTGTTTATCCTAGGTCAGAATAATGTCCTCTGGGAAAAATCAGCATTGAATGCTGGTAGATAAATGCTGGATGAGGTAAAAAAGCAATTATTGCTTCAAAGTTTTCAGGTTAGTAGCCAGAAGGATGATAGGATTTGAGGGACCCTGCAGGTGGAATAAGGTATTTTTTCTTTTTAGTTGGGAGAGGAGGAAAAAGGAAGATAAGTTTTGTTTTGTATATGTTGAGTTTAACGTGTCCATTAAAGATCCAGTAGAGATAATGAGTTGGCACATGCCTGCAGTTTGGTAGTAATGTCTGGGCTGGATATATCTGTTTGGGAACGGTCAACCTGTAGGGAATATATAAAAGGCCATTAGACTAGATGAGATCAGAGAGGAAGTTATGTGTAGATGGTGTAGAGAAGACCAAAGACTGAACCATGGGTTATTCTAGTGTTAGAAGATTGTACAGAAGATGAGGGTTCACCAGAGGAGACTGAAATAAGTCACCAGTAAGGAAAACCAAGAGGATGTGCTGTCCTGGAAGCCCAGTAAAGAGAGAGTTTCCAGGAGAAAGGAGTAATAGACTTTGTCAAATGCTACTGATAAGGAAGACTGAGAACTATCCCATTAGATTTAGTGATGAAGAGGTCATTGGTAGGTTGACCATATAAGTTATCATCCAAACTTGACTTTTCTAAAACCAAAAGTGGGTGTGGCTATTATTTATGATGCTAAATCAGAGGGCACAAGTCAGAAATGACCTGAGCAAAACTGGACATAAGGTCACCTTAGTCATTAGTAAACCCTTTGCAGAAATATTTCTTTTCTCACTTTCTCTTAAATTCATTCCAGTCAGGTTTTTATCCCCACATTCCACAGAAATAGATCAGTTTTGCAATTATTTATCTTAGATTTTAAAAAAAGTCTTCTGGACAATAGCAGTATTGAATGATTGAATGCTAATATTATATCACATTTCCTGCTAGATGTTGGTCTGTAAATTTATATATACTGAGTACCTACTATGTGCTACTTACTCCCCTCATAAAGCTTACATTCTAGATCAGTAAGATTAAATATTTAATATTCTAAATCACTAAATTCAAACACTTAACATTCTAGCTCAATAACTTCAAATACATTAGTAATGTATTATTTTTCTTCTTGGAATTTTTTCCAGTGGAGTTTTATGCAGCAATAAAAACAAATTAACTAGCCCAGCCAGAGTGGCTCAGTGGTTGAGCATTGACCTATGCACCAAGAGGTCACTGGTTTGAATCCCAGTCAGGGCACATACCTGGGGTTGTGGGCTCGATCCCCAGTGGGGGCCGTGCAGGAGGCAGCTGATAGATGTTGATGCATCTCTCTCTTGGATGTTTCTATCTCTCTCTCCTTCTCCCTTACTTTTTCTCTAAAAAAAAAAAAAAATCAGTAAAAACATTTTAAAAAATTAACTACAATGCTATAGTATACAACAAAATGAATGAATTATAGCAAAAGTAAAAAAAATGAGTCTCTTCAAATTATAGCCTGAAACACTCTGTATAAAGTTAAAACAATTAAACAACATGCATGCATTCATTTTCTCTCTCTCTCTCTCTCTCTCTCTCTCTCTCTCTCTCTGTCTTCCTAATTGCAAAACTATATAACAGTGAAAGCAAGGGAATGATGAATAAAAGATTCAACAATGAACACAAGATTCAGGTGGATGGTTACTTTGGACTAGAAGAGACACAAGGTGGCTTAATGGTTAAACCATATGGTTAAACAAGTAGTTTATTGCCAAGTTTCTAGATTTCATAAATAAAAACATACCATGTTGAAAACATGTTGTGAAACAAGGAGTATGATTAAACAAATTCAGTGTTTCTGAGTTCCATAAACTAATTTTTCCCTCCCAAATGAGGAACTTACTAAAAGGCTTATTTTTCATATTTAAAAATAAGGCACAGAAAACATTTACAAGGGACCTTGCTTGACTACTTAGTGCTCACTGAGAGGAGGGAGCTTGTGCAGTTGGGTGAAGAGAACACGCATCGTGTGTTGGACACTCAGAGGGATATCAATAGCAGGGCGTGCAGCCTCTGAAAGAAGCTTCCACACAGTACAACTCAGAAACAGAACCGTGATCTCTAAGATCACTTCAAAGGTGAAGATGGTAGTGGGTCACCAGTCACATGTGAATTCACTCCAATACTTTACATCAGTTTAGCCATAAGTCCCAATTTTTAAAAAATATGTTTTTATTGATTTTTAGAGAGAGAGGAAAGGAGAGATAGAAACATCGATCAGCTGCCTCCTGCATGCCCCCTACTGGGGATTGAGCCTGCACTCTGGGCATGTGCCATGACCAGGAATTACACCACAACCTCTCAGTCCATGGGACCACGCTCAATCCACTGAGCCACACTGGCCGGGCTATAAGTCCTAATTTTTATCAGAACTTCTGCGGACAGTACCACACACTGGCACTACTGTTCCAGAAGCCTTATTCTCCATCATGGGCCAGCAATAGTTTTTTTCTGTAAAGGGCTAAATAGTAAATATTTTAGGCCCTGCAAGGTATAAGATGCTGTCACAACTATTCAAACCTGCCATTGTAGTTATAAAAGCAGCCACAGGGGAAATTTAAATAATTGACCATGGCTGTGTTCCGATAAAACTTGAATTATGAAAATAGGTGACAGGCCAGATTTGGCCCCAAAACATAGTTTGTTGAACCCAGTTCTATACTATCCATCCAATGATGAGTCTTTGATCTTATGGTGGAGGATATCAATACAGCATGCTTGCCAGCATTGTGAGATGATATTTAGGCCAGACCTTAGTGTTAATGTTATCCCCCCAAAGTAGTTACATCTTCTAACGTGAGAAGAAAGAGAACTCTATGATCTCCCAGGGGTGGGAAACCTTTTTTCTGCCAACGGCCATTTTAATATTTATAACATCATTCGTGGGCCATACAAAATTACCAACTTAAAAATTAGCCTGCTGTATTTGGTCAGGCTAATTTGGTGAGGTATGTGTGATGCTAGCTGGTATTGATTCACAGGGCTTATACGGCCCACAGGCTGGATGTTCCCCACCCCTGATAGAATCGGGACAATGGAATTATTATCAAATGACACTCTCTCTAGAGTTGCCAGTTTGAGATGAGGATTTGAGGGAAAGCAAATAGTAAAGGGAGTTTAAAGGAAGCTTCTCAGTTTTCTTTGGGGAGCAGGACTTATTAATGCTTTCAGAATCCAAGATGCCTCTCTGGAGGGATCTGCAAACTGCCAATATCTTCACTGTCTATAAGTTTGAAGCTGTTTGAAAATGAAATGAACTTTATTCTACCAGCCATTCATAAAATGGTTTAGGATAGCTTTGGGGATCTTTGGACATATTTTTTTTTTCCATCTTGTTTTTTAGAGTGGATAACAAGCTCACTTTTCCCAGTTTAGCACTCTGTCTTTTCTGTAAAAAACAAACAGACAAACAAACCTCCCACTAAAAAGGTAACCCAAATCAGCTTTCCTGATTCAGATGATTGCCTAGAGCTTTTATGTGGCAATTTAAAGGACCAGTATCTTCAGCATGATACGGACCATGCTGGCTTTCCAGCCTCAGAGAAGAGACTGCGATACTTCTTGAGTGAACAATTTAGGGTCGCGGGTGGACTCACCAGCCGTGTGTGGAGAAGCAAAGGCACAAGTATTTGGGTACAACATGACATGTGGTAAGACATACTGAAAATGAAGGAAACATATTAAGCATTGGAAACAGAGCCAGGGTAACAGTAACAGTTTAAAGGACTCTGTGTTTCAGTGTTGTTGAGGGAGGAATAATGACCTTGGGTAGATATTTATTCAAAGAAGAGGCATTGTTTCTGAATTTAAAAAGGTGGCTGATAGAGACAAACAAACAGAGCGTTTGTTGTTTATGACCAAGGGGCAATTATCAGTGTTTTAAAACTACTTTCCCTACGGTTATTAAGTCCATTTGTGTTACAGTAACAGTTAATTTTGTATAGATTGGGCAGGCCCATCAAAGTCCGGAAAATTATTTTGTTTAAAAACTTACCACAATAGCGAAGGTACCAGAGAAAATAACCGGGTACCATAGACATTGAGAACCCTTGTTCAGGGAGTTGCCACAGAGATTTTCCACAAGGAAAACTTACATCAGTACATTCTTCAGTCTATTCCCCAAACATATTCTGAATGTGTGCCGATCTCTCTGCTGCTGGTGCCAACACCCTCATCCACGCCATTGCAGATCTCGTGCCTGGACTCCTGCAGTGGCACCCTGGCTCCACTCTTGCTTCTTGTGCCCAGACTTTTCTCTGCCCAGCAGCCAAACTGATTTTTTAGAAACACGAACTTCATCAAGTCATTTCCCCACTCACGTCTTTTAAGGGCTTTCCATTTCTGATAGGACACAGCCTTAACTGTGCATGCGGCACTGTGTGTGATCTGGCCTCTGCTCAGCGCCCAGCACCCAGAGTCATTGTGTCCACTTCTCTCCTCATCCTGAGTTCACCCTGCTCCGACGACACCAATCTTATCCATCTCCAAGTACACCATGCTTCTTTTCTTCCAGCCTAGGGAAGGTGGCTTCCTCTTGGGGCTTCTCAAGAGAAATGAAAAGTTGGAATTTCCATGTCTGCTTTGGTGAGGGACTGGAGGGATCAGAGTGCCTCCTCCCTAGAATCTCCCCCCACCTCCTGCCCACTGTTGAAGCAATTCCCAGATTTTGACACAGGGCAGCAGGACAGGCGGATATTTTTGTGTCCATTCTTCTCTAAAATTAGCAGTTGAAAACAATGAAAGAAGTCTCACCCTTAGAGTCTGATAAACAGTACAAATAACCGAGAGTTACTAAATATTATCTTGGGTAGATGGAATATATTGTAGAAAAAAATGTTCGAACTGATTTGGTTATTAAGTATTCATCACACACACACCCCTCACAGCTTTCTAAATGTATTTATTAAATAGGCCTAGCAAAGGGAAAAGAGTCCTTCTTGATCTTGTTATGCTGACTTGTTTATTTATTTTTCCCTTCCTTCAGTCAGAAAAAAATCTAGGAGGTAGAGATCTAGACTGTTTTGCTTATTATTATATCCCTTGCACCAAGAATAGTATTTGGCATGAAATAGGCACTCAGCAACTATTCGTGGAATGAAAGAACAATACTTTCAGCAATTCCTTGAGGTAAGTGCTGTAATTATCCTATAACTTCGATTGAAAAACTGAGGTTAATGAACTTGTCCAGGGTCACAGCTAGTCAGAGCTGAATTTGGGTTCTTCAAAGCGGGAGCTTTTAAGCATTCCATACCATTCTCTGAGGTTTCTGCCTTTAAAATGTTAATCCAGGCCATCCTTTTCAGTCCATCCCAAATTCCACCTGGATATGACCACCTTAGTACCTGACAAGCCTCTAATTTTTCACTCATCCAAACCAGCTAGCAAGTTACTGGTTAGGATAATTGATAAACATTGGTTTTCTCACCTCAGCCTTCTGTACCTAAATGTTGTTGTCACCCTATGTTTCCAAGTCTATTTCTGTTAGGTGTCATCTTTTAGGTCATCCAGCTACACAGAAAATTGAATTTAGGTGCAATTTTTCAGCATCTCAGTTTACTAAGTGAATAAATCAGCAAGTCTGATTTTTCTTCTTAATCACAAAAGAAAAAAACTGAGAAAACTGGGGCTCAGCAAGTTAAATAACGTTAACTCATGAGCTGTGTTTTTCTGCAGCCTTTGACATGATGTGATAGTAAAAGCCACATTCACATAAGGGTTAACTCTTAATGAAAAACTAAACTAAACCAGCAAGGAGGAGGCTCTGGTTCCAAGTGACTAATCTTTCCTATAACCTGATTTATGCAACCCGCAGAGCCAAAAAAACTTTATCAAAGGATTAAAACTATATAAACAAAGATCCCTTTCTTTGCCGCTCTGATTCAGAGCAAGACGCTCCGGCTTACGTGTGTGCAGAGCTTTATTCATATTGGTTACTCAATATATAGTTTTACAAAATCTGATGATCTTACAGTATTGACGTAGCAGTGAATGAAGATGATGGTGTACACTAAGGTAAAAGAAATTCATTTATTTGGTTTATAATTCAGTCACTTTTGCTTGGAAAAAAATGTAAGGTAGATTTCAAACTCATTCGCCATAAGACTCTGGGTTTTCTAATTGCTTTGTCTATAATTTCTTGACAGTAACCACAATTTTATTTAATGCAGGATCGTGTAAGAGTAATAATACTGTTTTTTCACAGACCTATGGATATATACTTTTCCAATATGTAGTGACAAGATGGTTTGGAGAATGGGAAGTGAGTGGAAGTGATTCCTGATAGTGCTCTTTTCCTCCTACTTTGTCCAAGGCCAGAAAACCCTCTTGGTTTATCCGGTTCCTCCAACTCTGACCTTCAGGTTTCTGATCAGGTTCTATGTTGTCCACATCTCTCTCTCCCTCCCCTGAAATCCTGGCACATCACACACACACACACACCCCACTGGAGTTTTCTTTCAAAATTCAAAAATGAAAAAGTTATTTTTCTAAAGATCAAATAACACAAATTATAAACAATTTAACGCGTTTTTTTATAGTTTTCCTATGCTCATGTAAAAAAATATAAAACATATAATAAGTACACATGTTTATACATGTATCCCCCTGCACCTACTTTTATTTACATGACTGGGATCATCATTACATACATGATTTGACTTGTTGCTGTATTTATTTAACTGTGTACTATGGACATTCCTCTAGCTCAGTACATATATGTAAATCATTCTTGGTCTCTATCCTTAGAAAGAAATGTGTGCATTTCTATAGAATGGATTGCCAAAAGTGAAATTACAAAAAAAAAAAAAAGTGTACTGTGATTCACAACCCCACCACTTCTCTGTTCCATTGGATGTTATAAATCTTTTTAAATTCTGTTGATTTGTTATATGAAGAAAATAAGGGTATTGTGTTGTTTTGAATCGCATGCCCTTGGCTATTAGTGAAAATCAGCATCTTTTATAAAAGACTTTTTATAAATCTTTTTGTCCATTTGCATTTCCTCTTTTATGAACCCTGGTTCATATCTACTTGTTTTTTTAAATCAATTTGTGGGAGTTCTGTATTTACATTAGAGACATAAACGCCTGCCTCATATATATTTCAATTTCTCTCTCTCTTTTTCTAACCTTATTTATGGGTTTGTTTGTTTTTTTGCTTTTGTGTAATTTGTATTATGAAGTCAGCTCTAATTTTCTTCCATTACATTTTCTTGGTTTTTTTTTTTTTTTTTGGTCTTTTTCAAGTTTTTTTCTGACCCTAACATTTCCCTAGTTTTTTTTTCAAATATTTTTATATTCTACATAAAATCTTTAATCCATTGCTCTTTTCACTTTCGAACATTATATTATGTAGGGCTGTCACTCTATTTTCTGTCCAGATAGAGAACTAATTATGATATAGGGATCCTTTTTTAAGTAAGCTATATTTTTTCTGTTGAACTATTATTGAAGTATTTACCATATATTCCATTTTCATTTATACTGGATCTAGTTATGGGCTCAGTTTTGTACCAGTGACTTGTCTGTTTTTGGCTCATGACTTGCTGTTTTAAGCAGATTATTGTTACAGAAGGTTTCGCTCTCTTATAGCAATACGGCAGGTGTCGGCAATCTTTTTCAATTTCAGAGCGGGATGAAGTGTCCTTTCTCCTGACCTCAAGCCTAGTGAGCATGACTTTACATTTGTTCAGAGTACATTATGTTTGTCCTCTGTAGTTTGGTGGACACAAGGGACTGGTATCTAACTCATACTTAAGAAGTCTAAAAGGTTATTGATGGATCCATCTGCCAGGAGGCAGAAGGAAGAAAGGGCTCTATTTTATTTTATTATATTTTATCTTTTTACAATTGAGGTAGAGAGAAACATTGATCACTCAACTGCCTCCTGCACGCCCCCTACCAGGGATGGAGCCTGCAACCTGGGCATATACCCTGACCCAGAATGGAACTGGCAACATTTCAGTGCATAGGACAATGGCCAACCAACTGAGCCACATCAGTCAGGGCAAGAGGGCTCTATTTAAGCAGTAGTGGCACCCCAGTCAATGGTGGGTCAATCAGAGCTAGTTTGGGTTTGTCTGTTATGGACTGATTGGGTTACATGAAGCAGTGTTGAGACCTCAGCTGAAAGAGGCTAAAGGTGTATTCTGCCTATCTAAATTTGAAAGCGACATTGTGTGTGACTAGTCAGACAAGGTGCATGGTGCATTTACCCTGCTGAGAACACTGCAGGTGACAGATCATAACTAAAGGATGGGCTCTCCAAAGACCCACAGAAGTGGCCACGAGAGTCAGTTTTAAATACCCATCCTCACCAAAGGAGGCAAGCTTGACATTTCCTGCCAGAATAACTCCTCCCTTATAAGTTTCAAGTCTGGAGGAGACAGAGCAGCCTGTTCAGCTGTGGGGGAAGAAATGGATATTTGGGGGGTGGGGAGAGGTTGGGAGAAACTGGGGAAGAAAATAGAGAAAAAACCTGAACTCTCCCAAATGTAGTCTTTGGATATGTTGTAGGGGGAGGAAAGAAGTTTTAATTTAAATGAAGTTCAAAGTGTTATAGATATATTAATTCTGAACTGAACTTTTTTGTGGGACTAAACATGCTCAGAGGGCTTTTTTCCCCCTTCCTTTTGAAAGTCAATAGAAAGAAGTGATACCTATTCGAGATTCCATTTAGTGTCAGGAAAGGAACTGGCCCATAAAATGAATTTGATAGGCAGCAGAGAGAGAGAAAAGTAAGGCTATTTTCTGATTTCACCACAAAATTCCTATTTGTTTAAGGCACTTGAGCCTGCAATCCATTTCTAATGTAAATATTGCTTTCAAGCACAAGGTTTGATTTTTTTCAACTTTAATGTCTTTTTTCAATAACACATCCCTTTCAGTAAACATTGGCCTTCTCCTTAGAAAGGCACCGAGATTATAATTTCGCGTTCCTGCACCCCTCCCTTCATTTCAGTATACTGTTGCTGGTTTTCCTACTTAAATATTTTCTACACATACTTAAATGTTTTCTAAACATAAATATTTTACCATCTAACCTGGAGGTATCTTTTGAATCAAGGGAATAGATTTAGCTTTAGAGGCATGTCATCTGTTGAACAAACTCAAAGAGTTTTGGAGGCTTTGGCTAGAAATAAATGATAAATATTTATTCAAGGGTCTTATGGTTTGCAAAACAGAAACACAGCTAGGCAAAAACATGGAAGTGTTCCAAAGAAGAAAGAAAAATGAAGAGTTCTTATAGTAAAAAGTGCATTATGGAGAATTTTCAGTCCAGCATTCTTATGCTTAGGATTAGTCTAGGATTGTTATCAGTCAGATGTCAGGTGGTCTGGATGATGAATTCCAGGTGGTCTGGAAGATGGATGGCAGAGGTCTAGTCGTACCTGGTGTTCTGGACAATGGATGTTAGATGAGTATCAAGAGATCTGGATATGTGAGTCCTTCAGGGGGTAATCAGAGGGTTATCTGGAAGTCTGGTATAGGTCCAGGTATTGACACACATGAACTGATATATACCTAAGCACTGACACAGGACTAGAAGGGTCAAAAGTTTATGTTTTCAGGCAAGTGAGGACACAATACAATTGTTTCCTCATGCTTCAACCTTCATAATGTTAATAAATTTATCAGCTTGTTTAAAGTGACTCCATTTTTTATATTCTGTATCTTCACTTTCTCCTCATACCAGTTCCATAGGAAGGAGATTGGTGAGGACAGTCAAAGCATGTGAATCAAATTTGGGCTACTCTAAAAAGGGAGGATGATAATAATTTCAGAAGTTCATATAGCATTTTAAATCTTCAGAATAGCCATTTATTTCTTATAAGACAGGAATTAAATAAAACCACATGTCCCATATTTGAAATGAGGACAGAAAGTAGAAAATGTCTTAGGTGTTAACTTAGTACAGGTACCTAGAGTCAGATGAAGCTTAAGCTTGACAGCTTTTCAATTATTTTGTGAAGCAACAGAGACAACAGGAGCTACCAATTATTGAAATTTGCAATATGTCACGCTCTCCAACAGGCACTTTACATTATTTATCTCATTTTTTATTATATGCCATGTGGATGTCTAATATTTTGAGGATCCAGAAAAAGAAAATTTAGATATCTCCTATTTGAATCAATTCTAGGAAATCTAATGAGGTCTACCTAGATGGTCTCTTGGCAGTCCCTGAAGCATCAGATAGACTTAGGTTTTTGAGTTTTAAAAGTGAGAATTCATTGAGATGTGGCTGCAGCAGCTTGGGTGTTTCAAAACGTCATCCAAATATATGATGTAAATGTTGGTAATGCCAGAAAAGAATGGAAGAATATAGACTGAGTTGTACATTGGGTTGGTTCACTGACATTTTTGTCTTACAAATTGGAATTTTTTGACAGTAACAGTCTGTGATTTTATCTATTATGAGACTATAATATGGTGATCCAGTGAAACAGTCTAAATTTTATTTACATTCTAAAGAGGAAAAACAGCATATGAAATAGGACGATGAAAATGCCATAGGAGGCACCTCATTTTGAAGAAGTCTTGGTTTCTTTTTCTATCCATTTTCTTTCTTTTATCTCTGTGTGGGTGTGATTTTCTTCTTCATTTCCTAGTGACCCATGTCATTTATTTTTTATGCTGCAGATCTTAGTGTTAAAATCCATGCTATATTCTGCTAATTGGTAGGACTACCTACTATCTAAAGTCAGTGCAAACTACAAGGTCATAAATATACACTTGAGTAGTGGACATATTTTTAACTTTGCTTATGTCATTTTTAACCATCTTTTGTCATATTTACATGTAACAAAAAGAGCAGAGGGTAGATTGTATTTCAAGTTTATGCTTTCCAGTTAGGACACTCACTTATCTTTTACCAACCTCTTTAGCCAATATTGGATCTTAGTCTATTAATAAGTCTAACCTGTACCTGGAAATTATGGTCACATTTGTGAGCATTTCTATAGGCTAAATTAGGTTTTAAATATATATTTCTGGAAAAGGCTAGAGAGAAAAGTGGTAATAATACCTAAGCTTTTCTGAGGTAAAGTTTCAGATAAAAACATGTACTGTAGTAAAATATAACTATAATGATTATAACTATCTTTAGACATGTAAATAATTTATCCTGATGCCTCCCTGTATTAGAGATGGAAAACAATTTACCTCAGATTACTGGTCACAATGACCAAGATCGTTTTTGGGGATAAAGTCGTGCATTATCCATTTTAGCTGATTTAGTTCCTAAACTCAAATACACCAAAAGGGCAACATGTACTAGACATGTGTGAAATTCTCAAGATACTGAAGAGCCTCCGCACATTATGTCTTAAAATAGCCACATTTAAACTGTCATTAGATTGTTGTGTGATGGTGTTTGCAAAGATAAAGTGCAAAAGGGTCTTTTCTACATTCAGATACTCTCTAGAAGACAAATTCTACACTTGGAGCGTTTTACCAGTTGTAGCTGTTAGAATCTCCTAAACTTCTTGACCTGTGGGTTTACTTTTACTTTTATTTTTTAAATTTATTTATTTTTTATTCAGAAGTCTGAGAATCAAGGTGAGGCCAAATTGTGAAATTTTTAACATCTTATGCTATGTCCTAGCATTTTAATTAATAATAATCACAGCTAAAAATGACTAAGTGTTGGATTATAGGTATTATAGTATACTAAGACTTTTCATACGTTATTTCCATCCTCATATCGTGGCAAAACAGATATTATTTTTTTCACACATAAATGAGAGAAATGAGCCTAAAATAAGCTAAGAAATGGGTGCAAAGTTTTGAAAAAGAGCCAAAATATAAACAAAGGTCTGCCTGATTTCCAAACCCTCGTCCTTGCCCACTAAACCTGCGGTCCTACTGTGGTAGCGCTCAGTGTCCTATTGATTTTTTTTTTTTTGCTCTTCAAAATCACAATAGGAAATCCTTTAAATGCTTAATTTATGAAAGTTGACTACACTCAGACAATACCTCCTGGGATAGACAGCTACTAATTATAAACTCAAATTCAAATAAAATTCCAAAAACTGAGTTTGAATGTCCAGGGACTCAAAGGGTTGGTTCTGTTTCCTAGCCTTTTTTATTTTCCAGGGGCATGACTCTAGGGGGGCTCTGGAAAAAAGAGCATTCCTACAGAGAAACAAATGGCTTCCATTGTTTTGCTCTTTTCCCTGCTTTGTCCTGCCAGCCTTCTCTACCCTGTCGACCTGGGTTAACATTTAGGATATTTACAACCAGAGTAGAACTGGTGCTTTAAATCCTGATCACGCCTCACTGTGTGCAGGAAAATGGTTGCAAATGTGTGTAGGCTCCAAAGCCTGACCAGAGAAATTGTCAGGCAACCAGGACTCCTGGATGCATTTTCCCCTCTGCTCCCTCCCCTCTTTCTTTTTTTCGTGGCTCACCTTTCCCATCCTTCACCCTGTTTTCTTGTTTCCCAGTGTCTATCCCACTCTCCTAGAGCTTTGTTCTTAGCTAGCTATTAACTAATTTCAAATAGGGTATTAGTTGAGAATGATAAGGGTTTCCCCTTCAAGGGGATTGTTGTCTTTTAATGAGGAACACTTGAACTAAAAGGCCCTTAAAATGCAAAGTAATGAATTTCAAATGATAGAAAGTGATGGGAGTTAATTCTGGACAGGGTTTCTGGTTGCTTTTTGAGATAAGTCATATTTCCGAAAATAGAAGAACGTATTCAGTAAAAGGAAGTGAGTTATCATACCACACCAGAATACAATTTTATCACAGTGCTAGCTGTGTGTGGGACCGCAGCCTCCTGGCTTTCATGTAAGCTCATCCTAATTACTTCCACATTTCAATTACATGCCCCCCGTGTTCACATGTTAACGGGATAATCGGGGCATTATGCCTACCTATAAAGATGAAGAGATTTTTCAATTTGTCTACAATTTTTTGGATAAAATTAATTTTCCTTTTTATAAGGCGTATCCATAATTTTTAAAAGCATTGCATTTTAAAAGTATTGAATTTATAAATATATAGTGTGCCCTATAGGTGGTAACATTTGTGGCTACTTAAATTCTATCCTTTCAGAATTTTAGAATTTGCTTTCACTCGTCTCATCTACTTACAACTCAGGTATACTCTACCAGATATGCTGTTTCTATATTGTCCATTATTTCCTTTTTAGGATTTATGTGCCACTTCTTACTGATCATAACTTTTGTTCTAAATAACAAAAAGAGTGTTCCAACAGGGAAGAGGTGGGGTTTTCTGAACCCGTATCTTCTACGGTTTTGTCAAAATCCTGTAATGCTAGAAGGACTGTGCAAGCCAATGTCTGTGCGTCATTGGTCATTGGAGCAGGAAAGATATATGGTGATACGAATCCTATTTAGGACTTGAGTAGATTATTTTAATTATTCTATTTCCCTTTTTATTTATTTAAATTCTTTTTCCCATCAAAATCTTGTAATTCTAGAAGTGATTGTGCAGACAAATGTCTGCATCATTGTTTATTGGAGCAGGAAAGATATATAGTGATACGAATCCTATTTAGGATTTGGATAGATTATTGTCATTATTCTATTTCCCTTTTTGTTTCCTTGAACTTTTTTCCACATTGTTTTAAGCCCACTTTTGTTGCCTACCTCTATCTTCTCCCTCTCTCTCTTTTTAAATCCTGTTTACTTGCTATTAATAACAAAAGTACTGTTATACCAGATCGTTCTTTGGTTTGTGCACAGTTACCACGGCCATAATAGCTACCAATGACTGAACACCAAAGACATGTCAGGTACTTTGCATATTTTATTCCTACTCTTTAATAAATTTAATAAAACCTTACAATTATTATTTCTGTTTTACAAAGGGAGCACAAAACACCACACTCTATTAACTTTATCACACTGTGTTAAGTCATAACTTTATATTGACATTTATTCATTTATTTATTTATTTGTTCATTATTCATAAAATATATTCAACAGTATTTATTGAGCACCTCTTATGTGCAAATAATAGGCTTAAATATTGTGGTGATTACAGAGATGACTCGTACATCTTTGTTCTCCGGGACTTTTCAGGCTGGATGAGGAAATAACACCTGACCACATATAACCAAAATACTAGGTAGGAACCGTAAACTACTTCAAGGTGTTTTTGAAACCCTAACCACTAAACTGATATCAAATGCAAAAGTGAGCTCAACAAACATTTGTTGAGTAATTGAGTAAACTGATATCAGAAGAGTCTATGTAAATTTAGGGGTGAGATGAAAGGATCATGAGAGATTCCTTGAGAATGTGGCATTTGAGGACATGGGTATAGACTCCAGGGGGTGAAAGGAGGAAATTGCAAGGTGAGCAAATTGTATGGGCCAGGATATGGAGGTGTGTGAGTGTGAGGTATGAAATACACAGGAGGTTAGTGGACAACAGGGAGCAGTAGAAATGCGGGTGAAAATATAATCTAGAGTCCCATGACAAGGACCTTAGGGGATGTGGGCCTATTCTCTCAGAGGAGTTTTCATTCCACTGTAAAAGAAAATTTTCTTGGATGCATACAGAAAAAAGAAATAGAAGTCTTAACAGAAATCCAATGTGAAAATCTCAGTTGGATTTGTGTGTGTGTGTGTGTGTGTGTGTGTGTGTGTGTGCGCGCGCGGAGGGGGAGGTGGATAAAGAGAAGCTACCAGGAATCGTTTAGTGTTGGAAATATTTAATAAGTGTATTAGATTTTTCAAATTTTCTTTCAGTTGAAATCTTAAAAAACAAAATAAAACAAACCAAAACTATTTCATACTGGGTAAACACTGTTATTCTCAACATTAAACAAGTTCTTTATATGTTGAAAAATATTTATGTCCCATTATTCTTTTGCTTGACCTGTTTGTCCAGTTCCAAGACAAAATGATTTGACAGAGTCTTACATAAAAGAAACCACAAGGCATAGTGGAAGTGGAAGAAAAATATTTTTGTTTGGGAATAATGTAGAGAGATTGTCTGGACTTTGGAGTCTGGAAACCCTGGGTTCTATTCTTGGAACAACTCTTATTAACTGTGATCTTGA
Source organism: Tadarida brasiliensis (assembly GCA_030848825.1). Lineage (NCBI taxonomy): Eukaryota > Metazoa > Chordata > Mammalia > Chiroptera > Molossidae > Tadarida > Tadarida brasiliensis. The sequence continues at coordinate 34,874,448 of CM061263.1, read as the reverse complement.
ACAAGTTGGTCCATTTTCTTTTAAAGATATAGTCTCTATATTTTGAAATATGTGGCTGTTTAAGAGAGAGAAGACATTGCTATCATTCCTATCTAGTTTTACAAAATTAAATTTTTATAATTCATGTTTTACTCCTTAGTTTCTATCAATAAATGGTATGCTTGTGTCATAGGGCTTTGTGAAGATGAACAATTTTATAGAGAGAGACGAGAGATTTTATGAGTCCACTAGGTTGGGAAGTGGTACCTAGTGGCCAAGAGCACAGTTCTGGTACCCACCACCACTCCAAAACTAGATTGTGAATTCTATGACACTGGGGGATTTTGTCTGTCTCATTCACTGAGGCATCCCAAGCACTTTGAACAGTGTCTGGCATAGAGTAAGGGCTCAGCAAACCTATGGAATAATGAATATTTAGGTTAATGTTGTGACTCCACCATGGGGCTTAGTAATTGGTATAAACTGAGGAAAAAGAAGGTGAAATTATTTGCCCAAGGTCAAATTGGTTTAATTTCTTTATCTATAAAATGGGGATAGTAATAGTTGTCTTATTGAGATATAACTGACATATAACATTATATTAGTTTCAGGTGTACAACATATATTGAGAAATGATCACCACAGTATATGTAGTTGACATCCATCACCACACATGGTTACAAATTATTTTTTCTTGTGCTGAGAACTTTTAAGATCCTCTCTCTTAGCAATTTTTAATATACAATATAGAATTTAAACTATAGTCATCATGCTGTATCTTACATACCCAGGACTTATTTATTTTATAACTGGAAATAATAGTATTTATTTCATATTGTTTTATGAAGATTAAATCAGATAATACATGTGAATGAGCTTAAAATAGACTCTGGCACATAGTGCACATGCTTTAAATGTAGCTCTAAATGGAAGGCAACAGGTGCTCAGCAATTAATAGGTACCAGTTAAATCATACCCAGTACAAGCTGAGATGGATAAACAGATATCGCCATTCAGATGTAAAATAAAGTATCTGTCATTAAAAAACATTAAAAGCGCCCTCAAGCACATCTAAAGTGGGCAGGTACCTCCCCTTTATAAAGGGTGGCCCAATACCATTCTGCTATGGCAAGGTGGCCTTTGGAGGAAAAGCTTTGTAGGGAGGAAGAGGAGGTTTCCTCTACAGATGGAAAGGGAAGGGAACAGCATTTATTGCTGGGCAGATTTATAGCCAAAATCCTAGCTATTTTCTTCACCTACATGATTTTAAAAAAATCTACACAGCCGATCTCTGAATGATTTATTATTCTTTTCATGTCACATGTGGGGGCACAGAGGTTCAGGGTAAGTTGATCATAGTTATTCAAGGCCATGTGGTTCCAGACTGCACAGCCTTCCTACCACAAGGCACTAGTGAGGAGGATACGTGCTCATCAGCTCTCCCCCGTCTGTTGGAGGGCTGCTGCTGTGGAACAAATGCAAATCTCCCATCTTCAGCTGCACAGTGACCAGTAGCAAAATGGTAGTTTCCCCCTTTTAACAAGAGAAGAGTTTTCTACTGCCTGTGCAAGGAGGCATGTATATTTATCTTCTTCCAAGACATACAAAAGACTTCAGATCAATAATGATACATCAAAATTCAAATCTCTGGTCCATACTGTAGTTTATTTTTTCACCTCATGAACATTTCATCGGTGTCATCATGAAGAAATAGCAGGTTTGAAATAATCAGATTTGAGACCTCCTACATAACTAAGAAGAGGCGAAGAATTCGATGGCAAGTTTTAAAAGAATTGGCCAGCATAGGTGTATTTCACGCCATTAGTGGACGTCCAAGGGGCCTTGGAATCACCTTGGAACTTTCTACTGGACCTTTTAACCAGCAATATCTTTAGCAGCAGAAAAAAATGACATTGTATAGGTATAATGAGAAGCCACTTTAAATAATTATTGGATAAGCATCAGTAGCATTTTGTAGATATCCAAAAACATATATTGGTATTTCCCCCAAACTATACAATATAGCCTTTCATAGAATCATAATAGGTTCTTTATATTATTTAACTAAAGTATAATACTTGGTCCTATCCACTACAAAAGGCTTTTGATCTACCTTGTAATTTTTATAGCATATATTTGTATTCTTATTATCACCTGATCTTACAGATTTCTAACGATAGGTGCTTAGATATTGGAACAGAGCAGCCAGTGTGCAGAAAAATCTTGGAATCTCCAGAACAAACATACCACCTGCTATCTGAATAACCACCACAGCATAATTTATTTTTTAAAGAAATTATTGAGAATCGTCCTAATTCCAGACAATATAAAGTGCGACAGCTTATATCCTTAAGGATATTAATTATAAGCCAAATGATATAGCCATTTTACTAATTTACATGTTGCCTCACAGAAAAACATTTGGTTGTTAATATGTAAAATATTAGCTCCTGTATGACATCTAAATTGATAAATCTACTTAGCACAAATACTTAAACCATTTTTCTCTTGATTGACAGCAACTCTCAAGATTAATGATCAAGAAATATTTGAGCATCATGGATGGATTTCTAATGTCCTTTGTGTCTGTTTCTTCTGATAAAAATGCCACAGGACTATGACTCAGTATGGTCTTTGGTATCTCATTCTGCACTATCAATAAATATTTCAAAGCGAAGACATTCAGCCAGCATAAATATTTTCCAAATAATGCAGGTCAAAGAGCAGCATGAAGAGGGATGACCAGTGTATGCTACTATGTTTTCACAAACATGATCAATAATTAAGTAATTTTCAAAGATTATGAATAGATATAGATTTGAATTTTATTTATGAAGTTTTGTTATGAATTCGATGTATAGTCTAAATCAATAATAAGGAGAAAGGAGAGTATGATAGTATATTTTACATTTTTTAAATGAAAAAGCATTTCTCTTCCAATAAATTGAGAAACATGACATTTTGCTCCTGTCCCACTCCATCAGAAAACCTTTTTTGAAAAATGGAGTTTACTTAATCTCACTTATGGAAGTTTAGGATTTTTATTTAAATAAAATTGGTGGAATTTAAATATTTAATTGTGTAATACTATGTTTAGTTTATTGGGAGATGGGATTCATTTCCTAAAGGGTTTAGTAACTCAAATCAAGGCAAGGAAACTGGAATGAATATGTTCCGGTACAATGAAAATATAAATTTCATAGCAATTTATTAATTGTCTTTAGTGACATGGCAAAACATCCCTAAGATAAACTGTCAGGCTCTTGCTTCTTCCATAATCTATATAATATGGTTAGATGGCACGCTTGCTTAATCCATTGTCAACTGAAGATGTTGGTGGTGCTATTTTCAAAAGATAAGAACTGTTAAGCTCTAAACCAAGGACCAAAGACAGAAACTGCTCAAGTGGAATGACTTTCTCTAGACAGTGTAAATAAGCTTAAGCTCCTTAATCATGAACTGGGGAATTTGTGGAATAAAGGATGATTAAATCCTAGTCTCTGGCCTTAGGAACCTAACAATACTGAGAAATCTTAAAAGTCATACAAATAATACACTACTAGTATAACAATATAGTGCTTTTACTACAAATAAAATAATAATATAATGCTTTGATTTCATGTGAATCTAAAAGATATTCTCGAAGTGTGATGAGAGTTCAGTGGGTGGAGAACTCATAATCAGTAGAGCAACGGTGATTCTTGACTTTGTCGTGAAAAGATTTCATAGGCTGCACTCCACACAGTTGCTCAATTTAGAGGGAATGGAGGGAAGAGACAGAAAGTGGAAAAGAAGAAAAATATGATGATATCAATTAAATAGAAACAATTAAAACAACCAAAAAGTTTGGCCAAGCATAAGTATATGAAGAGAAATGATGGGATTAATTAATAGAGGGACTTGAATGTCAGGCTAAGGAATTTGGTGTATTGGCCTTGGCTGGGTAGCTCAGTTGGTTAGAGTGTCGTCTGGATACAGCAAGGTTGCAGGTTCAATCCCAGGTCAAGACACATACAAGAAGCAACCAATGAATGGGTAAATAAGTGGAACAACAAATTGCGCTCTCTCTCATAAAAAAAAAAAAAAAAAAAAAAAGATTTTGATGTATTTTAGTAGGCAAAAACAAGCCTTTCGAAAATTCTGCATAAAAGACTGATGTAGTAAGAAGTGTGCATTTGGAAACGTGTTTAGAATGGCAGAAAATTCTGAAGGTTGGAGAACTATCGGCAGGCTGTTGTAGGGGTTCTGGCTTACATAAAAAGGGCTGAAGTTACATTATTAGCAGTGGGAGAAGGAAGGAGAGACATACAATAATAGCAAGGAGGCTTTAAAGTAGTACATATGTTCTGGAAACCGATTTGAATGTGTGGAGCAAGGAATTTGAGCAATTGAAGATGATTCCAAGATTTCAAGCCTGAATTACAGTGGAAGAATGGTTGTGTTACTATTACAGTGATTTGAGTCACCAGGAGAAGAAGGAGGAAAGTTTGACTTTGGTTACTGCATTATGATAAGTTGTAGATAAAAGTCACAAAAGTTTATTTCATGATCACACTCCATGTCCAAGACAGATCAGTAGCAATGTTTCCTGCCATGAATTCACTGAGGCACACAGGCTGATGGAGGACTCCTCCTCAGGACCTGCTGCAACAGAGGAAATAGAAAGTTAAATATTTTCACACTGGCTTTTTACCTACTGTGCCAGCCTGGAAGTGGCACATACTTTTGCTAATATTTGACCTGCCAGAATTAGCCACATGATCCCATCAGAATACAAGAGGGATGAGAATATTGGTGAGCACTAATTATGCCTCCTACAAATCCACTGAGTGTCAGCTGAATCTTTTTATAGCTTTGGGTTGTGTGTATGTAAAAGGAAAATAATGGGTAGATCAGAATAGTTTATATTAAAAGCTCGCCCTGAACTCAGTCAGCCAAAGGATCTTTGGATTCCTGGGCTATGCTACTCGTAACCAAAAGGTATTCTTTAAGCATAATATTACTAGGTAATGCTATTCAGGATTCAGAAAATAAGAAGTGTATTGCATAAAGTCCTCTCAAAATGCTCTAGAGAATTTCCAGAAGTTTTCAATGTGGTCTTACTAAATCAATTCTTTGTTCTGACTCCATGTTGCAACATGGAAGATAGAGAAATCATTTGTGTTTCTAATTGCAAATCATTTGTAGCATGTATATTTGGAAGCTTAACTCACTCTCAGGTTACTCAAAGCTACCTATGATTTCATGCACTGTAGGCATGAGAAAGATTGGGATAAGTTTAGTCATCAAAACTTACTGGTGATATCTCCAATTACATCAATTAAGTTACACTCATCATTATTTCCACAAGGTTATTATTAGAAACCAGGGAAAGTATTTGCAAACTCCATAGCTGTAAGCCTTTCCCAACTTTCATATATTTAGACTCCTACTGGCATACAAATACCAACTAAGAAAATAATACTGAATTTGTTAAAATGTTTCACTTTGATAAAAATTTAACGAATAAACTCCAGAATAACATCTACTATTAATATCTGTTGCATCAATGTAATAACCACTTTCCTTCTCAGAAGTCTCCCAGTTGGAGTGTTACACAGGCACCCTAACTACATTCTACTCTTTAGCAATGGAGGTTGTTAGGTTGCTACACAGAATTCCTCTTTATTATTCCCGGTAATTGTGTGCTACTCTGTACAATGTCCTTGAATGACATGTGCATTAATTAAAAGTTTGTTAACTCTTAAAAGATAGATTGGAGAGTTGATATAGATGTGATATGCAATAAAGTTTTATTTAAAGTAAACAATTGTGGGAATATTTTTAAATAAGAAAGTTTTATAGACTGTAATTTAATTGTACCTTATTCAATGTAAAATGTTTGGCTCAAATCTACATTTTTATTTTTTTAAATCCTCACCCAAGGGTATTTTTTCCATTTATCTTCAGATAGAGTGGGAGGGAGGAAAGGAGGGAGAGGGGAGAGAGAGAGAGAGAGAGAGAGAGAGAGAGAGAGAGAGAGAGAGAGAGAGAGAGAGAGAAAGAGAGAGAGAGAGAGAAAGAGAGAGAGAGAAAGAGAGAGAGAGAGAGAAACATCAATATGATCAATATGAGAGAGACACATCGATTGGTCGCCTCCCGCACGACCATGACCAGGGCCAAGGACAAAACCACAACAGAGGTATGTGCCACCCTTGACCAGAATCAAACCCACAACTCTTTGGTCTGTGGGCCAACGCTCTAACTGCTGAGTCAAACTGAAGGGCTGACAGTTGAACATCACAGATAGGAATTTATACACATATTTATTTCAATATATGATTTATGTCATGAAATCATTATAACTATTATCTCCTGTTTCTACACACTAAAATAAATCCCAACTCTATAATTTGTCAACCTAAGGCACACTTCATAAGGGGACATTTTAAATTATAAATAAAAAGACTCCTTGGTAGAAGTTACAATGAGAGCTGAGGCCAGTGCAGCTTGTGACATTCTTGGGGCCACTAGTTTGGAGCTGCAGTGCAAACCGAAGTGCTGAACATGGTGCTGCTTAGTGGGAGGCTGGGTGCTGCTTGAGCCAAACTTGATGGGTCTTGGAACAGGGTGCAGTATGAGCTGGGGCTGGACACCTCTTGTGTTGAGCTTGATAATGTTTGAGAGACACTGCAGCAAGCACCATGGCTAGCTGCCTTTTGTGTGGAGCTTAAGGGCATTTGGGAGAGATTGTGATGCGTGCTGAGGCCAGCAGCTGCTTATATGGAGCTTGAAGGTGTTTGGGAGAGACTGTGCTTCAAGCTGAGGCTGGCTGCTGCTTGTGTGAAGGGTGTGGAACCTATGGAAGAGGCCTTGGTTGGACTAGTGGGTTGAGCAGGGTGGGGGGAGTCTGAGGGAAATGCTGGAGCAGGGCAAACAGTGTTAGCCAGGTTAATGGAGGGGAACGGATTTTGGCTCGCCTACGCTGGGCCAGCTGGGTGGAAGGAGAGCTCAGACATGGAAACAAAGGTACAACGGTGTCTGCCACCACTTCAGTGCCCTGAGAGAGTTCCCACTGATCACTGGCCTGTCCAGCCCTCACCCTTGGGTTAGTCAATTTAATTCTTCCCTGTTTGACTCAGTTGTTTCTTGAACTACTGCTTCTGTGCTGGAGCTTAGAGTTAGTGAGTTTGTCCTGCAAACCCTTTGTGAGCAGCATTTCTGTCTTCTACTGCCCTTCAGCTCTCTCGAATGTCATTTCCTCTGGTTTAGAAAGCCAGTTGTTGTGAGGACTCCTCTTCCTGGTGCAGGTACCCTGGGCTGGGGAGCCTGGTGTGGGGTTTAAAGCCCTTGCTCCTCAGGGGGAAGCTCTACAGCTGAGATATCCCTCCTGTTTATTAATCACCACATCATGGGTGTGGGATCTGATTGGACCGAATCTCCAACCCTCCTGCCATTCTTGCCATGACTTCTTTTCTATCCTTATTTATAGGAACTCTGTTCAGCTAGTCTTCAGGTGTTTCTCAGCAATGGTTGTTCTGTATTGAGTTGTAATTTTGATGCATTCACAGGAGGAGGTGAGTTAAGGTATTATCTACTCCATCATCTTTACTCTGTCTTCTCTATATTTATTTTTTTATAAATGTATTTTTTTTTCTTTATTGATCTTAGAGAGAGAGGAAGGGAGAGGGAGAGAGAGATGGAAACATTGATGAGAGAGAACATCGATTGGCTGCTTTCTGCATGCCCCTCACTGGGGATCGGGCCCACAACCTGGGCATGTGCCCTGACCGAGAATCGAACTGGCGACCTCTTGGTGCATGGGTCGATGCTCAACCACTGAGCCACACCAGCCAGGCTCTATATTTCTTATTAGAGCTTTCTTTAAGTATCTGATGATCCTCACAGTCTATTTATTTTTATGTTGTTGTTGTTGTTTTACAACTTTATTTAGGTACTATTGAAATAAAATAAACTGCAAATATTTAAAGTGTATAATTTGATTGGTTTTCACATATGTGTACATCCCTGAAGCCATAACCACAATCAAGATGATAGACACTCTCATCCTCCTAAAAATTTTCTTGTGCTCGTTTGTAATCTGTTTCTCTCTTCACTTTCATCATCCTCTTCTCCCCTAGTCCTTCCTCAGGCAGTTGCTGATGTGTGATTTTTCCCTATATATTTGTTTGCATTTTCAAGAATTTTATATAAAAGGAATAGTATAGCATACAATCCTTCTTGTCTGGCTTTTTCCCAGTTAGTATAATGCTTTTGAGATTTATCTGCATTTTCTATCAATAGTTATTTCTTTTTTATTGTTGAGTAGTATTCAGTTCTGTGAGTATACCACAATGTGTTTAGCCATTCACCTATTAATGGATTTTGGGATTATTTCCAGTTATTTTCCCCTACACAATATTACTGTCCATTAAGTTTGAGTCAAGTACTGATAAAGCTTCTACAAATATTCATGTGTAAGTCCTTGTGTTGACATAGGTTTTTCTTTTCTCTTGCTTAGATATGTGGGAGAGAGCTAGGATGCTCATTATTTATATCAGTGTGATGATGCAAAGTGACTGGAGGCTATGCACACGGACATGGCCTGCCAATGGTGCATTTCATCGTAAGTTTGTTGGGTAGGAACGAGACCACTGACTTGAGAGACTCCCAGTTGGTGGTTTTCTTCCCCTCTCTGGGGGCTTCCAGTTTTAAAAAAATAATAATTCTTTAATAGCTTTCTCAAAGAATGAGTGTCCCTGGTTGACAGTAAATCAAGTTGAGAAGGGAAGTTTAAATTTTAACGAATTCTCTGTTTTTAATTTTGTTTTGTTTTGTTTTTAATTCTTCCCTTTCTGGTAATTGAGTTTAAAAGATCCGGAATCTATCTGGTTTCATTTATCCAGAGGTTAAATTGCTGTTGGAAGTGAGGGGTAGTGATTCTCTGGATGCACTGACTTCAGCAACGTCCTGGAAGGGGCGTCCACACAGATCTGAAGCCTCTTGGCACTGCACCCCTGCCCTCCACTAGGTCTGGCAACATTGGAAGCTGGGATTGAGTAAACCGCTGGGACAGAGCCAAATTGTCCACAGGAGATTTTGAAATATGAGTTAAAAAGAGAGAAGAATAATAGAATAGGTCCATTACAGCAATCACATGTCACCTCCCACCAAAGCCACCACGCTCTGCTTTTGTTGTTTTTCTCCTGAGCACCATCAAGAAAGTACAGGAAGAGGCCGTGAATGTCCCATGTCATAGAACTAATCTCCCCCACCCCACATAATATTACCCAGGACTAATCTTCCCGCCCCCCCCCCACATAATATTACCTAGGACTAATCTTCTCGCCACCCCTACATAATTTTACTGTCTATCTCGGTTCAGAAAATTTAGGAATACTCAGTTTCATATTTAGGAATACTTTATAAATAATATTACTTTCTGATATTTATATTTAAGTTTTGCTGCAATTTGATCTAATGCTAAGTAACTTCCAACCTAAACAGATACATGATAAAATTAAGAGGCTCCAAATAGTCATTTCTTTTGGTTATGAATGCCGTGGTTGGATCTGACTATAGAGGCAAGTTTTAAGAGATAATGTGTAGCCCTGGCCGGTTTGGCTCAGCGGTTGGAGCGTCGGCCTGCGGTCCAGAGAGGCCCGGGTTCGGTTCCCGCTAAGGGCATGTACTTCGGTTGCAGTTTGTCCCCGGCCCTGGTTGGTCGTGCGGATGGCAGCCACTTGATGTGTCACTTTCACGTCGATGTTTCTCTCTCTCTCTCTCTTCCTCTCCCTCCCTCCCACTCTATCTGAACAAAAAGTGGAAAAATGTCCTCGGGTGAGGATAAAAAAAAAAGAGAGAGATAATGTGTATAGTGAAAACAACAACAACTCTGATTAGGATTTGATTATTTAAATAGATACTATAATAATTTAAGAGGGACATCCTGTGATTATGTTGTAGCCCAGCTCAGAGAAATAAAATATAATTAAGCTTAAAATTGTGGAGGAGGAACAAACTTTCCTGGTCTAATTATTTCTGGCTGGTCTAATAAATAGACATGAGACAGATTAGCAAGAGAAAATAACCAAATTTAATACATCCATATGTACGGAAACCCCGCATACAAGAGAGAATCAGAAACCCCACATGCAGGAGAGGTTCAGAAAGGGAGAATCTAAGTATATAAGACATCCTGAGTTAGGAATGAGGTAAGTGATTTGGGAATTTTAAAGGGTCAATAAGGATGATAAAAAGAGCAGATGCTTAATAAATAAAAGTTGTCCTGCCCTGCAGATAAGACAAAAGAGGTTATCTCTGATGTTAATCTCTTATTATGGGCAAGGCCCCCTAATTCAAGTTTTTCTGGGTAGTTAAGAGAGGGGCAGAAGTTCCTCTTGAGCACATGGCTAAAGTTGCCTTCAGCTCAAAACAATCTGTAAACCACAGAAGCACTTGCTCTGAAACCCTACAAAATCTAGCTGTTTTACACCCACTGTTAAAGAGTTTAATAACATGCCAAAAATTCCGTTAAACATTAGTGGTTTCCCTTTAAGTATAACCACTAATTGATTGGTTGACAAAATTGCCAAGCTTACTGAAGTATTTGTTTATATTCTCCCATATTCCCTCCAACCCCACTCCCACGGAAATAGTCAACTAGCCAGTGAAACAACCAAACATATAGTACAAGGAAAGAGTATTTTTATTTTAATAGGGTCAAGCCTAGAGTCACAGGTGAGCTTTTACTCTAAGACCTGACTCCCTCATGGACTTCTAGGGTCATGGGTTAAGAAGGGACAAATCATTAATCATGGGGACTGAAAGAGTTAGGGCTGTGGTCATAGTCTCTATGGATTTGCCAGTGATAGGGTGATCATTGCATCTGGTCCTGATGTCAGCCCTGGCGTCACTCTGGTTTTGCAAGGTTGTGGTCAGCGAGGTCGGTTTGCTTTTCTGGCTCTAGAAATCAAACGAGACTGAGGCCGAGATGTAATCTCTAGGCTGAAACTCTGTTTCTGTGGTCAGCATAATCTTTGTTCCCAAGATTATATGATGCTGACCAGAATCTCATTGTCCTGAGGGCTTCGTGATTAAGGAGGTGGACATGCGAGGGAGAGGGAGGTGGGAGAGTCAGAGTGCTCCTCAGATGGACAAGGCCAATTTGATTCAAAAGGAAAGAAGAAAAGATCAGATTAAATAAATTAAGATTCTGCATGGTTACAATAGCCTTTATTTTTTTCTTCATTGCTGTTGCTCTAAATTGTAATTTTTTAATATAGGTATTCTGCCCCTAGTTTTATGTTTAGGAATTCTTTTTCCTTCATCATGACCTATAAATAGTCACAAAATTTTCTTCTAGAACTTTTAAAAAAATTACATATGGAGTATAGAATGCAGTGGGAATTTATTTTCTTATGATAATCAACTATGTCAAAGAAAAGTAATAATAATAAATAATTGAGTTGAACTGATAATAAAAAGAGATAAAAGAGAAATGTGGCTTGATCATTTGTGGCTTGATATAAGACTAAAAGAGCTCTGGGAGTGAGGATGGGGGATCATATATGTAAATTACTACTTATTCTGGCCGTCTAAAGACATGTGACAGTAAAGTGAGACCAGCCATTCATTTAGTTATATTTGATTGAGATCTACTGAATCCACATTACTGTATTGCCTAGAGGCATGTATGCACTACACATTCAAACATAGTTTAATTCAAAATTAGTAATTGCAGGTGTAAAAATAAGGTAAAATCATTGAGCTGGGCCACAGGGAAACAAATATTGTTGAGACACACGCATATGAAACAATAAATGTTCCTAATCAGCTATAATACATGATAGTACAGAAAATTATTGCAAATGGAGTCAGAAAAGCTGATGAAATGGTCTTGGGCTACCCCTTTACCCCAATACCTAATGTACTGCTTTGTACCCTGTAGTTACCAAATAAATTGTACCTGGGGAAGTAGATCAACTTGGGCTAATTTGTGTACATAAATTGACAATGAAGTTTTAAATACATTTTCTTTAAAATTTTTTCACTTTCAACAATCATTTTCTTTCCCATTCAAATCACCAAAGGAATAAAAACTCCTCTGTATCTTAAAATACTTTTCATCTTTCAAAATGATGCAGTCTTAACAGATGGGCTATGAATAATGTCTTTTTTCCTGTAGTTTGAAATAAATCTGAACTTGGGAGTAGTCATGTTACTAAGAGCTTCCCACAAGGATTGAGTAAAATGCTCTACCTTATAGAGGGGATGAGCATTGGCAATTCACATAACATACAAATGAACCTACTATTAATGGCATAATGGCATGTGTATGGTTTACTAGCTTATCTTGTTTCCAAATGACGTGCACTGGAAAATGTGGGTGTTTCTTTCACAGTGGAGTACAGCCTTGGTTGTATTTTTGCAAATTCATGATACACACATACATTATCTAATGATGCTAGATGTTGGGTCACACAGCAGGCTAAATTCCAGTCAAAGGGAAAATTTTTTTGAATCTATAACTAGATATTTATCACTGCTAGGAAGATGGCTATGCCCGTGGCTTTTGCTGAAGCCAGGATAAAAGATAGTCATTGATCTACCAATGTTTTCTTTTGTGGATCATAGTTTTCCAATAAAAAGTCACATAGTTGGGAGTTATGGTTTGATATGTACATATTTTTTTTCACAAACAAGAGTATAATCAATAGATGTATTCATCCTTATAGTACTACCCTTAAAATTCCACTGGGTAGATAACAATTTATTCTGGCCCAACTGAGAGGGAAGAATTAATGGACAACCAACAGATGCTTAATTAATTCTCTATATATTAGTAAGGCCAATGATATTTTAAACAAAAAGTATGTCAGTAAGCTACATCTATTAGCTATTCTGCTAACCAAGAACCTTTTCATCATTGAATGATGAACTTGAAGACAGGCACGTTTCCACAAAGTTATAATTATGACCTGCTAAATAATGAAAGTTAAATGTTGTCTAGTTATGTAAACTAGTGATTGATGAATCATAACTAGTGACTTTTTGTGAAGAACTTGAGAGAAGTGAAATCTTTGAGATACAAACAACCTATATCACATTTTTTTTTTTTATCCTCACCCGAGGACATTTTTCCATTTTTTGTTCAGATAGAGTGGGAGGGAGAGAGAGGAAGAGAGAGAGAAACATCGACATGAAAGGGACACATCGAGTGGCTGCCTCCCGCACGACCAACCAGGGCCAGGGACAAATTGCAACCGAGGTATGTGCCCTTAGCGGGAACCAAACCTGGGGCCTCTCTGGACCGCAGGCCAAAGCTCTAACCGCTGAGCCAAACTGGCCAGGGCTATCTCACATTTTTTTCTTTAAGTTGTTTTGATTAAAGCCCTTTGTGTAATATAGCTAATTTGAAAACACCTCAGGTGACTAGAAAAACTCAAAAGGATTTCAGCCCTGGTTGGGCATGGTCTGGTGCACAGAAAGGTTGTTGGTTTGACTCCCGGTCAGGGCACATGCCAGGGTTTTGGGCTCCATTCCCAGTAGGGACATGCAGGAGGCAGCTGATCAATGTTTCACTCTCGTTCTTCTATCTCTAAAAATCAATGAAAAAAACTAAGAAAAATAAACAAGAGGATTTCAGTTTGTATTTTAACACATCTATCCTAAATGGTAATGTCAGTAAGGGAGCTGCTTTAAAAATTGCTCAGCTAACTTGAGATAATACGTTCGTTGACTACTTGGGATATTGATGTCAATTCTATGTAGTCTCAAGTAAAAGTCAAAATTGCTAAGTGACCTACCAACTTAAGATGCAGAGAACTAGTTTGAATATTTCAAAAGTATTTTTTAAAACTTGTATTCAGCTTTTTCTAATGTTAAGCAATACGACTCACTTATTCACATCATTTTGGGGTACAGACCAGACTTTTATCAGCTCCATTTTCCCCTTCAGACACGACAGCATTAGCCACAAGTGGATTACATGAAGGAATTCTTTGGCATTCTGCTTACTCTAAAAAAAGAAAGAAAAAAAAAAGCCTCTAACAGCAGGCTACAGGGCCTCTTTCTTCTTCTATTTGGCCTGAAACCAATCACTTTTTTGGGTTAATATAGACAAAAATGGGTGACTACCTGTGGGTGTTCACATTCGAATGCTCATTTGTCTTCCTGTAAACAGATGGAAAATGAGGTGTGTGTGTGTGTGTGTGTGTGTGTGTGTGTGTGTGTGTGTGTTGGGGTTGGTTTAGGAGGGCAGAGCTGGAGAGTGACTGAGACAGCTGCTGCTGTGGGAGTCGGGCAGATGATGGCTTGCTCCTGCAAATGTCTACTATGTGACCTTAAGCTAATCTCTTAACGATTTTGTTTTCAGTTTTCCAATCTAGAAAATAATGGAGTCATCTAATCCATCCCTGTCTTTTTTACACACAGAGAAAATATAAGGTTAGAAGTAGGAGAGGAGAAAGGGAGAGAAGAACCAAGAGGAGACGCAATCATCAAGCGTTTACGCTCACTCATTCCCAATTGCCCAGCTTTAGATTTTGCCGGTGGTGGAAATGCAGAGCTTCTTAAAAAGACGTCTGCTTATTTCATGTCAGACCTTTGCTGTTTTACTTTCCTGTTTGGAATGCCTTCTCAGCTCACTTTATCTAGCTGAATTCTACTTTTCAACTTGAGTGCTGCCTAATTCATGAAACCTTCTCTGATTCCCTAAGTTAAAAGTGACCTTTTTCTCCTTTAATAACAGTAATTAATTTTTTGAGTACCTTCTATCCAGGCATGATGCTAAAATCACTGCACTTATTTGATTCTCACAATGAACTTCTGAGGTGAGTATTCTTTTTTTAAAATATTTAATTCATTTATTTTTGTTATAGATGTTTCTCCTTTTTCCTCCACAGACACCCTCCTCCCCTTCGCGCCACCCACCCCCCCAGCATTGTTGTCTATGTCCATTGATTATGCTTATATGCATATGTTTTTTTGGTTTATCTCTTCCCTCCCTGCCTCCCCTCCTCTGAAGTTTGTCAGTCTGAACCCTACTTCTATGTCTCTGGGTCTGTTTTGTTCATCATGAGGTGGGTGTGCTTATTGAGCAGATTTTATTGATAAGGAAACTGAGGTTATATACGTTTTTCAATGCCATATAGCTAAGAAGTTGTGCTTCAGGACTGGAATCAAGACAGTCTGGCTCTAGAACCTTTACTTTTATGACTTAGTCTGTGCTTAGACATGACATAACTCTGAATTATGCTTACTGCTGTAGATATCTCATTTATTAGATGATGGCCTTCTTATAGATAGAAATCACATCTTCTAAAACTACCTGTCCTCCAAGCCTCTAGAAGATTTTTCTGTATATATTAGGTATATAATAAATGTTTGTTAAACAATTCTGATACAAAAAAGAAGGATGGGGAGAAGTATGCAATCACATAAAAGAGAAAGAATTATTTTTGCTTAATAAATAAAAGTGCTAACATTGAGACCACAAGATGGCAAATTGGACTGGGGTGGTGGCAAAGGAGATGAACAAACTGAATTGATTCAAGGACTATTTAGGAGGGAGAACAGGCAGGATGAAATAGACAAGAACACTAAAGCTTTTCAATGATTTTCCCCCCCCTGGGTGTCAGAGCTCTAAACTAAGGAGTGTGCCTGGTATCTTTATCCACCTCATTTGCATTGGTCTGAGTATCATGAAGACAAAATAAGATGTGGAGATAGCTTCCTAGTATCAAATGAAAGAGACGAGGCAAAGCCCATTTTTCAGATTTCTTCATATTTGCTGATTTCCAGCTTTGTCAGAGGGAGAATTAGATCACCCAAGATTTAGAGGTAGATAAAAAGGACACATAGAAATTAGTTTGTATCATAACTCAACTGGGCATGTTTTCATAAGCCCAGCTTATTTAAATCTTCATCCTGAACTCCAACAGAATGTGTGATTCACACTGACCTGTAGGAATATTTTGAGCTTAGACAATATGCTTAGCAATGCATGATTTTAAAGTGATATTTATTTATAAAAAGGCTATTATGGTTTATTCATTTATTCATGGAAAGGATATTATAGTTCATTCATTTATTCAATGGGCATATATTAATTATGTATTAACAGGACAACACTTTTCTAGGTACTTTAGACTTGTTTCTGTTTTCTTTTGACATACATAGAAAATAACTACTGTGTTTAATAGAAGCCTAGTTAGTATCCAGACTCTGCAGCCTATAGCTGAGCTGGCACACAGCTAAATAACAGAACTATAAATGGGAAAATAATTGTTTTAATGTCTTTGATTTTGTTGTTCCACTTATTTGTGCATTCACTGGTTGATTCTTGTATATGTCCTGCCGGAGGATCAAACTCACAAGCTTGGTGTATTGGGACAATTCTCTTACCAACTGAGCTACGTACACAGAGCCTAGAATTTCTTAATTATGATGTTAACAATAGAAAAATATGAATGTGGAAATTATATAAATACTACATGCTTGAATAACATATAAAAAGGCATTATTAACTCTTTCCTTTCTTAAGTATATTAAGGTCTAACTAATATGTCAGATGGTAATAGACAGAAGTTTGCCCAAGAAAAAATTGTTCATCACATTTCTTCTGGTCAGGCAAAAACCATATCTAAGAACTGTTCTTTAGGGACAGCTACAGAGCAAGATATGATCTTTTTTTTTTCTGTTTCAACTATAATCAATATTTTATTATTATTTTTTCCTCCTATTTGTATTAATTTATGTTTGTTACAGATGTTTCTCCTTTTCCCCCCCTAGACCCCCTCCTCCCCATCCTGCCCTCCACCCCCTAGCATTGTTGTCTATGTCCATTGGTTATGCTTACATGCATATAAATTATTTGGTTCATCTCATCCATCCCCTCCATCCCCCTATTCTGAGGTTTATCAGTCTGAACCATACTGCTTTCTATGTCTCTGGGTCTATTTTGTTCATCAGCCCACCTTGTTCATTATATTCCACAAATAAGTGAGATCATGTGGTATTTGTCTTTCTCTGATTGGCTTATTTCACTTAGCATAATGCTCTCGAGGTCCCTCCATGTTGCCTCAAAGGATAAGAGATCTTTCTTTCTTATAGCTGCATAGTATTCCATTATATATATGTACCATGGCTTTTTTATCCACTCATCTATTGATGGACACTTGGGCTGTTTCCAGATCTTAGTGATTGTAAATAGTGCTGCTATGAATATAGGGGTACATATATTCTTTCTGATTGGTGTTTCAGGCTTCTTAGGATATATTCCTAGAAGTGGGATCACTGGGTCAAATGGCAATTCAATTTTTAATTTTTTGAGGAAACACCATAATGTTTTGCATAGTGGCTGCACCAGTCTGCATTCCCACCAGCAGTGTACTAGAGTCCCCTTTTCTCCACAGCCTCGCCAGCACTTGTTGTTTGATGATTTGTTGATGGCAGCCATTCTGGCAGGTGTGAGGTGATACCTCATTGTTGTTTTAATTTGCATCTCTCTGATGATTAGTGATGCTGAGCATTTCCTCCTATATCTCTTGGCCATTTGTATGTCCCGTTTGGAGAGGTGTCTATTTAGGTCCTCTGCCCAGGAGGGTTTTTAATTGGGTTCTTTGTCTTCCTTTTATTGAGTTGCATGAGCACTCTATATATTTTGGAAATTAACCCTTATCTGATGTATCATTGGCAATTATGCTCTACCATATCATGGGTTCCCTTTCCATTTTGATGGTTGTTTCTTTTGCTGTGCAGAAGCTTTTTAGTTTGATGTAGTACCATGTGTTCATTTTTTCCTTTGTTTCTGTTGCTTTAGGTGATGTATCAGTGAAAATTCTGCTGCGTGTGATGTCTGAAATTTTGTTGCCTACATTTTCTTCTAGGGTTTTTATGGATTCACGAGTCACATTTAAGTCTTTTATCCATTTTGAGTTTATTCTTGTGTATGGTGTAAGTTGATGGTCTAGTTTCACTTTTTTGTATGTAGCTGTCCAATTTTCCCAACACCATTTATTAAAGAGGCTGTCTTTAGTCCATTGTATGCTCTTACCACCTTTGTCAAATATTAATTGAGCATAATATTTTGGGTCAATTTCTGGGTTCTCTGTTCGATTCCATTGATCTATATGCCTATTCTTGTGCCAATACCAGGCTGTTTTGATTACAGTAGCTTTGTAGTATAACCTGATATCTGGTACTGTAATCCCACCTACTTTGTCCTTCTTTTTCAACATTGCTGTGGCTATTCAGGGTCTTTTTTGGTTCCATGTGAACTTTTGAAGTATTTGTTCTAGTTCTGTGAATTATGTCGTTGGTATTTTGATGAGAATTGCATTGAATCTATAGATTGCTTTGGGTAGTATGGACATTTTAATGATGCTAATTCTACCAATCCATGAACAAGGTATGTGCTTCCACTTTTTTATATCTTCCTCTATTTCTTTTTTCAACATCCTGTAGTTTTCTGCAACTAGGTCCTTTACTTCTTTGGTTAAGTTTATTCCTAGGTATCTTAATTTTTTTTGCTGCAATGGTAAATGGGATTGCTTTTTTAGTTTCCCTTTCTGTGAGTTCATTATTGGTGTATAAGAATGCCATCAATTTCTTGATGTTAATTTTGCATCCTGATACCTTGCCAAATTTGTTTATTAAATCTAGCAGATTTTTGATGGAGTCTTTAGGGTTTTCTATGTATAATATCATGTCATCTGCGAATAATTACAGTTTCACTTTCTCCTTTCCAACTTGGATCCCTTTTATTTTTTCTTCATGTCTGATTGCTGTGGCTAAGACTTCCAGTACTATGTTAAGTAAGAGTGGTGAAAGTGGGTATCCCTGTCTTGTTCCTGTTCTTAAGGGAAATGCTTTCTTTTAGTTTTTGCCCATTGAGTATGATGTTGCCTGTAGGTTTTTCATATATGGCCTTTATTATGTCGAGATATGATCCCTCTATTCCCACATTGCTGAGCGTTTTTATTAGAAATGGGTACTGGATTTTGTTGAATGCTTTCTCAACATCCATTGATATGATCATATGGTTTTTATCTTTCATTTTGTTTATGTAGTGTACCACATTTATTGATTTGCGAATGTTGTACCAGCCTTGCATCCCTGGGATGAATCCCACCTGGTCATGGTGAATAATTTTTTTAATATATTGCTGGATCCGATTCGCTAGTATATTGTTCAGGATTTTGGCATCTATGTTCATCAGGGATATTGGCCTGTAGTTTTCTTTCTTTGTAGTGTCTTTTTCTGGTTTTGGAATTAGAATTATGTTGGCCTCATAAAATGAGTTTGGAAGTCTTCCTTCTTCTTGAATGGGTGTTAGTCCTTCTTTGAATGTTCGGTAAAACTCCCCCGTGAAGATGTCTGGGCCTGGGCTTTTGTTTGCTGGGAGAGTCTTGATTACATCTTCAATTTCCTTAGTTGTTGGTCTGTTCAAGTTTTCTATCTCTTCCCAGTTCAGTGTTGGGAGACTATGCGTTTCTAGAAATTTTTCCATTTCGCTTAGATTGTCCAATTTGTTGCCGTATAATTGTTCATAGTATTTGTTAACGATCCTTTGTATTTCTGTGGTGTCAGTTGTTGCTTCTCCTCTTTCATTTCTGATTTTGTGTATTTGGGTTCTCTCCCTTTGTTTCTTGGTGAGTCTAGCTAAGGGTCCATCAACCTTGTTTATCTTTTTGAAAAACCAGCTCTTTGTTTCATTTATCCTTTGAATTGATTTTTCAGTCTCTATGTCGTTTATTTCTGCTCTGATCTTTACTATTTCTTTCCTTCTATTTGCTCTGGGGTTTTCTTTTTGTTTGCTTTCTAGTTCTTTACGTTGTGAAGTTAGACAGTCAATTAGACATTTTTCTTGTTTCCTGAGGTAGGCCTGTAGTACTATGAACTTCCCTCTCAGAACTGCTTTCGCTGCATCCCATAGATTTTGTGTTGTTATGTGTTCATTTTCATTGGTTTCCAGGAAGTTTTTAATTTCTTCTTTGATCTCCTCGGTAACCCATTCATTGTTTAATAACATGCTATTAAGCCTCCATGTGTTCAAATGTCTTTGCATGTTCTTGTTGCAATTGATTTCTAGTTTCTTGCCATTGTAATCTGAGAAGATGCTTGATATAATTTCAATCTTCTTGAACTTGTAGAGACTTAATTTGTGTCCTAACATGTGGTCTATCTTTGAGAATGTCCCATGTGCACTTGAGAAGAATGTGAATTCTGCAGTTTTGGGGTGTAATTCTCTGTAGGTATCTATTAAATCCATCTGGTCTAGTGCTTCATTTAGAGTCTCTGTTTCTTTGTTAATTTTTTGTCTAGAGGATCTATCCAGTGATGTCAGCAGGGTGTTGAAGTCCCCTGCAATGATTGTATTGCTCTCGATTTCTCCTTTGAAGTCTTCCAGAGGATTTTAAATATATTTTGGTGCTCCTGTATTGGGTGCATATATATTTACCAAGGTTATATCTTCCTGTTGGATAGATCCTTTCAGTATTATGTAGTGGCCTTCTTTGTCTCTAGTTATGGCCTTCATTTTGAAATCTATTTTATCAGATATGAGTATTGCTACCCCAGCTTTTTTTTCCTTCCCGTTTGCTTGGAAGATTTTTTTCCATCCCTTTACTTTCAACCTATGTGAGTCTTTTGTTGTGAAGTGGGTCTCTTGTAAAAAACATATAGATGAGTCATGTTTTCTTATCCAATCAGCTACTCTGTGTCTTTTGATTGGGGTGTTCAGTCCATTTACATTTAAGGTTATTATTGATATGTACTTATTTATTGCCATTTTGATTTATTGTGGTTATATTTTTCTTCCTATTTCTACTAATTACAGCAGTCCTTTTAACATTTCTTTTTTTTTATCCTCACTTGAGGACATTTTTGCATTTATCTTCAGATAGAACAGGAGGGAAAGAGGCAGGAAGAGAGAGAGAAACATTGATGTGAGAGAGACACATTGAGTGGCTGTCACGCACACAACCCCAACTGGGGCCGGGGACAAACTGCAATCGAGGTATGCGCCCTTAGTGGGAACTGAACCCAGGACTCTCTGGTTCGTGGGCCGACGCTCTAACCGCTGAGCCAAACTGGCCAGGGCCCTTTTAACATTTCTTGCAGTGCTGCTTTCGTGCTAATGTATTCCCTTAGCCTTTTTTTTTGTTTGGGAGGCTCTTTATTTCACCTTCTATTTTGAATGATAGCCTTGCTGGATAGAGTAGTCTTGGATTCAGATCCTTGTTTTTCATGACCTTGATTACTTCATGCCATTCCCTTCTGGCCTGTAGTGTGTCTGTTGAGAAGTCAGCTGATAGCCTTATGGGGGTTCCTTTGTAGGTAACCTGTTGCTTATCTCTTGCTGCCTTTAGGATTCTCTCTTTGTCATTAATTTTTGTCATTTTAATTATTATGTGTCTTGGTGTGAGCCTGTTTGGGCTCTTCTTACTTGGGGCTCTCTGTGCTTCTTGATCTTGAATGCCTTCTTCCTCCAAGTTAGGGAAGTTTTCTGTTACTATTTCTTCAAATATGTTCTCTAACCCTTGTTCATTTTCTTCTTCTTCTGGAACTCCTGTGATGCGAATTTTGTTACGTTTCCAGTTGTTCCACAGTTCTCTTAAGCTGTCTTCCTGGATTTTAATTGTTTTTTCCTTTTGGTTTTCTGATTGGTTGGGTTTTCTACCCTGTCTTCTAATTCACTGATCTGGTCCTCTGCTTCCTCTACTCTGCTGGTTAGTCCTTCTAATGTGTTCATTATTTCTGCTATGTCATTTTTCATTTCCACTTGGTTGGTTTTCAATGTTTCCATATCTTTACTCATGGTGTTGAGGTCCTTACTCATGCTGTTGAGCTTCCTCAAGATCATTTATCATCTTCAGTAGAGTTCTCTTGTGTTTCATTTGGGATTTGTTTCTTTGTTTCACCATTTTGGCTATCTCAGTGGGTATTGGAGCCTGCCAAATTTTCCCTGTGGGTGTTGGTGTTCTGCTGTTTGTGGCTCCCTCTACTGGGTTTGGATGAGTGTGGGAGGACCCACCCACATTCAACACCACTGTCCAGTCACTTTCCTGGGTAGATTTGCAAGCCCAAGAAAGGTTCAGTTATCCTCTAGCTTTTTGCCTGGAGGCTATTAGTCTCAGTTACTTGATGAGCCTTGGGTTGTAGCCCTTAACTGAATGAAAAACTCCCTCAGGTGTTCAGTGTAAGAGGATTTCCAGATGGTAGGGCAGGTGCTTGTTGTTAATGATCCTCAATTTGCATTTCTCTGGCCCAACTGGGTGGGGTTAAGTCTCTGAGGGAGGGGCTACTGCTTCTCCCCAGAGCTCTGGGAAGGAGCAAGATGGCCACCGTCCTGTGTGGCTGACTCAGTAAAAACTCTGAGTGCCCTCCAAATCCAGGGTGTCCCCTCAGAGTTCCAGTCCAGTCCACCCTCCCTATGCCAGAGCCCCAAGTGAATGGCTGTAGCTACTTTAGTGCTCTGTCCTGGCCCTCTGCGCTGTGGAGCCAGCTTGGGATTTTAACCCTGAGAGAACTGCTCACAGCTAAAACAGCTGCTGTCTGTGGGCTCCCATCCCACCCTCTTGTGCTTCCACAGACCTACCAGGCTCGATTCAGTGTCCTTTTTTCCTGTCCCTGGTTATATGTTCCTCTCCAGCTGCTTTTCTGTTGCTTCTTCCTGATGATTTGTCTTTATTTTAGTTGTAATTCCAGTTTGGTCCTGGGAGATGGTCTGTGTAGCTTCCGTTCACTTTGTCGCCATTTTGGAAAAGCTCCAAGATATGATCTTTATAAAGATTTCTGAAAGGATGAAAATAATGCCTAGTAGATTCTTTCTTTCATTTAGACAAAATGGCTATTAAGATCACAGTCCCACAGAAGTCTCATATACTGAAATATCTAAACAATTTGAAGTGGAGACATAACATTATCTGACCTGGCTTTAGAGAAATGTTCTAAAGCCATCATCTCTTATGGTTGTATTGGTAGACTGGGCTCAAATGCAAATTATTACTTGTCTCTCACCAGTTGCAATCAAGGAGTAATTGGGACCCACCCAGTACCTATAAGGCCTACTCAGTGTATTATTTCAGGGATGGAAAGCACACATTCTACAAGAGTATGATGGTAATTGAGACCATTCCTGCCCCCACCTTTTGCTTCACAGACCATTTTTCTTACTTGTTGTGACACAGAACTACATAATGGTAATTAAGATATACTATATTTGGATATTTGTGCCTCATCTTTGCAGGGTGTCATCTCCAAATTAGCTCCTCAACTGCGCCTTTAAAAGGTCATTTCATTGCTCTGTCAGGTTGATAGCTTCTGGATAGTCCAATATTTGATAGGATCAGTGGATCCCATGGTATTGTGTCCATTATGGAACCTCTTTTATCGTAAAGTAGCTCCTTTGGTCCAATGTAGTGTTTTTCAGGATCCTATGTTGGTAGACGAAACATTCCATAAGCACATAGATTATGGTCCAAACTGATGCTCTGTGAGCAGGAAACTAATTTCCACAGGTAGAATATGTACCAGTTACAGTACAGAGGAATCAATACCCCTTTCTGGGTGGAAGGGTTTCAGTGTAATCAATTTGTCACCACGTGGCTGATTGGTTTTCTCAAGTGTGCCATAATAAGTGAGAAAGTGTTCACCAGCAAAACAATCAATCGCTGTCTCTGGGAAGCTTGTTTAACAGTGGTATGGAGAATTATAATAGACTCCATATTTTTGCTGAGTGGAGGAAGAATGTTTGTCTTGGACTCAATCTAGAAACTAACCTTCTAGCAAAAAGCCAATAAAATACAAATAATTACAAAACCAAACAAATACAATATATACAAAGACAAGAAACAAAATGAAAACAACAACAGAAAACAAGTATAATAAAACTTTTCCATTGCTTCAGCTTAGTAGAGAACACAGAGGCAATCAACAAGAAGACAAAGAATGCTCAGAACCAATAAACTTGAGCCCATCACAAGGCAACTGCAAATTGAGACACCCATCTCATTATTCCTAGTTAATCATTAGAAAGGTGGCAAGCTGTGTGATAAAAAACTGAAAGTAACAAACAAACAAGAAAAACAAACAAAAACTCATAGATACAGACAGCAGTATGGTGGTTACCAGAGGGAAGTGGGGTAAGGGACAGTCAAGGGTAAAGGGGGCCAAATATATGACGATGGAAGATGATTTGACTTTGGGTGGTGGGCACACAATGCAACATACCGATATCATAGAAATGTACACATGACATCTTATCAACCAATGTCACCCCAATAAATTTAATAAAGAAGTTTAGTTTTACTTTAAATTAGCAAACTAAGAGAGGCCATGAACTTACTGAGAAATACATCCAAAGATAGCATGACATTGTATTAGGAGCCAAATACATTGGATAAAAACAAAATCTTGATATGAGAACCCATGATAAGAAATTATCTGAAGTTGATAATAGAGAAAAAAAAGTTTTCCAAGAGGAAAAAGTAAATGATTATTTCAGTACTGATCAGTGTTGGTCAAAGTAGGAGATGGTGTTGGATTGAAATTGGGGCTGTCAGTATAAACCCATGTTTAATGTCTACACATTTACCTATACCTGTATTATTTATCTATATTTGTAAATACAGACATATATTTCCTGGGTGTACATATATCTCTATCTCTTAGTTTCTAAATGATATTTACCACTAAAGGAATCAAGGTTTTCTTGAAAAAGGGTTAATTTGAGAGTTATGTCAGAGAAAGTGAAAAATGAGCCTAAAACATACTCAGGATCCAGAAAGTAAGGAATTGCCAGCAGTGATGGGGAGATTTCAAAAGGATCCAAGAACCAGTTTTAAAAAGCTTCTATTGGAAAATGTGAGCATAAATATAAGTAATGAAGGCAATAGGTTAAAATCCATTGAAAAAAATAAAACGCGTGAGTCAACCCTGAAATAAATAACTAAATAAATATTGAGAGAGAAATGGAAGCTCTTATAGTAGACTACCAACCAATAAATATAAAACGAATAATGGGATGAGAAAATCATCACTAGATCTATAAATAATGAGGATTAAATCAGATGAGAAACAGGATATTTATGTAGTCTCAAAGTATCTCCCCAGAAATCACTTATTAACTGCAAAGGGAAAAATAAGAGCATACTGAAAAAACTGGCACATAGACTTTAACCATGTGATCGACACTTATATTTTGTGTGTGGGAGGGACTGGGGGAGCAGACTAGGAGTTCACGGTGGAGAGTACAAACTCCGTAGACGGGCAGGTGCATGCGGGCTCCAAGTCGTCCTGCCCATTGGTCACGCCCCGCTGACATACATGCTCCACTGAGCTTAGGGCTGCGCCCTCCCTCTTGCCTCTTCCTGGGCTGGGCAGGCTGCCCAGTTTTCCCTTAATGAAGGAAGGTGTGGAGAGACTAGAATATTGGGACAGACTGACATCATATGTCTCAAGATATTGACTGAGGAGGAGGACATAATATCACTTCAGTGATATTCCTGTCCAAAGCGTGCAACCAAAACCTAATTTTATGAAGAAATAGCAGACAAACTCATACTGAGGAATATTTTGCAAAACAACTAATGTATACTCTTAAAAAATTTCAAGGTCAAGGGAAAAAAAAAGCTGAGTAACTCTTCCTGATCTAAATAAACTAAAGAGATACAATAACTAAATGCAGTGTATGGTGCTGGATTGGATCCTGTGCCACAGAAATAAGAAAACTGTAAGACATTATTAGAAAAATAGATACAATTTCAATATAGGCCATTGATTAGATAATATTAATTATATTGAACTAATGTTAAATTCTCAGACTTTGATGATTGTATTCTGCTAATGCTATAGAATATCTTGCTTTTAGGAAATCCACACAGAAGTAATTAGTAATCTTTAAAGGACTATAGTATCTCCAACTTATTCAAATCAGACCCCATATCCCCAAGTTCCCCCATCTGAGGATTTGACCAACTCGATATTTGAAAAAATGTTTGAAAAGTGTTACATTGTTGCTGACATGTGCTATGTAGTTAAATCTGTAATGGTTGGGTCTGTACTCAACATGTACAGATTTTTTTCCCTTGTCATTATTCCATAAACAATATAGTATAGCAGCTATTTATGTACCATTTATGTTGTATTAGGTATTATAAGTAATCTAGAGATGATTTAAATGATATGGAAGACTGTGCTTAGGTTATATGCAAATATTAAGCCATTTTATATAAAGGACTTCAGAAAACTAGGATTTTGGTATTCTTGGTAAGGGGTCCTGGACCCAATATCCTATGGATACCAAGGGACAAGACTATATACAGAGAGGGAGAGGGAGAGAGAGAGTGCAAATAATGCAAAATGTAACCAATTGGTGAATCTGAGTAAAGAGTATATGGAAATTTGTATTTAAGTCAGTTAAAAATTAGTTGATTTGATGACAAAATCTCGTATCTTATTTGGTATCACACAGAGATTGCAGTATCTATATATATAATGTTGAGAGCTGGCTAGTTATGCAACTAGTTAAATCTTCTGAATCCTCTATTACTGAGAATAAAAAGAGCATTAAGGATTGAAGGTATATTACTTAATATAAATAGCTACCCTTCACTGAATGTTGTGTGTTAGCACCATATTACATATTTCTATATTACATATTTACCATTTATTACATTATTTAACGCTACTCCAACTGAATATAGTTGTGTTAGTCATTTGTTTTCTTAGCTTCACATGCATTTTTTTCTTATCCTCTGATCCTCTCTTTGTCTCAAGGGACTGTCTGGGAAAAGTAAATTTCCCAGGCTCCCTTGCATCTGATTTCCTGTTGTGTCGTCAGTGGGAGGTATTGGTGTGAAAATGGAGTTGTGGAGAAGGGAGAGCCAAGGCATTTCTCCCTCTCCACTTTTAAGAGGTGCCTTTGTCAGTAAGTAGCTGTGTGTCCTGCAGCTCGGCTCCTTTCCCTTTCTGGTACAGCCTTAGGAGTGCCTTCCCACTGGCGTAAATCTCTGGGTTGTCCACCAACTGCCCGGTTTGGTTTTTTAATTCTTCGGATACCTTTGTAACTAGTTTCCTAGATGTTAAGTTCCTCTGTTGAAATGCCTGTCATAGGTTCTCTTTTTCCTGTCTTTGTCTATTTTCTTGTCTGATATAAAGATAGAGACTATCTTCATTGTAAGGATAGATAAGTGACTTGTATAAACATCACACAACTAGTTGAACAACAGGCTTTCACCCCAGTTGTGCCTCATTTCAAAGCCCAACTACTTAAAATAGTACACTGTACCCAAAGGATATTCCAAATGAACATCCAAATAGTTTTCATTAATCACCGCTTCCTATTACTTAGCTCAAACTGTCTCCATTATGGCGCTAACTAGCTATTATTATCATTTAATTGTCTATCTCTCCCAATAGCTTGTGAAACCACTTGTGAGCAAGCACAAATGTTATTCATCTTTGTATCCTTAGCACCAACTACTGTGCTTGGAATGTAGTAGAGCCTTAATAAATATTTGCGGAATGAATGAATAATAATCACTGCCATTCACAGAGTGACTATTTTATTCCAGCAGCTATGCTAGGGGTTGGTCTCACGTAAAATTTACAACTCAATCTTTATACTAATCTTGCAAGATAGGCATAAATATTCCAGTACTTATAGATAAGTAAAAAAAAAATGCTCAAGAAGTTTAAACAATTCACAACTAACCTAGGACAAAACCCACGCTGACTGGGCTTCAAGGTCTGACATGTTTTACTATATCTAGCTGCCGTCCTATATCCATTAATGAGAATGGACAAATACATAAATAAATGGGTTGGAGAAAAAAATCTAAACATTTTGGATTTTCAGTTATTTTGGGAGCTTTATAAACAAATAAAAAGTCCTTTCTCTATGAGAAAAAGGAACAGTTCAGTATTCACTTTTCATAATTCAGTGAAGGAACATGTTTTTGTATCCAAAACTACGTGTGTACAGGCAAAAGGATGAAAAGAAATTGAGATAAAATTTCGAAGAAATGAAACAGTTTAAATTGCCAGTGTAGAAAAGTTGGGCTACTCCCTTAGTTACCTGATCATTCTCTAGCATTACTTGGAATGGGATATAACACTGATGATATTCACAACTGTTTCTCCTAAAGACTTGGGAAGTCGAGTTTCAGCTTTGCTTTTCCATGTCTTGGTCTATTACCAGAATCAGACAGTGCATTATCTAAAGTAGCAGGGTAGGGATATTGATTGTTGAGTTGTTGATGGCAGCTTTTGCTAGTGTTTCTGTGCGTTTCACTCTTCGGTTTGCGTCGAGAAACCTACATGTATGGTCCTAAGGCTCAGTTAAGTTTCTCCTCTAGTTTTGCCTAGAGTGATGCATTCCTGATACCTCTTCTGAACATAGGAAGTAAAATAATACCTGTATTTGTAAGGCTTACTTTAAGAATCCAATATCTTAATTTTGATTTCTGATGAAAATAAATGAATAGAAAGAAAATAATTTGGTAGGCATTATACAAAGAGTCATTGTTCTACATGTACTCCATTGGCACAAGCTTGCTTGGTTGGGTATTGGCTGAATTATTTCAGCTGGATACTCCCAAAAGGCCATCCTCTTCTTGCAGAGGGAGGAGCCATTTGAACATTCTGGAAATAAACAATTTTCTTAAGATTGTTGCTGGTATGACTTTCTCTCTCTTTTTTTCCCCCAGGGAAAGGATGTTCTCCTAAGTCTTCTTCATGTATGTACTACTAGTTTTGCCATGATAAAGTAAAGCTTTTATTTTGTTAATTCAATACTATAATGTGAAATTAAATGTATGCATTTGCCCAGGTGATTTGTAGCCTTAAAAAACTTTGTCTATATGCTTAACACTGGGGAAAGAGCACACACAAGGTTATTTATTTGTTTTGTAAAAAACTGTATTCTGTTGTGATTGAGACTTGTTAAGGCTGGCAACCCAGGGCTGTCAAAAACCCGAGTGTTGCTGTTCAGTGGGGACAGAATTCCAGTCATGCGAGATGAAAAAGTTCTAGAGACCTGCTATCCAAAAAATGTGCATATAATGAGCAGTTCTTTAATGTGCTTTGACTCCAAAGAAAACAAAATGAAACAAACAAAAACAACGTTGTGATCAGTAGACGTGGAAGAAGCCAACTACATTTTTCTGAGAATGCATACTGAAGAATTGCTCACTCCGCTCTGAATGCTGAGAAGAAGGGGTTAGAGATATAAAATGCTTCTCCTCTTAAGAAAGCTTCTGCAAGTCATTTTCATTAGCAGTGATGACTGATGAGGATTTGTCTCTGACACTGTGGTCCCCGGAGCAAAAATCACCATGTAAACAACGCTGTGCTAACAAAAGCAGATTGTTCACATGGCTGGCACTGCACTTCACGAGGATGTGAAGAAACAATGCGAGCTTTCCCTGATTTGGGGCCAAAACGCTCAAAGTTTTTGTGATATAAACTATTGGATTTCATGCATTTTATTAAATGAACATAATAGATTTTATTCATTAATTTATTTTTCTCTGTTAAAATGTAAAAAGTGTGTCTGGGAAGCTAAAATGTTTTCTATAAATTGGCAAATTAGGAAATGTTTAGTGTTAATTGAATCACATTTAATTCATTCCAAGTACTTAGTTTCAAACACTGCCTCTTATCCCAGTTAGCACATTTGTTTATAAGACATCTCTCAAGAGAGTAAACACATTTTGAAACAAATCTTTGAGGCATGGTGATAAAATGTGCTTGAGATTGTTCCGCAGTGTCAGGAAGGAACTACAGAATTCCCCTATGTGGTCATCTTCTGTGTCTAACTCCCCCCTTCCATGTGCCCCGGTCAGATAGGGAAAAATAGGCATTTAGAAGAGTCATGTCTTTGGCCACTAAAAAGAATGAAAACAACTTTGACATGGAAGAGGAATAAGTTCTCTCCCCCTCTTATTGTTTGATTGGGTGACTCTACTGGGCTCAGATATTGGCAAGGAGAGACAGAAGGAAAAATGAAAGGGGAATGCCATTGGGTTAATAAAGGAGGGACATCTGTAATACTTTCAACAGTAAAGATAAATTTAAAAAAAAGAATAAAGCATATGTATTATAAATGAGGGTCAAAGATGAACAGTTTCCATTCATTTGAAAAATTATCTTATTCTACCATTTTTTTTTCAAAACTAGTGTCTTGTACTTGAACTATGGTTAAGGTGATTTGTCATTCTATGTGGAGATTTCAGCATGAGTTCATCTGTGGGGCCATTTAGAAATGCCGAGAGTGTTTCTAATAATTGTCATTCATGACCTATGAAATTCTTTATCTCTTACATACCAAAACATTTGTATTTGATCATACACTGTTTAGTTCTATTCCAGTGTGTTTTATTTAAAACTTTTACCTTTCCTGATAAAAATATAGGTTCCTTGGGATTTGGGTTCAAGTACTTTCCATAGAGCCTTACACTTCTCTAATTAGTTTATATTGTTTATAGGACAACTTGTCTGTTTTGTTCATTTCTGAAATCCTGTGCTTAACACAATGACTGGCACACAGTAGATTTTCAATGTGTGATGTATCCATGACAGAATGAGTAAAGAGAACTAAGCTCATAGATTGTTCAGTGGCTATTGCCTTAATATACATAGGGGAGTGGGTTTCAGCAAATTTATAGAGGTAAAGCAGTATGATTTTCAAAAATTAGTGCATTCAGGATCAATTGTTAAATGGATATTGTTCAGAAGATTTTAATAAATGAACTCTGGGGATACTGCTAATATATTATTCTCTTAATGTAAAGTAGATTTACTGGAATAAATATTGGACAACTTGTCTGTTTTGTTTTGAACAAAATACTGACTTTATACATTCATAGTGAAACAGTTTGGTTTTGATACAAAATGTCCTAGTTTCAAGACACAAAATAGACACAACTTTGAAAAGAGGTTGGTAAAATTGAATAGAGTTTAAGTAATCTTTTTGTTTTACATATACAAATGTGTGCCTATATAATTAATACATATATACACATATAGATACACATATATCTGCATTTATTACACATGTAAACATATAGATCTGCACTTACATGTTTGGTTTTCTCCTAAATCTCATATCTTCACTTGCAACTGTAGGATTCTTTTCCAGATCATAGAATTATTTGTTATTTTTACTTAGGCTAGTTCCATAATTAAAATTCCATGTCTCCCCAGGTTTCCGTGAATCAGCAGTGCCCCAGAAAGTGTTTCCCTTCTTGAAACTCCAGGGAAGTGTTGGAACGCAAAGAACTTGAAGAGGGAGCCTAGCCAAAAAGAGATTTTTGAACTTTGGTAGGCTGGCTGAAGCAGACTTTTAACAAAAACACAAATCAAAGTCTGTGTGTTCTTAAAAGCAGCATTTTCACGTAAGTCCAAAGAAGTGCGCTTTGGTTCTATTTGTTTTGGTTAAAGAAATGAAAAGTTTTTTTTTTAATCACATGGTCATTATTTTGCAAAAGCACTGTAACAAATCTATCTTTAATCTCACTAAAAAGTAACTCAAGTTATTTGATGTAACTTTTTCAATGGAAACTTAACAACTAAATCTTCTTTAAAGTCATTATTTTCTAGATCTGGATCAAAAGCTCCCCAGGTACTATTATAATACAATGGATTCTGATTATGTTATTCAAATTCAGTATTTTCTTCAAAAGAATGACGACTTATGATTTTGTCAGTAATTTAATATATTTTTGCTTTCTTAAACAATAGAACTAAGAAATATAAAGATTTAACTCATAAAAACGTTGGAATACTCAGAAGAGCAACATGGGAGAAACTGAGAAAATTGAAACCCATAGAATAAGATGTCTTTCCAAGTTGAAGGTATGGAATTTTTGTATGTGAATATACGTATGTGTACTATATATTTTTTAACTTAGATCTTATAAAGTTGTTCATATATTCATGAAGTGATCTAATATTACTGTCCTGCTACCTGATATGGTGATAATTTCTTGCTTTAATGAAGTCTGTTTTGTAACTGAAAGTATGTCTAAATAGAGTTATTGATTCAGGCAATTTAATCAGAGATGATTTTAGGGAAGTTAAATGGAAAAAAAGTTATTTAAAATTTTCAGACATGCTAACGTTATGTTACAGCAGGACTCATTTTTCTGGATCAAAGGCCAATTAAATGCCCACCTTTCAGGGGTTTCTAGACCAGAGGAATGTGGGGATCTCTCCTGGAAAATGGTTTCTTAGACAGAAATGATTGTTGATCTATGTGCAGTGATTATTCCACGATGACCCAGTGAAACAAATATTTACTTTAAGTTTTGGCAGCATGCCAATCATTCTCTATAAGAAAAATGTACGTTTTGTCAGCTGTTTCTGATATCTTGACTATTTCATAGCAAATTCTTTTTGCACTTTGCCTTCAAACAAAATCTGGTTTTATTTTAAACCAAGGGATCTGGATATTTATCTTGATTCCACAGCTGGTGCCTGCAAGTGGTTTCCAAACTAAGACACTGCCACTAATTGTGTCCTTGTCAAAGTTTATTTTCTCCTTATATGTGTGTAGGGAAAATCTATGCGTGTACATAAAAGTGGGGAATTATGATATAGATCTAGAAAACTACTTTTGCCTAAAATGCCACATTTATTATATTTTTAAAATTTCTCCTTAAACTATCCCTCAATTATGTCCTTCTAAAATTGAGTGGTTAAAAATAAGGATCAAGGCCCCCTGGGTTCGTATGTGAGTTCAACTGTGTACTTCTTTCATTTGGAATATCCTTTGGATACAGTGTAGTATTTTAAGTTGCTTAACCTCTTTGTGCTTCAGTTTTCTCCTCTGTAAAGACTAATAGAATACACTTATCTCATAGGACTTTTTCTTTTTATTTGCTTGAAATAATGACTGTAACATTGTAAAAATTCAATAAATATTAGCTATTTATTATTAATAGCATTTATAGATAAAAGTCAAGTCAGGTGTTACAAATAGTTGGTCTTTAGTTTTTTATCACTTTGGAGTTTGGCAAGATTAGACATTGATCTGAATGTTATGGCAAAATATTGCAAGCAGAAGTTTATCAGGTCAAATTGAGAGGAAATTGCTTAATAATCTGGTTGTGTGTGTGTGTGTAATAACAATATATTTTTCAAACAGTGTAAAAAACAAATCACAATAATTTAAAATGTGCTATGTTTACATTGGCTTGATAATATTAAACCTGAAGGAGTCAATCTAATACATTGATTTATTAATTTTTATATATTTATTCAATTTATTGGGGTTACATTGGTTAATACAAGTATATAGGTTTCAGGTATACAGTTCTATAATACATCATCTGTATATTGTATTGTGTGTTCACCACCTAAAGTCTAGTCTACAGTCACCATTTATCCCCCTTTTACCCTCTTCTACCTGCACCCACCCCCTTTTTCCCTTTGGTAACCACTATACTGTTGTGCCTATGAATTTTGTTTTTGCTTAATCCCTTCATCTTTCACCCAGCCCCCTAACCTTCTCCCCTCTGACACCTGTAAGTCTTTTCTCTGTATTTATGATACTGTTTCTATTTTATTCTCTTGTTTATTTTGTTCATTTGATTCCACATATAAAAGAAATAATATGGTATTTGTGTTTCTTTGACTAGCTTACTTTTTTGCTCTGAACTTTAAAAATGTGCTCATAAAGCAAATTTTTTTAGAAAGCATCAAAGGATTGGTGTTTATATTTCCTTCCAATTCTGGACCATTTTTGTTGAAAACTAGTAGGACTAATTTTATAAATATAGAGGTTATTTTTCACTAGATATGAGTCAGAATAGCCACTGGTCGTTTTCCCTCTGTAAATAAAACCCAATTGTTTAGGCCCCCATGTAAATGTTTCAGGAAAAGAGCATTGGGAACATGGTTTATCTAGTTCCCATTCTCAAAATGTCAAAAGCCCTGGCTGGGTAGCTCGAATGGAGCATCATCAGGATGTGCCAATGTTGGGGTTCAGTCCCCGGTTGGGCATAAGCAGGTGAACAAATAAACGCATAAATGGGTGGAACAACAAATCAATGTCTCTCTCTCTTCCTCTCTCTGAAATCAATAAATTAAAAATATTTTTAAAATGTTGAATAAATTACCAAATATGATCTGTCCTTTATTTGGTAGACCTTGCTTTTAAATGCAAAACCTGAATTATAAAACCATGTGAAAACTGTTTTCTGTCAAAAATGTGCTCTGCAAAAATCTCTAGTGTGAACTGAGACAGAATTTCTACACATGGTTTTTACTACAAAAGGATAAATAACTAGAGATATAGCCATACTATCTTGTCAACCATATAGGGATTGAGTGTGCTGGCTAGAGAATAGATTGAATGGTCTCCCAGCATGGAAGTGTCACCAGGAAATATCTTTAAATAAGGCCAAGGAGAAAGCCCTATGGAATAGGATTGGAGCACACCATTCATATTGACCTAAATATATATATCTCTGATTTGTTGATTTTGAAGCGGCAATTAATCCACACAATTATACTACTACCCAATATGCAATGCTTCTTTTTCAAATCCTTTACTAAAATCTAAGTCTTTTTTGTTCCAATTTAATAAAACTATCAGAATTTTAACTTCTCAGATTTTCAGTAAAACCATACCAGTTCCTGGTGGGCACAACAGTTGTATTTGTTAAGTTGTCCTTGATTTTTGTTACCAATTGCTCCAACCTGATTGCTCTCTGGAACTCTATCAATATATATAAAATAGGATTCAGTATATGGAAATTTATTATATTCATATTTGTTTATCATAGCAAGTGCCTGTTCTGTTTAGAAATACTTTTTATAATAGTTTGTAATTAAAATATTGCTTTAAATAAATTAACTGGCAGTGAGCAGTAATCTAATGTATAATTTGCATATTACTTTGAATAAGAAAGACCAGGAGCAAATTTGCAACAGAAGTAATGTTTTTGTGTATTGTAACATTCCTTTTTGGCATTAGCATATATATATATATATATATATATATATATATATATATATATATATATATATATTCTTTTGTACTAAAGATAGCATTGTAGTGCTGAAGTTCTGTTTAAATCATTAGCTATATCTTATTTTAAATGACTGTTTCTATGTATGTACAAGATGAGTCTATTAGATAATGAGGATACAAATACATATAGAATTCAGTATCACTAATCAATTAATCTTACTCTGAGTTTTCAAAGAGAAAATATGGCATGAAAGACCAGAAGAGCAAATAACATTGTTTCTTGTGAATTAAAGGGTTATTTAAGTTGAAGACAATCTTGTGGTAGATGGTATTAATATTTTGTCAACAGGTGGTAAACATAGAATTTAAAAATAAAATGTTCATATGTTTTCATATGATTTTTTTCTCCTTAGATGTTTCTGTTGGCAATAACATGTGCATTTGTATCCAAAACACTATCTGGATCTTATATGAATTCCATGCTCACACAAATAGAGAGACAATTCAACATCCCAACATCACTAGTTGGATTTATTAATGGGAGCTTTGAGATTGGTAATGAATTATTCCCGTATTTCTTCCTTTTATATTTTATTTAATCTATAGAACTAGTCTGGATTTTATTCTCCTTAGTTGTTTTGTGCCACTTAATCTTACTGAACAGTATATTTTCTGAAACAGATTGAATAGATTTGGGAATATGCTTAGAAATAGTACATTTAAATATTACTTCTGAGTAACACCTAAATATTGCCACATATCCCACCACTGGATGTTGTATTCTAAGAGTTTTTGGTTATCTAGCATAAGTAGCTAAGTATTTAGAATATTTACATTAGTCTGTCATTTGATAACTCAAGGGCTCTATCTTGATACGTGGAAGACATGATGGAAAACAAAGGAATTTGTTTTCCAAAGGAAAAAAGTAAATGTTTCCTTTCTCCCGTTGTTTCTGGGAAATTGACAATTCTTTAGAAGTGCAGAAAGAAGAAGAAACTGCTTTCACACCTCTCTGAATTTAGGGAAGAATAAAGTCTTAGGCCCTGCTTTTTGTGGATGACTGGGAAGATGTGAGGAAAGAAAGGAAGAATGAGGGAGAGAAAGATTTCTCCTGTGAACATTCTGCACAGAAATATGAATGGCACTGCTTTAGAGTTTTTATCATGGCTTCTACTTCCTTCAAGGTAAAAGTTGCCTTTAATATATTTAATCAATATCTGAAGGAAAAATCAGGATTGAGGAGAGGCAAAACTGAAGTAGGTGATACTTGATGCTGTCTCCTAGTGTTCTGCCCCCTATATCACCTTAGGCTAGATCCTGGTGATGGAGTTAGAAATAACTCTTTATATAGTTTCGTATAGACTCAGCTCACGATCTAATGGAGGGCACAGATGCAAAAGAATAATTTTAATCGAATGCAATAAGTTTGGTGACATAAGTATATGCAAGATCAAATAAGAATATGGAGCGGGGATGCAACATCACTTAGGGAAGATAGGTTCTTGAAGGATGAGTAAACATTTTTCAGGTGAAAAAACAGGGTTAGATTAGTGTGAAGGGAATTCCAATAGAAGAAACATAAGGGTGAGGCAGCATAGTAGCTTGTGTGGGGAGCAACATTCAGGCCAATATATTGACTGGCAAAGCTTAAGGTGTAAAGTATTAAGGTATTAGTTTGGAGAAATGGGCTATAGTTAGCCTTGTGTGCTTGCTGTGGAACTTACCTTATCCTCTTGGTAATGTAGAGTCACTAAGAGACTGGCAGAGGTTATTAACATGCCTGTGCCAAGGACTCTATGGCAATCTGATGCTATGTGATCTCAAAATAATATTTTGAATTATATGAAATAAAAACTATAAGGGTAAAAGGAAACTAATTAGAATTAAAATTATCAAAATATTAAAACAACTTTGTCATATAGTAATATTGGTGCTTATTAATACATTAAATAGTATTTTGAGGTATCCACAAGAACTCTAATGTCATAAGCAAACACCTATAACTTCAATTGGTGTCAATCTGTGACAAAATCATATGTACCATTAATACTACTATAGTTTGTGTACTTTCATTGTCAAAGGTAATGCTAATAATATTGAGTTAAAAGTTAATGAAAATAAAGATGGAATTTTGTTTTGTCATTCAAGTTCATGGAACCCATGATTTCTATCCATAGACACCTTGGGGGTTTATAGACTACAGGTAAGAACCCCTGTTTCAAGCCAATATCAGATTTGCTTTTTAGCAGGGCCATGCCTGTGGCTGTGTTGGTGAGAGATGTGAAGATGGCCTACCAGACTAGGTCAGAGAGGATACTAGGAGGCACATGCCAAAGCACAAGGAAGAGCTAGCTGAGCCTGAGTCAGGATTGTATTGGTAGAAACGAAGAGGGTGGCCTAAAGAAATATTCAGGAGTTAAATTCCAGAGAACTTAGTGACAGATTAGATGTGGCAGATGAGAAAAGAGGGTGTTCTTTGTTTTACAATATAGGCAGTGGAGTGGATAGCAGTGCTGAGACAGAGAATAGGGGCAGGGGAACAAGACTGTGGTGGTGGCTATGGGGACAGTGGTGAGTTCTGTTTTGGGCAGATACCTACAGGTAGCAAAGCCCACATTATAGTCGTATGAGTTTGAAGCGTTAGGGAACTCTCTGGGCTGGAACTATTGATTAGTGAGTAAATAAGTGGTTATTAAAACTAAAGAGGAGATGAGGCTATTCAGGGAGAGGATATAGGGTGATAAGTACAATGCACAAAGAATGGACCCTGGAGGTGCACCAATGTTTAAAGAACAGGTGGAAGAAAGGAGCCCATGGAAATGTTAAGAAAAGGATTAGTCAGAGAATTAAGAGGGGAAACAGGAGAGAATGGTATTATAGATGCCAAGGGAGTAGAAATTTCCAAAAGAAAGAAAAATTGTCAACTGTATCAAACGCATTAGAAATATGCAGTTAGATAAAGATAGGAAAGGATTCCTTGGGGTTTATAGTGAGGTAATTGCTAATCTTTGCCAAGGCACTTCCAGCTAACGAGTACACTTAGAAGCTGGAAAGCAAAGAGAGAACAGTGACTTTAGGAGATGTTGGCAGGGGAAGAAATGGAATCTGTGAATACAGATGAATGTCAGTGTGGAGAGGAACTAGGGGATATCTGTAACTACAATGCAGTATAGAGAAAGAGGCTTACAATGTATGAGAAATATTTTAATTGTTGGAATACGTTTCTGGAGAGGATGGACATGAAGTGCCCAGGTCGTTTGTTTGATCTTGGTAGTCTGGATAGGCAGCCCAACCTCTGAAACAGAAGGAAGGTGATAAGGCCATAGTGTGGGAAACTCAGACAGCTTCATGTTGGACTGCCCCACATTTCATGACACAGGAGAAAATATTAAATATGGAAAGCGATTGGTGAGAGGTGGCTTGAGGAGAAGGATGAAGATCTGAAAGAGTTGTTGAGGGGGAAAGAAGAGGTAATTTACAGATGACAATAAAAGCATCACTTTGCTTATCTTTCCTCAGTAATATTTACAGAGTTATCCATACCCTTGACAAAACTTATCTGTATATTCTTGTCTCTCATGATGAGAGATATTCTACCAACAGAGCAAGGCAGTGTAAACTCACCCTTATGTGAGGATGAGTATCACCTCCTTTCCTCTCCTTCTAAAAATATATGTGGATTTTTAAACAGTGGCCTTTTGGAGACAACACCTTCAACATAGATGGCTTTGATAATGGAGATTTTATTTATTTATTTATTTATTTATTTATTTATTTATTTATTTATTTATTTATTTGAAGTAAAATTGACATGCAATATTATATTACTTTTGGGTGTACAACAGTGATTTGACATTTGTATACACTGAGAAATGATTACCACAATAAGTCTAGGTCTAGTTACCAGGTGATGGGGATTTTAGAAACCCAGAGTGGTCATTGTGTCTGCTATAGCTATAGAGATGGGGCACTGGCCATTAAAAAATGTAGGGTCTGACATCTCTTCTACTGAGGAGGCAGACAAGAGAGAAACAGATATGGAAAGAAAAGTTCTCAAAATGCACAACATGGCTTAGAAAATTATTAATTTTTACAGGAAAAGTTTAAAAAATTTTAAATAATCCTTAGGTTAATCATAGACACTTTCCTTATACATAGCAGGATCAGGGTAAATACATATTGATTATAGAGTTAAAAATGTATGATTTGAGAACGTCCTCATATGTTTGACTCTTTCAGCTCTTTACTCCATACTAATCAAGAGCTTATCCAAAATAATAGGGCCTCCCCAATTAGTTTCTTTACCCTAAGACATGGGAATAAATTTTTCCTTGAGTTATTGAGACCTCAGATTCAGACTTACTTCTAAGGGCAGTTGGCAAGTGGGGACTCCACTATTTTTTACCTCTAAGGAAAGAAGTAGAAATAAACACAGATCTCTGGCTTGATTGTGTTGACCGATATAAATTTATATTTGAATAATAAGTTATAAAACATATATCTACCTGAATTTGACTTGTGCTTCTTTCTCAAGCATAGGGAAACATCACAATATTCTGTGGAGCAGGTGTGGAGGGTGATGCCATCACTGACTACTTTTGCATTGTACTACCTAAGGCTAGATAATCACCAGTAGAGCCTTTGTAATTTCCCAGAACCATTCTCCAGTCCCTTCCACTGGATTCCCTTTCTCTGCCCTTTTAAATTGTTGGTGTTGCACAGAGATCTGTTTATGTATCTTTCAGCATTATAAAATAGCCCTCCTTCAGGGCAGGGGTTGTGTCTCATTCATTTGTTTCATGGAATCCCTAGCACTAATCCCAGTAGGGGAGATAGTGTTTATTCAATGAATACTAGATAGTAAATGATTGAATTAGACTGCTCATGAAGCCATTGTACATACTTATTGAAATATTTATTTTTATCTCATTTTTTTCCTCTAGGAAATCTTTTCTTGATTATATTTGTGAGTTATTTTGGAACTAAATTTCACAGACCTATAATGATTGGTGTCGGATGTGCAGTTATGGGCCTAGGGTGTTTCTTACAGTCTCTACCTCATTTCCTCATGGACCGGTAAGCATTCAGTCTCTGATGACGTTTTAGGTTCAGTTTTCAACTGCAGGAAATGAAGCTTGGAATTTTCTTTCTAGGAACAACTCTTCCCAAAAACACAGAGCACCGAAATGGAAATGGGAAGAAGCAGATTCTGTTCCACTGGTCTGTTTCCTGCTCTTGGCTGCCTTGCTTCCACTTACACAGTCACATACATTTTGTTAATTTATGATATAGAGCTTTGGGGCACCTCTTTTATGGAGCTGAGTCTGATGAAAATATTTTTAGGACCTTGCAAAACCGTAAATTACTTCTTTCTTCGGACTATTTAGACACTTTTCATTATAATGAGGTTCTGTTTAATGGTAGGTCACCAAGAGACAGATCAGTCTGAAGTTTGATTTTTATTTAAAATTTTGCTAAAGTAATATGTTTACAAGGTTGTAAAAATAAAATTATATTGA
Source organism: Tadarida brasiliensis (assembly GCA_030848825.1). NCBI lineage: Eukaryota > Metazoa > Chordata > Mammalia > Chiroptera > Molossidae > Tadarida > Tadarida brasiliensis. The sequence continues at coordinate 34,833,987 of CM061263.1, read as the reverse complement.
AAGGCTTATACTGCAAAAAGAGTTGTCCCTCACCTCTTTGACATTGCCCATAGTACTACTTTCCAGAGGCAGCTACACACAGCCTTTCCTCTCTCTTCTGCTGTTTGTCTCCAAATGTCTAACTAAATGTTTATCCTTTTAGTTTTTGATACTTTAGTGTTATGTCATGTATACTGACTTTCTACTGTAAAATCATATTCACTTTTTCCACGTGTATGGCTATCTCGCTATTTTATCATTCCTTTCTTATGTCACATTTTTATTTGCCCTGGATTTAATAATTTATTTTTTAAAAACTTTGATTCTCTTTCTTTTTATTTCCAAACTTTCCACTGGTAGGGCAACATCTTCTCAATATACTCATATATATTAATTGGTTTCATTTTTATCTCAGAAATCTCTCCTGTCACCACCAACTCTTCATCTACAGTCCAAATGGGAACTCTATAGCTTGCTACATGGTGGCTTCCTTGAAATGGTCCCTCACCATTATCCTTGGGAATTTGCTTTACCTCTTTCTTTTCTTCAGTAACTTGTTTCCTGGGTATCATATCTTCTGCTTCTCCTTTTGCTCTAACTTCTTTTTGTGGAAAACATTGTGTAATAGCTTTCTGAAAAAGTGTTTAAGGGAATTAATTCTTATTCTACTCATCCTTGATTAATAGTTTGGCTGGTATAAAATTCTAGATTGGAAATATTTGCCATAGGGATTTTGAAGATATTTTTCCAATACTTTCTAGCTTCCAGTGTTACTATTGAGAATCATATGCCATTCTCACTCCTGTGATCAGTTTCCTTTCTCTCAGATCCTTTGGGATTTTCTCTTAAACTGCAAAGTCTGGATTCATGATAACTGTCTTAGTATAAATCTTTTCCCTTCGTTGTGCTAAGTGCCTTCAATCTAGACATTGGAAAAGTTACTTATGTTATTTCTTTGGTAATATATGCCCTATATTTTTTTTAGAACTTCTACTACTTGAATATTGCATATCTTGCATTAAGCTTATAGGTTTCTCAACTTTTTTCTTCAATTTTCTATCTCCTTGACTTCTTGGGAGATTTCTTTAACTTTATTTTTCAAATCTTTGAGTGGATTTCTAGTTTTTGCTATCACATTTATTATTATTATTATTATTGTTACTCTTCACCTGAGGATATTTTTTCCATTGATTTTTTAGAAGGAGAGAGGGAGGGAGAGAGAGAAGGAGAGAGAGAGAGAAACATTGATGTAAGAGAGACACATCGATTGGTTGCCTCCCTCATGCGCCCCACCTGGGGCCAGGAATCCAGCCTGCAGCTCTTCAGTGCACAGGCCGATGCTCTAGCCACTGAGTCACACTGGCCAGGGCAGCTATCACATTTTTAATTATAAGCAATCTTGTTTATTGAACGTATCTTTTTAAGAAACATCTTATTTTCTTTTAAAAATGCAGTATTTTTTTCCATCTAAATTTCCTTCATCCGTCTTCATTCTCTCTGTCTCCTAGTGTACAGGTTTTATTTGTTTTGTCTCTGTCTTTACTGATATAGGATTTTTTTCATATATCTGGGGGTTCTTGGTTATCTGTTTATATTTCAGAGAGAGGTATAACAACAACAACCTAACTGGAAGTTCTATATAAATGTGTGGGACATGATTAGTGGAGGACTTCTTTATGATAAATATACAGGGACTGGCTATTTTTTAGATGGCTCAGAACAGCCATAATCTGTTAGTTATTATAGGCAAGGATTCTCCAATCTGTTGCCTAAGAGATAGAAGCTTGACTGCCAACCAGGTAGGAGTGGAAATCTCACTTTTCAGTATTACTTTTTTTTTTTTTTTTTTTTTTAAAAAAACCTAATACCCTTATCTTTTAGTATGGCCTTCCTATCCTCAATAGAACTGCTCAGACACTCTAGAGTCAAAGTCCATTTTCAGTTGGAATGACAGAGGATGTCTATAAGGGTCTAACTGCTCCTTATATGCATTCTAAACCAATCCTTTTGTTTTTTGGACCATGCCTACTCCCAAGTTTAGAAAAGTCTTAAATCTTGCCTGAAACTTTCCAGGGATGTGTGGCACCTATTTGACTGCCCCCTACAGGCACTTACTTAGGGTTGCATTTTTTGAAAAATATGTTTTTATTGATTTTTTAGAGAGAGAGGATGGGAGAAAGAGATAGAAACATCGATATGAGAGAGAAACATTAATTGGCTGCCTCCTTCACACCCCCTACTGGAGATCGAGTCCACAACCTGGGCATGTGACCAGGAATTGAACTGGGACCTCTCAGTCCATGGGACAACTCAATCCACTGAGTCACACTGGCCAGGTTAGGATTGCATTTTTGATATCTCTTTAGTGACCATTCACTCATCTGTTTTCCCATTTTCCAAATCTTCTTGTCAAATCTTCCATTCTCTTGATCCTTGTGGTGTTATGTCCTTTTCTTTTCTATTTTAAAATCCATTCACTGTCATTTTGCTGACATTTGGGGAATGAATGGACTTTGAATGAGTTATTAGGTATTAAGTGGATAAGTTAAATGAAAAAGACATTTTATCTTCTCAGGTATTTCTGAAGGGATCAGAAGTTTCCAGGCAAAGAGTTTTTACTGTCCTTTTATTTCCTGTCTTCTCCAACACAATGCCGAGTTGTGTTTACATTTACATTTCTTTCCACCCTCTTCCAAAGGTGTTACTTTGTCTGAAGCTGGCATGTCTCATGGCATCACAGGTATGGAGACAGAAGTGTTTGTCCTCAGTTCAAAGTCAAACTCTATGGGCATGACTAGGCAATTGTTCTAAGGGGAAGGCATTTTAACACTCTAGCTCATTTAGAACTCAGAAAGCAAGTTTTCTTTTGGCTTTCTTTTATCTAATAGAAATATAGAAACTAATGCAACATAATTTCTAACAAAGAGAGATTTTGCCAAGCATATTTTCCTCCATTCTTTCATAATTTCGGATAATTTACATTCTGAGAAAGGGTATGTGGATCTTATGGTAATTTGCTTAAGGTAAATAAACGGTCACAGTTTATTAATCTTTGTTCTTATGAGAAGAGTAAAAGTCATTATGGTGTGTGGTCAGAGTTTGAGTTTCTCCTAAATTCTCTCATTATAATGGGCAAATGTTTTGTTTCTCTTAAGGGTTAATAAACACATGCAGGATGTATTGTTTAGATTATAAGAAAGTGAGGGTATATTTCTTATGAATGAAACTTAAAGAGTCCAAAGTTGGAGACTTGTTTTGTTGTGTTGCGTTTTTTGCCCCCAAAGCCTTTATCTTCTTAATTATACTTTGTCGAGTCTATTATTTTCTTAGTTTTTGTCCCTTATCCCACAGTAATTATTTCCAGAAAATGATCACCTAAAAACCACAGAAGTTTGATGTTAGGTAATCTAAAAGGTAGGCCATCCACATGCAAATAACTGAAAGCTAGATGTCAAGAGACTGTACATCGATAGTGAGAAGCAAGTTTTTTTAATGATATTAATTTATGATGATTAGATGGCAGAGATGAAAAGAGTTCTTTACCGAATTTGGATGTTGTGTCTTAAGTGAAGCAGGAATTAATCTGCATAATGTTCACATTGCCTTTGTTGGTTTCTAACATAAACATGTTTTCCCTGTGTTCATACAGATATGAATATGAATCTACAGTTTTAGGCAATTTGTCCTCAAATAGTTTCTTGTGTGTTGAAAATGGAACCCAGATTTTCAAACCAACTGAAGATCCATCAGGTTGTCAACTTCATTTTACTGTTTTCTGTTCAGTGAATTTGAAACTGAACACGTGTGGCTGAGGGGTTTTGTATGACTGATTGGGTTTGATTAAGTGACTAAGATAAAGGAACAAAGGATATTTTTTTTTTTCAGGGATTTTGGAGGGGATCCCAGAGAGGAATAAGAATGGCAAGGATGTTATTCCTATATATTTGAATATATTTATTAAGACTTCTTTGTCTATTTTTTAAAATGGTTATTTAAAAATAAGTCAAATTTTTTTTAGATCCAGAGACATAGAAGTAGGGTTCAGATTGACAAACTTCAGAGAAAGGGGCAAGGGGGAGGGAAGAGATAAACCAAAGAATTTATGCATATAAGCATAACCAGTGGACATAGATGACAATGCTGGTGGGGGGGGGGGAGGCAAGAACAGGAGGAGGGTGTCAATGGGGGAAAAAGAAGAAATACCTGTAACAAAAGCAAATTAATTAAGTAAAAAAAAAAGAAGAAGAAAGCTCTATATTGAATAAATGTCCTCCAAACGGAGGGAAGACAGACTGAAAATTTAACAAAAGTAAAAAAAAAAAAAGTCAGACATTCATCTAAGGGCCACTGCAGAGTTAATTCCACAGAGGAAAACATCTTAGAAGAATGGATTTATCTGATAATTTGTTCTATACATTTATAGGAAATAGATATAGAAACAAAGTTCTAAACATCTGTGTTACATCACTAATCTTCTACAGCAGATCAGAGAAAGCAGCAAGTATGCCAGAGTTCTCATTTACTCTAGTCTCTTCCTCCTGAATTTGGAACTGGTCTTTGTTTCTCCATCTTTATCAGAGACACTACTTCACTACTTTAGTGTGGTGCTTCTTCCAGCTTCTCCATAATCCCAGGCACAAATGTGCAGGTCTCTGGCCCTTCATATGCTAAGGGACCTATGTAATCTGGTGATACTTAGTCTGGAGGTGACTCTATTGATTCATATCAATGAAAGTTACAATGATCCCCAAGGCTGGGAATTTCACTGCTAGCGTGGAATCAGAAGGACCCAAAATAGTTTCAAGGAGTATAAGAAAGCTATCTCAGAAACTCTAAGCCAAAGGAAGTCCCTGGAGAAACAAAGGAAAATAGTGACATTAACAGTGCCCTGTGCTCTCTTCTTGAGCTGGCTTCCGCCAAAGGCTGACTCAGGTCCTATATCTTATTTCTTTTTATTAAAAAATAAGATCTACATTGTAGCAGATAAATAAAAAAACTTTGTAGTCTGGTGAATCTCCAGGAAAGTGCTTTACTTCTTTGATTACATATATTTTCAGTTTTGCCCTAGAGTAGGCCTAGAGTTTGCCTATGATATCTAGACACAAATCACTGTACTCACCACAGAAAAGAATATGAATACCTAAAAATGAAGACTGTAATTTTCTGGGCTAGAAATGACTGAGAGATAGACATCACAAAAAATTTCCAGACCCAACCTTGGTGGCCCCTGGCCAGTTTATAGTAAATGAGAATAAATTATAAGTCACTTTTCTTTTTTTGATTTGTGAGAGAAAAGAAGGGAGAGGGAGAGAGAGATGGAAACATCAATGAGAAAGAACATTGATTGGCTACCTCCTGCATGCCCTCCACTGGGAATCTGGCCCACAACCTGGGCATGTGCCCTGACCGGGAATTGAACTGGTGACCTCTTGGTGCACGGGTCAGCGCTCAACCACTGAGCCACATCAGCTGGGCTATATAATTCACTTTTCTGAAAACATGACTCTATAGAGTATCCTCCTTGACAGCTATATTGGCTTAGAACAGAAATGGCTAATTCTTCAGAGATCTGCATATCTTCCTCCCTTTCAGTTCCCTTTGGCTTAGTCTCTGTTATTCTGAGTAGCTGTTGCTCCAAGAATTTGCATGAATTTTCTATTAAACCTTATTTGGTGGTTACAGTACACGGTAGACTCTATAGAGAAAATGTAATTACTACTCAGTTAGGTATTTTTCGTGTCTGTAAAGTAATTACAGCTATAGAGAATTCAAACTTCAGTGAGACTCTTATTTAAATCTTATAAATATAGTATTAATTCTAGGGAGAGATATTTGTGTTTTTTCCTCTCACTAGAATTAGTATAGCAGTCGAGTAGCACTTGTAGCAGCTAACTAGATCTTGTAGTTGCTGGCAAACGGGTTCTCTGGAGGGAAAACTAGCTCTGACTTCTAGTGTTTGCCAATTTCAGTGGTGTAAATGCTCCCATCAAACTACAAATGTGTTGTCAATAAACCTTGGATTGGGAAGAGATGTATAGTACTCATCTCTCTCTCTCTCTCTCTCTCTCTCTCTCTCTTTATTGAATTTTTGGAAGAGAGAGGGAGAGAGAGAAATATCAATGAGAGAGAAACATTGATTAGCTGCCTCCTGTATCTCTCCTACTGGGAATTAAGCCCACAACCGCAGTGTGTGCCCTGACCAGAATCAAACCAGCGACTTCTTGGTGCATGGGACAACACTCAATCCACTGAGCTATACCGACTGGGCTCGTCTCTTGATGAGAAGTATACACTCTCTTCCAACCCAATAGGAAATGGCTCCAACATAACACTCACACTTGGCCATACCTAAGTACTCTCAGAAAATGCAAGAGGGGTGGTCCAGTGAGTCAATGCTGGCATAGTAATATAAATCATTTACAAGGTGTCATGTCACATAAGAACTGTGAAATGTTTATCAAAAACTTAGAATTATAGCTATAGTTATAGCGTAATATTTTACTATCAAAACACTAATGCAATGTTTTTTTTTCCTTATAATGCAGAATGTGTGAAGGAAGTTAAATCATTGATGTGGGTGTATGTACTAGTAGGAAATATGATACGTGGAATTGGTGAAACTCCCATCATGCCTTTGGGTATTTCCTACATAGAAGATTTTGCCAAACCTGAAAACTCACCTTTATATATTGGTGAGTTTGAAAATCTGCCTTAGCTTCTTTTCAAGATAGTTAAATTCCTTGAGGGTAGATATTAGTTATTTATTTGGACTCTTACTGATTTCCACAATGACCAACAGAGTACCTTGGCACAGTTGGTCATCAATAAAAGTTTGTTCAATAGAACAATTATACACTAACTCCAAATAAACCACTTTGCTAAATCTGCTCTTTGCTGTTGAAAATAACACTCCAGTGCCCCTGGAGTTCACTTTGACTCCTCCATTTCCTTGGCTCCACTTGATATCCAATCTGTTAAGAGGTTTACCAATGTTTTCCTAAAAATGTCCCTTATATTAAAAACTTTTCTCACTATTTTCATTATGTCTGTTTTTATTCAGGTCCTCATTACTTCATTTATAGATTATTATAACTTCTTTATTGGTCACTTCATTTCTAGTATTTTCTTTTATTATTTTCTCATAAACATTCTTACAGCATAATTTTTTTCAAACATTGTTTTAATCTTATTTTCTCTACCATGTTCATGAAACATACTGGCTCTTTATTAACTAAATCTCATATATCCACTTACTATTCATAGGTCTGTACTCAATTTATCTATTTAGTTTCCTATATAGTTTCACTTCATCTCACTCTCTCCATACTAGTCAAGCTTTTCATAATTTACATGTCTTCATACGTTTGGTTGTTTCTTAAAATTTCTTTTTCTAAAATCAAAGCAATCAATGTCACCTTCCACAATAGCCAACATAAAATTCACCATCCTGTGTTAAATTCCAACCTCCTAAATATTTTTAATTTATTATGTGAAAATTGCCTATATTCTTTAGTTATTTCATCCCTTGTTTATAAAATCATAACTGAGTACAGTGACATTTTGTTATTAATGTAGACAGACCTTTTAAAAACAAGAAAAGTCAAAGAGGGTGAGAGAATACAAAACAGAACTACATTTAAACAAAATAAATTAAAATGTATAGGAGTTATTATCCCAAATATCTTTGGGCAGCTTTTGATTATTCACTGATTTCACAGTAACCTTTTCCAGTGTTTTTCTGTTCAACCCTTTCAGATCTCTTCACATATTTCATTGAAAAAATACAAATGCTCACCTGAAATAAATTAACAAATACCTTGTTATAATAAGTATTTCTTTATTCAACAAATACTAGGGTGTATAATATATAGAAATAATAATGATAATCTTCATACATATTAAGATAAATAAGACATGGTCCACATAAGTTTTAATAAATAAATAGCTACATAATTATAAATCAATTAAATGAGATAAATATGTATGTGTAATTAAATTTTAAGTAATTAAATTAAATTAGAAAAATAAACTAAATATTTTAGTTACACATCAAGTTATACATTAGCTATACATCAAGAAAAAAGTTCCATGTAGGGCTCTGGAGTTTAGGAGAGAACGTAAATGTTAGTTATAAGGCTTGAGAATTATCTGTACAGAGACAATAAATGAAACCAAGAGGGAGAAATATGGTTGCTATGGAAAGCTATATAGAGCAAGAGGTCCTGGGATAAAATACTAGGGAACACTTCTTCTTAACAGAGTAAGAGGAAGAAAAATCAAGAAAAGGGTAGTCAAAGAGAAAAAGTAAAACAATAAATGTCTAGTTTTGAGAAAGTCTTAGGAGGAAACTGTCAAAGAGAACCTAGCAAGCAAAGTCAAATAACACAGAGAGTTAGGAGGATGAGGGCTAGACAGGACATTGGATAAGTGGCAAAGAGATCACTGGAGCTACCACTTGAGACTGTTTTGAGTAGAATGTGGAAAGAGTTGAGTAGAGTGAGTGATTGGCAAGGAAGGAGAGGCAGAGTGTACTGAAAGGAAAGAGAGCCAGGTGGTTTTGAGGTATTGTAGATATCAGTGGATGGGTGGATTGAACAAGCACAAGAGAAGAAGTATTTGGTTGAGCAATACCTCAGAGAAGATAAAAGGTGTTGATGTCAAGAAGTCTAGAGTACAGAGGGTGAACTAGCCTATAGAACTGCAGAGAAGGAAGAGACAATGGGCAAACACATTTTGAAATAAAGAGAAAGACAATAGAAGAAGCTCGTGTCTGGATTTTCAGTGAGCAGAGGCAGCATAGATTCTGAAGATAAGACTGTGAAGGGTAAGAAAGGAGATCATAATAAGAGTGAAGTATCAGTAAAAGTGAAGACAAAGCCAGAGAAAGTTTCAAGTTGGAGATTTGGGAGTAAAGCTTTTCTGAGGAGTATGCCACAAGAAATTTATCATAACGTGGAATTGCATTAGAATTCCTCTAAAAATGTGGCTATGGGAAACCTCAAAAGGATCTTACTCTATATTGTAGCTTTGATAATGGCATGATCCCAGCCTATGATGCTCCAGCAAGTCTTTACCTATGGCCCAGCAAAAGAGAATTTGGAGGCTAAGTGAAAGTGGTTTTAAATTATGAGGCTCCTTCTTCAACGTTTACAGAAACAAACTTGTTACTTATATGGCCACCTGCTTAATTTTCTTACAAATTGAATATCTAAGGCAAAAATACCTAAAGCAAAAACAATTCAGTTTTCAGACTGTGGAATTAGGACTCTTTATGTGGGTATATAACTATATTTTCTTTTATTTTTAGGGTTTGTAGAAACAGGAGCTATAATTGGTCCTTTGTTTGGGCTTTTGTTAGCATCATTCTGTGCAAATGTTTATGTTGACACCGGATCTGTAAGCACAGGTAATTCATTAAAATCTAGTTATAGTGTCTAGAGTATACAAAGCAATTTCAGGTTTGCTATCAAGTTCATTGTTGCTTTACTTGACCTTCAGTTAGATAGATTATCTACTTTTTAGAAGTGCAAACTAAAGGGAAGGAGTTTAAATACTTTTAAAAATATTTCATATCAGTGAGCGGGAGGGCAAGATAAAATGCTGATCTTCTGACTCAAAATTCAGTGCTATTTCTACTGTACCATGGCCATATCTCTTGTTTTTAAAAAGTTTAAGCATATAGATTTGAATTTCTTTTAATCAAGCAAACATTGTGGATAATTAAATAGACCTTTAACGAGTACCTATTTATCAATTCCTTCCACGATAGAACAGATCTCCACACTAATTTATTGCTAGACAATATTGTAACACTGTGCATTATCAGCCAACTTTTATGAAGGTCTGAATTGTATACAAACTCTATACTTGCATAGAACTTAAGAAGAGTAATTTAAAATTTTGTCTTTAGTTCATATAGGAAATGATGACTAAAGCTAATAAAAAATGTGTATTTTTTTTTTTTACAGATGATCTCACCATCACTCCCAATGATACTCGTTGGGTTGGTGCATGGTGGTTTGGCATTTTGATTTGTGCAGGAGTGAATGTGCTCACTGCCATTCCTTTTTTCTTTTTGCCCAAAACTCTTGCAAAGGAAGGAGCAAAGGATAATGCTGACATCATTCAAAATGACAAAGAAGAGAAACAAAAAGTAAAGGTCAAGAAGGAAAATGATGGGATCGCTAAAGGCAAATATAAAAAATTTAAATACTATATAATTTACTTTTTATTTTAGATAGATGTGTCTGTATAGGCTGCACTAAGGCGATTGGTTATTAGCAATCAGCAATCAGTAATGTCTAACTTGTCTGATTCTTCCTGTGCTACTACTTGGAAATAAATAATATAATTTGGAAGCTGAATTATCTTAGATCAGTATTTATATAAAATTCAATATCAATCTGGGTGCTCAATAAATTTATTTATTTATGCCCATTTACCTTAAAGGTCAAATTTTAAAGAAAGAAATTAAAACTAGTAACAAAAGGAGGAAAAATATACACTAATCCAAATAAGTGTATAGTTTTGAAACCAAAGATGTTAGCTTAGCTCTGAGTTTCCTGGAAGTTAAAGCAGAAAAAGAAAACATGAAAGGTCATATAATTCTTTATATTTGATAGAGGGAAGGATAGCAGTTCTTAAAGAGAAAATCTTCCCCACGCAACAATTATAAAAAAAGAAGATAATTGTCATATGTTGTATGATATAAGTAATACTGAAACACATTGTTGTTTCCCGGGAAATGCAAGAGCATATTTCATGTAACAGTTCTTTTGTTTTGTTTTGTATAGATTATCCATAAAAGCTCAAAGTATAATTTACAGAAGGTGTTTCTGTAGCAAACTAAGAGAGTCTAAGTATTTAGTATTCAAGAATACTGATTTTTAAACTTGGTCACATCTTATAATCACCTGGGAAACTTTAAAAATTACTAATGCCTGGAAATTCTGTATTATTCCCAAGAGGTCTGATTTAATTAATATGAGCATTTAATTAGTATGGCCTGGGCCTTGGAATTCTTTTTTTTTTTTTTCCTTTATTGATTTTTAGAGAGAGAGGAAGGGAGAGGGAGAGAGAGATAGAAACATCGATGAGAGGGAACATCGATTGGCCACCTCCTGCATGCCCCCCCATTGGGAATTGGGCCCACAACCTGGGCATGTGCCCTGACTGGGAATTGAACCAGCGACCTCTTGGTGCATGGGTCGATGCTCAACCACTGAGCCATACCAGCCAGGCCTGAGCCTTGGAATTCTTAAAGAGTGCTTATTTAGAAGTAGAGAGGGGCTAAGTTTCCTTATCGGTAAACTGGAAATAATAATAGTGGTTATTACAGAGTTGTTGTATGAAGGTAAAAGGAGTTCAGGTACATTATTAGTATTACTGCTACTAGTATTAGTATTATTATTGTTGATGTTGCTACTTCTGACATCACCCATAAATTATAATACCAATTTGCACAGAATTTTTATTAACCATTGAAAATTCACTTACACCACAATTGAATGCACTGTAATACTTCCCAGATCATTAGGAGCCAATTCAGAATCCTGCAAATCCTCAGTCATCATGATCATACTACGACTTATCTCAAAGGGAAGATATGGACTGAGAGAGGATATTAACACAGAATACTGTTTGTGGTCTGTAGGATAATTTTTCAAATATAGGCAATAGCTTAGCTCAGTGCAAGTCATATAGAACAGAATTTGAACTACTGGGACTCATGGGTGAGGACAGGGTTTCTGAAAACCAAATGGGAGATTTAAAGAGCTCCGAAGAGCTCTGAACACAACTCTCACCCCTGCTATGTATTTTATTCATAAACATGAATTCTGTCACTAGAATTTATTTCTTTTCATGGCGCTATGCTGCTTCTTCTTTCAATTTTCTTTTTTATGGATACTTTGATCCAGAATGGATTTTAGGCAGTTTATTAAACAAACCAGAATAATACAGAATAAGCAAGGTAATCAAGACAGAGAGCATGGAGGCAGGGAAAGTGAAAAGAAACTATACGTGAGACTTTGACTCCCAATAACAGCAGTGTGACCCAGAGCATTTGCTAGAGATGGGCAAAATTTGGCTCACACAGACAGGGAAACTTTTGGTTAAATTATTTACATGGTCCTTAGTATGTAGCTAATGAATAAGGATCTCAGGGAATAGGTCCTGGAAGCTGGTATTTTAAAAGATACCCAGGTGGTTTTAGCACATTTTGTTGTGAACCTTTGGCAGAACCACCAAAACCAATGTTCTGAAGAAGCAGAAAAATATCTGGTACTTGAGAAAATTTATATCCCATGAATTCCCAAATACATATTTCTTTTAAATGTTCAGAGGTGATGATATTAATATTAGAGTGGGAACTTCTTAATCAAATTGATTTCTTCCAGACATTACAGAATAGAACAAGCATATTTCATTCTAGACGCTCTCTAGAGAAAAGGGGATATTGATAGAAGGAAAAAGAGAAGGATGAAAGGAAATGGTGTAAGAACACAGACGATATTTTGGTCACCTTGTAGTTTTTCCTTAAGATATGATGGTAACTTAGTGAAGGCAAAACTATTGTGTTATGATACCTACCTAGTCAGCTGTGTCACTGACACGCAGAAATTGCCAAAACAATGACACAACTTCAGCTTTTAAGGGGTAAAAAGAATGAACAATATGTATATGATAAAACAGGAAAGCATAATTTGGAGGCAAAGTTGATGTTTCAGAAAAAGTCAGTCATAAAATGCAAAATTGAGTTAGTTTGATACTGTTGTCTTTCTTTCATTTCAGATTTTTTGCCATTCATGAAGAGTCTTTTTTGCAACCCAATTTACATGATTTTTATACTAATAAGTGTGATACAGTTTAATGCATTTGTTAATATGATGTTCTTCATGCCTAAATATCTGGAACAGCAATATGGAAAATCAACTTCGGATGCAATCTTTCTAATTGGTAGGTTTGTCCTTCTCTGCATTAGTAGCCCACTCCCCGCCCCCTACCAATGAAATGGTAAACAGAGTGATGATGGGTCTAGGAAACTCCTGAATTAAATCTGTTAGGATATTTTTCTCCCTGGTACATTTCTCCCTTTTGCTCTCCAGTGAAATCAGCAAAGGGCAGGTAAGAAGAGACAAAGCCTGAAAACAAATTCAAAATATTTGTGAAAATCTTCAGGCATGCACAAATCAGATACAATTTTCAGATAGGCAATCCATTAATGAAGAAAAAAAAAAGGAAGACAGAGTTAATTCATTAGGAGTCAATGTTCTACGCTCAGATTTTACTCCTGGCTCCCAATCATGGATTCCAGGGTTCCCCTGGTCCCCCCTGGTGGTTTGAGGTGTCTCTGCAGCCCATTTATTCTCATTTTCTTGTGACCACACTACCGCCCCATCCTCTCCCACTTCAGATTTCTCTAGGGATGTGTTTACCATCTTGAAAGTAAATTTCCTAGATTATCTGCATTCACATCACCTGCAATGTTTGTTAAAAGTTCAGATACCTGGTGCCCACTCCAGACGTACTAAGTCAGACTCTCTGGTGTGGGACTCTGGAACGGATTTTTAACAACCTCGTCCAAGGATGTGATTCAGTGAGCAGATCCTGGCATGTAAGAATGTAACCTAAGGCAGTCTCTTCCTTTTTCTTATTTTTTCCTTTTGTGGAGGGAGGAGTAGGGTAGGAAGAGTACTGGTCAGTAGCAGCAAGACATGGAATGTAAATACATTTGACAGGTTCAGCAGTAATCTTTTACAGTACCTTAAACTGAATCAAATTCTTAACCAAAGTGGGAATAAACAACAGCAAAACCATATAAAAATTTATATATAATAACATCCACAAAATGGGAAACAATAAATTACTGGTGAACTTTGTCTTGCCACTCTTATCTGAATCCTAAGAAAAGATATATAGATCATGATCCCTGCATACAAAAAAATTTACGGCCTCCTGAAATCAATTAAATCAATGATAATAACAGTCTTCAGAATATACTTTGACACTGAAGGTCATTTAAAAATCGCTGTATATAATATGTAACTAAGTAGGGATACAATTCAATCAGCCATCTTTACTGTGAATTGGATCTAAATGGTTTCTTATGTAAGATGTTATATAAAAGTAAATCATATTTGTTCCTTTGCTAAGTCACATATTGTAAATAACATTTTTCATGTGTTTATAGGTATTTACAACTTACCTCCAATATGCATTGGATATATATTTGGTGGTTTAATTATGAAAAAGTTCAAGATTACTGTCAAACAAGCTGCCCATGTAGCATTTTGGTTATCTTTCATTGACTTTCTTCTCTACTTTTCGTGTTTTTTCATGATCTGTGATAATTCTTCAGTTGCTGGCATAACCACCTCTTATGAAGGGTATGTTTTTTACTAAAGAATGTTATACACTTTGAATAGTTAATAACATATTTTCTCCAATGATCGTCTCTGGCCAGATCATTTGATAATTGGAGTTAATGGCAGTAATCCATGGTCTTTCATCTTTCCTCCATCTGTCAGTTACAACCTAATGCATTCAGGCTCCAGGTTTATTAAAGATGCTGGGAACATATCACAGGGTTGGTGAGTTTATGATGTTGTATGTGTGTGTCTTTGTGGTATCCTAGTAGATATTAAAGTGGATATCAAAAGAAACTATAGTTTTAGGTTGCATTGGGATATGTTAGCTATACATTTTATACTTTCATAAATGGGTAAAATTAAGAGTTGAGTATATAGTCTCAATCGCCTTTCTGCTTCCACAATAGGCTTAAATTTGGCATCCTGATACATCATGCATTGATTCATATGTAAATTCATATATTTCATTTGATAGTTATACCTCATTATTGAATCATTTTAGATTTGTATTTTGAGGGTTCTCTGGGTCTATCAGAAGGTTGGGTGTGCTTGAGTTAGTGCTCCTGTTGGAGCAGGGTCACTGTCCACATTCTCTCATTGAGTGGAACTGTAGGATATGTTCCGTGTTTAGGTGGGGTCACTGCCTAGATTCCCTGCCTGAGCAAAGCTGCACATTGTGTTCAGCCACCGGGGAGGGCTATAGGCTGGGCTCTGCTGCTGGGCAGTGCTGTAGGCTTGGCTCCGCAGTCAGGCAGCATTGTAGGCTAGGCTCTGAGGCTGCCCAGGGTTATTTTAGTTATGTGGAGACAGAAGCCATACTTAACAGTAGAGCAGGGCTACTAACTTGGGTCCCTGCCTTAATGAGGCTAAAAGATGGGCTTGATGGCTGTCAGTTTCCCTGGCCAGGCTTCCTCAATGGGTGGTCATCAAGATGGCAACATTGGTTGTTCCTGATTTTAGTTCTTGATTCATTTTTATACTAGAAGAATATATTTGTTTACACATGTAGTTATGTTTCTGGAGCTAAATTTATGATCTATATTATATGTTGAACTTGAACAGATTTTGATATTAAAATGAGCTCTTGAGATTGCTTTTATAGGATATGGTCTCTCTTGTTCCTTTCCATCAGATGGATCAACCACAGGGGTTAGGTCAACTTTATTTTTGAGTTCTAATAATACCTGGAAAAATACTCAACTAATGCTTGTTGCTTGGCTGTTTATCTGAAATAAATCATTGAGAAAGTGGCTTTGTGGTCACTGAAGCAGGTATCTTTTATGCCATATCATAGTACGTACTCAGATCACACATCGATGGTTGGAAGATTACTATTTCTATTTTGGGGAAGGAAAAAAATGTAACTGTGGATTGCAATGAAAACAAACAAACAAAAAAAGAAAATGCTCTAACGGTCTTTCAATATTCATAGTATTATTTTTAAATCATTTCAGAATGCAACAAGATTTACATGTTGGAGATGCCATCCTTGCTGACTGCAACATGGATTGCAACTGCCCAACTAAAATATGGGACCCCGTGTGTGGAAGCAATGGTTTGTCATATATGTCGGCTTGTCTTGCTGGCTGTGAGACAGTCATCGGAACTGGGCTGAACATGGTAACACAACCTATTGGCCCTTTTTTTTTTTTTAACAGAAATTTTTATTTGTGAATTGCATAGGTACTTTCCAACTCTGAACTGGGCCCATATTTGATAAAAGTACAATTAAAGTCTTTCTTCAAAACCAAATTAATTTTTTTTTTGTGTGGAAAAATAAACATTTTTTTTATATCCTCACTTGATTTACCTTTTATTTCCTAGATCTTATTTTAAACTTTTATAATATCTGAGCACTGATTTTTAATTTTATAGCAGTTGACATTATTACTCGGATAATTTGTTTCAAAAGTACTCTGGACTAAAATATTTTTATCATTGAGATAAAGTTGACAGTTTTGATCTTAAATATCCAGCTAATTGCTTTGCTGGAGTTTTTTTTTTCTTTTTTTCTTCCCTGTGTATATTTTCTGTGTTTTTCATATTCTGACAGCTTTGTAAGATGGAATTAGGCATGTTTATTTTCCTGAAAATGTTAACTGGTGATAAAAGTACACTAAAAATTTTGGTTCTTATTAAAACCAGGAAACATTTAAGAATTTCAAAGACAATGAACTTTACTCTGTTTTTGCAATAAACTGTGTTTTTTTAAAACATAGTTTTATTTATCTTATGTATCTAAATATTTCAACTGAGCATTCTAAAACAAATTTTGTTAATCATACTTAATATTGTGGCAAAACAGTATGTATTTTTAAAAAGCAAGACTTCAGGATAGGTGAGCTATTGCAAATTGACTCCATATATTTAGAGACAAATGCCATTTTTCTGAAACCACCCTTGTATGTTTCATTTTTTGTTATGATCCTGAGAGACACCATAAAGGAGATGAGAATAAAGGGATGTAGGAAATATTTGAGATTTGTGTTTAAGAGTTTTCTTCCTTAAATAGGATAACATATTATTTTTTGACAGATGTTCCAAAACTGTACCTGCATTCACACCTTAGGAAATTCATCTGCAGTTCTTGGGCTGTGTGGCAAAGGGCATGACTGTTCCATGATGCTCCAGTACTTTTTGATCTTGTCGTCGATCAGCAGTTTCATTTATTCTTTATCTGCCATACCTGGATATATGGTTCTCCTGAGGTACACAAATTGTCTTCTTCATTTAGATTGCATCCTGTTTTTTAATTTATTTTTATTTTTTATTAATTTATTTTTGTTACAGATGTTTCTCCTTTTCCCCCCATTGACACCCTCCTCCTGATCCCACCCCACCCCCAGCATTGTTGTCTTGTCCATGGTTATGCATACATGCATATAAATTCTGTGGTTTATCTCTCTCCTCCCCCACAGCACCCTCTTATGAGGTTTGTCAGTCTGCACCCTACTTCTATGTCTTTGGGTCTATTTTGTTCATCAGTTCGTTTTTTCATTCTATTCCACAAATAAGTCAGATCATGTGATATTTGTCTTTCTCTGCTTGGCTTGTTTTACTTAGGATAATACTCTCCAGGTCCTTCCATGTCATCTCAAAGGAAAAGAGATCTTTCTTTCTTTCAGCTGCATAGTATTCCATTGTGTATATGTACCACGGCTTTTTTATCCACTCATTTATTGATGGACACTTGGGCTGTTTCCAGATCTTAGCAATTGTAAATAGTGCTGCTATGAACATAAGGGTACATATATTCTTTCTAATTGGTGTTTCAGGCTTTTTAGGGTATATTTCTAGAGGTGGGATCACTGGGTCAAATGGCAGTTCAATTTTTGACTTTTTGAGGTAACACCAGTCTTTTCCATAGTGGCTGCACCAGTCTGCATTCCCACCAGCAGTGTACTAGAGTCCCCTTTTCTCCACACCCTCGCCAGCACTTGTTGTGTGATGATTAGATTGCATTCTGGTCATTTATTAAGGTAACTTTTTAAGAAAGCCAGTCTGAGCCCATGGTCTAAGAATTCAGTGCTCTAACATGTCATTCATTACATAAAGCATTATTGAGTTTTATGACATTTTATTTATTTTTTTATTAATTTATTTTTGTTACAGGTGTTTCTCCTTTTTTCCCCATTGACACCCTCCTCCCCATCCCCCCACCCTGTCCCCAGCTTTGTTGTCCATGTCCATCACTTATGCATACATGTGCATAAGTTCTGTGGTTTATCTCTTCCCTCCCTCCCTACCCCCTCTTCTGAGGGGTGTCAGTCTGTACCCTACTTCCACATCTCTGGGTCTACCCTGTTCCTCAGACTGTTATGTTCATTATATTCCAGAAATAAGTGAGATCATGCGATATTTGTCTTTCTCTGCTTGAATTGTTTCGCTTAGGATAATACTCTCCAGGTCCCTCCACGTCGTCTCAAAGGATAAGAGCTCTTTCTTTCTTACAGCTGCATAGTACTCCATTGTGTATATGTACCACAGCTTTTTTATATGACATTTTAAAGGTAGTACTATACACATGTTCATCTGTAGACTTTTCCCTTTGTTTTCTTCCTTATTTCTTAGAGTTAATTTAATGAAATTCTCATTGTTTAACATAAAAAGACATATATTTTAAGGTTTAAATATTTGTGTCAAGAAAATACCATTACCCCCCCACCACGGGGGAACCCAGGCGGAGCGGGGGAGCCGCGACCCCGCCACCACGGGGGAACCCAGGCTGAGTGGGGGAGCCGGGCGACCCCCCCACCACGGGGGAACCCAGGCGGAGCGGGGGAGCCGCGACCCCCCCACCACGGGGGGCCCAGGCGGGGCGAGGGAGCCGAGCGACCCCCACACCAACAGAGGAAGCCGGCAACACACAGGAGAACTGAGCAAACTGAACAACGAAATTGACCCAGAGACATGGAGGTGGAGTATGGGATGATGGGCCTCAGAGGAGGGGGGAGGCGGGGGAAAGAGATAAATCACAGAGCCTATGTGCATGGGTGCATAACCAATGGACATGGACAACAGGGATGGGGAGGAGAAGAAAGGGAGGGGGAGGAGGGTGTCAATAGGGGAAAAAAAAGGAAAAACATCTGTAACAAAAACAAATTAATAATAAAATAAATTATTAAAAATACAAAAAAAAAAGAAAATACCATTAAAATGATGTTTTTGCTACAAATGTATTGCATCTTTTTGTGAAGAAAGCTGCTCTTAGTTTCTTAGCTTTGATTTAATTAGGGAAGGGCCCGAACACAGAGGAACTCTCAACGTGAGCTCTCTGAGCAGGAGCAGTGCTGATGCTGAAGTGAGTGAGACACAGAAAGTGCCATTGGGCAATTATCATCTTCATTTCTGCTTACAGGCATTTCGGGCAACAGTGAAAATGTGAATTTTGGGAGAGAACAAAGAAATCAGTATGACTCTTCAAATGATGCCAAATCACCTAAAATATGTTTGCTTTGGATTTTTTCATCACTTCCTTTGAAAATTCTTATTCTTGCTTTCTTTCCTCTTTACATTTACTTGCATAAATTATTGGCTTTTCTGTATTTTGCTAATACACATAATTTAAAAACAGCTAGGGCTACATTGTTTTCTCGTTTTAGACTGAAGGTTGAACCATCAGAATCAAGAAATTGATTGATATGAAATATTTTCTCTTTTATAACTTTCTGATAGAAATGAATCAGGAAAAAGTTTTGGGTAAAATGCCAAGAACCAGAAGTGAGGCTCCCATGTAGGCTACAAACTTGATAATCAGACCTTGAATAACTAAGACCTGAGCATGCAAGGAAATTTTCTAATGCTCAATCTGTTACTAGCACACAAACAGTCCTTTTAAGAAATGTTTATAGGCCCTGACTGGGTAGCTCAGTTGGTTACAGCATCATCCTGATACACCAAGGTTGTGGGTTTGTCACCGATCAGGACACATACAAGAATCAACCAATGAATGCATAAATAAGTGGAACAACACATCAATGTTTCTCTTTCTCTCAGATCAATAAATAAAAAATTAAGAACAAAGAAATTGCAGTAGATTTTATTTTATTTATTTTCCAAAAATTGCTTTATTAAAAAAATTTTTTTTTTTAAATTTCACCCAAATGCCCCAACTCCCTCCCATCTGGCAACCACCAGCCTGTTCTCTATATCTATGGGTCTGTTTCTGTTTTGATATGTTTATTCATATGTATTATTATTTTTCAGATTCCACATATAAGTGAAAACATACAGTACTTGTCTTTCTCTGTCTGACTTATTTCACTTAACATAATACCCTCTAGGTCTATCCATGTTGTTGCAAATGGTAACATTTCAGTCTGTCATTTTTATTGCCAAGTAATATTCCATTGGAAACGGTAGTTTTCAGTCTCTTTATTTTATTCATGAATTCATTTATTTTTTTAGGTGTATCAAGCCTGAAGAGAAGTCTCTTGGTGTGGGATTACATGCATTTTCCACAAGAGTATTTGGTAAAAATAGTTATTTTTTCCAACATTATTTCAGAATGTTATTAAATGCTAAGTAAATGAAATCACTCTTAGAGTAGCAGTCTAATAAATATCCCTTCTGCTTTAAGTGGCACTCTGTCCTTAGTATGACAATGAAGTACAAGAAGAAATCGAGAACTTCCTTCTTTTACTTAAAAAAGTCCTTTCTAACCTTAATTCTACTTTTCATATATTGGATTGGCAAAGCAAATGGAGAGGAAATGCTAGGTTAAAATAAAACGCAAATGATTGGCCCAAAACATGCAGAAAAAAATATAATCATTAATTCAATGTTTTTTTTTTTTTCTATCAATACGTTTTATGTTGCATTTATCCATAAGATTACTTATCCTTTCTAATCTAGAAACTTTAAGTGTAGAAGTAATTTTTAAAAATAAAATTTAAAGTATTAAATTTAGATTTTGTTAATTTTGTTGGTTCTCAAATAAAGGAAATTAAAATGCTTCCAAACAAAACAAGGTACCTTAATTCTTATCTTGTTAATGGATTTTTCTTTCTCCCTTTTACTGTAGCTGGAATCCCTGCACCTATATATTTTGGAGCATTAATGGACTCCACATGTTTACACTGGGCAACTTTTAAATGTGGTGAGTCAGGAGCATGCAGGATATATGATTCCACCA
This sequence comes from Tadarida brasiliensis, assembly GCA_030848825.1. Classification (NCBI taxonomy): domain Eukaryota; kingdom Metazoa; phylum Chordata; class Mammalia; order Chiroptera; family Molossidae; genus Tadarida; species Tadarida brasiliensis. The sequence continues at coordinate 34,813,005 of CM061263.1, read as the reverse complement.
ACTTCAGGTAAAGATAATTATTTTTAAGAATTTTCTTAGCATAGACTGCATAAAATGGCACCAATCATGTCTAATATTTTCTTTGTCAAGTGACTAGTCTACTTTTTGCTTTGTTTCCAGAATAGATATTGATACTATGTCCCCATTTTTTTTATTTATATGCTAGAATTTTATTTTTCTCAATATTTTCAAAGTACTTGATAAATATAAACATGGATGATTTCCTTAACCTAGCCTTTTGAAATGTCGTTTGTTAAATTGGTTGCAGTCAATACATTATTGAAGGTAATGGCTGTATACAAGCTGCCAATCTAAACTATATTATTCTCTAAAGCAGTGATTGTTAGCCTTTTTCATCTCATGGCACACAAACTAATTATTAAAATTCTGTGGCACACCAAAAAATATATTTTTTGCCAATCTGACCAAACAAAAATATAATTTTGATTCATTCACACTGGACGGCTATAGTTGTGTTGGTTGTTGGCATTTCTTACATTTGACAATCTAAGGGAAAAGAGGTCAGTGCCCCTGACTAAATGGTCAGGTATTGCATGTTTTAAAAATTCTTGCAGTGCACCAGTGTGCCTGCTGCGGCACACAGGTTGAACATTGCTGTTTGAAGGTACCCATTCCATCTGACATCATTTTAGCATCTCACTAGCTTGGATCCTTAATTCCATTCACCTGTCATCTCCAAAATGATGCTTGTTCTCGCTCATCAAATTTCATGGACACAATACTCTTCATGTCTCTTGAAGGCGTATTTTTTGTAAATGTATATCTGATTTTGAACAAAGCACATGATAGTATTTACCTGTTTTTGAGCAAAACTCTCCCATTTTTCTCTTTCCATTTCATGTTCTTTCTCATTTGGATACCGGAATTTGGCTTAAATGTGTATTAAGTTCTCCTAATGGGGCAGTGAGAAAAGTCCTTCATTTACTGAAAAACAGTTTAGTTTTGTTTAAAACATTCTAAAGTCTTATCTTGATTAGTAAAAAGACTGTCCAAGACTTCACAGTCAAGAACTGTGAAGACAGCAGAGAGCATGGAGTTCATGTTTTTTTCTTGTTTGTTTTTTGTTAATCCTCATCCAAGGATATTTTTTTTCATTGATTTTTAGATAGAGTGGAAGGGAGAGAGAGAGAGAGAGAGAGAGAGAGAGAGAGAGAGAGAGAGAGAGAAACATCGAAGTGAGAAAAACACGATTGGTTGCCTTCTGCATGGCCCCGACTGGGCAGGGGATCAAACCTGCAACCCAGGTATATACCCTTGACTGGTAATCAAACCCTCGAGCCTTCGGATCTCAAGCTGATACTCTCACTGCTGAGCCAAACAGGCCCAGTCAAGGGGGATTCATGTTTTCATCAGTTCCCCCTTTCCCCAAAATGCCACAGGGGTAATGTGGGGGTGGGTCCAGCTACGTACTATACATGCAATGGATTTGTACCACAGCTGAGAAACCTTGAGGATTACTAGTATAGGTTGTCCTTGTCCTGCTGTTGGATTTCTGTAGCTACTGGTCTTAATTAAATGCTATTTCAGACAAAACAATTATATTTGGTACCATCCTCTGTCAGTCAGTTAATTAGGATGGTTAATAGAGTGTACTCATGAGAAAATTCACCAGAAATGAATATAGTATAGAAACAAGAGGTAGATATTGTTGGGAGAGAATTCTCCATGGTTCCCTTGCATTTCTGCCGGCTTTTGTCCTGGACTCCTTTTTCAAGGACAGCTGAAAAGTACACGCCCTTGGAAGATATAGATAGCATTTCCTTCTGGAGCAGAGTTTGATGTTCAGGATGATATAGATAAAATCTCTCTCTGGGGCTAAGTTTGGCAGATTTGCTTGCAAGTAATTAAAAGATTGGGATTTCCTAAACGCGAGATTTCTTAGCTGTGACCTAAATCTGCTGTGTGTACAACATTCATCTGAGTCTCCTTCTGTGTCACTCCTTTGGGACTTGGATATTAAGGAAAACCGACCCAAACTTGTCTTAACTGCTATACTGTCAGTAAAAAGTCCTTTCGCCTGGCCAGTGTGGCTCAGTGGTTGAGATGTCGACCCATGCACCAGTAGGTCGCCGGTTCCATTCCCGGTCAGGGCACATGCCCAGGTTGTGGGCCAAATCCCCAGTGGGGGGCATGCAGGAGGCATCCAGTTGATGTTCTCTCTCATCGATGTTTTTATCTCTCTCTCCCTCTCCCTTCCTTTCTCTCTAAAACAAAGAAAAAAAATAAAAAAATAAAAAAGTCCTTTGTCTCTGGCCATGAAGTCTCATATCTCCTGCCAGCATCCATGCAGCTACGGCAAATTAACCTGTTAGTTTGAAATCCAGGTAACATCTAGAACTCTTTTATAGTTCTTGAGAACAGAAATAATGATTAACTTTAAATTTTGCCAAAAATTTAAAGATGATCACTTACACTTATTCCTATCTAATAAAAGGGAGAAAAACATTAAGAAAAATTCAGTGGAATGAGAAACAGGAAAATAAAAACACACAAAATAAGCTGAAAAAAAATAAAAGCCTAAATATACCAGGTTTAACAATAAATATAACCAACTGAACTTGCTTTATAAATGATAGTGACTTTCATATTGGAGTTTTCAAAATTCCAGCCATGGCCTGGCCGGTTTGGCTTAGCGGTTAGAGCATCGGCACGTGGACCAAAGAGTCCTGGGATTGATTCCAGCCAAGGGCATTTACCTCAGTTGCAGTTTGTCCCCGGCCCCGGATGGAGTCGTGTGGGTGGCAACCAATCGATGTGTCTCTCTCACATCAATGTTTCTCTCTCTCTCTCCCTCCCACTCTGTCTGAAGATAAATGTAAAAAATATCCTCGGGTGAGTATTAAAAAAAAAAAAAGAAAAAATTTCAGCCATATGTTGTTTACAAGAGGCAGACTAAAAACTATAATGCAAACAAAAGTTGAAGACAAAGATCAGAAAAGGTATACCAAGCAAGCTTCGATGGTTATATTAATGACTATGAAATGAAATAGACTTTAAAGTGAAAAGTATTATTAGAGTTAAAGAGACTATTACTTAATAATAAAAGAAACACTTTACCAAGAATATATGATAGTAATGAACCCATATATATCTACATCAACATAACCTCAAATATATAAAACAAAAGTTCACAAAATAATAATAAAAAAATCTATTATCAGAGTGGAAATTTTCAACATACTTCTCTAACATGTAAATATGAAATACAGACCAAAAAATTAATGAGGGTACACAAGATTTGAACCACCAAATTGTATAAAGTTATCTCATTGATATATAACAATTTTTTAACCCAACGATCGGAATATATATATTCTTGTTACATCTATTATAAACATTTGTAACATTTGACCAGGTACTATGCCACAAAGAAAGGTTTTTCAGAATTCCAAATGTTGATACCATATAACCTTTGTTTTCTATCTCCAATGCAAAAGAATTATCAATCTATGATAAAAAATATTGCCAAACACTCCATGTTTGGAATTACTTTTGGGTCAAAGAATAAATTATAATGAAAATAATTAAGTAACTTAAATTCTATGTCAATGAAAGCACTGAATAGTAAAACTTATGGGATAGTACTCAAAGGGATATTTAGAACTTTAAATATGTATATGTATATGTGTATCTATCTGTCTAAGAACAACCAGGTAAATAAGTTACATATTGATGTATTTCACATCTCAAATAAGAACAACAGATACAATATATTTTTATAATTCCAAAAGGATATATCTAGGTTCAAAGATAAAATAATTATCATTTTGGACATCCTATTTTCCTGAACCAGAAATTGAACAGAAACAGAAAAGGAGTGAATACAGCTGAATTCAAAGGCTGAATGCAAAGGCTCTAAGCCTAGAAACAGGCAGTGGTCTGGGAGATCAGCTTCCAAAGGAAAAATAAAGCACTTCCAAGGAGCCAAGAGCCTAGATCCAGATTCAACACTTTAATCCAAGTAGTGGGGTAGAACACCCTTGGACTGGGTTACATAGTGCCCCTCAAAACTTCATGTCCACCTGTAACCTCAGAATATTTTATTTGGAAATAGGATCTTTGCAAGTGGAATTAGTTAAATTAAGATGAGGTCATAGTGGATGAGAGTGGGCCCTCAATGCAATCACTGCTGTCCTTGTGAGAAGAGGAAAGGAGACAGTGACACAGACACACAGGGCAAATGTCCTGTGGTGACAGGTACAGATTGTAGGGATGCATCTACAAACCAAGGATTGCTGGCAGCTAGTAGCAGCTAGGAAGAGTAGATGAAGGATCCTTTCCTGGCGCCTTCAGAGGAAGTATGACCCCGCCAACACCTTGATTTCAGACTTCTAGCCTCCAGAAGTGTGAGAGAATACATTTCTTTTGTTTTAAACCATCAAGTTTGTGGTACTTTCTTATAGTAGCCCTAGGAAACTAATGTAAACCTCATTGTAAAAAAATTAAAAAAACAAACACAAAACAACTTTTGCAGATCATTGCTGTTCTGCTAAGGAAGGAGTAACACACAGACACACCCACGAACTAAAGCAACTGAGTATTACCAGTATCACCATGAAAAATCACCCTTATAAGAACTAGGCTGACCTAAGGACCTGGGGGGTTGGGAAAAACAAAGGCAAATTTATCAGATTTGGAGGAGTAAATGCAAAGAAACAGAGAAAGAAAAGAAAACCAAAACAAACAACCCACAACAACAAAACACTCAAAAGCAGCTTGTGAACTAAAAATTAAAAACACACAAATAAACCTAATATTTAAAAAGATAAGCACATAAATTACCAACTAAAACATGACTTCATTCCAGATTAAATTTAATATCAGAGCATGACAAAAGTTTGAAAATAAGTATGCTTAAAATAGGACTTCCGGTCAAGATGGCGGCGTAGGTAAACGCATTATCGCGTCCTCCCACAACCACATCAAAGTTACAACTAAACTACAGAACAACCATCTTTCACAACCGCCTGAAATCAAGCTGAAAGGAAGTCCTACAACTACGAAGAAGCGTCATCGAGACTGGTAGGAGGGGCGGAGGTGTGGCGGATAAAAATCAGGAGGACACCTCGGCTGGGAAGGTCCTCCCTGAGGACTGAGGGGTCCCCGTCCCACACCAGGCACCCAGCTCAGGGTTCCAGTGCCAGGAAGAGAAGTCCCCATAACTTCTGGCTGGAAAAACCAGCGGGAACTGAGGCTGAGGCTGCTGGAGCCCCCAGCAGCTCCTCTTAAAGGGCCCGCGCAGGGACTTACTCAGACTCGCTCCCTCCAGGCTCCAGCATGCGGGAGGGAGCCTGAAGGGCACCACAGTCGTGTGGGGAAGAACTGAGCTGTTTGGCATTGGAGCGAGGGCTGGAGAGGCGGCTTTCTCCTGGACAGACGTGCTATCGGAGGCTTTTGTTCCTTTGGTGTGCCCTTCCCTGGGATGGCAGATGCCGCCATGTCTGGGACTCCAGCTACCTGGCTCACACTGTTTGCCCCGCCCTGGTGATTCCCTGAGGCCCTGCCCCATCCAACTTTCAGCCCACCCAAGCTGTTGCCAGTTGCTTTACCGTAGAATTGGCCTGTCTTGGATCCTGCTTCAGCTTTTCCTAAATTCTTTCAAACAAGCATCTTGTCTCAGCTAGCCCTATACCTCTCACTAAGTAATACATAGAAACAAACACAGGGAGGCAGCCAAAATGAGGAGACAAAGAAACAGGTCCCAAATGAAAGAACAGAACAAAACTCCAGGAAAAGAACTAAGTGAAATAGAGTTAAGCAGCCTAACAGATGCTGAGTTCAAAATACTGCTTATGAGGATGCTCAGTGGACTTAGTGAGAAACTCAGTGAACTTAGAGAGGGCCTCAAGAACATAAAAAAGGACCAGTCTGAAATGAAGGAGGCACTAACTGAAATAAAGAATAATTTACACAGATTCAATAGTACAGTAGGTAAATCCAAGAAGCAAACCATTGATTTGGAATATTAGGAAGCAAAAAACACCCAATCACAACAGCAAAAAGAAAAAAAGAATCCAAAGAAATGAGGATAGTGTAAGGAGCCTCTGGGACAAATTCAGGAGTGCCAATATTTGCATCTTGGGGGTGCCAGAAGGAGAAGACAGAGAACAAGAAATCAAAAACCTATTTGAAATAATAATGGCAGAAAACTTCCCTAACTTGGTGAAGGAAACAGACATACAAGTCTAGGAAGCACAGAGAGTCCCAAACAAAATGAACCCCAAGAGGCCCACACCAAGACACATCATCATCAAAATGCAAAAGGTTCAAGACAAAGAGAGAATCTTAAAAGAAGCAAGAGAAAAGAAGTTAGTTACCTACAAGGGAGTTCCCATCAGAATGTCAGCTGATTTCTCAAAAGAAACTTTGCAGGCCAGAAGGGAGTGGCAAGAAATATTCACAGTGATGAAAAGCAAGAACCTACAACCAAGAATACTCTATCCTGCAAAGCTGTCATTTAGAATCGATGGCCATATAAAGAGTTTCCCAGACAAGGAAAAGCTAAAGGAGTTCATCACCACCAAACCATTATTGTATGAAATGTTAAAGGATCTTCTTGAAGAAAAAGATAAAAAAATATGAACAAACAAAATGGCAATAAATTCATATCTATCAACAATTGAATCTACAAACAAAATGAACAAGCAGAACAGAAACATTCTCATAGATACAGAGAACTTTTGTTGGGTACCAGATGGGTGGGGGCTGGGGGGATGGGTGAAAAAGGTGAAGGTATTAAGAAGTACAAATTGGTTGTTAGACTGACAAACCTCAAAGGGAAGGGGGTTGGGGGGTTGGAAGAAATAAACCAAAGAACTTATATGTATATATGCATAACTAATGGACACAGACAACAGTGTGGGGAAAAGCAGGAGGGGGGCAGGAATGGGGAGGAGGGGGGCAATGGGGGAAAAATGAGGAACATCTGTAATACATTCAACAATAAAGATAAGTATAAAAAAATAAAATAAATAAAATAAAATAAAAGAAAATAAGTATGCTTAACCAATTCAATAGGTTTAAAAATAGTAAATGGATGGCATTTACTATCCATTAAAAATGAACAAGAAATGATGAAGAAAATAGCAGAAATAAGAATATAAAAAATAACCCTTGGAAATATTAGAGATTAAGTGTATAGCATTGAGATAATAAAAGGAATCCTGAATATGTAATAAACTTCAAGTCAATGTGATTAAAATGAGAATTGATGAACTGGAAGAAAGTACAGAAGAATTTGTCTAGAATGTAAATTAATGATCTGAACTGATTAAACAAAAATGAACTACACTTAGGTAAAATTAAAGATCCATTAACAATTAAAGCATATATTTCAGAAAAATTTTTAGAAAAGATAATGTAGAAATAGCAGAGATAAATCAAAGAATTAATGGCTTAGAATTTCCTGGAATTTAAGAGGCATAAATTTTGAGATCAAAAGAACATTTCACGTGCTTAGTAAAATAAATAAAAATAGACATATCAGAGTAAAATTACAAATCATTAAGGTTAAAAAAAAAAAAAAAAAGAACAGCATAAAAGTTACCCAGAGAAATAAACATGTAGCTTACAAAGAAATAAAAATTAGACCAATAGCCAATAGGTTGTCAACAACAATAGATCCTGATATCTTTATTGCTTTCAGTTTGGGTTAAAACAAAAACACAGACTGGAGAGCAAGAAATGGACAAATGTGGTTGCATATAAAATTCAAAATTTTCTTAACAACAGATGATACTATAGACAATGAAGAATAACAGAACACAATTTAGGAGCATAAGCACTCTCATATACTACCGGTGATAGATAAAAAACCATGAAGAGAACTATTGGGCAATATTTACTATGTTGTATACTCTAATACCCTTAGACATATTTTAGAGAAACTCTTGCTCACATGCACAAGAAAACATATAAAAGGAGGTTTATTGCAGTTTTGTTGATACTAGAAAAAATTTGAGCAATGAAAGCATCCAATGGGAAACTAGATTAATAAGTTGTGATGTGTTAATACATTAGAATATGGTTCAATATTTGAAAAGTAAATAGAGTAGAACCACATAGTTTTTTTCCCCTTTATTGATTTTTAGAGAGAGAGGAAGTGAGAGGGGGAGAGAGAGAGAGAGAGAGAGAGAGGGGGGGGGAGAAACATCGATGAGAAAACATCAGTTGGCCACCTCCTGCATGCTCCCCACTGGGGATCGGGCCCACAACCTGTGTCCTGACCGGGAATCGAACCAACGACCTCTTGGTGCATGGGTCGATGCTCAACCACTGAGCCACACCGGCTGGACTAAACATAGTTTTAAATTGGTGAGCTAATGTCTATACATTGTCAGAATAAATTATATAGTATTATGCTAATTATTTAAATGTAAAAACATATAAAATAATTGTATATACCATGAATGTATACATATACTTTGTAAAACTATACAAATTAACTAGAGTGCATACAGGAGGCAACCAATCGATGTTTCTCTCTCACATTGATGTCTCTCTGTCTCTTTATCTTTCTCTCCCTTCCAAATATATATTACCAAAGTTTTACTATGAATATCTAAAAACATGCATATTTTATAGCTATTTAAACTGGATCAATCAAAATTTCCATCTCTAAAAGCACCAAGTCCAGGTCAATCTACAATGAACTGATGATAATGAGTGGTGATTCTTTGGGAGCATTTTTATCAAATACTGGAATAAAAGTGCAAACATTCTCAGTATTAAATTTAAGTGGAGTGTCTATTCAAAAAAATAGAAATAGTAATGAAAAATTAGAAAAGAAGAAAAAAATGGATTTTCTGGATGGAAAATTCTAAAGAAAACCATTTTAACAAATAATAAGTGAGTTCAGCAAAATTGTGTATGTATGTATGATCAACATGCAAAACAATTCGCTGCTGTTCTTATGGGAATAAAATATTCATAATTAAAGATAAGCAAAAGTAGTTCGCATTCACCATACTATGTAAGATTTAATATGTTTTAACTCTTTTTGATAGATACCTCTACCTTGGATTGCCAGCAGCACTAAGAGGAGTAAGCTTTATTCCAGCCCTTTTGATCCTAATTATTTTGAGGAAGTATCATCTACCTGGTGAAAATGCTGCTTCAGGAACTGCGCCTGTAGAGGCGAAGGTTACAGGGAAGGAAAATGAGTACCAAGAAATGGACCAAATTTCCAAAGTTTTGAATAATGATGTATTGAAAACTAAACTGTAATACCCTATTATATCATGTTTCCAGAGTTGGAGAACACACTATAATTTCATTGTTTTTAAAATCTATAGAGGTACTTCAGGTAACCTTTTCTTGTCTTTAAGAACCTAGAAAAAGGTGTTTTTGTTTTTTTTTTCTCAAGATAAAAAAAAAATTTTTCACTGATGGCATTTTGAGCCATCAATGGCACTTGAGGTTTTCCTCAGATGGGCATTTACAACAACCCTAAGAACTGGATATTAGTCAGTTTTATTATTATTATTATTTTAAATCCTCACACAAGGATATGTTTCTATTGATATTTTTTTTTAGAGAGAGAGAGGAAGGGGGGATGGAGAGAGAGAAACATTGATGTGAGAGAGAAACATTAGTTGCTTCCCTGGGATTGAACCCACAACCTAGGTATGTGCCCTGACCAGGCATTGAACCCACAACCTTTTGATGTACAAGATGAAGCTCCAGCCAACTGAGTCAAAGAGCCAGGGCTAGAGCCAGCTTTATTTGTATAAAACAGCATTTCTCTATTAACTTATGGACAATGAGAGTATATTTCCCACATCTTCTTTTCCAAATGATTCTAAAAGTTTCCTTTTATGAAAATCTATTTAATTCCATTGAATTTTTGCTTTGATATTGGGGTTATTTAGAGACTGAAATTCTCATCCTGCCTATGTGAATATTTCAGTATTTTATTCAAATTTATTATTTCCAACTGAAAGAAGCCTATGTCTTCTTTTATTTTGAAATTATTCTTTAACTCCTATTCATTCTAGACATGACTCTTTGAAAATAGATTACTCATCAGTGTGCCATCACATGCTTTCAGTGCATTCCCTGCTTTATTATTCATGTCATCTATTTGTTCATTTTGTTCAGAGTATTGACAAACTGAATCAGGTTATTAAAAATCGTGTAGCAAAGATTGTTGGAATTTTATTTCTCAGCAATTCAAACCAAGTTACTCCCTTTTAAAAACAAGTGTCTTAGCCAAAGAATGAAAGAATAATATTAGGAAAACACTAGTCCTTAAGGGCTGCTTATGTAGTGAAGATATTGTCAAAAGAACACTTTCACAGATTCAGGAGGCCTCCTTAGAGTAATGTCTATGCCCCTCACAGTGTCCTAAGTTAACACACAAGTACTAAGTTTTCGTAAACAATCCTAGAGTATAAAAATTTTTAAAAAATAGCTTCTGTTATGAAACTGAAGTTAATAAAATCCTAGAAGCACATTTAAAACTAAATCTACTCTATAAAACAAACAAACATACAAAAACTAAATATACTCACAGTGTTATTTTATGACTTGTGGATATAAGATAAGAGCTTTATAGATAATAACAGAGTTTTGGGTTTAAGAGACTAGAATGAACAGCCATATGTACCTAGTTCTTATCTCCCTCCTTATTCTTCATCACATTGAAATTATAGTCAATATATATAAAAAGATATAAACCTCTAATGGTGAGGAGAATGTGGAAAGGAAGAATGTGACAAGTGGGTGTCAATATACTATGGTTACTTATATGGAATAGAAAAGGAATGGGAGTGTCTCTAGGGATAACAGACTGGTAATCCAGAATGTACTTAGAAGGAACCTGGGATGTAGGTAGGAGTCTCTGGTTGCAAGTTTGAAGAATACAAGTTGGTAGCTGGACAAAATATAGGCCAGTTACTTGAAGGACTGTCTACAGACATTTTTCAGACAAATATGGTTTCCTGAACAATTGGATGTACCATATGGGGAAAAAAAAAGCAGCTCTGATGAGAAAGACTGGGTAGAAAAGGTTTTGGGGGAAGAATTAAGAGTTAATTTTTGGATGTGTGAAGTTTGAGACTTCATCTCTGGGTGTATTAAAAATAACCATGATTCAAAACAGGGATAGTATTGAAACATGAGAAAGGAGCTAAAACCACTGGAAATAAACAGTATAACTCAGGGTAGGTATGATTGCAGCAATGAGGTCCAGTTGAGTGTTAGGGCCTGATGACATTAAATTTGGAGCTGCTTTTTCTGGAGGGAAGGAAGTGGATGGAGAGAATGGTCTGGAAGTTAAAAGAGGGGCAAAAACTCACCACATATCCAGAGAGTTGTGAGAAAAAGTAAACAGCTACATTAAATTGTTTTAGGGGTAAGCAGAGTCCTCAGAAGAAATCTAGATTTTGGGTAGGGAGCAGTGGTGAAGAGAAGGCTCATTTATGATTTTGAGAATATAGATGGTTTTGGTGATGTGGGACTCTAAGTTCCAGAGGACAAAGTGAAAAAGAGAGCACATTTCAGAAAATGGATTCTGAGAGGAAAAGGTAGATACTTGTAGGTGTATGAAAATTGTACATGGAAATTAGAAGAAAGAATGAGAGATAACTTGGAATTCTGAAGCTTTTTGGGTGACTGATATAATAAGATCAGTTCTGAGGAATTTCAAGACAGATAGTGTTGGTGAGTGTCAAAATTAGGAGGGATCATCCTTGGGCTCTTTCATTACCCCTTATTATCGAGACAAACTGGAGAAGCAGATAGTTACTTTGAGCATCAGTGGGTCCTTCTTGCCTTCTACTGATAAAGTGATCAGAGAAGTCTAGGGTCACTAATTTTCTTGTTTAATATTGTGAGGAGTCTAACTTAATGGAATTAGAAATAGTTTAATATGTTATTTATAATTCTAAATGTAACCAATATTTACAGAATCTTAAAAAATAAGAACTTAAACACAGAAATTGAGAAAAGAAATGTAAAGGGAAGGAGAGGGAATAAACATTCTTTATATTTTATAGCATAAAGTTAAAATAATAATAATAATGATAAATAAGATAAAATTGGCATACACATATATTTTGAATTGCTTGAAATTTTTTGCCTCAGTAAAATCTCATACATTTCTCTTAGCAGTATTTTTTTTTTTCTGACATATCTCTTCGGACAAGGAAAACAAAAGAAAAAATAAACAGTAGGACTACATCAAACTAAAAAGATTTTGCACAGCAAAGGAAACTGTCAACAAAATGAAAGACAACCTCCTGAATGGGAGAACATATTTGCCAATGATACATCAGATCAGGGGTTAATATCCAAACTTTATAAAGAATTGATAAAACTCAACACCAAGAAACAAACAAACAAACAAAAATCCATAAAAATAAAGGACCTGAATAGACACTTAAAGAGGACGTACAGATGACCAATAGACATATGAAAAGATGCTCAATGTCATAATTCATCAGAGAAATGCAAATTAAAACCACAATGAGATATAACTTCATACCTGTTATAATGTCTATCATCAATAAATCAATAAACAACAAGTATTAGTGAGGATGTGGAGAAAAGGGAACCCTTGTGCACTGTTGGTGAGAATGCTAATTAGTACAGCCACTATGGAAAACAGTATAGAGTTTTCTCAAAAAAATAAAAAAATAAAACTGCCTTATAACCCAGTGATTCCATTTTTGGGAATATATCCAAAGAAACCAAAAACACTAATTCAAAAGAATATATGCACCTTTATGTTTATTGGAGAATTATCAACAATAACTAAGATATGGAAGCAACCCAGGAGCCCATCAATAGATGAGTGGATAAAAAAAGTAGTGGTATGTTTACACAATGGAATATTATTTGGCCATAAAAAATGAAATCTTACCGTTTGCAACAGCACGGATGGACCTAGAGGTTATTATGCAAAGTGAAATAAGTCAGACAGAGAAAGATAAATACCATATGATTTCATTTATATGTGGAATCTAAACAAAATAAACAAACAAA